>BSQZ01000037.1:0-640000 GCA_033239005.1 Lamellibrachia satsuma | reverse complement strand
ATTATTGTGTGAACGCTCATTGTGGAACTGTATCTGGTCAGTCGAGCCAATATGTCGTTAGAAGGCATCACTCAGTCCGCTATTTGTGGCATACATTTGAGACTCGGACATCTAAAAAAAGGGATTCACTTTGCATAGTCATTATAATTTGTGTAGCACAACATAAGGTAAATATACGCATCGGATAGAAAGGTAGGACCCTGAACCACCTATAGTGTAACTGGATAGAAAGGTACGACCCTGAACCAACTACAGTGCAACTGGATAGAAAGGTAGGACCCTGAACCACCTACAGTGCAACTCAAAATGGTGTATATTTTCAGCCGCTGACTTCGGTCCATTTTCCGAGTATGGCCCGTGCATGTGCGATGAGCGCGAATACAGAAGCCGTGTTTGTGAGGCCGAGCCGTGCGTGGGAGATTACGTCCAGAGCCGTCCCTGTGATTGCGTCCCCCTCGTCCCATCAGGTACAGTGGACGTGGATGCGTTCCACTTTTCTTTCTGTCAACTTTCTGGCTATAATCAACCAATTTGGTATCTCTGATCAACCCTGTTTTGTGAATAACGCTTCGGTGAGTAAGCCACTTGTAACTCTGTGCCCACTATTATTGCATGCATATCAATGAACCTGACGCAAACCAAATTATGATGTAATAAACGATTTAGCATATGTATTACTGTTTGACCCACCGTGTTGAAGTTGCTTGTCCAATGGTGGCCGGCGCCGACAGCGTCTACGGCATCGTAGCTGACCCGTGTGACTGTCAGAACTACTACCAGTGCGAGTACAACACGACGACCCAGGCGTTCGTCGCCTACCAGCGATCGTGCAACCCGTGTGAGGTGTGGGACCAGGGCGTGCTGACTTGTATCAAGGACGAGAGCAAGGTTAACTGCACGTTCGCTCCATCCACAGAGGGAATTGGTAAGCCGTATTATTATATTATTATATGTTTAAACTAAAATATATATATATATATATATATATACATATATATATATTATTATTATTATTAGCTTCCATAGAGTACGTGTTTTATAATATTTCAAAAATGAGATTACATTGAAATGCCATATTTGTACACAAATCCTACAATAATGTATGTTTAAATGATATTTAACTGATATGACAAGCAAGACTTGATTACTGCTAAGAATATGCTGCTCTTCCATGTTCAGGTATCTGCCCACTGCTTGAGGTCGAGGGAAGCCCACGTCAATTCCAACTGGGAAACGAAACCATGGACTGCGCCCCAGGCACCATGTTCAACTTGAGCCTGTGCACGTGTGTGCGCTTTGAGCCATGTAAGTTTGCAACGACATCGTTTCCTTGAGCAAACCGTCTTCAGACAAGAAACGTCTCCAAACAAACACCACAATGGTATTCTAATGTTACTATTCGTTGCGTTGTTCTATCTAAACAACCATTATGTTACAAGAGGAGAACGAAGATATGTGGAAATCATGAATGCATTTCTCAAAGCACAACTAATGTGTGGCTGAGAACATTGAATGGAAAACATTGAAGAGTATAATACGACACTTTTAACGAATGCCATTTGCTGTTTTTTTTTGTACATCTATCTCGACACATAGTGCATCTTCGGTTAACTACATGTTATTTTATTGTCATTATTTGTTGCATCGCGTTGTCTTAGCAATATTATCATAGGTATTAGATAGGAGTAGATTGTAACAGCATCAGCTGAAACACAACTTTCTTATAGAGCAGTATATAAGTAACACATATAATAACACATGTCTTGAAAACAAAGTGGAAATTGGCAGGCCACATAGCAAACCTGAAATACAACAGATGGACTATCCGAACAACGGAAAGGTATCCTGCAATGGGTGACCAAGCCCTATGAAACGTTCTATATCAATTATTCCGAAGAAATGCCTTAAGTGCTAAACTGATATATCTTCTTCTGTCAGATTTCCCAATGCTTAAGGGCATCACGTGCGTCACATTCGACGACGGAATCAAAGCATCAGAAGGCCTCTGGCTTTACAACGAGAACGTCGTTGTCAGTGACGACTCCTGCAAGTCCGATAAATGTGGCTTCTTCAACAGCTCCGCCCAGTCGAAGTTGGAGCTCGCCTACTTCAGCAACTCCTTCGACCGCTTCGAGACGTTCTCCGTCAGTTTCTTCTTCAAGAGAGCCGTCGGAGCGTCTGGTGATCAATCTCTGCTTGACAACTCAGAGTGCAGCGACGACGGATCTATGTTTGCGAGGTCTGCCTCCGGTAAAGTTCTTGGCTCAGCGACCAACATGGCCGGTGACTCTGTAGACGTCGATTACGTTGTAAGTGCTCCTTGTTTGAAATAAAAGAAATCGCCTTTGTTTCCATGTATTTATATATTATTATCTCATTTTCTTTTTGTCATTATATCTTATGTGTGCACATTTTTTATATTTCGCGAACAACACGCATAAACAATTACTACAGCAAACAAGCGATTAAACATATACATGTTCAACTGTGAGTTCAACATGCTTGCAAAAAAATACAATTAATTTCATTTGGCTAAACGTAACTTTTTATTGTTACATTAAACAACTAATCTTCGATGGCATACAGGAGTTGTTTGTACTCATAGTGTCAGAAATATGAAATATTGTATTAACACCCTCATATATTTGTGAATTTGTGATTCAATGCATTTAAGTGCAATGTCATACTCCCCGAACATTGCTTTTTAGCGCACGTTCAGATCCGGGGGTTCTTTGGTGGATCCACCAGGAATGTTTTTAAATTATCATAATGTTTAATATTAAATTCTTAATATACAAATATATTAATTATTCTATCTACGTATATTCTAAAGCACTCCAAAATATCGGGACAATTTTTGAGCAGTTGAAACTCTATTCTTTGATATGGTCCCAAATTAACAATGATGGCGTCAACATTGTATATAACATAGTATGTTTGGCATCACAAACGAGCGCTGATGCAGATGTATTTACGATGGAGGATGGAATGAGAAGAAGACGACTGAGATGAGAAGATTGTGTGAAGAGAGAATTGAAGGGATTGAGACGGGAGTGGTGAACGAGAACAATGTATAGGGGAGTGGAGACGGATAGGGAGATACAAAACAAGGACCAGCGTGGATGCCTATGTCACCCCGGACTTCCGGGAGAAAGAGTTGAGCAACAGCAACATGATGTATTATAAAGATTATACATAACACTAAAGGTATGTGTGCTTTAGGTAAGCTGTATTTAGTGACACTACTGTTGTACATGTTGTTTTATTCAGGTTAGTGACGACGAATGGCACCAGTACGCCATGACCTTCAATGGTTCAATGGTGATTTTCTACGTAGACGGTGCACTACAGCAGCGGATAGACCTCGATGGTAAGCTATGATACTAACTTTTATTTTAATGGCACACGTGGATCATATTGTAATTAGATATGGTGGCAGGGAGAACGGTAGAATTAGATAAACGAGTCGAATCTGGTTAATCATAGACTGTGACGGGCATGACATGTCAACATAAAGGACGAAAAGAAACTTGCAACTGTACAGTGGTAGGGGACGAGTAGTGGAAAGAAGATTAATAGTAGGGCAGTAGTGGGAAAGTAAGGGTTACAGAAATTGAGAAATGACTCCTACATAGAATAGGCACGTGTTGTGAGCAAATAAAAGGAGAAAATACAAGAAGAGCACAACAGATGCTGAGAAGTGATCATTGTGGCAGATACCATACTTTTACACCTTCAAATGATGAGATTACATGTACATTGGATGATGATATTTCTCATAGTAAACGAATTTGCATTATCCGAAATATAGGAACAATACAGTACAACAAACACCTTTTTCCTTAGTCCACCGTTCCACAGTCATCATGTTACTGAAGCTGAATATTGAATGCGACGTAACTTTTTTATTTGCATTGCACTTTTTCCAGGGCGACTCAACCGGGTCAAGGCTCCGATGGTGTTCGGTGGCTGCGTCTGTGGGGGAAGCTGCTTCTTCGATGGATACATGGATACTGTAAGTATACATACGTCAACATTAAGCATGTTTTGACTGTCACAATACAAACGGCAATACTTTGAGGCAGTAACTAGTTTAAGATCATTTTTGCCGCGTACATGAATCCAAAATGACTGCAAGCAAATAAAACGTAGCGATTGTTATCTTCAACATTGACTGATGAAAATATCTTCACAGTCAACCCAAAATACACAGCTAAATGTTTCAATTATACAGTATCGCGCGGGGAATGAAAGTGCAAGAAAAAAGACAGTCATATAATACGTAGATTCTTGGGTTGAATAAGGATTGTTTCAAATCGAATTGAAAGCCTAGTACTAGTTCAATTATTCAACTTGTATATATAGAAATAGTCCCTACATAGATAGCTAATGTCGACATGTTCCAATTACATATTGGATTAATACATCACTTTGCACAAAAATTGCATCAGGTTATCAAGCATTATTAATGCATATAGCGTTGACCTGTTGCGATGCGACTGGGTAATGTTTTCCCTATATCGAATCTGCAGAAACGCCTAGCGACTACACGAAGTGATGCCGCCTAGCATTACTACTTAACTTAATTGCATGACAACTACGGCTACAATTGAGATTTACACAGTTTCTCATGCACTACCATTATTAATTGTTGTCTACAATTAAATGGAGTTGAAATAAACGACAAAGCAAAATGGTTCGACTGATAAAATATGATCATAATGGGCACGTATCCTTTATTTATAATTGTGTTCGTAACACAATATAGTTGCTATTTCAAATTGGTCATCTTAGACCGTTGTCCGCGGTGATCAGTTGACCAATATTGCACCTTCTGATGTGTGCCTGTTTGTGTGTACGTTGTGGCGTGTAAGACGCATGTTAAGTTATTTCTGTGGTCAGTTAATTGTTTGAATGTTACAGGTGAGCTTCGTGCATGGCGTCCTTGACGATCAGTCCGTCGCTTACTTGAACAGCAACCCCGGCGAATGTTTGCCCCCGAGCGGGCCTTGAACACGGCTCGCGGCTCGTCAACATCAGCACAACGAGCCAGGACAGAACAAAGAAGATTAGAAAGAACATTGTTGTTGTTGTATACATGACACGGGCGACCGTCGTTCGATGACGCGATGTTTAGTTGGTATAATAAAACAATGTTCCAAATATAATAATATTTTGTTTTCAATGCAATTTCTTGGAGGGTATCACATTAGCAAGGACATGTGAAATGTACAACACACATACCTCCACTTAGGGTATATAAACACCACCAACCACACACATAATATAATATAATATAATATAATATAATATAATATAATATAATATAATATAATATAATATAATATAATATAATATAATATAATATAATATAATATATATATATATATATATATATATATATATATATATATATATATATATATATATATATG
Organism: Lamellibrachia satsuma; assembly: GCA_033239005.1. Classification (NCBI taxonomy): domain Eukaryota; kingdom Metazoa; phylum Annelida; class Polychaeta; order Sabellida; family Siboglinidae; genus Lamellibrachia; species Lamellibrachia satsuma. The sequence goes on along the minus strand of BSQZ01000037.1, from coordinate 634,565 downwards.
TGTGTGTATATATATATATATATATATATATATGTGTATATATATATATATATATATATATATATATATAATATATACATTATTTTCATACAACATATATTATATTCAAACAGCATGGTCGCCAGCATGGTAAGAATTGTTTCCATTTTGGCGACCATGCTGGTTCTGAACAACTTCTCAGCATTCGTGATGAAGCGGGAAATGTCAGTGGACTAGATATAAAACACAGCAACAACATTATACATGTAACTTTAATACGATTCTTCATGTTGAATTCTACAATATGAATTATTCTCATATAAATATGACATACTACAAAATGTGTCAACAAATATGTGAAATTCATACCATGTGTCTTGAACCGCTTCCGTCTGTCTCCTTCTATGTCTTCATTCAGTGGACTTTTTTGTCTGAATACATGACGGAATAAACACTTCCCATACATAATCGTACACGACAAGGTGTACGAGGTTAAGTAACTAAAACAGATAAACAATTGAAGAGTTCATAAGTCCATTGTACCTCTTTTGTTTTAAACTTTAAACTAAAAATATATCGTTTATAAAAAAATGTTGCTTTGGTTTTTGTCATCCTTTTTTTTAGCAAAAACCGCTAAGTCCATCAGCTGATTTTTTTGGCAAAACCACATAAGTTTGAAGCAAGGCAAAAATAATGTGAAACCACTAGAAATTCGACTAGAGAGTTCAAATAAACAAATAATACAAATCTATTAATCATCCATAAACATTTATCTGCGGAAAAATAGAGGGTCCATAGGCGTCCCCGGGGAGGAGGGCGCGATTCACCCCCTTTGGCGACTGTTGTCATTAAAGCGATTAACATTTTGTAAAATTACAATACGAATCCAGAGTGGTGTTCAAGACTGGCGACATAAATCATACCTCTTCTAAAATTCTCAGGCTCTGTCCCACTGATCATCATCCGCAATATCCTGTATGCCAACATACGTATCATTGGCGTCAGATAGCGCATCCTCATAGTTCTTCTGCACAGTTTGATTTACTCCGAGTTCATCAAGAAGTTTGACAACATCCTGCTTCTTGGCCAGCTCCACACAGTTCACATCTGGGGAGACAGCAAGTTTGAATTGAGACAATTTTTTCCCCCTCTTCCGAATAGCATGATGACAGAAATCCCCACCATAGGCAGCTTTAAACCCAAGCTTGTCCGCTGCCACCTGCAACACCCTTGCATCACTAATTTTGAATGACTGTTGTGTTTAATAAAATTTGCAGCCTCTGTTTTATAGTCATAACACACCCAGTCTTTACCATAGTCATGGGCGTTACCATGTCTCTGCAGAATGTCAATGTACTCGGCTGGGAGCAGTATCGTCTGCCTTTTGCGGATGTCCTGTTCTATCCTTCCGAAAGGACAATCGTCTGGAAAGAAGCTGTGTCCACGTATCGAAAAGTGGCATTCAATGGTTAGTTGTGGATATCGCTGGTTACGAAAAGCAAACAGCATCGACAAAACATTAATGTTTTTATTTTGTCCGTAGCACGAATCGGAGAACAAACGGAGGCGTTCAAACGGTCTCAGATCTTCAGTCACAACAAAGCCAACATAATGTTATGGTTATAGGTTAGTAGATGGCTGTACTCACAGAATATGCTAAGAAATGATATCTGGCAGACAGGAACTTTCTCTTTGTTTTCTTTCAGCGCACTGTATTTCACAGTTACAGCCCTGTTTCTTTGCTTATCTTGATCCTCCACCCTAGCCTAGGGCGCTTACGCTTGCATTGTTGCATAGCCATATGGGAAATAAGAATGGCGTCCTGCTTAACATTGTCTGTTTTGGCATAAAGCTTACCCTTGATGTAGGCCAAGTCGTTCTCAGTTAGCGTAGATGCAGTGCATACACTGGCCTTGTTGTGTGTACAAGATACACGGGGTTTTCGTTACCACTGTATCGCGCTCGTTTCGACAAAGCGCGAGCAGTATTCTGCGGTTGACGGCGTCTTTTATTTCCTGATGTTGAAAGTAACACAGGTTCATCGATTTCGTCGACGTTTTCCATGACCTTTGGCCAAATTTAGCAAGAAATGGGCGCTGCTATATTAGATGGCGCATTACCTGGTTGACCATCCATACGGCGCGCTGATTGCCGGACTGCAGATAGCGGCGTTTGCGTAAGAACTCGCTTGGCGTTTATTGGGTTCTGCACTGAAAGGAAACTTTCGGTGGCATTTAACACTGAACTCAAAGGATTTTGCTGAACACATATATTGATTTTCGGAACGATGGCACTGTAAGCTAATGTTTGTTACAATTAACCCGACTTTTTTGCTGATGGCGTTTAGCAGTTTCTGCGCCTGAACTCTTCAATTGCGCATTTTCTGCATACATAACCCCGGTCAGACCCATGTATACGCGCTGACGCGATGACGCGATGACATGTTCCTAATATAAGTGTGTTGAACACAGCTGCTCCACTAATATAAATCGTTTATATAGTTTACATGACGTACTGTAAATATTACATATTTCTATATAATTATGATTAGATTTGTTTTTTGGATTAGACAATGAACCTATCACAAAGTGATTGGTAACTTAACATAAGTCATTATATTAAACTATATTTGCTTTACATGGTTTAATACGTACTCACAATAATTGTGTATGTATTCATAATCTCAGGTGAAACTTGCATAGTTTCTTATAACTTATAAATCAAGACTGTTAATGCTCGAAGTTGTCATTGCCACGAAAGTAGCTGCATTGTTTAAATGACACATAGTGAAACTAGTTAATCATGTACGATTCAACAAATGTGTAGTATTCGTGTGTAATTGTCGAAAATGTTCGAGTAATCATACCCGAATTGAATCTTATTGGTCAAAACGACCAAATGATTGGAATGTTTGTCACGTGATTGCGCCTAATCTGGCTGCATGAAAATGGACTGCTGATCATTTGCCAATTTTTCACAAACACATCTAGAATACACGAAGAAGTCAAGTCTCTCGTATGTGCGTGTTTTTCAATGATTTTAGACATTCTTCTTATTGTGCACTGGGGATTCAGTCACCTAGCCAAACATTCCAGCTGCCAGCTAGTCATTCAGGCACGACCAAGGTTGCCCTACTACGTAGCCATGCTGGTGTACACTGCTTGTCAGCTGCTCGGACTTGCCAATGCGTCACGCCTGAATGCCAGTGTTTGGGAGACCACGATTGAACTCGGCATAGCTGCAAGGTTACCAACGAGGCAACATATAACGAATAATTCCAACAGTGACCGGACATCGGCCACTCACTATCCTGTCACACTTTCGCCGTGCAAGAACATTTCAGCACTCACACAGTTAGAAATATACACGACCATTTCACTGCGAAATGATATAAACAAATTTTGCAACGCGCAACCTGTCAAACAAGCAAGTACACCTCGTGTTCCTGTCAAACAAGCAAGTACACCTCGTGTTGATGAATGCTCAAAGTGTGAGAAATAAAACGTTACTCATCAATGAATATGTTCGTGGTGATGCTATTGACCTGCCAGCAATCACGAAAACCTGGCTGAAGCGAGATAGCGACTCTGCTCTGATTACTGAACTTACACCTAACGGCTACAGCTACATCAATGTGCCATGGCAGCGAGGCAGAGGCGGTGGTGTTGGTCTCATGCATCGAGATTCGTACACATTCCAACTACTTCCATCACAACGGTTCCAGCATATGGATTTGCTTCGCGCTCGACTGAAGGGACACAACGTGAGGCCTTCGACGTGTACGTGTACGTCCTCTACCTCTACCCTACCTCTACACTGATATACACACACACACACACACACACACACACACACACACACACACACACACACACACACACACTTGAACTTTTCTTAATACTACCAGGACACTCTTCAGAGAGCTGATAACGAGTCGATGTACAGTCTGATCAGGGAACTGAAAAGAAGGCCATTTACTCAGAATTTGAGTCCATTGAAGATGGTTGCATCAAGTTTGTAGAACATTTCAACGAGAAGGTACAAAAGATTAGGGCTGAGTTAGATGAGGCCCTGTAACCTAGTCATGCGGGAGAAAGCCTGTTTCAGAGAATCGTTGGTTTCTTTCGTGCTAGCATCGGGCGAGGAGATTCGCAAGATTGCCTAATGTTTAACAAAGACGTGTGAACTCGATCCTCTGCCATCCAAGATCATTGAAAAAGTAGTTGCACAGCGATTGTCCGATCATCTCAAAGCACCGAACATGAATGAACCGTTCCAGCCAGCATACAGAAAGCTTCATTCAACAGAAACCGCTTTGTTGAAAATCTGCAGCGATGTGCGGGCGGCCTTGGAACGCAAGGAAGGCACTCTGTTTGTCCTACTTGAGTTCTGGGCTGTGCCCTTCAGTTGATGAATTCATATGTACGAGACCGCAAACAACGTGATGTGATTGGTCAGACTACAAGTGGGCATCACAGTGTCGATACTGGAGTACCCCATGGGGTCCATCCTGGGGCCTGTGCTGTTCTCACTGTACGTCCAAGGTCGAGGTCATCAGGAAGTACGGCGTACTGATGAACTCCAGTTGATGCTTGATTTTGCAATGAATTATAAGGCACTGCATGAGGGCCTTTAAGCCTGTGTCTCAGAGATTAGGGAGTAGCTGACTATGAGGCGCCGTAGCGGTGTTCCGTGTGAGCTGTCGTGGCTTAGCGGTAGAGCTTTCGCTTTTGTTTTTGGAGGGTCCCAGTTTCAATCCGCGGTATGTCTGATTTGCGTTTTTTCTCGTTTAATGTTATTATTCTTATTTTATCAATTATTATTATTTTATTTAGTGCAATATTCGTTTTTGTTCAATGACGATGTGTGGTAATAAGTGTGGCTTAGTAGCGATTAAACAAACGAAAGGGTTATTACGTTAAACAACAAATAGGATGTGCAGCCGGTCGACCTTTTTACACTTTTCTTGTCGACATTGCCGCTTTTTCATTGCCTCTGCGTTCAGTGGAATTGTTATTTCATTTAGTACGCATTACTTTCAACATGGCGTCTAACCGTGACCAAATCGGAGAGATTTTGGAAGCGGTTAACCGTATCGTTAAGAGTTCGGGAACGACAGAAAGTGCGACGACGACGGAGGCCCCGCGTCAGCAAAACACGCCTGACGCCCGACTGGTAAGTTCATTTGTCGGCCAGTGCCAGTGCCGTGCCAGTGGCATGGCCATTGCATTATATAGACTGTTCTTGTTTATGTTATGACCTATGTTATCTTATAATTGTTCTACATGTTGTTTAATAGGTCAGGTAGGCGACATAAAATTTTCATCAATAATGGATTTTTTTAATATATTACATGGAACGTGATGTGTGTGACGCAGACAAAAACGGGTGAATTAAACTAATTATTGTCAAAGTTCGCAGAACTCGACGGTTTTTGCAGAACTCGACGGTTCTCGCAAAACTCGACGGTTCTCGCAGAACTCGACAGGTTTTGCCGTTTCGTCCCCCTTTTGGCCGCTATTGCGCCTCATAGCTGACCGCCAATTATCTGCGACTGAATGATCAGAAAAGTGAATTCCTTCCAATTGTTCCAGCGTCAGCAAAGAAATTGGTAGATGGGCTCGCCATCACTTTTGTTGGAGTTCTTATCCCGGTGGTGGATAAAGTGAAAGACATTGATGTCTACCTGGACAGTCGCTAAAAACGGTGGTGCAAAACAACAGTTGAACTTGAGAAACTGCGGTATCGGACGAGATTTATGGCCGTGGGTGGGTACTGTAATCACGCAGCACACGCAGGCTATAATGAGGTGTGCAATACTTTGATTCGTTCGTTGAAAGCGTTGAACCAGTACCGCTGCATATAGTTGTACTGAATAACAAATCACTGACAAAATAATGTTGATTTCAGTCTTATTCTCAGGGACATGTTTGCCAACACGTCTATGATCATCAGGTCCTGCTGCTTCCACCTTCATCATATCAGCCAGATAAATAAGTTTCTGCCGAGAAAAAACAGGGAGAGGGCAGTCAATGCGCTAATCATATCCATGTTAGACTACTGTAATCCCCTACTGTATGACACAATGGGCAAGAAATTGATCAGATAGCGTGTACAAACGCATTTGCCAGATTCATTGTAAGGATTCCCAGGTCAGCCAGCGTTACTCCGGTACTCAGAGACCTGCACTGACTGCCCGTGCGGGAGCATGCTCGTTTCAAGGTCCTTGTACTGGTCCACAGAGCGGTCAACAACTGTGGGCCAATGTATCTGTGCGACCTTGTCTCGATCCACAATCAAAACCAGGTCCCTTCGGTCAGCTGAAAAATCATCTACTACAAGATACGGGAAAAGGGCCTGAGTGAGCCAAATGTAACGCTGACAGAACTGATTACAACGGAACAAGGCGAATCGATAGGCGGCAGTATTGTCAGCAATGGAGATGGCAAGGTAAATAAGGTACGGGAAAAGGGCCTGAGTGAGCCAAATATAACGCTGACAGAACTGATTACAACGGAACGAGGCGAATCGATAGGCGGCAGCATTGTCAGCAATGGAGATGGCAAGGTAAATAAGGTACGGGAAAAGGGCCTGAGTGAGCCAAATATAACGCTGACAGAACTGATTACAACGGAACGAGGCGAATCGATAGGCGGCAGTATTGTCAGCAATGGAGATGGCAAGGTAAATAAGGTACGGGAAAAGGGCCTGAGTGAGCCAAATATAACGCTGACAGAACTGATTACAACGGAACAAGGCGAATCGATAGGCGGCAGTATTGTCAGCAATTGAGATGGCAAGGTAAATAAGGTACGGGAAAAGGGCCTGAGTGAGCCAAATATAACGCTGACAGAACTGATTACAACGGAACAAGGCGAATCGATAGGCGGCAGTATTGTCAGCAATGGAGATGGCAAGGTAAATAAGGTACGGGAAAAGGGCCTGAGTGAGCCAAACATATAGCTGACAGAACTGATTACAACGGAACGAGGCGAATCGATAGGCGGCAGTATTGTCAGCAATGGAGATGGCAAGGTAAATAAGGTACGGGAAAAGGGCCTGAGTGAGCCAAATATAACGCTGACAGAACTGATTACAACGGAACGAGGCGAATCGATAGGCGGCAGTATTGTCAACAATGGAGATGGCAAGGTAAATAAGGTATATGCAAAACCCCAGACACGATAGCATAATCAGGTGACAAGGGGACGCCACTCTTGGTATGATGACTAGGCTAGCAACTGTGATGGCACATCTACACTCAACAGGGGTCGCCATTTCAGCAAGACGTTTAGTACTGACAGTCACACATACAATGGTTGTGATACGAGGGAGAAGCAGTGTCCAGCATGGAGAAGAAAACGCTACAAATGCGGACGCGAAAATATTTTTTTCAAGCGTATGTCATGCTACAAATAAAATGCACTACATGAAACATGAATCGAGCAGTGCTTATGTGAACGAGCATATGATGCAGCACGAATCTAACGTTGAGTACAATCTGAGCCGGTACCGTACCACATCGAACAGAACCAAACCTATATAGACAATGCACGAGGACAATGATGCTGAGCTATGTACCAACAATGATGGAAATTGACATTGGCTCAGATGTCACTGTCAGCAGTTCAAGACAATTTGAACAAATTCCACAAGGTAGTCGAAAGTTGCAATTCACAGCTGACAGTTTATCAAGTTTGCGGACCTATTTCGGCGTAATGATATAACAAGTGGACCGCGTTCCTGTTGACGTGCATCACTCGGAGAAATCATACCAGCTGCTACGTTTGGTAGTATAGGGCACATGTCCAAGCTGCTTGGTAGAGAGTGGCTGGAACATCTTAAACTAGATTGGTCAACAATGCATCGCATGGATAGTGTGCACTATGCCAAAATATTTCCAGAGTTTAACTTGATGATGTTCTAGTGTCCGGCGACACTCCTGAAGAAGATCATGCAAATCTTGTGACAGTGCTGAGTAGAATACAGACAGCTTGTTTGAGGCTTGATGTGGAAAAGTGCTCGTTCCTAGAACACTCGTGTGTTTATCTTGGTCATATGCTAGACGCCGAATGCATTCACCCAACACATAAAAGCTTATCGCGCTGCAGAATTTCGAGAGCCAGCGTCAGTGCCAGTACTGTGAAGCTATTTGGGTATGGTTAATTCCTACCACAATTTTCTGAAGAACCTGAACACAGTTTTGGCGCCACTCCACAAATTGTTGCATAAATACACTTGAGATCAGAGCAGGCAATCGCGTTTGTGGCGGCGAAGATATTGTCGCAATCTTCTCAAGTTACAATAAAAAATTACAATTGGTGCTGATTTGTGATGCATCACCATATGGCATCAGAGCTGTGCTCTCGCACCAAAAGACATATGGAACACATGTTCCTGTGGCAATCGCATCTAGGACTCTAACTAAATCGAATTGAAGAGGGACCTTTAAACCAGACATTACCCCAGAATATATCCAACGTTCGTGTTTGATTCTTCGCTGGAAGGACATATCATGGCTCAAGTAGCCTTCAAAATCTACCTGGAGCTAATCTGCTTCACGACATATTTAGAAGGTTACACCTGAACAACCATGGGTGATTCATTGAATTGAATACATTATGATATGGTAATGTGAGATTAATGATACAAAGATAAACTTCAATGCACCATCCCATGTGACTACGCAGGACACATGAAGGGTCCGCATGGAATATATCTTAATCAGACAAACAATATCGTTCGGTTGCATCCACATTATGACGCTATTAAGAACCTAAATGGATTGTATTGAATCTTTTTTCAGTGTTAATGTATGTCCACCAACAAATCAATTAAAATCTACGTGGCGGAATCATCGTCGACCAAGTGTTAACTGTTAATTCGGTGGCTAACGATTTCACCTTGAATTACAGATATCTTCACACGTAATAAGCTGGATGTTTGGTGACGGTGATTACCTGAGCAGACCTGGTGAAACGTAAAACCGATCATAATAACTTAGCAAGACAATGTGACAAGACGATACATTGGACTCGCTTAACAAAATCGCGGATAACAGAACAACCTGTTAGTAGAATCAAATACATTGGTCAGGACGTAATCATTCCTTATTTTCACTCTATTAATACGCGCCGTTTAAGTGAATCAACCGCGAAGTAGAATTACTGTGGACCGAAGTGACTATTTTATCCGGCGTATATTGTATTTCCTCACCTATGTATTTCCTCACCTATGCGCAGCTATGCATTAACAATTAGGTTATTAGCTAACATTTTCCTACAATAAAGAGCTTTGCCAACCGAATTAGACTAATATGTAACTAGGATTTTTTCCATAGTTTTCTCCTTTTTTCCCAATTACTGCGCGACATTCACATGACATATTCGAATAAATGTAGCTAATAGTCAGATTTGTTGGCAAGTCACAAACACGCAAGTTAAATATCAAGTCCAAGTCAAGTCTCGAGTGGGCCTATTTTAAATAACCTCGATTATCCAGGATCCGCTGTGTGGCGCCACCGGTTGTCGCACATCATCGCATGGATCAAGCCGCACTTTTCATGTATGCATCCAGATTCTGGGTGGATACATAATTAGATTAATTAGTCTCTCGTCCGGGAATTTGGCTAAACCATCAAATAAAAGTGAAATTTTATTAGTTTATGCCATGCAATTCGAATCACTTTTAAAATTTATATTTACACAACTGTCACACTGAAAACTTAACTTATGCAAAATAGTTGTATAGCGTAGCACCTTAATAATGATACTGTTTGGCTGCTGGCGCTCCACGGCAACGCCTACACAAAATGAGTGGGCCACAATTCAAATAAACAATAAAAAATCACAATTCAAATAAACATTTGGCAACTCAATATTACAAGGAACAACATCTCACTCATACCTAGGTGTAGAAATCACACACAACCTCAAGTGGGGAATCATTTGCTGTTATGACCAAATTAAATAGGGTTTTGGGATTTATTAGACGTAACCTTTATTCCTGTCCCCAAGACATCAAATCAACAGCCTACCAAACCCTTGTTCTCACACACCTTGGATGTTCATCGACAGTCTGGGACCCCTACACACAGGAGATCAAATCGACAGAGTAGAAAGAAGATCCGCCCGCTCTGTATGCACATCAAGCGAACCAGCAGTGTAAACTCAATGCTGAAGTCACTCTAATGTAATACTTTAGAAAGTAGGAGGACGGTGACTAGACTATCTAGAATCCACCACAGCAAGGCTGCCATTCCAGCAGAAAAGTTCTTACACCCAGTTAAGCGTCTCTCAAGAAATTTACACAATCTACCATATCAACCTACTTTATTTAAAAAGACTGCCATGACTCCAAATTCACTCTCGTTCGGCTCTTCAAGAGCGTTGATAATGTTGTTTCAGATTCACATTTGACAACCATCACAGCATGACGACCGACGTGCTGAATTTGCCTATTAGCCGAGTTAAAATAAACACATTTATTTATGTTTGCTTATCATGGAAACAACACAAAGATTTGCATGATAAGCAAACACAAGTAATTCGTGAACATTGTTGAATAATAAAAGTATACATTTCCATGATGTAATAAACATCTGGACGAATAATTCCACTTATTGAAGCGTATGTTCGAAGTTAGACACTTTCACATTTTGACATGTTTTTTTTAATATCAGGGAACCTTTTAGTTTTTGGAAGGGGATGCTTCGATAACAGTGTATTGGGTATTCCCTGTTTAGTGTCTTAATTATGTTTGCGCGGCATGCTAATGTGTACATTTGAAGGTAATTCCACATATGACGAAACTTGTCAAGAGATACAACACTAGTATATCACTCGATTCAATTTCTGGTGGCGTATCTGCCAAGTTGGAAATTAATTTGAAATAATATGCGCTTTTTCATTGGTTAATCGACCAAAACAATCCTAGGCTCGATTAGCCGATTCTCGCTCGGCTTGAATTACCGTAAAGCGCCAGCAGCCAATCACCGTCTTTATCGAGATTCTACACTATACAGTTATTATGAATGATTTAACTTTTCCGTGCGACAGTTTTTCAAGTTCATTCTTATTTGATGAGTTAGCGAAATCCCCGGATGAGAGCCTAATTATTTTAATGAACCCAAACACCCAGACCAAACTTCTGGAGGAGTATTATGTGTGTCTCGCGCTTCCTAGTTGCGGGTGTACGTGAAAAAGATGCTGATGGTCATATTTCTCAACAGTGAACGTACTCTGTGCAGTATTGCCGTCATGCAGAAGCGCATTCTCTCTGTCCAAGTTGTCGACAGTACTTTCGGTATATCTGTGCTCTAGTGAACTTTATCTGTGGACTTATAAGTTTCTTAGGTTTTCATATTTTGTTATCAGTTTGCAGTGGAATGTATCTGAACTAAGTACATTGAGAGACTATACTTTGGGTAACATATGTGTAACGTTTTAGTCCGTAACCAAACTTCCGCTCAGTGCAGACATTCTCCGAGACGGCTCGTCTTGTGATGTTGAAGGCCAGCTTGATCCCTGGAAACAGTTACACAAAACCAATGTATGTCATGAACAGATATATGTTACTACCATAGTGCAGAACTAAAGCAGGACTTTCCCTAATATGCGGCATGTTGGAATTTCTGTATTTTTTTGGGACCTGATCGATCTCGGAAAATCACATACTTTCGATTATCCACGCTTGATTTGACAAAAACAAAGACTAAGCAATGATAGGGATGACACAAAAGGCACGTTTTATGAGACAAACATTTATTTCGACAGGACAATGTACCTGAATGGAAAGTTGAATAATATTTCTGCACAGAAATGTCAACATTAGAAAATTCAGTCAAAATAAAAAAATTCTCTTATCATCGAGTTCACGACGGCAAGTGACAGTCGAATTAGCGAGAATATGCTTACTCAGATTCTGGGAAACCAATCAAATTCGCAACAACGTAAAGTAACAATATATTACACGCGTTCTTGTTTGCAACAAACGGTGGCGTCACATAACCTGGATAATCGAAGCTGTGGTTGCTGGCGAAACCTAGCGGATTTCATTTGAAGTCGATATTTTTCGTCTGATAGATGGCGACACTCCATCGGAATCTGGCCTCCATTATCCAGACTCCGGGATGTGGCACCACCGTTTGTCGTACACCCCAGAGCCTGGAGTCTGGGTGCATTACATTAATTAGGCTCTCATCCGGGGATTTCGCTAACTCATCAAATAAGAATGAACTTGAAAAAGAATCGGCTAATCGAGCCTAGGATTTGTTTGGTCGATTAACCAATGAAAAAGCGCATATTATTTCAAATTAATTTCCAACTTGGCAGATACGCCACCAGAAATTGAATCGAGAGATATACTAGTGTTGTATCTCTTGACAAGTTTCGTCATATGTGGAATTACCTTCAGATGTACACATTAGCATGCCGCGCAAACATAATTAAGACACTAAACAGGGAATACCCAATACACTGTTATCGAAGCATTCCCTTCCAAAAACTAAAACGTTCCCTGATATTAAAAAACATGTCAAAACGTGAAAGTGTCTAACTTCGAACATACGCTTCAATAAGGGGAATTATTCGTCCAGATGTTTATTACATCATGGAAATGTATTCTTTTATTTTTCAACAATGTTCACGAATTACTTTTGTTTACTTATCATGCAAATCTTTGTGTTGTTTCCATGATAAGCAAACATAAATAAATGTGTTTATTTTAACTCGGCTAATAGGCAAATTCAGCACGTCGGTCGTCATGCTGTGCTGGTTGTCATATGTGAATCTGAAACAACATTATCAACGCTCTTGAAGAGCCGAACGAGAATGAATTTGGAGTCATGGCAGTCTTTTTAAATAAAGTAGGTTGATATGGTAGATTGTGTAAATTTCTGGAGAGATGCTTAACTGGGTGTAAGAACTTTTCTGCTGGAATGGCAGCCTTGCTGTGGTGGATTCTAGATAGTCTAGCCACCGTCCTCGTAGTTTCTAAAGTATTACATTAGAGTGACTTCAGCATTGAGTTTACACTGCTGGTTCGTTTGATGTGCACACAGAGCGGGCGGATCTTCTTTCGACTCTCTCGATTTGATCTCTAAACTCCTGTGTGTAGGGGACCCAGACTGTCGATGAACATTCAAGGTGACAGCGAACAAGGGATTGGTACGATGTTGATTTTAGGTCTTAAGGACATGAATAAAGGTTGAATCTAACAGATCCAGGGCCCTATTTCCTTTGGCCATAACAGCACTTACACGATTCCCCACTTGAGGTTGTGTGTGATTTCTATACCTAAGTATGAGGGAGATGTTGTTTCTTGTAACATTGAGTTGCCTATTGTCCGGCAGACAAGTCGGAAATTTAGGCTGGACCTGGTTTTGTGGTCTATAGTTTTTTCTGCTGATTTAACAGGACAAGCGTGTATGTGGTCAGAAAATACCGGGTGCAACCTTGTCACCCTTTGTTAATTGTTTTAATTTGCATAAATCCAATATGGCCGCCTTCATATCAGTATTTTGAAGATATATCGGCATTTCATAATTATTCTAAATAAGTGTCTGGAGACTCGTGCCATCGAAGAGTGAAACAAATATTATGTTTGGGCATTTCTTTTTATTTGCATCAATCGAATATGGCCTCCACTGTATCAGGGTTTTGATCACGCATCCAATTATTGTTGGAATTTCACAATTATTCTAAATGTCATTTAGTTGTTGGGGGCTCGATGGTTGTAACAAATGATTGGTAATTTTTTAATTTGCATAAATCCAACACGGCCGCCACTATATCAGTGCAACAGACAATCAGACGGGTCAGAAAGCATGACACGCATGTACCAATTGAGTATGAGTTAACCATTCAAAGATTCAATGGGCCCAAGAAGCCAGAACTGCCCACTATAGCCACATTCAAGCCAGTGCTACCTCTAAAGGTACTCGTCCAGAAATCTATGGCAACAAGGAGGGCAGACGAGACATACTTTGTTTTTTCTGCAATATGCACTTAAGAATCATGGATGTCCTGAATTCAATGGGTAAAACACATCAGACGTGACCAAGGCCTCACTCCCAAACCAAAAACCAATGCTGCATACACGCCCCTAATTGACACCACTCCCTCTGCCCCGGTCACTATGACGACGACATTGACACGAGCCCAGCAACTCAGGCACGAAACTGGCCAAGAGTTTGTGGTGTTCATTTGTGACTTACAGCTTTGTCGAGAGGCACTCCATGTAATCTGGGCATATCCAGATCGGCTCCCCAAAGTCATCATGCGACTAGGAGTTAAGCACTAGCTGGTGAGCTTTGTAGGCTCAATTGATGGCAGAAAGTGGGTTTGCTGAATTTAAGAGGGCAGTATTTGGAGGAGTACCGAAGATTTTGACTGGTAAAACGTTTTCTCAGAATGTGAGAGTCATGCGCGTGGTTCAAATGAGATACTAAGACAAGTAATGCAAAGTACCCAATTTCATGCAAAGAAGAGTCCATGAAACTGCTGGAAGACCTGGCTGGTAGGTGCGAAACCACACAAAGCTCTGGGTTGATATGATAATCAAGCCAGTATTCATGTTGGTGATGTTCATCATGGCAGAGAGAGAAGGAGACTGGCTACGCCATCTTGAAGCCTTCAGTTTGATGATGACATACTTGTTCGCAGCAGGTCATGTTCATTATTCGCGGCATTGCTTATTTTACCCCCGATCCTTGCAATCCCTCCCTGCCAATGTGCTTGGATATTTCATGAAGGCCGAGCATGCGACACGTACCGGGCATCTGGAATTGAATCTAGAGTGTGCATAGAAACTACTTTCATGAGATATGGCCATGGTCACGCTGGTATAATCGGTGTCACACTCAAGCCTGAAACACTGAAAAAGTGTGCATTGAGTCTTTACATATGCAGCCATCTTGCTGACATGGCTGATGGTGAGAAGATGTGCGTTCAAAACAGGCACAAAGAGAAAAGTAACACAATGATCGCAAATGTTGCACATGATAGAGAGGGACTACGAAACCAACTTAAGATATGCATCGATCGATGCATCAAATACAGACGTCACAGTCATCGATGGTTGAGCCCTGCTCTGGGTGGTTCATTGGCCAACAGGTGGGACAGTGGAGGAGGTGTTTGTGAACAATTTCAGAGGTCACATCGAAAGGCTACTGCGTAAAGGAGATTCCAACTATAATTGGATATATCATAAAAATACTGATATGGAGGCGGCCATATTGGATTTATGCAAATTTAAAAAATGACTAAACATTTGTTACATGCATCAATCGATCCCCCAATAACTAAATGGCATTACGAATAATTGTTACATTCCAACATTAATTGTATATATGATCAAAACACTGATACGGTGGCGGCCATGTTGGATTTATGCAAATTAACAAAAATGCCGGATCATAATGTTTGTTTCACTCTTTGGTGGCACGAGTCTCCAGACATTTAATCTATTTAGAATAATTGTGAAATTCTAACTATAATTGGATATATCATCAAAATACTGACATGGCGGCGGCCATATTGGATTTATACAAATTACAAAAAAATGCCCAAGGGTGATAAGGTGTCACCCGGCATTATCTGAAAGTGTACACCCTAGTCTTCCTAACTCAGCAGGGAAAAATGTATAGAACCCAAATCCACGTTTCACTTTCTACTAGCGATTTTTTAAATTGCTTATTTGAATTGCTCGCCTTCGTGAACTCGCCGAGAAGGGAGTCTAGCTTCGAAGGCGTGGTTTCACTGTGGCCCACTCATATTGTGTAGGCGTTGCCGTGGAGCGCCAGCAGCCAATCAGTGTCGTTATTGAGATTCTACGCTATACAATTATTTTGTATTATTTAATTTTTCAGTGTGACAGTTGTGTCAATATAATCAAAGTTTCCAGTTGATTCAAATTCAGTGGTATACACTAATACAATTTCACTTTTATTTGATGGGTTAGCCAAATCCCCGGACAAAACCCTATTTAATATAATTATGTGTGCACCCAGAATCTGGATGCATACATGAAAAGTGCAGCTTGATCCAGGTGATGATGTGTGCGACAACCGGTGGCGCCACACATCGCCACACAGCCTGGATAATCGAAGCTAGTTAAAATAGGCCCTATCGAGATTTAACTTGGACGTAGAGGTCATTGACTTATAATTAACTTGCGTGTTTATGACTTACCAACAAATCTTAATATTACCTACATTTATTCGAATAATGTCAAGCGAATGTCGCGCAGTAAACGGGAAAATAAAAGATTCTAAGAAAACTAACTCGAGACTTGACTTGAACTTGATATTTAACTTGCATGTTTGTGACTTGCCAACAAATCTGAATATTAACTACATTTATTCGAATATGTCATGCGGATGTCGCGCAGTAACCGGGGGAAAAAAGAAGAAAACCACGGAAACATTCCTAATTCTAATTCGGTTGGCAAATCTCTTTATTGGTGGAAATTGTTGGCTAACAACATCATTGTTTATGCATAGCTGCGATACAATATATGCCGTATAATGTAGTCAGTTCGGTTCACAGCAATTCGATTCTACTAATTCACTTAAGCGGCGCGTATTAATTAAGCGAGTCCACTGTATTGTCTTGTCACATTTGTCTTGCTAAGTTATTATGATCGGTTTTACGTTTCACCAGGTCTGCTCAGGAAATCACCATCACCAAACACCCAACTTATTACGTGTGAAGACATCTGTAATTCAAGGTGAAATCGTTAGCCACCGAATTGACAGTTAACACTTGGTCGACGATGATCCCGCCTACGTAGATTTTAATTGATTTGTTGGTGGACATACATTAACACTGAAAGAAGATTCATTACAATCCATTTAGGTTCTTCCTAGCGTCGTAATGTGGATGCAACCGAACGTTGTCTGATTAAAATAGTTTTGAATTTGTTTAATGCAAACGCCTTAGTTGTCTTTTGATAATTATACACATTCTACGAGTCTTCTATAATTAGAACATGTGCGTTTTACTAACGGCTCATCATACTAAAAGTTCGACTCTTTTTAACATCCAGTAAACCAAGAGTTGACGATATTGCGATAATAATGAAAAAATTTACTCAACTTGAGTTGCTTTAGCTACGTTTGTCAGTAATCATTATACCACATTCAATGTGTAGTCATTAATATGTTGGGCCCACCAAAGTTGACTTTGTTAATCAATCATTTATTCAGGACTTTGCGCTATGTAAAGAGCGATATGGGATTAATCGAAGCTAACATAAGATAATCGCAGATCATTGAAAGTTGCACAACTGCTTACTAAGAAAATTAAAAACTTTTAAAGCATTATTAAATGCAACGTCTAACTTGTGCTTCGAAATATAATTAACAAACTGTTTTTTTAATCGTGCTACTCTACTTGAATGAAGTTATCGAGACTTAACATTCATTGCTGTATCCTAACATATTGTTTTACTAATACTTTTGAATAATAGTTTCATGTCTGCAAATGTGGATGTAAGAGAGTGGAAGTGAATCTACCTGTTTAAAGTGATGTTTATAATCCCAGCTAATATGGAAGAATATGAGTTATATTATATCCACCTTGGTCTTTGTTCTGAGCTGGTCATTCCTTGCAGACCCTTCATATGCCCTGCCTTTGTTACATTAGAAACTCTTGGTGAAATTTCGTAGATTTGTCATGTGATCAGCTAGGCGAGGGAAGGCAAGTTTGTGATCGGCATTGGTTTGGGATATCCACTATTTTGAGCCTTACCATATCTAATGACTAAAGTCAATTCGTTAGAAGATTTGAACAGAAATATACATTTAAAAAACATTATCAACCCGAATGTTACTTAAACTATTCACACACTACATATTTGGATATCAACGAACCGGATTTGCGATAGGCTAAATCAGATAGGATGGAATTTTAACAATTTCCTCCACCCAAAACTCAGAAAATATCATAACTGTTATCAGTAAACACTGACGTCTATGCACGTGTGTCGTCTTTCCGGTGAAGTGTCTTTGTCGGGTACTGTGAGAAAAACGACAACATTACATTTCTAATCAAGATTAGACGCAATGAATCCTCGTAGTTTGTCTAATGTATCGGGATAATACATTGCGACAGATGATACGTCAGTAACAAACTTTTGTTGTTCTTGATACTACAAAGATGCAGTAGTTGGTTTACTTAACCAGTCGTAGAACGTGACACCCAAGAACATATTCTGGACAACCGATGAGTTGGTATTTAACAAATAGCCATCACAAAGTTCGTCTACATTAGCTAACGCCGAATGTCCGTGTGTCGCACACTTCTTAAACGTCACGCAGTAAAACGTATTAAAGCGAAATAAAAATCATGGTTTGGGGCAATGTACCTAAAAGAGATAGTAAAAACTAACTACTAAAATCAAGAATGTCATCCCAGTGGTTTATTCAGAATGTGTTATAAAAGTGGGAGATTCCGATTCTGTGAAAATCGGGTAACCTAGACTACGTGTGATGGATACACAGAAACAATGCAAATTCTCTTTTGTCAGAAAGAGGACTAGTTTTGTAAACAAAGACCAAAATATGTTACATAACTCAAGTTTGAACGCAAGCAGCATGATCATATCGTATTGGCAAGTATAGGAATAGATGTAGGCAAATGTGTTTTCATTTGCCGAGCAAAAATTTTTTAGACTATGACGCTCGTGACGTAGGGTTATCTAACAGTATGGCGCGGCCTATGCAATTAAGATGATATGTGTTCAGCAAAGTTTTCCTAGTAAACCACTGACGTGATACTCTTAAATGGTGCATAAGTGCATAGGCCTTACCTTTAAACAAACTTTACGGATTCTCATTTATCTCCACCCACTGCTAGATTTGTTGTGTTCGCCAATGTGGGAAAAGCAATGACGTGGTTGTAACCAAATACGTAGATCGTGCGAATGCGATGAAATACACTTGATTTATGCGTGATGTCTTACTGCGAAAATAATCCACTTGCAGTCATTACTCATACACTCTGTCAAATGGAAAATGTTAATTTTTTTATTATGCATATACGCTACTTTACTATGTATCGTGTATAAATAATATCTAACAACGAAGAACCAATGTAGTTAACTAGTGAGCGTATTTGACAACTTCAGTTTTATTAATTTTCCACTTGCCCTGTTAAGGTTATTTTATCATTAGCGCGAAAACACAAACTCCCACAAACAAACACACACAAACAAATAAACATATATACACACAATGGCCATGAATTTGACGGCACCAGCTTAATACAGGTAGCGGTAGTGGTAGCGGCAGCGGTAGCGGCAGCGGCAGCGGCAGCGGTAGCGGTAGTGGTAGTAGAAGTAGTAGTTGTAGTAGTAGAAGTAGTAGTTGAAGTAGCAATAGTAGTGGTAGTAGTAGTAGTAGTAGTAGTAGTAGTAGTAGTAGTAGTAGTAGTAGTAAAACAGTAGTAGTAGTAGTAGTAGTAGTAGTAGTAGTAGTAGTGGTAGTGGTAGTGATAGTGGTAGTGGTAGTGGTAGTAGAAATACTAGTAGTAGTAGAAGTAGTATTAGTAGTAGTTGTTGTTTTTGTTGTTGTTGTTGTTGTTGTAGTATTAGTAGTAGCAGTAGTAGTTGTTGTTGTAGTAGTATTACTACTACTATGTTTTCTGCTGCTGCTGTTCTATAGAAACTTTATAATAAAACCTCCGTGTTAAAGGTGTTTGTGTTTTAAATATTTAAACATACTCTATCTATTGCATACTGATTTCTATGTAACCCGGATATGGCATAAACGTTGGTTCAAACTGGGTTGGCTGGTCTGTCCCCTATAAACATGATGTAGTTATTCAGTAATACAACTACAGTTAATATGAATCACAATGGTGATATTGAATGTTTATAAAGGTTGTGTATTAGTTATGCCAAAATAAGCAGCTGGTGTTAACTGAAAGAAGTTATCACCTAACAACCTTACTGCACACGCCCGGGCTAAACGTGGACATGTTTCTTTCGTGTTCGTGATACCCAACTACGGTTGTGAGGGAATATTATTAAGTTTGTTGCATTAACAATTATTGCTAATGTCGAACGCCAGAATTGCATCCAGGAAACTCCAACTTGTTCGTGTTTGATCACCTTTGCTAAGATCCTGTTGTCATTCTAAGATTAACACTAACACCTCTGTCGCAGTGTATCCTGGACTGTCTGACCTTTCTGCATCCGCGGGATGTTGTGCGTAGGTGGGAGAAAGGAACAGACGAAGACGACGTCAAGACTGTCACCTTCCGGGTGTGAATGGCCAATACGTGTCTTAAAGTTGACCTTTCTCCACACGTCCCCACAAATGACGCAGCATTGTGTTATTAATGTACGTCTTAGTAACGTATGATTGAAATCGACCCGCGTCCGAAGCTGTAAACAGTGTGGGCGAATCTAATCGACCGCGGCTATATAAGTACAGCAGCGACTGCAGCCTGCCATTCGAACCAGGATCACCAGTCGACACCTTGATCTCCGACACGCACAGAACAGAGGTACGTTTTGGTACTTATTGAACTTTGTATTAGAAAACAACACTGTTCTGACGCTGTTGCGAGAAGGTTGGGCTAAACCAGATGATACAGATAATCATAGATGACGGTTTCGTTCGCAGGGACGAACTAAACTTCATATTAAAATACCACAGCAATGTTTTGCCTCTATTTCACTGTATATTAGACACCCTAACTCGTATTATCTTTAACAACGGTCGTAGGACCTAAAATAATAATTAAATAGTAATTGATGTGAAATATATATAATTTATAAAAATAATTTTGAATATAAATAAAATATATAAAAACAAATGGTAAATACGTATAATTTGGAATTATGCGTCGCTATTATGTTAAAGCTACCTCTCGTTTTAGAAATATTTCGGGAAAATAAATCAAACCTACCTGCTACGTGATAGTTGTTTGTACAAATGTATTATATAGTGTCGGGGAAATCATCGGAGAAACGGCTAAATTATTTTTGACAGGGTCCGGTCAAAATTCGACCAAAAAGAGCAGACGTGGTCCGGCTCTGCATACTATGGCATTATGCTATTCACCTTTTCACAAGTTATCAGATCATAGTGAAGATAAAGATCATAGTGAATTCTGTTGACGATTTCAACAGAACTATTACTGTTCTATTAAACCAACTGCGCATATTACTTAAAATATTCACACAGCAGATTTGAACATAAATGAAACTGATTGCGATGGGCTCAATGAATTGCGCAGAAACCATTCAATGCATTTATGTTGAGCCTTTGTAAAACATTATGTTTTTGTTTCTAGAAATAGTCAAGATGAAGGGTTCATTTCTTGTTGCGGTGTTATCTGTCCTAGTCCTTCAGGCCGGTGAGTGACACACTTCATTATACGTGAATGATGCAGCATTTAAGCGATAGGCTACAAATTTAAAATTAATAGTCGAATTAATAATGATGCTTAACTCAGTCATTTCACTGACAAGATAACACAATATGAACAAACTCGCAAACAATATGAAAATGATTAGTCCTTCGACATCCCTTCTAGTGCCATCCTATACTTGTGCATCAGATTTCCCTGTTTTCATATCTCTCTCGTACATTCAGTCAGTCCAACTACACATATTCTCCTCATACTTCCTCTCCGATCCATGCATCATTCCGAGTGCCATCTCTCAACTGTTCCAGCGATTCTCTTCCATATTCGGCATATGACATTTAAAAGTTTTGTTGTACTTTCAGCCGCCGACTTCGGTCCATTTTCCGCGTATGGCCCGTGCATGTGTGATGAGCGCGAATACAGAAGCCGTGTTTGTGAGGCCGAGCCGTGCGTGGGAGATTACGTCGAGAGCCGTCCCTGTGACTGCGTCCCGCTCGTCCCATCAGGTACAGTGGACGTGTTCCACCTTTCTTTCTGTCCTACTTTCGGGGTATGATCAATCTATTTGGTATCTTTGATCAACCCTGTTTTGTGAATAACGCTTTGGCGAGTAAACCACGTGTAATTATGTGCGTTTGTTACTGTTTGACCCCCCGTGTTGCAGTGGCTTGTCCGATGGTGGCCGGCGCCGACAGCGTCTACGGCATCGTCGCGGATCCGTGCGACTGTCAGAACTACTACCAGTGCGAGTACAACACGACGAGCCAGGCGTTCATCGCCTACCAGAGATCGTGCAACCCGTGTGAGCTGTGGGACCAGGGCTTGCTGACTTGTATCAGGGACGAGAGCAAGGTTAACTGCACGTTCGCTCCATCCACAGAGGGAATTGGTAAGGCTCATTCAGTCGAACGATTGCATACTGTCTATAGACATCATTAGCTTTCATGAAGTACCTGTTCGTGAAATTGAAAGTGCAAATTATGTTTGTTTGGCGTGTAACTCAAGTTATGAATCCATGTTCGGCCAGCCATGAATGAAAATTATGCTGAAAATATTGTGTCACATGCGTACAATTGTACACTATTTATGTAGTAGTTGTCTTATTTTGATTGTGAAACTAGCAGCAAGAAAATAAATTCAAGTGTGATGATGTTTCTTGCCCTTTAACGAAAATAAAATTTAAGTTATATAAGTTGCAGCTACGTAATTTTGTTTGTCTGTTTTTGTTGAAATAAAGATTCATTCAAATACATTTCAAATAGGTTTAACATTTTAAATGTCTAATTTACTACTAACTTATAATCGCAGAATATTTACATTAAAAATTATATTTAACTACCTGATACGTGACCACTGCTAAGAATATATTGCTCTCCCTTTTTCAGGTATATGTCCCCTGCTGGAAGTCGAAGGAAACGATCGCCAATTTATACTGGGAAACGAAACCATGGACTGCGCCCCAGGCACCATGTTCAACTTGACCCTTTGCACCTGTGTGCACTTTGCGCCGTGTAAGTTTGCAACGACATCGTTTTCTTGAGCAAACCTTTTTCAGATAAGAAACATTTGCAGTCACGAACAATGTTAGTCTACTGTTCGATGCTTCGCCGTATCTAAGCAATATTATCTAAAATTATCTCACGACACCAATCTAATGGCAAAGGAACGAATCATAAATGCATTTCTCAGAGAACAACTAATACATGGCTTTGCTTACCAGAAAAATACTGTACTAAGTAACTCTTTTAATAACAATGATAATAATCAAACTTTTATAGCACTTAAATACTCAGGAACCTGAGCTAAGAGGCGAAACAAACCAGAATCGCTAAGCATGATATCATGAACAGGGATGCGCAACAGTCATCATCATAGCGGTGGTCTGCCGAGGATGCCATGCAATTTAAGTTTCCGATGATCTTGAAAGATGAGGAGTTCGTTCCAGGTTGTGAGGGAAGCTACAAAGAAAGCGCGCTGGTCTATAAGATGCCTTTTCAGCTCAGTTCATTTTTGTTTCTCTGTCTCTACAGCTTTCCCGATGCTCAAGGGCATCACGTGTGTCACATTCGACGACGGCATCAAAGCCTCACAGGGCCTTTGGCTTTACAACGAGAACGTCGTTGTCAGTGACAACGCCTGCATGTCCGGTACGTGTGGCTTCTTCAACAGCTCCGCCCAGTCGAAGTTGGAGATCGCCTACTTCAGCAACGCCTTCGACAACTTCGAGACGTTCTCCGTCAGTTTCTTCTTCAAGAGAACCGCCGGAGCGTCTGGTGAACAATCTCTGCTTGACAACTCCGAGTGCAGCGACAACGGATCTATGTTTGTGAGGTCTGTCTCCGGTACTGTGCTTGGCTCAGCTACCAACTCGACCGGTGACTCTGTAAACGTCAATTACCTTGTAAGTACCCACTGTTTGCAAGAAGTAAAAGTAATTGCGTTTGCTTAGAGGGAAATAAAAGTCGTGGTTTTGGGCCTATACGCCTATAAGAGTTACTAAAACTTAACCATTTGGAACCACAATTTAGAATATCACGCCAGTGCTTTACTGGGGAAACCCTGTTGAATACGTAGCATCTTAATTGCATGGGCCGTGCCATGCTGTTAGATAATCCCAAGTCACGAGCGTCATTGTCTTGCAAAATTTGCTCGCCAAAATGTGTCTGTATACATATATTCCTACACTTGTCAATACGATATGGTCACGCTGTTTGTGTCCAAGCTAAACTTATGTAAAAAACTTGGTTACTAAACTAGTCCTCTTTCTGACAAAGTATCACGTTTGTTTGAGACTGCGTTGGTTCTGTGTACGCCGACCTCACTTCCATTTATTACATTTGACTAAACGTCACGCGTAGTCTAGGTTACCCGATTTTCATAGAACTGCGCATGCGCTTATCGGTCGAGCTGGTTCACATGTCATACCTCAGTCAACCGAAGAAATGATCGGAACATCCCACGTTTCGAAAAAAAATCAAACAACTGGTGTGATATTCTTGATTTTTGTTACACATGGTAAGTTTTTATTATTATGTTTATTTGATGCATAGCCCCTCCCCCCAAAAAAACAGGACTCATTCTGTATATGTTCTAGACATGGTTGCAAGAAAATATACAATTCATTCATTTAATTTGCCTAAACGTGGTAATTTATTGTTATTTCAACATTATGGCATAAATAAACCAAGCTTCAATGATATGCAAGAGTTGTTTGTGTTCACAGTGTCAGAAATAGGAAACATCTTATTAATAACCACATCTATTTGTGAATAGAGCATTCGATTAAGATTAATAAATATAATAAATAAATAATTATAGTAAATAAAAAATAAATAAAATATATGTAAAATGTGTCGTCGTTCACAGTTATTCTTCCTTGGAAATACGCACGCCTAAATAAAAAGGTCTTCAATGCGTTCTTAAATTTACACAGCGTGTCTGCTTGTCTTACGTAATTCGGCAAAGGGTTCCATAATGTCGGTCCGAAACACCGAGTTGAAACGTACGCTGGTGCGGACGAACGTACAGTGAAGGGTCGAAGAAGAGATGGGAGGTTTGTATGAGGAGAGAATTTGCGGGATTTAGACGGCAGTGGAGTACGAGAGATTGGGGGACAGCAGTGAAATATGTCCAGTGATGGACGGATCAATATCGTTCGAAATAAAGCTAAAGGTGTGTGTGCATTAAGCAAGCTGCATGAGGTTATATATTGACACCAACGTTGGACGTGTTGTTCTGTTTCAGGTTAGTGACGACGCGTGGCATCAGTACGCCATGAGTTTCGATGGTTCGAAAGTGACGTTCTACGTGGACGGTGCACTACAACAACAGAAAGATCTCGGTGGTAATATATGACTAATACTATACTAAGTTTTTTCTTAATAAAGTTGCACACGCGGATTATATTTTAATTAGGCTGGTGCTAGGTAGAACGGTAGAATTTGGGAAAATTATCAGACTGGAGGAAAGTGTCAAATCTGGTTAACAATAGACTTTGACAGACAGGATGAAATAACCTAGAAATAAAGGACGAAACGAACTTTGCAAAAAGAGAAGAGTTGCAGGAAAAGAGGAAAGGAAAATTACGGCGGGTGGAATTTGTGAAGTGAGTCATAACGAGAATAGGCACGTGTTGATAGCAAGTATTAGGAGAAGATGTCAGAAAAGCGAAACGGACGGAGAAACGTGGTCAAGGTAGCTGAGACTACACGCAGACAACACCAATGACGTTCTACCACCTCGTGGGGGGAAACAGAAACAAGCGATGGGATTACATCTTCTATGGGTGGTGATATCGCTAATTGTAAATTGTAATTATAAATTGCATTATCCGAAATAAAGGATCAATACAATGCAATACAAAAAGCACCTTTTTCCTCAGTCCACCGTGCCACTCTCATCATGTTAGTGAAGCTGCTTTTCAAGTTGAGTATGAGTTAAAGTTTGCATCTGCATTGCACTGTTTCCAGGGCGACTCAACCGGGTCAAGGCTCCGATGGTATTCGGTGGCTGCGTCTGTGGGGGAAGCTGCTTCTTCGATGGATACATGGATACTGTGAGTATACCTATTGACATAACACCTGGTTGCCTCTGTAACTGAAACGGTTTCTGTTCTGATGCTATTATCGACATTTGACCTCACTGAAACGTGTGTATAAAATGCATGAACGTATGACCATGATGGTAAACTGCAACCCTGGAACTGGTAAAAATCAATGTGTTCTTTGCTGAAAAGTGTAGTTTTGATTTCAAGTTTGAGAAGTTATGATCAGTTGTTCCATCATATGGAAAATATAGCAATTAATACAAATATCATATACAACTATTTCGTTGTATTGTGCACTGTTGTATATAATATGTTTGTGGGGTGCAGGCAGTTTTGCTTATCACAGTATCATTAATTAAGTAAATATATCAATCCAGTTTAAGCGTACATGTTGTTATAAGCTGGAACATTATTTGTGGTATAATCAACTGTTTTACTTGTTTCATTTGAATATTACAGGTGAGTTTCGTGCATGGAGTTCTTGACGCTGCGTCCGTCTCTCACCTGTACAGCAACCCCGCCTCCTGCTTGCCCCCGACCGGGCCTTGAACGCGGCTCACTGCTCCTTGATATCGTCATATTGAACCAATACAGAACTAAGATGATTGTACAACAAGTATATAGTTTTCGTTGTACTAGAATTACGACCGTCCCTCTCTGACGTGGAGACTACATGATATAATAAAACGTTAGTGCAAAAAATATAATGTCTTCTAGTTTATATAAGTTGAGTCCATTTTGCTTCTAATTTTGACCAGATGACATTCGCACCTCTAAAACACCTATCTCACCACCTGACCTCCCTTTTTACATCACACCGTGCATGAAGTATTTCCCAATCGCACTACCGCTGTACTACAATTCACCTTTCTTTCCTGCTACAAAGCTCCTCTTAAACACGACACAAATCTTCAGCAAGTTGAACGTGGTCGTTAAATTTAAGAAACAGAACAGAATGTGAAAAAGCACTAAAGCACTAATACAGGGTAGGGCTTCCAAGTCCCATTATCATCTGTAGTCGAGTCTGTGGTTGTGAATGGCAATCACGTTAAGTCATGCTAAATCTGGTTCGTTGACTTGGTGAATAGAGTCTGGCCAAAAAAGTATTATTTTGGTGAACATTTTCAGCAAGTTGGGAATAGTCCAATTTTTTTTTTTTCTTAAACAACAATTATTTGTCTTACTTTCTTCTACGTGTCGTCGCCCGGCGTTCGCCTTCTTCTGGAAGCTGAATGCTGGGACGTTACATTTCTCTTCTTCTCGCAGATGGTGGGACAAGCATGTTGTCCCGTACGTGGTTGAGTCGGCTCACTCTCGTCTCGTTGGGACATTGAGTTCTTCTTTTCATCATGTGAAATGAATATACCAGCTTATGAAAACGTTATTAATTATACGCATCAGTTAGATTTTACCGTTAGAGGGCATCATTGATCTGATTCGTTACTCATTTACACAATGGCATATTCCATTACCATGACATTATTAAAAAAAATTGCATTTAGATAGTGTAAAAAAGGAAAAAATACAACATACGAATAAGCTTAATCTCGAAAATCGAGTTTATCCTTCATTTACAGTGGTCATGGAAGCGAGAGGCACGGCCTAGCAGGTCATGAACACTGGAGCATAACATATGGCATACTTTATTCCCTAGAAAAAGTGGCAGCTGCTAATACTTCAGTATTTACGTTGACACCATTTCCGATGTAAGCCTATATACGTTATCTTTTACCGTAATATTTGCCACGGACGCAGTGGGTTTAAGACCCCCCTCCATGGCCTGGGTAGGTATTGAGACCCCTAAGACCACCCTGAATCCGCTGCTGCGCATATATCGTGCACGCATAAGGGCTAGACTTAAACTTTTCCGGTTAAATAGTGGTAAAGTAGGGCATGTTCGCACACCTGAGGTATGATGTGCCATAACTAATGAACTGCATGTGCCAGAATTGTACAATGTCCTCTTATATTTAGTAGTTTACTACTACCATTTCCCAAACTTCAATTCCAATAAGATAAATGTATATGTTATTAATATGTATCGTTCACTGGTGTGCGGATATGCCCCAGGGTATTGGGGCATAGTCGCACAGGTATGTGCGAATATACGTCGTGTATTTCAGTAGGTTTGGCACAGAGCAGAATACGAATTGCAATGATATATTTCAAGCTACAGAACATTGCGTCTTGCTAGGTACGCCCACCACACGGCCTATTACAAACGCCCCGATGGAAATAATATAAGCATTACTCTATGTAGTTGATATATAATAAAGTGACTTACATTTGGAGATATCTGGTGAAATGGGTGCGTGATATTGATCTATCTCAACTACAGCGTACACGGAAAGCCATACGACGAAGAAACTCAAAAGGATACAGAATTTAAAAAAAACATTATAATTATGCACTTCGAGATACATGAACGATGAGCCTACATTAAATATAATGTTATAAGATTACTCTCTGTAGCATATCCCACCTCAAAATCTCACATCTCGCCTTTTGCTTAGGCTACTCTCCCACCTCAAGCCTATTTTAGGCCACTCTCCCACCTCAAGCCTATTTTAGGCCACTCTCCCACCTCAAGCCTATTTTAGGCCACTCTCCCACCTCAAGCCTATTTTAGGCCACTCTCCCACCCCAAGCCTATTTTAGGCCACTCTCCCACCTCAAGCCTATTTTAGGCCACTCTCCCACCTCAAGCCTATTTTAGGCCACTCTCCCACCTCAAGCCTATTTTAGGCCACTCTCCCACCTCAAGCCTATTTTAGGCCACTCTCCCACCTCAAGCCTATTTTAGGCCACTCTCCCACCTCAAGCCTATTTTAGGCCACTCTCCCACCTCAAGCCTATTTTATGGCAGCCTCCCACATTTGTTAGGACCGACCTCGCGCTTTCCTGCCATTACCCTTCAAATGAAACATGGCTAAGCTGATTAGTATCCCCATAGGCGTAAGGCATGTATCACATAATGACTATGCATCTGTAACTAAAAGGGTGAACCACATTAAATATATATTCTAATAGCATCCTGCCGTCTCGCTACGCAAATGAACTTACTGCACTGGGGCACATTCGCAAACAACGATCTATGACGGTAAAATTTATTTGTGCTACAACAACAATAATAACACATATTTAAAAACTGCATAAGCAGGTGTGAGCTGCGTACCAATATATGTTTCTCCTAACAAAATAACAAAATGCAAATTTTATAATAATGAATTATTTACATCCCTGGAATGAACAGGCGATGTTATGCTGCAATGAACATACATGGGGTTGAAATGTTCTAACTCAGAAAAACGCATTTGAAGTTCAGGTACATGTTTACTTCAAAATACATTAGTTACCATGAACATATTTCCCTTAAGATTTGCACAGCCTCATCGGCGGACTTCTCGGTTTCGAGTATGACATTATCATCGCAAATCGTTCAACGTTTTCTCGCACAAGCTCTTTCGTGATAGTTGGCCAATACGAGCCGCCAATTTCCCTACGCAGTATCGGCGTGCGAACTCTAAGCGCGAGCGCACGTTCATCGTGGCTTTGTCGTTTGATTTCGGCATCGATTGCTCTTTTTGTTTCGGTTTTTACGGCTCTTTTTTCGACGGCCGTATGCCAGGCACTGGGATCGTGCGCCAGGCACTGCAATCGTGCGCCATCTCCTCCCAGTGCCTCTTGTTGATATCGGCGGCGTGGAAGTGTCGCTTTGTGCAATCCATGTAGCGTAAGTGTGGTCTTCCAACATTTCGCTTTGCCTGCCATAGCTCGCCGTACAGAACTATCTTAGGCAGTCTGTCGTCATTCATCTGTACCACGTGGCAGGTCCAGATAAGTTGCCGGCTTAGAAGCACTTCCTCGATGCTCAACCTATCGGCACGTTGTAGTACTTCATTGTTGGTCACTCGGTCTGACCACCTGATTCCGAGGATGGTTCGTAAGTGGCGTAAGTGTATATGTTACAATCGCTGAATATGACGTCTATACTGCGTGTATGTATCTGAAGTGTACATAAGAACTGACGGGACGATAGCACGGTAGACCTTGCATTTTGTTACAAGTTTGATGTTGTGTTTGTTCCATAATCATTCGCGTAGTCGTCCGAACGCGGCAGAGATCGATTGAATTCGAGCCGACAGTTGTTTGTCGAGGCTGCAGTCATTTGCAGTGGTGCTCCCTATGTATTTAAAGGTGATAGCGACGTTAAGTGGTTTACCATTGACCAAGATCGTCGGTGCTATGTACGTTGTCCCTGGAGCGGGTTGGTGCAATACCTCGGTTTTTCGAACATTGATAGAGTCCAAAAGATGCAGAAGCGGCGGCAAACCTGCCAAGTATCGTTTGCAGATCAACCTCAGAATGTGACACAAAGCCTGTATCGTCAGCGCATAGAAGGTCCCAAACGCACAGTTGTCGTACTTTCGTCTTAGCTTTGAGGCGGGACACATTGAAAAGCTTTCCGTCGGAGCGTGTCTTTATGTAAGTGCCTTTGGTGGTGCCACGATTTCAAACTTCGTGCACCGCAGCCAAGAAGATAATAAACAGTGTCGGTGCTAGGACGCAGCCTTGTTTGCTCAGCTTATGCTTGAGGTGTTATCTTAAGATACATTGTATTTTTCTTAACAGATATTACAACAGAACCACGGCCACAAACAATCTGGTTTGTCAGGTTAGTTATTTTATTCAACTCACAAAACGTTTTGCCATTTAAGTCCCCCGCCGCCCCCATGGCAAGAGTTGATAGTACTCAACATATCATTCATAATCATCAAATCAGTGATTGCCATATTTAAACATTGTTATATTTATACACCAACATATTAATAAGTAAAATTTATCAATTCTACAATATACAAGTCCAGCACTGTGTCTTTTCTCAGCACGAAAACATAGCAATCACTTGGAGTCACAATCGACAGTAGCTGGTTAGAATTCCACCACTTACACTTACAAGTAATGGACATTTGTAAGGATATGATATCACGGTAACGACGACACGATATATAATGTTTGAAATTACCTAGAATCTGCGCAAACAACATTTTACTTTTTTTATTTCTTTTCGACTCAAACGATTTCAACTTAGGTGTTACCATAGAACACCGTTTTCAAACCAATTACTACGCTCCGCCTTTCCCTGTGTGTGTGCGTGCGTGCGTGCGTGCTGCGTGCGTGCGTGCGTGCGTGCGTGCGTGCGTGCGTGCGTGCGTGCGTGCGTGCGTGCGTGCGTGCATGTGGATGGATCCCCGGTGTACGAAGACAACATGGATACAAAGTAAGGGAGTATCTTCCACGTTGATTTTCTCAAAAACAAATTGCAAGATTTGACGAAAAAACGAAAAATAAATTGGCAGACTTTTACTATTGAAAAATTTAAGAACTCAGCATAAAATACATTAATTAAATGGTATAAACAAATGGCTTGAAACACCAGCGGATGATATGCAACTGCCAACAACTGCAAATGACAGAATTCTATGGAGGGCCCCGGTCGCTAAATGTGACCAGAATTGGCTCTTTGACTTTGATGCCTAAAGACGAGGACGACGCTGAGCACAGCAAATGGTGGCGCCACATGCCGGATAATAGAGTTGATTCGATAGTTTGGGCTTTGGTAACGTGGGCTACTGCCGTTGCCCTTTGTTCACTTCCGGTTATTCCTGGACGAGTGTACTTTTAAGCGATGATGAATTATCTTGTTCCAAAATCATCTTTCGGCCTCGCTGCCGCTGGAGCAAGCGTCGCATGTTTTGTCGGTTATTGTATATATTTTGATCGCAAACGTAGGAGTGACCCTCTGTTCAAGCAGAAGCTACTAGAAAGTAAGCGAGCGTTGTTGCCTGACCTCGGGCTCGGCTCAGTTTAATTTCTACGGCACATGATCAGCATGGCGTGGCCAGTGCTTCCAACTTCATAATCACTTCGCATACTGAATTGGCAGTCTGTAAAATGTATATTTTAATATTTGTTTAATAAATCCATGTGATGATATTCATCTGCTGGCATGATATTTAATGACAATTAATATCATATTATGAGTAAACGTGTATTTGAAATGTCTTGCCCTTGGCTTGGGGCCGACGGATAATATTAAGGCGTTGTAATATTAATAGGGCGCTACAATCTAGGCTTAGTGTAGTCTCGCTTTCGTTGACTCGCTGAGAAGAGAGTCTGGCCTCCATTGTGTGTAGGCGTTCCCATGAACTGAAATCGGCCAATCAGATCATTATCAGTGTTCTAGACAAAATAAAAATTTTCTGACTTAAGTTAAGGCGAAACAAAAGGCATGGTTTCCGGGGGCGTTGGATGTTTTGGCCCATAACAGGTTCAGCCCATGTGCCGAAACAACCAACGTCGTGAACCGTGACATGCTTTCGCTCACATGGGCCAGTGCCAGCGTGCTCCGAGGGCTGAAATGAATAACAAATTCTAACTTGGAAATCCTGTTGGATGGTGTGGTCTGCTCTTGTGTCGAAATGCGTTAGCCGATATTCCTAATACCAGATTGATTGAAAAATGCCACAATTTCTTTCTCACGTTTATTAATAACTACCAATACATAATTTGCCAACACTGCTACAGTCAAATATATATAACATCATACACACATTATATATATATATATATATGTATATATATATATAATTACAATACAACATAACACATTACTTTTATTCATGTACATTTCCTTTAGACATGAGTCATTATTTTATTATGTCAAGCGCTTTCCGTTATTTTATTTATATTGCTCTATTATAATTATATATTATTATTTTATTAGCGTGTGCGCATGCGCATATGTTTCTGTGCACAATTATAACTTCCTTTTTATCAAACCAAGCTGTTGGACAAACCAACTATTCTTAGAATTCCGCTGCTTATAATTCTGCTACTAGCATGGGCCAAATCGACCGTATCTGAATTCAATAGTGACCATCCGGGACACTTTTTCAGCCTATGCACTAGGCATGTAACAATTAATCGATATATCACGATACTCAGGTCCACTATACGATGCATCGGTACGCAAACAGTGTATTGATGCATCGCCAAACTATTTATTTATATAAGTATAATTCCTGTTATTCAGAATAAATTAGTTAATCAACAGAGTTTATCATTTAACAACAAAACATTAGTAATGCCAATGAACACATTGATAATATTTTGGAAGAAGAGTACGTTTTTCATACAGTGTCACTGATTGGCCGCTATGTCATGCTATTTAGCCAATAACAGTAAAGATAGCAACTCACAGAATCAGGCCTTTTTATCGACGGCCACCGATTCTAAATGCTTTCTGTCAATTCAGTTAGCCAAAAATACATACAAGTTATCAGCCCCACCCTGCTGATTCATCCCGGTGGCAAAGACTGGGTCGGACTGTATTAGTGATGCACATTACAGTACTTACTAATCTATGTTAATTCGATATGAAATATAATTGTGACAAACTACTACTTCCTTGCCAGTGACAGATTGTTGCCAAGGCAGAGTCGGCACATGCAGGGGAAACCCCTGGCATTTGTAACATGGATGCCTATTGGATGATTCACATTTAATGACATCAGTATCTTGTTAGAACATCATTTAGAACAGTTTTGTTACACAGAACTATGAAGTTTAATTTGCAGATGAGTAGCCTTAATTGAATGCACACAATACAAATAAAATGTGACTGAATCTGTGCACACTTTTGATCACTAAATATTAAACCAGTAATAACTTGGCATGGTACACTTGCCTGTAATATAAGTTAAGTTAGTTCATTAGTCTGTACTGCCAAGAGCTTTTGGGATAATTTGGTTGAAGCATAAGACCTGGGTTGTGTTTTCAGAAAGGAAAAAAGCCAACAAACCATCAACCGGCGGGGGATCTGGGTCTTCCAGCGAGGTATTTTGTTACGCTTTATGTGTTAATAAATTATATTTAATAATTTGTTGTAAAATCAGTTTAAATGAAGTGGAAGTTCTTTTTTAAAATGAACTGGTAAGGGACAGCAATATGACATAGCTTCATGGACCACTGCATTTGTATGTCATTGTATGTCAATATATATCATATAACCAGAAATGTATATGCTTTGAAAAGGTTTTGGTTGTTGGACTGGTTAGACACATTCATTATTTTTTCATCTCTTACATAGCAATGCTGATGCAGACCACATATATTTAAAAAAAGTGACACTGTTGTTTGTTATGTTGTTATTATAAAAATAATGTACAACATGTGATGCTGTAGACATTCATACTAATGATACAATCTTACTTATATAAACAGCAGTGAATGTGTTTATCCCTGCAGATGCCTGACTTAAGAGACACAGAATCGATGCAGAGGTTCTTCCTTCAAGAGGTACAACTTGGCGAAGAACTGCTCGCGACAGGTATGGATGCTCCTTCAGACATAATATGCCAATATTGTGGGGAGCAGTGGTCTAGTGGTTAGAGCACCCGACTGTTGATCAAGAGAACGGTGGTTCGATTACACCTGCTGCAACTTTGAATTTTCGACAATCTTTCGGAAGAGACGGTAAAAGGTCCCTTCTGTGTCTATGCCAGGGACAGTAAAAGATATCACACT
This sequence comes from Lamellibrachia satsuma, assembly GCA_033239005.1. Lineage (NCBI taxonomy): Eukaryota > Metazoa > Annelida > Polychaeta > Sabellida > Siboglinidae > Lamellibrachia > Lamellibrachia satsuma. The sequence continues at coordinate 600,074 of BSQZ01000037.1, read as the reverse complement.
GGATAAATGTGTAACCTGCCGTGGTCTCTATCTCTAACCCACTGATTGTAGGGTGCGTCAGGCATTGAGCAGGCAGTGTGTACAGCAGTAATACTTCATGCACTAATTACCGCATGGCTGAATGCTTCCCAGAGAAGTCGAGTTAGTGTTGGAATGAAAAGGTCTGCCGGGGAGTGAAATGTAAAGCGCTTTGAGCCATCCTAAGGACTAGATAAGAACTAACCCGTTTTACTGTGACAGACTACATCAGTAATGTAAGGTTTGACTTTATGTCTCTCCAGGTGACATAGAGTCAGGTGTGGAGCACCTGAGCAATGCGGTTGCTGTCTGCGGCCAAGCCCAGCAGCTTCTACAAGTGCTGCAACAGACACTGCCTCCCCAAGTCTTCCAGCTACTCATACAGAGGCTTCCCATGGCCGGACAGGTTTGTGTTAATCTCTATCATTAAATGCAGCCTATTTGCAACACCCAAAAAATAATATTTCCGGTGTTGAACAGGATGAGAAGTAGGAAGAACGTGTGTGTTATAATGTGTGTATTCGTCTCTTGGAGGATAGGATATCAACACACCCTCATCTGGCGTGTTGTGAATTGGGCAATTAATGATGTGCATTTTTTTTTTGAAGCTCCATCCTCGATTCATTTAGCCTGATTTAGGGTTCCGTTGGTCTTCAAATCTGTAGTGTGTGACTTGTTTCAGTAATATGTACAAAACGTAAATAGAAGATTGCATACTTTTGTTAAGATGTTCAGAATAATGTACGTTGATTGTCAGATCGGGTAACTTGTGAAAGTGGGAATAGCCTTATGTTATAGTACATGGAGGCGGGTCCACTTTTGCCGCTTTTCAACCCGGCCCAGTCAGAAATAATTTAATGGTTTATCCAGTGATTTCATCAAATCTAAATTAAACAGCACAAACGAGCCTTCATATTGTAGGGATACATTCATTTTTTCACGGAATCGCTCTGAAGCAAGAATGAAAAAATCTATTGATTGGCGATTATTGTTTGTAAGATGAATTCTTTTACACTATTTATTACGTAAAAATGTCGAAATTAGTCAAAGAAATCTCTATGACCTGTGTCATTCCAATAAATATGCCTGTATAATTATTTTCTGACACATGCTATCCTCCATATTGCAGCGCATCGCCTCGAGTTCAGCTGCAGGGAAGATGATGACAGATGATGACTTGGAATGAAAAATGTCCAAGTCAAAACAAGTGTATTGTACAGACATTACGTCATGAACATTGAGGCACAACCACTGCCTCAAACACTAGCATTGTACAACAAACATTCACAGCTGTATCTGTCTTTGTAATGTGCAAGTGTTTTGCTGTTGTGTTACATTCACGTTGATGAACTGCAGGGCGGTATACTGTATACGTCAACTCAATTTCAGTATCCAATTAATCTGTAATGCTTGAAAGTTCTATTTTATTGATGGGTGTTTACACCAGCTAGGAAAGTTTGTGGATTAGATACCTTTCAAATATCACACATACACGATAGATAAATACCTTTCAGATATCACACATGCATGTATGTTGCACAGTCGTAACATTCTTATATACGTTGGTTGCGTTACACATCTACTGAGTAGCAGGTGTGCTTGCTTAATGAAAATGTTTTATTAATAAAAACATTTAAACCGTACATATATTGTTCCTTGTCCGAAGGGTCATTATAGCAGTGATTTAGGAATGTTGTCTTAGTGTAAATGGACTAGTTTGACGTCTCTGTTACTGGTAAATAGTCCAAATTAATCATGTTCCACAACTCTGGTACGGTAGGTTTTGGTTCATTGCCACAAAGCGTTCATAGAAGAGGCTTTCCCCTTTTTTGAGGGACAGATTTTTTTAGGGGGTACTGGGGTAGGTATTACATTCTGGTGCATTTTCAGCATGATGTGTTGTATCTTACCAGGTAAAATGCAATAATTTAACAGGTGCTGCCATCTGTTGAATGGGTCTATTTTTTTAAGTTTGTTTATCTTATTATAACTTTTATTGTATAGCGTCGTACATCCGGATATAAAACCTGTGCAGAGGTGCTTAAAATACATTTCTAAGACATAATTCTAAAAATTATCTTCAAATGCTGTCTTAAGTTGAGACTTAAACAATTTGAGTGAGTCCGTGCACGTACCGACAGATCGCTCCGATGCCGTCACGGAGAAACCCTGTCAACCATACCATTCCATACCATGGTGTGGTAGTTAGCATGTTGCTGTCGGCGGAACGAAGCCAGCGCCCTGGCGCGTACGGCGAGATCATGTCAACAATGTACACGCACGCTAGATCGGGTAATACGGTAGGTCATCAGAAGAATCTTGTAGTTGATTATCATCTTATAAAGCAGAGTTAGCCAATTTAAACTTATGTAAACCAGCAAGTCACCTAATTTCAAAATTTTAACGTGCTATGCAAATCCAATTTAATTATACGTGCATCCAGTGTTTTCCGTGAATATGAGTTCACCACCCCATACATTATTTTTCACATCTCGGAACTTGTATGGTGTTGTGAACTCGTATTCATTGGAATGCAGCATAAGTTACTGTATGGCATTGTCAGATGTTGTCACATGCATAGGATTGTCAGAAAACATGTTTTACCTATGCGTTCATATGGCATAAGTAAAAAGGTGACTGGAGATGTAAATTGGGGAGTTGAGCTGCATCCATAGAGGTACATAATTAATCACCCCCCTATAAACAAGAGCAATAAGCCAGCTCACCGCTGTGAAGCGGGCGTGGACCACTGGCCGGCATTTCATTGCACAGCAGAAACAGTTGCATCCACTGCATGATTTCCTCCTCACCATCATCATGTACAACATAAGGCAAACACAGGCAATGGAGATGAGGTGGCTACCAGAGAAGTATAAACCTGTCATCTGGCTAGTAGCCAGTGACGATGACACCAGGAGCCAATTAACTTAAGATTCGTCATTGTCATTTGTTCTTAATGGGGCATAGCCACCAGACTGGTTAGTCATTTGGGTGAGGGTGGTCCCAGCAGCTGTGTTATAAGTGTTGGCAGTTGGGTTGTTCATACTGGATTGAGCATGGCGCATTAGTGTTGAACTCTTCAAGACAAACATTTTAGAGGCTTGCTTGAGACAGTTGTGGGATTTACTGTGTGGTTTACAACTGTACGAATAGACATGACAGGATCTAAAAAAAATTGGCAAAGGTAAGAATCCTCAATTGTACAAAAATAGCTTAGTTGACTGTCAGCACCAACATGCATAGATAGATTGTGCATGTGTTAGGTAACTGTAGCCAGGATCAGGCTGGTGCCGTCTCTCCCTTTAAAATTATTGATTAATTGCTCAGAGGTGGCTGTGAGAGGGTTGATCTTGACTATTCCCTAGCATATCACTGTTGTTTACAAATAAGTCTTGGGCACTGTTCAAGGCACAGGTCTGTGCTACAGAATAGTCAGGGCAATACACAGGTGAAATAGACAACATTGTCGACTGTCGAGTGTACGCTATCGGGTTTATACATGTAGTGCTAGTTTTAGATTAATACCTACATATGCTAGGGAATTTATGGATAAACATTAGTATTACTATATATTAGTACTGAATAAGATAACATGTATTGTACAGACAATATTGTGAAGAGCACCGATATGTTGGAACTGTTGTACTTAAATTGTATTTGTACAGGCTCACTCCTTGATGTGGTACTGAAGTTAGACCTATGAAGAAGACTGGGTGCTGTACAGTATAAACACTGTGCTTCCAGTGGGTTCTTGCTGTGCAGCAGCATGAATCTAACTGGTCCATGCCTGCATCACTATACCATGTTTCAACTGATAAGGGCTCAGTGGTCTTGCTTTACTAAGGGGTGTTCTATTTATGTCTGTGGATGGATCTAAGTAACAAGTAACCACATTTCACACATATTGTCAAAATTACAATTCAAAACACAGCAATTCAACATTTCACCCTTTATTTCTGAGAGGTAAAACGTCACACGAACTGTACAAGCAAACAGGTGTACATCATCTATTTGTCCTCGGGCTTGTTGAAAACGTACGTGAGGCAACACTTGCCACAGTACTGTCTGTCGAAGTGAGACGCCATGAAGACACCAGCACCACACTCCTCATTCGGGCATTCTCGGCGCAGACGTGTGATCTTGCCATTCTCGTCAACCTGAACAAAAACATCGGTTTTATAGTGTTGTAAATAAAAAATTCCAATACTAGTTTGGATATGATTAACCCAACCCACAAACCAAAACACTGAGGCACTATTACGTCATTGTCAATGCAGCGAAGCAAGAGGGTTCTAAAAAAAATTTCACCTGGGAAGAATGTCTTTAAAAAAAAATTTCAAATAATTTTATAATCCAGTGAACACTTGAACTACCTGCATCAATTTTTTTATTGGAACTGGTTTATATTTACAAAGCACATCAGCACCACTGCTTTGTTTGTGTAAAGAAACCATCATCACAATCAAAATATTTATTAAATCCAAAAAGAAATCTGAAAGGCAAAAAAGGGCAGCAATACACTAACAAGACCAACATTAAATTATGCCTAACCAAGATCACACCATCTTTGGTCGGCATTTACACAACACTGTCACACAGTTGCTCAGAGAATTTGGTAACGATGATAGTGACGTCACGGAAATCAGAAGTGTCCTAAGAGTGTCATCATGGCAACCATTTCAAACTCAATGAGATTGAAACTTTATTATAGTGACTAAGAGTTATATATATAGCCCAGGTAGACTCTTGCCAACTCACCCTGTAGTACTTGAGCACAGCGAGCTTGACCTTCTTCTTCTTATGTTTGTTCTTCTTCGGGGTCGTGTAGTTCTTCTTCTTCCTTTTCTTCGCACCACCGCGCAGACGCAACACAAGGTGGAGCGTCGACTCCTTCTGGATGTTGTAGTCGCTCAGCGTACGACCATCTTCAAGTTGTTTGCCAGCGAAGATCAGACGCTGCTGATCTGGGGGAATACCTACAAAGCAACCATGGCATGCGTCAGATACAACAAACCAGTATTTCTCTAACACATACCATTTGGCATAGCCCTAGTGATTCGGAACAAGTTGCTCAGACAATTGGTAACGCTAGTTGTTCAAATCACACAAACGTCAGATGTGTCCTAAGAGGTCATCATAGCAACTCTGCAGAATCTCTTCTTGCTAATGAATAAAAAAACTGGATATGCCACGTAATTGGACAAACATAAAAGGCTGCCAACAAATGCGTAATTATTCAGTGCATCTGTAAGCTCAACCTACTCATGTGCTTGCAACACATACATGCCATTTTGATAATGGAAGGGTTCATTGCGCAATAGTCATAACAATATCGATAAACCGCTACGACCAACAATACTTAGCTGATGTAAGCTCTTTCAAGCCAGTTTTAGTAACACCATTATGATCACGGAGTAGTAGTCTTACAAAACTCCTGCCCACCAAACGAAAAACCCCATAAATCATGTTCAATTCAAACGAAAAACCCCATAAATCATGTTCAATGCAAAGCTGAAAGGCCTCCAATTAATGTCATGCCAACATCGATGTTAACCCATTAGACCTCAGTGCCTTTTTGCATGAAGTCTCTGGTTCCTCAAACATTTTGGCAAATTTCGGGGTGTCCGTTTCTGGGGCATAGCTCTTATTATACAATTGTTATATTTATTTTAAAGGGCATTGAATACACTTAACATTGGACATAAATATGCTTTTGTATCAATAAAAAAAGTTGTCCATATCTGGGTAGTCCTGCTACCATTTTGATATTTCACCACAACATATCATATTCTGTGCTATAACTTTTCTATGCTTCATTTTTGTATTGCTACAAGTTGTATTTATTTGAAAGATAATTGGATTTCCTACAGATTGGTACCAAAATTGTTGTTATACCTGAAATACATGTTGCATATACTAGACTACAATGGACGCATACTTGACAAATCTATAAAGCAGAAATTAAGTATGTTTATATCACTGTATGGAGTCTATCTTCAATGCATGTCATGTTGCAGTGCTGCAATTTATATGATTGTAAAAGCAACTGAATAAACTATCTACTGGTACCACATATCATTGTAGAGAAAAACTCTGGCAGCACATTATTACTACCGCAGCTTAGTTTTATTATAAAGATCAGTTAAAAGCCTACACATTGATACCAAATTCTGACGGCTAGAATTAGAGCTTCGTGCAAGAATAAAAAAGGCTATACTAGATTCGCAGCGTAGTGACCTACATCTTTCCAAAATGTCAGAAAGGGGGCGTTCCGCGGGGACAGCAACAAAGAAAGTCGTGCCGAGGCAGTGAACAAAGTTGCATATTACATGCACTGAAATGTCTGAACCACTTTCTTCATAGTCGCTATCATCGCAAACATGCTGGCAAACTTGTTCTGCAGTTTATTGACTCGGACTAGCAGACGCCATTTGGAAAATTCAAAAACTAAGGCAGCGAATAACTCCGAAAAATCGAATTGGAACATTAGCCAAAAATACCCACAATCCATTGCCAATATGTTAATGCATCATGTTGAATGTTTCAAAACAATCCACCAGAGAGCAACTCTGGCATAGACAAAACCATGACATTGATATTTTGGGGACGGGTCTGGCGTACTTGAGGTCTAATGGGTTAAACAAGTTGCTCAGACAATTGGTAACGCTAGTTGTTCAAATCACACAAACGTCAGATGTGTCCTAAGAGGTCATCATAGCAACTCTGCAGAAAATTTTCTCTCCAGTGGATACGTCATGTAATTGGAGAACCACAAGTCTGTGCCATCAGAAAATGGCTAGAGGCATGTCAGCGGACATTATGATTCTCATAACATTAAATTTAACTCCTCAATGTACCTGTAAACTGCTTGTTGTTCAAATTGTACCACATATCATCCATTTTACAGGACCTGAACATATTCCAATAGGTTGTACAATACAAACCTTCCTTATCTTGAATTTTTGCCTTGACATTTTCAATTGAGTCACTTGCCTCTACCTGAAAGCAAACAAAGCATGTTCAATGGTCACATTATAGAAGTTAACCTGTCACACAACGCATGAACTAGATGGGTGCATTTCATAACATCAAATCATGATCATTTCTGATAATGTACCTACTGCCGTGACAATCACAAGTTTGAAATAAACTCAGTTAAGTTTTACCAAGCATATCACACACCAAAATAGAACTTATTGAATGAAAGACATGTACAGTAAACATGACAAGAAAACGGTTAATATAAATTCTCCCAATGTTTACAATTTAATAATTTATGTAGAGCACTTTTTGTTATATTATTCAACAACCCACACCTTATAAACCCAGGTGGCTTTAAATACCACAGTTTATAAAGGCAGAATATGTGATAAAAACTCTTAAAATGTAATTGTCAACGTACCTCAAGCGTAATGGTTTTACCCGTGAGGGTTTTTACGAAGATCTGCATGATGCTGTAACGTCTGGCCTACAAATAAAAATCACAAATCAATCAAGACATTAGCAGTAACAAAAACTGCATATTCACCAAGTTTACAAGAACTTTCAACATGCTATGAAATCACACCAGTCTATTATATATAATGTTTTTATTATAGAGTATTAACGAACAGTCGGTTAGTCTTAACCCTGGGAGTGACCACTGGGCTCAATTCGGCCCGCACGATCAGTGCGAAAAGCGTTCCAACCAATTTTGGGATCACTCTGTAGGAACAAATTTCGTTTCTGTCACCAGTACCTCACACGGGAACAAATGGTATCATTGGAAAACTCAATCACTCTTCGTTCTGATTCATGAGCATAGCCAATGACAGCTAATGACGATCCAGCTTACAAAACGCGTCACATAGTTGGTGACCATATTTGGCTGCTTTTACTAAGCTTCGCAGAATAAATTTACGGTTCCATTCATGGTACCTAAATATGTAGCCCGAAAGCTAAGTAAAAGCAGTTAACCTTTGGAAAGCTCTGATTGGCCTATTCAAATACATGTGAATGAGCAAGCAGGCTATATGCAGCGAATGAGCAATCGTTGTTACAAACACTTTTTGTCTGGGCTGCCTGAGCTTTTTATTTACTAATCCACCATATTGTTTTCTCACTTCGTTCCGTGTTAGATTATTTCTTATTTTTTTGACCTGATTATGCATGGCTACACTTCCCAATTGGACAAGGGACATACAGCCACTCAGTAATTATCTAGTAGCAGGGTGAAAATTTAAAATGTTGCTTTCTTTTTTTTGATGAAATTCAAAAGTAATATCCGCATGATACGATTATGTGCTGTAGTTTTTACCATTTTATTATAATTGTCTTTTTAGCAACAAAATGATACCGTAATCACGTGCGATAATTATTAGTGATGTTGATTTTTTAAAAGCACCCTTATGAATTTGTGTACACTGTGGAAAGTTATCACTGGTCACTCCTAGGGTTAAGTTCTTGCCAATTTCATACTTTTACTATTTTCAGTGTCTGAAATTAGTAAAAAAATTAACTGGTTTAGATTTCTTTTTAACTGGCCCAGTTCTATTTTGAACCATCCAACAGGCATCCATTTTACAAATGCCAGGGGTTTCCCTTGCATGTGCGAACTTCGCCTTTGTTGCGATATTTCACTGGCAAGGAAGTAGTTTGTCACAATTGTATTTTATAATGAATTAGCATAGAGTAGTACTGCAAACTGCATCACTAATACAGTTCGACCTTGCCGTGACGACCACTGAGATGAATCGGTGGGGTGTGATAACTTGAACATTTTGGTTAAATGAGTAGGTGGGAAGTATTTTGAGTCGGCAGTCGCCAATAAAAAGTCCTTAATTTCAAGCAGTTTTCAAGCTTGCTTTACATTGCGATCAAGTTTTACATGAGCAAGCACCTAGTTTATTTTCGGGTTTATCTCGCTGAATTAATGCAATATTTTGATGAATTCATTTGTACAGTTATAACGTATTTTTAAAGTTTTCAGTATGAAACCCGTTTGAAATAAGCATCGTAGCCATGTGCATTTGAACGAGACAATCCAATACAAGGACTTCTGTTTTACGGCACTGTTCTTCACATTTATTAAAAATCAAGAATTTTTTCTAGTGATTATTTTTCATGAAAAAGAAACGATTCAAATACCTGGGGCCGATGGCTTTACCGATGCCACACACACGGCCCAGTCACACATCGTCAACGTAACCATGCTCCATCAGACTCCATGGCATAAGACTTACTCAAATTTCATAAAATACTTATGTTGCTAATTGAATTTTTAGGTTCCAAAAACAAGAGATATTCAGTCTTAACATTCCGAATGTGTACAATTAAACTAAATTCAGTTATATGCATATGCTGCATAGTATTTTGTTGCGACTTACACAGGTTGCCCAGACGTTATGGGAGATCCTACAAAAAGGAAGTGCTCAGCACGTGGGGTGCACCTTTTCTACTGCACGGGATGATAGCTAATGAACTAAAATTATATTAATCAGATATATATAATCCTTAACGATTGCGTAGGTTTTTGCAATGTACATTATATATTAATAACTAAAACATGCAACATTTCAAAATATATTTATATTCAAAGCTACAATTATAACCGGAAGTATTAGAGACTATAAACCGGTGTCCAACATGGCGACCAAAACAAAACTCAGCAGAATCGAGTTGGATGTAGAAAAGTACCGAGCAGCTGGGAATTGGGCAAAATTACTTGATTTATCAAAACAGATAACATCAAAAGGTTCAGATCAAGGTATACAGCGTTTAATTTCATCCGTCACAAGATATACACATAGCATGCATAGTAAATACTGGTTGAGAACAGTGCCAGTGGGGCGATGGCGATGCAAGCAAGGGCAGGGGCAGTGCCAGGGGCCTGACGCAGGCATACCGTCGCCGGTGTCACGGGCCGAAAGTAACCCGGTGCCAGAAGTACTTACAACAGTACACAAATACAATATAATGAATGCAACAGTATATGTCTTATAAATACATTGTTTTCCTAAAAATTAATCAAATGTCTGGCAATGTCGATGATGGAATGAATTATTCTTTTGGAAGAGACACAATTTCATGAGACATAATAAATTATTATGTCTCTTCCGAAAGACACTGACAAAATGGTGTGATCAAAATTGCCCAAGCTCTTGACGGAACAGTCCAGTGCTGTAGCCATTAAAACCCAGCACCCCAACCTAATTCAGTATTGACTAATATAAATGTTGCCTCTGTTAATTGAACTGAAGGCAACAATATATGTCAATTTTTTACTTTTCTGTGGTGATTGTTACGAATAGTTGCATACATTTTCCTCCAACAAAGTGAAATATGTCATGTTTACATCAACATTACCAATGTGTCTCACTAGCATTGCCACCTAGCATTCAATCCGTCTTCAATGAATATTGTATTATATACAAGAATATGTTTCAAAAATCTGTTAGCCTAATTTTTCTTCAAAAAAGTTAACTTTGTCGTACTTTTATACTCCCAGTAACTGATATGTCCAAATGATGACATATCTGTTGTGAGATCCATTGAGATCTCACAAGATTTTCGTGACTAGCAGAAACTACTTTGTTGACTATATAGATCTATGACATTGAGAAATTTTACATAAAGACATATTGAATTGTGAAAGTGAATTGAATTAATTAATGAATTTATATAAAATGGAGCATATATTTCTGTATAAATTTACTTTACAAAATAATAAAAATATGTTACATTTTAGTTACTCTTAAGGCTGAATTCCACTTCCAAATTATATGGTGTGGTGAGCTTATTTTGAAGTCAATAGAGGTTGTTGCACCTGATCTAAATAAACATGTATCAATGGTGTGCCTTCAATTATTTTTTTTTGTTTTTCATTACAATTACACTTCAACAAAATGTAAATAAATTACAATTAAAATTACAACGCTTTGATTACAATACAGATGCGTTATATGGATCTTTCTACAGAAAGGCACACACCAAAGCAGCACATGCAAAAGTAGTGCATATTATAACAGCACAATTGAATAAATTATGAAAATGGCACATTTGGGCATGATACATTTAAGATTAATCTAAGTTTTATTTGGTCACTTCAGGAATAAAAGTAAATCTGAATTGAATTGATACAAATCAGAAAAAAAAAGCAAATTGAATTACAATTTAAGTTGCAAAGTGAAGTGCATTCAAATGAATAGATACTTTTTCAAAAACGAAAAAATAAAATTTGGCACATTGAATGCAATGAAACCACGAAGAGGCATATTTTCCCTGTTCATAAACGGTTGTACTAGTTGCCAGTCCAGGGCATTTGTTTGTTTAATTAAGCCACAAAGTCCATAATGAAAGCATCATTCATCAGTTGCCCATAACGGGATACGGACAAAAACCACCCCGGACGAAAACCACCTGGACAAAAACCATCCGGACTAAAACCACCCCGGACATAATCCCCCCTGACTAAAACTACCCTGGACAAAAACCACCCACGTTTTTTGCGAGTATTTATTTAAAATCATACGACCAATTATCATGAGTATACACATTCATACAGTGAGGGTGATTTTATATAGCATAATTTTACAACCAATTATACACATTCATACATGTACACATATCAAAAGTCAACATATATTATGAAAATTACTTCCAGCGGATACAGTGTCTATGAAAATTACTTCCAGCGGATACAGTGTCCTATTCCCCTCAGGGTAACCTCAACAGATTTGCGGCCATCGCGAATATCTGTACAGAGGTTGTGAAGCCTCTGCTGGAGCTGTACTGTGGATCGATGTACCCGCTTCTTGAGAGGCTGTCCACGGGAATCCAGAAGAATGGCGGCGCGAGCATCATTCTGATCCTTACGAAGATTGTCAATGGTACGCCATATGCTGGGATGTGAACACCCAACAAGTGATCGGAAGGAGTTGTTCCATGCCTCGTACATGTTGTTGGTTCGAGATTCACCGCTGATTGTGACCTCATGAACATTCCACAGTTCAGGTGGGAACATTGGTGCGATCCTGCGCATCTTCATTGGAGGAATTGTACCATCTGGACCAGTTGGGCGCTGGATTCGGCGATACGATCCCGAGATGTAGGTGGCATCAAAGTAATCGATGAGAGGTTCTAGACCTTCAGGTGTGTGTTCCTTGAGATACTTCAGTCCTTCTGGAACATCAGCTACAGGCAAGAATGCCAATCCGTCGAGCATCCCGCAGAACAGCTTCACGTCATCATCTGAGCGATACAGTGTCACAAGTCCAAGCTGCTGCACCTTGCGCCACGTACTCTGGGTGAGATGATAAAAGCAACCTCTGCTCTGAACATCGGATGCAAGGGTACTGCTGATTGCGATGATAATAGGCTGTTCAAAGTCAGTGATGATCGTTGTTGGATCAGGCTGAAAACCCAGATCACTACACCTTTCCAGTACAGCTGTGATGAGCTCTTCGTATGTGGCTTGAGTCTTGCTGGATAGGAATGCGTAAACATAGCTGATAGCACTTTCCCCGAGAGGGGCGCGAATCACGTAGAGTTGTTGAAAGATGGAAGGTGCTGAATCAAAAGTGCCATCCATATGCCAGGTGTCAGATCGCGCAAGCTGTGTCAATGCAGCATCAGAGGCGAAAACCAGCATCCGATCAGCTGCATCTGGACCGCTGTCATGGATCAGAAATTGTTCATTGTCAGTACCAGTGGTGCACCATTCGTCGGGCATAACGAGGTCAGGCAGGCCAGCTGGGCTTTTTGGAAAAGCTTTGGCCTTTTCACGGCGTATACAGCGTTTGATGGACTCGCGAGCACCCATGGACACCCGGACTTCTAGGGATTCAGCGGCTGTGTTGTCAGCGAGTAGTTGTGCAGGAGTGCCCCTGGAAGTACCAGCTGCTTCTTTGATTACTGAACGGATCTTTGTAGCAGCTGTAGTGTATGGGTTGGGGTCATGGCTGTGCGGAGTAGTTCGGATTGTTGTCTGGATCTGTAAGTCACTAGTGAGAGATCCCTTGCAGTTTTTTAAAACTCTTTGGGAGCATTCCCAGCGGATTGTTGTCTTGCTATCTTTTTTCTTGGTATACATATAACCACCACATAGAAGTTTTGAACCACCCTTGTGGCTCTTGATGATCTCCATAGTATTCAATATTTAGTATCTCAGTAATAAAGTTGTGTAGCTTATAATATCTTTTGAGAAGTGATAATGTGACTGATATGACTTCCATATTTATAGGAACTCAGGACTGATTAAAGGATTATCCTGATTACAATTAAGACCTTTCTTTCATATAAATGCAATAATTTTGAGATGGCTTCACCCTGACAAATGAAAAATTTTCTTTATTCATGTACATGATTACATTCATCAATAGAGAGTGGCTTCTATCATTGATTGCCTGATTGGCTGGGATTACAATTAAAGGTTGGCTTCTCCCTGACAAAGGAAAAATTTTCTTTATTCATGTACATGATTACATTCATCAATAGAGAGTGGCTTCTATCATTGATTGCCTGATTGGCTGGGATTACAATTAAAGGTTGGCTTCTCCCTGACAAAGGAAAAATTTTCTTTATTCATGTACATGATTACATTCATCAATAGAGAGTGGCTTCTATCATTGATTGCCTGGATTACAATTAAAGGTTGGCTTCTCCCTGACAAAGGATAAAATTCTTTTGTCATGCAAAGGATTACAATTATACATGTATGTCAGTTTCATGTAATTGCAATGTTTTCATTGTTGACAAAGGAACTTTCATTGTTAAGGCTCATCATTCATTATTTAATATTTCACTTGTTTTCTATACTTCTATACATAAATTATAAGAAGATATAGTTACAATTTTCAAAGAATATTTCAAAGATAAAAAAGGGGGTTTTTGTCCAGGGTAGTTTTAGTCCGGGGGGGATTATGTCTGGGGGGGTTTTAGTCCGGGTGGTTTTTGTCCAGATGGTTTTTGTCCGGGGTGGTTTTTGTCCTACACCCGCCCATAACATGTCTTTGTTGCATTCACAAAGGACAGTGCCAAGAACTGTTAGCTGCCTAAATACTTCTTCTGAAGAAGTTTGGTGACTCAAGTCAGACAGTCTATCCCAGTCTAGTCTGGTGTCAGCTTGCAGGCTGGCTAAAGAACAAAGAAGATATTGAGCCATGAACATTAGCAGGTGCTAACTGGAATTGATGAAAGTGATGTGGTGTGGGAGCTCGGTTGTGTTGGTGATTTGGGATATTTTGCATAGGACGTGTTCAGGTAGTTTTGTCATATAAAAAATGCTGTAATTGATTGTAATTGTGCAGTTACACAACATATTTTAATTATAAATACAAATACAATTACCTAATTGCCCTGATTACTTTGTCAGTAAATCTCACTTGAAATGTAAATTCGCACACGTGATGATATGTTGACAAGGTCGCCACTCATATCATGCCCGTTGTTGGTACCATGTAATTAAAAATGCAAATGAATACCGGTAATTCCAGATGACGATAACATGTTTGTATAATACACATTTTTTACAAATAATATCCAGAGAAAAATAAATTTTCGCCATCATAGTATGTAATGTCAGTATCACTAATAAAATGCCCGTCTATCTGTGTGTTCAGTATATTACAGTTGATAATATTTTCTAATCAAAAGATGCCCTGGCAAACTTCATTAGCACAGAAGCAATGTTTGAACGCTACTTGCTTGAGAATCATCCATCTGAAAAGAACATCACCAAGCCATCGTCTGAGCTGGCGGAAAGCCGAAAAAAGTTAGACAGCATTCTGCACTCGGATATCAAGGTTCCTTTTCGTGTTTTTGATTCAGATCTAGCCATCTTATTGTAATCCAGCAAGTGCATGTTTGTATGTTATGCTGTTCCTTCTAAGCGCATTAAAATCATGACAGTCGCTTATGAACCACGAAGTGAGCCCTCTGCAGGATGGGCAGTTTTGCAAGTTTAGTGAATTATGTCTCGTATAATTAATTTTGGTTAGTGGTTTTATTGGAAATACAACTATTGAAAATAATTGTGGGGAGACAGCATTGTTAAAGCAGATGTTTTTACTGTCTTCAGTAATTTGTATAATCACAACCTAAATACAAAGATTCTAAATATTCTATTTTTGTCTTTTAAACCTTCAGGCATGCATAAGACCACAGCGATTTGTGTGACTGCTTTTAACGGACAGTTTTGTTCTCAATAAATCTATGGCATTTCTGTATGCACTCCTGTATGCTGATAACACACAGTTTAAACAGTTGTACAGAATAATCATGATAGATTTAGCAAAAGTAAGGTAGAGAGGTCTTGTTTTTCGCAATTTCATTTCGTCTGTCATGCTAACATTTTTGTTCACATGTACCCAATCTCTACCGTGGTGCCACCTACTTTGGAGTAGGATGCAATACATTCAAACAGGTCTTCAACCCACATTGTATGTTGCAGCTGGACCTCAAGCAGGATGCCCAGATTCTTATGGCAAAGCTCTTCTATGTTGTCGGCGATTACAGCACTACATTGGCACGCCTAGAAGCTCTGCATCTCGACAAAATTAATATTGAGTCATCATCCAACAGAAAGATGAGGCTCATTGGTGAAGCTTATGCCATAAAAGGTATCTCTTAAACTGGTAGGATATTTATTGCACATCTAGGCACATCATCAGTAGATGGGTTGAAATGTCGCATTCGTTTCAATTTTTGCTCCAAAGTAAGTGTAAGTTATTACTTTCTAATGTGAGTGTTAAGTTTGTTTTGACAGTTTGCCTTTGTCTCTGTAGGACTGTGCCTGGAGAAACTGCCTCCACTCACCAACACGAATGATACTGAGACAAGAGACAGGCAGATTCTGCACTGCTTCGAGATGGCTGGTGACATCTGTCTACTGCAACTGCAGGACAGACAGGACCGCTTCTTCAAGACGCCGTCACAGTCATCTGTCACCAATGTGTCACCATCGGGCAGCATTTGGTGTTCGTCAGACGGCGACTGTGCAGCCGTAGGTCCATTTGTTGAAAACGCCATACAGAGGTCACCAATACTATACATACGAAATGGGTGAGTGATGTTGCTGCTCTAAAGTTGTCCATGTTTTTCTGTTCTGGTATCATTGGTTGACATTCTGTTTTCTCACAGAAGCATTTCACATTGTAACTGGGAGATAACTGTCAATTTTATTCAAAATTAATTTTTTTAATAGTTTGGAAAACATTCGTGTACAATTCAAAATTGACGCTGCAGTACATTGATCCTTTGTGTGTCTAAACAAACATAGATGCATCCATCTTTCTCCTTGAAATGTGAAGTTTTAATTTGGTTTCAGTGAGATTTCCAAAGGTGTCGGACGATTCCGTGACTTGTTACAAGCCGTAGAAGTTAGAGGCTTACACGGCCTGCGACAGGTGGGTCTCAGTTGGAGTTGGTACATGCTTATCACTGCAAATCTCAGCGTTCTGGGGTGGGATTAATAATAACAATTAATATATGAAAACTTTTAATACATCTAAATCCTCTTCAAGCTCCAAGGCATATCAGAATGAAGCGGTCAAGCAAAGTTGTCAAATATGGATGGAACTAAGGAGAATATGCATGGTTAAAACGATAAGTCTTGAGATGATGGCAACATTTTATTATGTTTTCTACAGACTCAACACTAATAGGAGTGAATTCCAAATGTGGTTCCACAACCGATAAAGCCACAGTTCCAATATTTATTTCAACTCCAGGAACAAAAAGTACCGCAGGACAAGATGATCGAAGCTGTCTGGGCTTTCTTGCAGGAGTGAGCAGTGAATGTAAATATGCTGGTTGCTTAGATGAGAGTGCCTGATAATTCCTTAATCATTTGTCTTCATGATGCCAATAACCTCCCTTGTGTGTATATGCATGCATACATTTGTGCGTGCATCAGGCCCGGAGTGCATGCATTTGTAATGTAACACTTAACAGTGTGGCATTATTAAAAATTATTAAATTTTCCCAATAAATTAGTTTCTGACTATCGCTGCTTATATGACGTTTAGCTTCTGGCCCGGGAACTTGCCGAAGTGCTGCTGAGGGGGATGTGTGATGCCACCTACAGCCCAATCAGGGTCAACGCAAAACCCAATTCCGTTTCGCCAACTCGCAAACTGAAGCCAAAGAAATACACAGGCGATGGGTAAGTGGCACTTCTTGGGTGATATTTAGATGATGACTGAGTTCAGTCTGAATTGTTCAATTCAAGTTGGTTATATATTTTCCATCAATAGTTAGATACTTTGGCAAGGTTGGCAGTTTTATTGTTGTATATGTGTGCATGTATATTTAAGTTAATTCAGGCTTATTTTAAATGTCCTTTAATTTAAATGTGTCACTTGTTTTAGAATCTTCACGAAAAAAAATTTAAATCTTTAATTTTGATCAAATCAAAATCACACAAACTATTATATTTCTTGTAAAAATTTTTTGACAAATTGCTAAAAAGTGGACTGGATCTAGATATTGTGACATCCAGCTGTTCACTGTTTTGTAAGTTATCTGATGTAACGATGGTTTTAACAAAAGTATGTGTTCTTTTATTAAACTGACTGAACACATTACTTAAACTATTCACGTCAGTGAACCTGATTTGGGATGGACTAAATGACTTATGGAGGGACTTTCAATATGTTTCTCTAAGTTAATTCTGACTTGTTTGTATTCAGCTTGTTTGTGCCAAAGAACCGAGATGAAGAAGTTCTTCTGCTGCTGCTCATCTCCGAGTCAATAGTGAGTCAGATTCTATTCCTCGTCAGTGCAGCATGCCTGCTGTTGAAATGTCCTGCAGTAGTACGAGATACCTCAGATTAGACCTGGTGCAGTGGGAAGCAGTTGGAACACATCGATCGAGAATAAATATATATATATATATATTACTAGCAATGTCAAAGTTGTTAAGAGCAAATTAAGACTAATTTTTTAATATAGCATACAATTAAAGTTATTAGTGCCATTTTTTATCCTATCATATATATTTTTTCATGTTATCTGTTTCTTATTTGTATATAGCACCATATGATTAATTTTATATATATAAATTAATAAACATTAAAAGGTAGTGGCCTTACATGGTCTGCCTTCTTCTTTTCAGATTAGGTTTGCTGTATTCATTTTGTCCTTGGTTAAGCATTTTGTCCTTGGTTAAGCATTTTTGTCGCAAATTGAACATGAAATGCTTTGTATTTTCTTAAGATGTTACATTTGTGTATCATGACTACCAGTGACATTTGTGTGTCATGAGAACTGGTGACATTTGTGTGTCGTGACTACTGGTGACATTTTGCAGGCAGCACGTGACGTCGTGTTGAATCGATCACAAGAACATACTCAAGTTCGCCAGCACACGCTCCGCACAACAGTCTCCATCTATGACCTGCTCACCATTGTCCTTGTCAGATACGAGCAGTTCGGGATGCTATCAGAGGTTAGTCAAATGTGTAAATAGAAGAAACTGAAAGACGGCCTCATTCTCTGTCAAGGAAAGATTTATGGTTGGAACAATTTAAATGTTTGTAAAAGAAGTAATATGGTTGCTCTGTGGAATTCTGTCTGTCTGTTCAATATATTTTATTGGAAAATTAGTTATGTAATAGTTTTGATACAATAAACGCCACTGCACTTTAGTTGTGACTAGATGAATTGAATATTTGTGTTTTGTAAAATGTTTCAGACATTTGAGCGAGCGATGAGGTTCTCCTTTGAAGAGTTTCACATCTGGTATCAGTTCGGGCTGTCTCTCATGTGCTCCCAGAAGGTTTGTGGCATCACTTTGTTTCTTATTTCTCAAATAGCCTTTGTATATCTTCTTACACAGGGCCTATTTTATTATATAGAATAGAATATGTTTGGGGAACACCTACATTGTTGGACACTTATTCTGTGCTATTTTTATGTATCACATAAACATGATTTACTTGTAAGGTAATTCACGTAGTAGTAATTAAAAGTGAGTAGAATTCATTAGTAGTATATGATGAGTGACTGGACGAATAGTTTGTCGTATATTTAGTTACATCGGAAAGATCGGAGTGATCCAAAAACCTATCCTGTGCTGTTGTCACAGAGAGGTCTAATAACTAGAATGGTAATTTCTCTCCGCGAGACTAGATAGGGCAAATAGAATACACCCAACTTAAGCCAAACAAGAAACATATAGGTTTCTGGTAGCATAACCTAATCAAGGTCTATGTCCGTTGTTGTAGTACTCACAAGCAGTGCTGGTGTTTAAGGAGTGCATGCGCCTGGAGCCAGGCAATGCCGTTGTCCCTCTTCTTATTGCCAAGGTCTGCTATGAACACCTGCACATGGTAAGTCACGATGTAAGTTGGTCATCCACCATATAGCAGAATAGTACCCCCTTAGGAAGCTCTAATATAAATATACATTTCTTCACAGTGAGTCCACGACAGGTTAATTTCCATTTCCCTGCATTTGATCTTTATCTTCCCCTGTCATAGCCACAGACACCAGGTAGAAGGGACCAACAACTATTAGTATCTCTTCGAACAGACACAGGCAAAATGGGGTGAATAAAATGGCTAAAGTTTAGAAATCGCAGTAGGAGGACTTGAACCCTGACCGTCTCGATTAACAGTCTGGTGCTCTACCTCCGAGCCCCACTAATTAACAGTCTGGTGCTCTACCTCCGAGCCCCACTAATTAACAGTCTGGTGCTCTACCTCCGAGCCCCACTAATTAACAGTCTGGTGCTCTACCTCCGAGCCCCACTAATAAGCCTAATACACTCACCTGTCCTTTCAGTGGGATGAAGGAATCGAAGCTGCAGCACAAGCCATGAAGTGTGAGTGTGACAGACAGCTGCTGGCCAAGAGTTACGTCATGCACGGTGTCGGGTACTGTCTGAAGGCAGAGGACACACACCTGGAGACAAGTCGACGCGAGTTCCACAGCAAGGCACTCAAGTTCTTCCTCAAGTAAGCCTTCTATTATCCCTAGCCATTCACAGAGTGCGTGAACGAGAAAACAACCTGGACATTACAGCTTACAAAATTTTATTGTGAAAGCATAAATACAGTCATGCTAGAAACAACCATATCACTTACTATAATATCAGAGAATATAAATGTGAACAATTAGTTAATGAAACGTGCACATTAGAGTAATAATCCAACAAATTAAACATGAGAATAATCATTGTTGTGGAATAGATGACAATAAATATAAAAGATTAAGTGCATTCATCTTGCTCATGGGCTTGCCCTGAATGCAACCACTAAACTTTCTAAACTCTCTGTTCAGGGACACAGATCATCTCAACATCAAATCAGTTTTATCCTCTTGAGTGAATGAGACCAGGCATCCCAGCACATCCACGAAACACGGTGACAAGAGAATAAAAAAAAGATAACATTTCATGTGCATCCTTATTAACTGCCAGTGCATCAAAAAGGAACTGCAGACAATGAAGTACTTAACAATCTCTATAACCCAGACATCATTTGTGGCACAGAGACATGGCTAAATCCCTCAGTAAAGAATGGAGAAATATTCCTAACAAATCTTAGCGTCTTAAGAAAGGACAGAGAAACAGACACCACCGGTGGGGGTATTTCAAGAGATGATCTAATTACAAATTACTTAGATAATCTCACAACCAACAGCGAGAGGATATGGACTGAAACCCAGATAAAAGGTACAAAACCCGTGGTTGTGTGTACGTTCTGTCATCCCCCTAGAGATGCCCGAGGAACCCAAATAGATGAACTGGAACTAGCCATAGCAAAACTAGGTAATAAGATAAACTCACAATGTCACTATTGCTGCCGATTTTCAACTGGGAAAACCATAAACTTACACCCAATAGTGGGTACGGCACAAATGGCTGCATAACAAGGCAAAGAAAACCTGAAAACAGGAAGATTGGCAAGAATTCTGTGATCTAAAAAAACTAAAAAAAACCTAAATCATTCTGGACCTTCGTTTCTAAGTTAACATCAGAAGGACTATCATTAGTGATGATACAGAGACAGAAACCCTAAATATCCAATTCAATGGACAAAAGCCCACCTGGACACATCCCAAAACTAACCATTTCAGTTAAAGGTGCACTGGGCCAACTTACCAAAATTAACCCATCTAAATCTCAAGGAACCAATGGCATCGTGCGATGGTTTATAACTTCGTAATCTGCTCATCTAGCACCAATTCTCCAGAATAAGTATATTCCAGTTGTCAGTTGTTTTACAACGATACTAGCCTAGGCTAATGCTGCCGGTGGCCATTTGGGCCATATGGCATCAGATTTGGCTAAACAAAAGTTACCCGTTTGAGCCAATTTGGCCACAGCATGTTCATTGAGAAACCTACAGAACACATGAATATTTGTTTTCTTGATGCACATTAAAAAATGTGGCTAAAGCAATTTGTATTTGACTAAAAAAATTGGGGCTTTAGCCGAAATAGCTAAACAGTTTGTAACATCAGAGCTAGCCCAGCTAGCCACCAGATAACCTGCACCTAATCTTTATAACCTTCTGTGGCCAACAACTAACATTTGTTGAAGCACACTGCTATCTTGGCATTCAACTAACAAATACACTTAATTGGGCAAACTAAAACAGCCACAAATAATTTCAGGCTCATTTCTAAAAAAAATCGAACCTGCCTTGTATCAACCACAACATGCTAGCTTGTTTATGCAAATGTGTTATTTAGTTTTGATGAAATCATTGGACAAACTATGAAATTGCTTTTTACCAGAAAATTTTGGGAAAACAGGACAAAAGTGGTCCAGCTTTGCTTATGATTTGAACAAAAGTATGCACACTTTTATTAAACCACCGATGCATATTACTTAAACTATTCACATTGACTCGCAGTGAGCTAAATGAATTGGGGGGGGGAGTTTTTTAAACTATCTCCCAACCCTAGAAATGGACTTCCTTCCCTGTCTCCCAGTTGTCCTTGATCGATGGCCATCGTTGTCCTTTCTACACTTTCTCCCCACCATTCCCAAGGCATTGTCATCAGCGGTGGCAAGTTATCTTGCTAACTTGGTATCAATCAGTCATTCATTTGGCATGTTATGATATTGCTACTAATAAATCTGCTGATAATAAGATATAGCCACTGATAATAGTCTAATCAGCTCATTGTGATGTCATTTGTTTTATTTGTACTACTTTTTCCTTGTTTTTCTGCTGACTATTTTGTTTGGATGCGCATACATCTTGCAGCCTTGGATGGCTGTCACATGGACACTGTGCGGTGTCCACTTTGTTTGGATGCGCATACATCTTGCAGCCTTGGATGGCTGTCACATGGACACTGTGCGGTGTCCACTTTGTCTTGCAGTTTAACTGCAGTTTAACTGACTGTTGCAGGGCGGTGTCTCTGGACAGCAGTGACCATCTGTCCTTGTTCTACGTCGCCCTTCTGCTGGCACTGCTTAGACAGGTGAGACATCTTGGACATGACATGACATGACTTGTCATGACTCTTGGTGACATGACTATTGGCATGTGACATGACTCTTGTCAGGATTGTTGTTATGACTCTTGTCATGGTTTGTGGTGTGATTCTTCACTTGAGTCAATAAAAGATTGAAACAACAGATAAGATTGGTTAAAACTTTCAGCAAGTGGGGAAAATAAATGATTAAACATTTTCTTTTAAAACAGTTAAGGTTAAATAACTTCAACGGTTCAGCAAGCATCAGTTCCCATCTTCTGGATCTGAATTCCGGGACTTAGTTCTTCTTCTGCTCGCCAGGTGGGATGGCAAGCAAGCTGTCCCATACATGTGGCAACCAGAAAAAGAACTAAGTGAGTTAAATTTAATAGTTGCATTTATAATCCACCGATACGATTCTTTACTCCATAGAAATTCACTTAGCAATGTATGTTACATGGATGTAACTGAATTTGGTGGCTAAGATAGACTTGCATCACATGTTCCATGGCCATGCAGTGATGCCAAGGTGACAAGACAGGGTTATTTCAACATGCCCTGTGAAGTATTGTTATTGTTGACTGCAGTTTTGACACTTTGACAAGCTTTTTTACTGCTGTGTGAGCTGCCACCATTAAATTTACATTGGTTATAAAAGACAGCCAAACCCCAAGTTAATATGTCTTGCTTTAACAAGATAATGATGGTATAATTGAAAAGAAGTGACACTGCCACCTGCACACCCCCCACCCCCACCCCATGTGCCACACTAACTGTTCTGATTACTGCATACAGATCCCAGAGGCCTTGAAATACGTGAAGAAGGCACTTTGTCTACGGAGTGACCATCTACAATCACTGCAGCTCCTCGCTCTGTTATTGACTGCCAATAAGTCATACACACAGGCGTATGACCTCATAGTGACGGCTATAGCAGAGTACCCAGACCACTTCAGGTAGGTGGACAGTGCTATGGGGCATGATGGCGTACCGGTTAGAAGGCCGGACTCTCAATCGGGAGAACCCGGTTTCAAATCCCACTGTGGTCGCTTCGAACCTTTGGCAAGTTTGATCACCCCACGTTGCCACAGTTCACTCAGCTGTATAAATGAGTACCTGGCAATACAGACAGTGGTGGAAATGTAAACGAATAGTCTTCGCGCAATTGCAGCATGGCTGAATACTTCCCAGAGAAGTTGAGATGGCCTTGGAATGAACAGGTCTGCCAGGGGGTGAAGTGTAAAGCACTTTGAGCGGTCCTACGGACAGGATACCGCGCTATATAAGAAAGTACCTTTACCTTTTTACTGCTGCATTAGTCTGTATGACTGTGTATTATCCTTGGGTGATGCCTGACTATCAGTGTCACCCAGCCCACGACTACCTGTGTCACCCCGTCCATGACTACCAGTGTCACCCCGTCCATGAATACCAGTGTCATCCAGTCCATGAATACCAGTGTCATCCAGTCCATTACTACCAGTGTCGTCCAACCCATGACTACCAGTGTCACCCAGCCCATGACTACGAGTGTCGTCCAGGCCAAGACTACCAGTGTCGTCCAACCCATGACTACCAGTGTCGTCCAGCCCATGACTACCACTGTCACCCAGCCCATGACTACCAGTGTCACCCAGTCTATGACTACCAGTGTCACCCAGTCCATGACTACCAGTGTCATCCAGCCCATGACTACCAGTGTCACTCAGTCCATGACTACCAGTGTCGTCCAACCCATGACTACCAGTGTCATCCAGTCCATGACTACCAGTGTCATCCAGCCCATGACTACCAGTGTCATCCAACCCATGACTACCAGTGTCACCCAGTCTATGACTACCAGTGTCACCCAGTCCATGACTACCAGTGTCATCCAGCCCATGACTACCAGTGTCATCCAGTCCATGACTACCAGTGTCATCCAGCCCATGACTACCAGTGTTATCCAACCCATGACTACCAGTGTCACCCAGCCCATGACTACGAGTGTCGTCCAGGCCAAGACTACCAGTGTCGTCCAGCCCATGACTACCACTGTCACCCAGCCCATGACTACCAGTGTCACCCAGTCTATGACTACCAGTGTCACCCAGTCCATGACTACCAGTGTCATCCAGCCCATGACTACCAGTGTCACTCAGTCCATGACTACCAGTGTCGTCCAACCCATGACTACCAGTGTCATCCAGTCCATGACTACCAGTGTCATCCAGCCCATGACTACCAGTGTCATCCAACCCATGACTACCAGTGTCACCCAGTCTATGACTACCAGTGTCACCCAGTCCATGACTACCAGTGTCATCCAGCCCATGACTACCAGTGTCATCCAGTCCATGACTACCAGTGTCATCCAGCCCATGACTACCAGTGTTATCCAACCCATGACTACCAGTGTCACCCAGTCCATGACTACCAGTGTCACTCAGTCCATGACTACCAGTGTCGTCCAACCCATGACTACCAGTGTCGTCCAGTCCATGACTACCAGTGTCACCTAGTCCATGACTACCAGTGTCACCCCGCCCATCACTACCAGTGTCATCCAGTCCATGACTACCAGTGTCACCCAGTCCATGACTACCAGTGACCCTCCCTCCCTCCCTCCCTCCCTCCCTCCCTCCCTCCCTCCCTCCCTCCCTCCCTCCCTCCCTCCCTCCCTCCCTCCCTCCCTCCCTCCCTCCCTCCCTCCCTCCCTCCCCCCCTCCCTCCCTCCCCCTCCCTCCCTCCCTCCCTCCCTCCCTCCCCCCTCCCCCCTCCCTCCCTAATACTGATTGTATTAGATGGGCAGTACCAGTTAGAGTGACTGTGTTTCGTTTCCGTGCTCCAGTCTGCTGTTCATCCGCTGTAAGCTGGAGCGAGAACTCCACGGAGTGGAGCCAGCGCTCCAGACATGCAGACACATGCTGCAACTGTGGAAGACCCTCTTTGAACCAAGACTCGAAAGGTCAGTCTACGCACAGCACTGGCAAAGAAAACAACGTGGCACTAATGAACTAACGTAACACTCAAACATACACATCAGCTTTGTTACTATTTGATTTAGCCCATCACGAATTAGATTCGTTGATGTTGAAATCTGTTGTGCACGAATAGTATTAAAAGTGTGAACTTTTTTAATTGACTTGATCGTTAGATTGGGTAACTTGAAAGAGTTAATAGCCTTATGTTATAGTGTATACAGCCGGACCACTGTCCCATTTTTTCACTCAATTTGGACTATATGCGATAAAAATAATATAATAGATTGTCCGATTTGCACAAACAAGTTGATTGATTTTTTGCAAAATGATTTTAAAATGAGATGAGCAAAAAAAATTACTTCAGGAAGAATGTTTGAAGGGGGTTTACTTCCCCGTCCATTCGTGTCAATGAAGCAGGAGTCAGTTAGATTTACGAGAATCTAGAAGAGATGACAGTTTCAACATTGGTGTGGTTACTAAATAAATGTTGTTTACAGTGAGCAGCAAGGCACTGGTCTCATTCACAAGGCCCTCAATAATCCATACAGTCTGTTGTTTGCAGTGAGCAGCGAGGCACTGGTCTCATTGATAAGGCCCTCAATAATCCATACAGTCTGCTCCATCTACAGTTTGGAGAGCTCAGTGACCGGGACTCCAGTGAGTGCTACATCTCTCTTGTCAACACCTCGTAATTTATACAATTGTTAAAGGCAAACAAAAGCCATGGTTTTGTGCCTATACATCTATAAAACTTAACTAAACAACCATTTGCAACTACAATTAAGAATATCACACCAGTGGTTTCCTAGGAAAACCTTGTTGAACACACAGCATATTAATTTCATGGGCCGTACTGTTAGATAACTCTGTGTCATGAGTGTGGTACTCTGGCAATGTTCACTCGCTGAATGAAAATATATTTGTAAACACCTATATACTTGCCAATAGGATATTTCCATGCTGTTTGCGTCCAAATGTTAACCGATTTCATAGAACTGCATGCACTTATCGATCATGCTGGTTAACAGCCCCCAGTTAAATGGAGACCAGACCAGAATCTCCCACTTTTAGAACACATTCTGACTAAACCACCGGCGCGTGATATTCTTGATTTTAGTTGCACCTGGTTAGTTTTTATGTGCACATCCTCAAAACCATGACTTTTGTTTTGCTTTAATGCAATTAAATTGTAGAAAGATTCTGATAACCTGAGGCTACTGTTGTACTGAGTTATATGTTTTTTTTAAACATCTGCTTTAGTCTCTTCATATGGTATGACACTTCGTGAAACCGGCCCCTGACCTTTTACAAACAGCATGAAAGTGATTGAAATGATTTCATTTGTTTATCACAACATATCACAATATTTCAATACCCATTCACAATAGAACATAAAATACAGTTTCCCATGCACCTCTTTTAGTCACATAACACAAAAGTTTCAATCTCAATAATTAAACATGAAATGTGTATAAATAGAATTATCTGTGCCTAGATTCTGTAAAGCAATAGCTCAGTGGTCACAGAAATGAGATGAGATTCTGTAGAACAATAGTTCAGTGTTCACAGAAATAAGATGTGATTCTGTAGAACAATAGCTCAGTGTTCACTGAAATGAGATGTGATTCTGTAGAACAATAGCTCAATGGTCACAGAAATGAGATGTGATTCTGCACAGGTTCTGTGAGAGCGGAATCGGTAGCGGCGTCTCGCATCGAACAGGCATTGTCAGGAGTGGCGTCCTCTATGGGCAGTTGTCTGCAACCGAAGCAAGGGCCGCAGCAGATGTGGAGTATTCAGACACAGATCTGGCTCGAGTTAGGTGTGTATTGGCTGTCTTATTCAATTTGCAATTCAAACTCCCTCCTGAATTAAATGAGCCCATCATGAACCAGGTTTGTTGATGTTCAGATCTGTCGCCTGTGAACAGCTCAAGTAAGTTGTGCTGTTGGTTTAATAATGGCGCAAACTGTTGTTAGTCATCAAAAGAATTGACTTTGATCATGTAACTTAAGAAAGTATGAAAAGGCCTACACTGTGGTATAGTGGAACCAGAATTTTGCCTGGATCCAGTCGAAAATAATTTAATAGTTTGTCTGATGATTTCACCAAAACTAAATAACAAAGTTATACAAATGCACTAGTGGATACTAGGTAGGTTAAATTTTTCATGAAATCAGTCTGACACAAGACAAGCAAAACAAATCGAATTGAGGAACTACCTTTAAACGTTCCCCAGGAAATAATCTAAAGTTCATCATCACATAATGGTTTTGTTATCTGGATTGCAAGAGTAATTTTTTTAAATAATGAAATATTACTTGCAGGCATATGTTCACAAGATTTTGTACAACACTTTTATTATGTTTACCAGTCAAATGTAACTCAAACACATATATACTCTAATACAGGGTCGCGGTTACGATTTCGTAATTGAACATGTGTGCGATTACTGTTTTGTTACAGTTTTGTCTGGTTATTTACGCTACTCTATCTCGGACAATTACGTGGCACTGCAAATGACAAATATTCCGTGTTATATACCTGCTAAATATAGTATGCAACCAGTTATCAGTGCACCTGTTTTCAGTGAAGCGAAACTGAAAATCCATTTAAGAACAAATGTCTCACATAAGTTGTATAATAATAATTTAATCGGATAATGAAAAGTTCCTTCTGATTTATTCCTTATTATTGCCTTCAGCCGAGCTCTATCTGAGTGTGGGGAAACTGGACTCGGCCCATGCGTGCATACAGGAGGCCAGCACCATCTTCCCCATCTCGCACATGGTCTCTTACATGGTGAGTGGTGGTGGTCCTGTCTTCATTCTGTCTCTTATCTTCAGTCTTTGTGTTACATTGTACAAGCTGCCCAGTGTCTAAGTGTTTACACAACTGTCAACATAATTATAACATAATCAAATTATATTATGTTGCATGGCTGCGATATAGCTAATTTGTGTTATTTGCTGCAAGATAGTCAGTTTGTGTTATGCTACATGACTCTAACATAGCCAATTTGTATTACGTGCTGCAAGATAGTCAATTTGTATTATGTTACTAGACTCTAACGTAGCCAATTTGTATTGTGTCACATGGCTTTAATGTTGTTAATTTGTATTGCTACAAGGCTGCAATATAGCCAATTAGTATTATGTTACATGGCTGTAATGTAGCCAAATTGTATTATGTTACATGGTTGTAATGTGACCAATTTGTGTTATATTACAACTAGCGTTATGTTGTATTGTGTGTATTGCCAGACAACAAATAACCAGGTAATACCTTCAGGGAGTTGCATTTTTTTATTTTCAGAAAGGGCGAATGGCAGAACAGAAGGAAGAGTTCAGTGATGCCAAGAGCTACTACGAGAACGCTGTATCGATTAATCCTGCACACGTTAGAAGTCTCCAACATCTAGTGAGTAGACAGACAACCAATGTTCTCGTGCATTTTTTAAAATTACCTTTGTTGTTGATTAAGCCTAACGTAAACTGATTATTGAGATTGCCCAACGCTTTTGTTTTGACAAGCTGCTGAGCTTGAATTCCCGATGAGTTCAGTAATGTAAAAGTTTTTCTTATTGTATTGTACTGTGCTGTGCTGTGCTGTGCTGTGCTGTGCTGTGCTGTGCTGTGCTGTGCTGTGCTGTATTGTAGTTAAAGTAGACACCACAAGAAAACTGTGCACTGTCAATTGGTGTGAGTGGTTGTTGTGAGAATATTTTTTTATGTTGATATTAATAAAATGTTTGCTCCTGATATTTCAGAACAGTGTACACGTGTACTAAAGATACAACTTGACTAGTCTACTGAATAATGTCAGATAAATGTGTTATGGGTGGTATTCAAGTATGAGTGTCAAGTGAGCCATTTTTACATGACTCCTCAACATTCTGTCTACAATATAAATGCCAACACGGACCTGGGCTGTTGACAGCTGTATGAGACCAGTTTGTGTGTCTGTTTTAGGGTCAAGTTTTGTATATGACTGGGAACCTCCACATGGCAGAGAAGGTTCTCCGTGATGCCGTCAATGCAGATCCCATGTGCAACAAATCATGGTGAGTCTCGCTGCTCTGAGGAATACTTTATCTTACCACTGTGTACGGTACTAAGTTGGAATCGTAAGTCATCTTGTGGCTCATTGTTTTATGTTTAAAACTTAACTTTACTTACTTGACTTAAACCTCCAGAAATTCGGTGAAATAAGGGCAATGTTCCTCCTCTGTACACATTGCATGGCATTTGCGCCATGTCTCCCCTTTGGATTACCTTTTTTGATTTTTCCCATATTTTCCCATTGCACCACTACATGGTATCATGGGTGAGTAGGCGTAGCCCCCTCTTGTTGCCTCCCCCTTTGGCCTCCTCTTTTGGCCTCCCCTTTGGCCTCCTTCTTTGGCCTCCCCCTTTGGCCTCCCCTTTAGGCCTCCCCCTTTGGTCTCCCCTTTGTCCTCCTCCTTTGGCCTCCCCATTTGGCCACCTCATTTGGCCTCTTTTCTTTGGCCCCCTCCTTTGGCCTCCCCTATGGCTCCCCTCATTTGGTCTCCCCTATGGCCTCCCCGTTAGGCCCCCTCCTTTGGCCTCCACCTTTGGCCTCCCCTTTGGCCCCCTCCTTGGGCCTCCCCTTTGGCCCCATCCTTTGGCCTCCCCCTTTGGCCCCCTCCTTGGGCCTCCCCTTTGGCCCATCCCT
Source organism: Lamellibrachia satsuma (assembly GCA_033239005.1). Classification (NCBI taxonomy): domain Eukaryota; kingdom Metazoa; phylum Annelida; class Polychaeta; order Sabellida; family Siboglinidae; genus Lamellibrachia; species Lamellibrachia satsuma. The sequence continues at coordinate 569,988 of BSQZ01000037.1, read as the reverse complement.
TGGCCTCCTCCTTTGGCCCCCCTCCTTTGGCCTCCTCTTTTGGCATTTTTTTTTGGCCACCTCTGCCCCATTTGGCCTCCCCCTTTCCCCCTTTGGCGTCCCCTTTCCGACGTCTTATATATACACCTTTGTCATAAGCTATTCACCCTTTCTCAAGTTACCCTATATAATGATCAAAGTCCGTTCTTTTTATGATTGTAACAAAAGTGTTCACTCTTTTATTAAACCGACCGTGCTTAATACTTAAACTATAAACTGCAGATTTGAACATCAACAAACCTGATAAACAATGGGCCAAATGAATTGAAGTGGGAGTTTTAATGTTGGTTTCTTTGCTTTCTCTTTCAGGCAGTTCCTTGGCGATGTCTTGTTGACACTGGAGCAGACTGAGTCGGCCAGCCAGTGCCTCCTGACGGCTGTAGACATCGAATCCACCAATCCCATAATGCCTTTCTCCACAGTGCCTAAAACACTGCAGTGAGACCCTGCAAACAGACATTTCTCAGCTAGATGTATTCTACAAAGTTACATGTTTCTCTAGATTTAATGTAAAAGTATTTGTTGGGCTGCACCATTTCATGAAGACTGAGAAACAAATCATTTGATACACAACAAAACCTGGCCATAACTGATGCATTTTTAAATCCTAATACACCAAATTACATCATATAACTTTGTGTAATTAACACATTCCTCCACTATGTATCAGTGTTTGTTTACTATACAGTATTACTGTATTTTAGCATCGTTGTTATCGTGATAATTGTCATTCATAGCTGTAATTTACCATCTGATCATCATTATGTCATTCTCTTCCATAGCTATCATTGCTGTCATCAATACGTCAATTGTTGTTGTTTTAGACTGATGTATATAGCTATAGTCCCCCCCCACGAGAGACCACCCCTGTCATAAAGCCATTGCAACTTTTAAGAAATGGGTTACCTTAAAAGAGGGAAGTGTGTGTGTGTATGCGTGCGTGCGTGCGTGCGTGCGTGCGTGCGTGCGTGTATATATATTTCAGACATGATCTTCTGCTGGTCCCAGATGATGACAATAAATTCGTTCTGTATTATCTTCGAGGCGTATATAGCATTACTGTTTTGTGTCGCCAGAACCACACCGCCGCCATTCTCATCAGTATCCAATTGGCGTCATGGCTGTGGCTTCTCGGGGCGATATTATGGTTTCCACAGAGGATAATTGTCTTTACTATTGTTTCTCACAATAATTTGCGAACTAACCTGCACGACAACAGCTGCTGAGCGGCGGAAATTCAATAAAAATGGAACGACAGCAAAAATCCACTGCGGATTTTTTTTGGGAGGATGGAGGGAACACGGCAGTACGGCGGGGGGGTGGCAGTATTTATGGCAATGTCTGTGTGTTAGAAACGTCTTCATCTGAGGAACACGTGCACGAGGACGCCTTCCCGCGATGTCTCGACAGATAATTCTGATGTGCCGGAAAAAAATCCGACCCAAATAAAGAAGGGTGCCTCGGCACCTGATGAACACCCATTGGACCCCACGAGTTCAGTTAGGTAACTTAGGGCTGCTATAAGCAATTTTCACTTTATTGAAGAACGAGGCAGAGGCAGTAAGACATACAGCATATGTAACCATGATATGGAACTTCGTTGTTGACCTAACATCACTTTCCCACGTAGGGTAGACGGGGGCTAGTTGTGACACAAATAGTTCGAATTCTTACCCGATTGAAACTTCTTTAATGCCAGCGTATCCGCAAACATCTCCCGCAGAATGCAAGCCCGTGAACACATGTTTAACGTAGTACATATTTGCGCAATTGTACGTTCTATGAAATCTTCAATAAGTAAACATGATTGAAGAAATAATCGCAGCAAGTTTTATTAAAAAAGCTATGAACGTATACTTGGAACAGTAATCAATCTCATAATTATCAGAACTCAACTGGTCATCACTTAAGACGGACGCTGATTTGCCACACTGTAAATAAAAAATTTACTAATTTCGAACTGAAACATGACGCGGTAGATGTGATCCCGCACACGTCTCGCTTAAATGCTCAGACAAGACGTCCAGCAAGCTCGTGGTTTGCACTCGCCAACCATACCTATAACATGATCACTCTGGCAGGGAGACACGGGGCTGTCTGTCGGTAATCATGAGTGAATCAATAAGTGGGTGGGAAAATTAGCTCTCAAAATTGGTGGGAAGTTGGCCCCAAAATCAGGTGGGATACGGGAAGTTGGTCCACAAATCAGGTGGGAGATGGAAGATGGACGCCCTGTCGCACACCCCTCAGTAATATTAATCGGACCAGCATTGTTTTCTAACAACAAACTATCAACGATAGTCTCCTATTGCTGCCGGCCACAGCACGTATGTGGCGCTATTCAGTATGCCATATATAACTATATATAACCGTAAACTTCCGTGGGCACCGGATAGCCGTGGATTACGCTACACTATGTTCGTTTCAGATTTCGGTGGCAGACATCAGTGGCGCGTTTAGAGGGAGGGGGGCATTGGGCCACGCCTCCCCATTAGCTAAAAAATTGCAAGGGCACGGTTCAGTAGTTTTGACGGTTATTCACAGTATAGATACAACATAGAGATGTCTACATTATTATATCTTATTATATGAGATATAGCTTGGTATGACGTCATCAGTATATGGGATCATCTCCCAGATACTGATGACGTCATATATATGGCCTCATCTACGGGACGGTATCATATTGTGACGTCATCAGTACGGGGGAGTAACGTAATGTAAATGCTGTGATTTTGATTTGTGCTTCTAAGCACGGGAACCTGTAACGTTCTATTCGTTGCATCGTTTCCGTGCAATACTTTGATAATATAAAAAGATTCTTGTACGCTATGCAAACGTGATATTGTTTGTAAAAACTACGTATATCTAGACAGTTGGAAATTGTTGCGAAGTGCCGGTAATCGGTATGTATGGCATCACTCTTATTCTGTTTGTATGTCTGTCTGCCAGCCTGCCTGCTTGCTGCCTTACTGCCAGTCAGTCCACCCGCCCGCCCGCCCGCCCGCCCGCCCGCCCGCCCGCCCGCCCGCCCGCCCGCCCGCCCGCCCGCCCGCCCGCCCGCCCGCCCGCCCGCCCGCCCGCCCGCCCGCCCGCCGCCCGCCGCCGCCCGCCCGCCCGCCCGCCCGCCCGCCCGCCCGCCCGCCCGCCCGCCCGCCCGCCGCCCGCCCGCCCGCCCGCCCGCCCGCCCGCCCGCCCGCCCGCCCGCCCGCCCGCCCGCCCGCCCGCCCGCCCGCCCGCCCGCCCGCCCGCCCGCCGCCGCCCGCCGCCGCCGCCCGCCCGCCCGCCCGCCCGCCCGCCCGCCCGCCCGCCCGCCCGCCCGCCCGCCCGCCCGCCCGCCCGCCCGCCCGCCCGCCCGCCCGCCCGCCCGCCCGCCCGCCCGCCCGCCGCCCGCCCGCCCGCCCGCCCGCCCGCCCGCCCGCCCGCCGCCCGCCCGCCCGCCCGCCCGCCCGCCCGCCCGCCCGCCCGCCCGCCCGCCCGCCCGCCCGCCCGCCCGCCCGCCCGCCCGCCCGCCCGCCCGCCCGCCCGCCCGCCCGCCCGCCCGCCCGCCCCGCCCGCCCGCCCGCCCGCCCGCCCGCCCGCCCGCCCGCCCGCCCGCCCGCCCGCCCGCCGCCCGCCCGCCCGCCCGCCCGCCCGCCCGCCCGCCCGCCCGCCCGCCCGCCCGCCCGCCCCCGCCCGCCCGCCCGCCCGCCCGCCGCCCGCCCGCCGCCCGCCGCCCGCCCGCCCGCCCGCCCGCCGCCCGCCCGCCCGCCCGCCCGCCCGCCCGCCCGCCCGCCCGCCCGCCCGCCCGCCCGCCCGCCCGCCCGCCCGCCCGCCCGCCCGCCCGCCCGGCCCGCCAACCGACTATGACAAAAATGACGATGACGAAGACTTATATTACAAATTTCGCGCCACTTTAAGGTCATGCGTTATCGATCCGTGATTAGTAATATATATATATATATATATATATATATATATATATATATATATATATATATATATATATATATATATATATATATATATGTCAGACACGTCCAACATGTCTGAAGTTCTGAGCAAAGCGTCTTGTGGAAGATTTGGTAGATCCGGTGTATGTTTGTATGACGGAATAACTGTCCATATCTCGCATAATAGACGCAAGTGTTGTCGTTAGCATGTTTGTTTTTTCGTAAAGTCAACGGTAGTTTCTGGTAGTTGTCGTGCTAGCAAAGAACACCGTCTTCGACTGTAAGGTGTAACAATGGCGTCAGACAAGATGGCGACGCCTGTCGTCAAACAAGATGGCGATGCGTGTCGTCATATAACATGGCCAAGACGGTTCGTCATCACGCGTGGAATTCAGCGCTGAAGTACAGGCCGTGCATACGAGGCGTCTTCGTCATGACTGTCGTATTCATAGCGTACTTGTCTCCGTAAAACGCAGGGCCTGGCACCGACTGAAACACATCGAGTGGCGCATGTGGGAATCCCGAACCACCGCAGAGGTGCATTGGCTGCCCAGTGCTACAGCACAGGTGATCCACCGCACGTTGCCTAGATATTTTATGACACACAACGAAGACAATGAGTTTCGAAGTTTTGATCGAGATGTGGCTTTTGCGTATGTATTTTAAAACGCAATCTAACAAAGTGATAAATCAACCCAACCATAGGGCCTATGTTCGGACGAAATGCCATTCCGTACTGCATACTTAGTATTACTTAACGAACTTGCAACTTGCCATTCTTATAATAGATTATAACACCAATCCAAGCTTTATCATAACATAGAGACTCTCCATATCCTGCGGCGTAGCAAACATAATTCGACAGAATGTCACGGTGACTCGCGGCCAGCCAGGTCGCGTCAACCTAGGCCCGGAATTGCTGGCTGACATAGGTTGTGACGCGTGCATCGTGCATGAGTGCGTGAAATTGTTACGTGCATGGGTGGATACAACACACAGAGGGACTTTGACGCCGATATGCACATGACATTAAGTCATCGACGTTTCCATGGCAACAGGGTCCCTAACACCCATTAGTTACGCCGATTGAGAAAAAGCAATCCCTATTAAGTGTGCAATTGTACAGTTACGATTACACACATACTCGTAGTTACTCGACTTAAGAACGGTTACAATGATTAAGCTAACTTGTGTTAAGTGGCAACCACGCCCAGGTAGGTTGATGAGTCTTTAATATTATCTCATAATTGGCAATTTCAGGTGCATTTGCAAAACTGAAACGCCTTGTCCGAGTAGCTAACGATAGCTATTGTCTGTGAAAATGATCACAGTCGTGTCACGATTCCTTGTGTATAGCAATAACGGTAATCACAACTCTGGAATGTAATGTGGAAGTTAATCGTTTTTTCCTGTTGACATAATCATTACATGAGCGTGTGAATACAGCAATGACTTTGATATAAGTGTCTGGGAAATCAACACCAGACCGTGTGTCATATATCTCCATTCACGTATGCTAATGCAAGTATGCGTGTTTGAGTGGTGTGTGTATCACATAAGCAGTTGCACGCGTGTGTATGTTAAGCCTGACTCTGTTGTGCTTACTAACAAAAAATATCCATCCCCGGACGGAATAACTTGGTAGTTCGTAAGTGACTGTCAAAAGCAAATTTTTTTATTTGAGAAGGAAGAAAGTGTATGTATGGTAGATATATTATAAGGTGAAATTAGGTAGTGATCGTTTTTGTGGTTAGGTAAGAAATTGTACGATTGCCTACATATTACAGTTGTCGTGTTATCATGTTATCAAGCAACCGAACAACGAAGGCCTTTGTTCGCTGTTATGTGTCAGAGGGCGCTATGCACACACAGGCGGCAGCGGTTGACAAGACAAGATAATTTGGAACAATCGTAGAAAACAAGCTCGATCTTGCGAACAAGCACGACCTTGCGAACAAGCTCGACCTTGCGAACAAGCACGACCTTGCGAACAAGTGTACGTTGAAACTACGAAGTTACTGCGTTAAGTTGTTCGCAACGCTATGCGTGTTTGCAACGATGAACTGTTGTTCACAACGCTGTGATATGCGTGTTTCAAGCCATCCATTGATGCACAGTGCATACACAACGGCGGCGGTGGTTTATGTGACTTGGAACAATCGTAATTTTATTGTTCGTAGAAAGTGTAAAAATAGGTGAGTTTTTGATAAAAAAATAAAAGCGCCACGACTCCTCCCTGGGGTCGTAGACGAACCCGTGAAGGTTTGGCTGTCGATATACAAAGCATTTATGAGGAGTAGCCTAACAACCATGCGTACATATGCTAGCTCGATTATAGCAAGATATGTTCTTTACGTTTTCGTTGTAACTTTGTTAGATACACACACAAAACATGAATCACCGACTCGTTCACGATTAGATGTTCAAACCGACGCAGAAAGGTCCGCCTACATAATGATGCGCCATCGTTTTTTCTACGTCATCGGTACCGAGCTAGTTAATCACCAACCCGGAACCTATCACCCACCCCACACACCTACACACACCCACACACCCACACACAACCATACGAAATGCGCGAAACGTTTCGTTGACGCGACCATTGCTGCTAACTGCGAAGTCAGAAATAATTGATCGCTTCAGTAGCTTGCACGTGTTGCGTCTGACATCAGAGGTATCGCTGGCATCAGCTACGTAAGGCTCGGTCGGAAATAAATACTGACAAGACAACAGGTAAACGATGGCACGGTAGAGTCACAACACTGTGTAGATATGTTGAAAGAATCATGGACAAACGGCGCATGATCAGAGGGATTTATTAATATCGCGTATACAAAATTACATGAAATGTGTTTGCTACATACAGGGCAAGATACAGACAGAGAAGAAGTGACAATAGAGAAGCTAACCTTGTACAAGACATGTATGTATACGTAGTAGCAAAAGATTCACGCAAAAAGGAAGACATCCGTCACATAGTTGGTTAATTTAATACTGTGAGTGTTGCATGTACACATAAAACATTAACAGCAAGACAGTTTTAGCACCATAGACGGGAGGTGGCAGTGTGTTCGAGGTTGGCCCTAAAATGGCGGGAGATTGGCCTTTGAAATATATGAGACATGGGAGATTGAGACGCCTGCCACACTACTCGCTATATGCAGTTATTCAGGCGCTTAGTATCCAGCGTAATCCGCGCCGGAGCTTATCGAAAACAATCTGTCTCTTTTCAGCGAGCGACCAGGCGAAGAAATGCATCTGCGTAACACAGCAAATAGACTGCGGCGTCTATAAAACATAACAAATAAAATGTTTGTGTATCTCGTAACAAGAAAGGTGTTTGTGACTTACGCTGCAAACAAGGTTCTTGTGTAACACAACAAACAAGGTTCTTGTGTAACACAACAAACAAAATACACATGTGTAACACAGCAAACCAAAAGTGCGTTTATGTTGCATGGCGACCAAAGTTAGCTTTCCTTTCAGCAATCAAACCAACTAAAACAGCAAGGTTTCGAAAGATCGTACTACCGTCTATTTGAAATAGCACAATTTACACAATCATGGCAGTGGAAATTATGTGGCTGTTGCAATATAAACATTTGTGTCATAACACATGTGACCAATCAAATCAATTTCTGAAAAGTCAAATACCGATAATACTGATGGGCAATACACTGTTTTGTTTTTACATGTAAAGATCACCGATTTATGTGACACGAAAAGCTACCGAGGACCTTAACAGCTGGTGTACGATCTTTCGAGATTCTCCGAGTATATCTCTTCACATATCCCTGGCAACACTGTATCATAGACTTCCGTCAGCTTTCAAACGCAACAATTGCATGATGCATATGTTAGTTACAACGTTTTTAGATAATGTATAGATCATTTGTATAGACAATACTGCACGACGACTATTTGCAGTGTTCCCAGATAGATGCGAGTTGCCTGTTTGCTTGTTGAACATTCAGGGGTAGGTTTTGTTTTAATGATTAAGCACACGTGATGGTTGTAACAACATAATCCGTGGAGCGCTCCGTAATGCTTTTCTTGCTTGAAAGAATACATTAATATTTTCGTATTATCATTATTACTGTTTTCATCGCATATTCAGAATAGCGTTTGCGTTACGTGCCGCCAGGGAACGCTGGAGATCTAAGCTAACGGAAGTGTAGACACGGTTGCCTACATCATAGTCGATAGTCGCTCGTGAAAAAGATGCCGTGATCGCGCCCCATTTCGACGACGGGAGCCGGCTGGGGATACTGCAGCGTTTTCTCGTACGAGCCCGGTCCAGGTACCTTCTGCAAAACGAACCAACATAAACAACGTGTGTACTGTGAGCAAATGAAGCCATGCCCATGCAAAGCAGCCTACGTTTGACCAATGCACAACAAAATAGCGGCTCGCTATGCTGCCATGAATCGTGCCACGTGACCTCAACGCCCGGGACTAGAGGGATCATGCTTCAATTAGACTGCAGGGCACAGTAATTTTAGATATGTGTTATTTTCAAAAAATCATATCATCTGACATAGCTGCATTTGAGCCAGGCACATTGGCAAGTTTGCTGGTAGAACATGTTGGCAATGTAACTGGATTTTTAGATAATTTCAATGGGCGGAAGGATTTTTGGCAATTTTTTTCGCAACAAGGCACGTGTGCGTAGTAATTCATGCAGAAATTGGTAAAAATTGACGGGTATGACACGTTCAGGCATTTTAAATGAGTCACAAGTACGAGATTTTAACTAAACTCGATCAGCATGTCAATGAGATGATGGCAACGGCAGGTAAGAAGTTTCAGTATTGTTGATGCTCCCGTTTTCTTATAATCGTGCAAAACGTTAACATGATCGCCAATGGGAAACGTAACAGGAGGCTGAACCCTAGAGGTAGACGCCATTGCGCGTGCGCCTTGTTTGTATATCGTGAACAACGAACATTAATAATTTAATTTTTATTGACGTTCATGTAACATTTATTGAGCAGTGACAAAACTGTTCTTTAAAATCCCTTACTTTTGAAACCAAAACGGACAAGCAGCAACATGTGTTTGCATGATTACACACAGTCACACCTTGAACTACATATATTACAATAATCATTAATATTATATATATATATATATATATATATATATATATATATATATATATATATATATATATATATATATATATATATATATATAATATATATATATATATATACATATATATATATATATATATATATATATATACATATACATATACATATACATATACACATACACATACACATACACATACACATACACATACACATACACATACACATACACATACACATACACATATACACATACACATACACATACACATACACATACACATACACATATATATATATATATATATATATATATATATATATATATATATATATATATATATATATATATATATATATATATATATATATATATATATATATATATATATATAGGTGTCATTGAGTAGTCACTGGTCAGAAGTAATTGACGACCACTGCGCAGTAATCACGTATGTTATCGTCGTCAGATCAGTCAATACCACAATTGATACAGACGGGCAACGCGCGGATTCGGCGCGCACGACAATTCTTCACTATAGTGAATATTCCACTAAAATCCCACGCCCATTCCGATGTCACGTTCTGTCAGCCTCTAGACACCAAGGGCTTACGTAGAGTACTATTATTACTGCCGTATGCCTGCCATGGACGTGAGTGATCGTTTCCAGATTGTCGCGCTTTATAGTGTAGGCGACACGAGACAGTACGCCGTGTAGCCACACACCCACACCACTAGACCTGGCGACAGACAAACGCTTCTGACGACTGTTTTGACATATCGCCAAGTTGTAAGTGACGACCCCGCCCCACAAGGACCCCACCTGGCACCTGGCCCTTGTCTCGCTCACAGCAATTGTGCATACTGCCACCAGCGCCATACGGTATAGTGCTATGATTTATGTGGCATGCAAACAATGGGCTCGCAACACATATTTATTCTCGACCGCTGTAATACTGTCAGTGTTCTCACTGCTGTTCGTATATGCACCTCTCGTTAACCTTACGATGTCTCATCTCTCATATCGTCTATACATACCTTTTGTTTTAATTCCTCTCTAAATGCTCACGAATATTACCCAACGCTGTCTGAGTTATTTATGCACAACGTTGTTCTACAGTTCCCAGCATAAAATGATGGCGCGTGGAATCGATCGAGACGATTCTCCCTCTGTCGATCTGACGGCGAGAATCCGCTTACGGCGGCCGGCGAGTTTCTCTCTCCCGAGTCTGCGCGTGCCTAGATGGCGTGTGAGCTGACCGAGCGTATGTCTTAGACACGAGGTAACTCCTGGTCAGCGTTCTATGCGCACAGAGCATGACACTACACCAGATGACCATAACATGTTGATGTATTATGAACAGACGATGTTTTATGTTACCTCCACATCCTGCTGTCGGAAGCGCAGTTTACAAGGTCAACATTTGGCAAGGTTCCAACGGCAGAAAAAGGAACCAGGTGACTTATATTCGTGTAATCACCTTTTTGGATGAGTGAGTGAGTGAGTGAATGAGTGAGTGAGTGAGTGAGTGAGTGAGTGAGTGAGTGAGTGAGTGAGTGAGTGAGTGAGTGAGTGAGTGAGTGAGTGAGTGAGTGAGTGAGATGCCGGAATCAGTTCAACAATGTATTTCAGACAAGTTCAGACATTTGTTACCATATATCACGCTCTGAGAACTTGTTCCAGTTTGAAATATCATTGCGTAATAACTATGTTTATAGCGCGGAAATTAAGTGTTCTTTGTACCCGTAACGCTCATTATGAATTTCTGAAGTTCTGGTCTATTATATTAGTGGGCTGTTTTGCCCACTTTACAATTAGGGCCATTTTGTTGAGTGGACGCATTTAACATTTGCACAGAAAACCTGTCGTTCGATTGTGACGTCACCGTATTTTCGACAACTATTTGTCGTGTAACAAAAAGTAGACTCTGACGCGCCGTTAATTCGGGAGACGTCTGTAAGATTAATAAAGCCGAGCAGCCGTCGAAGAAAGGCAACACTTTTCACCGCGATTATTGTTCGCCACAACGGCTGACATTCGATCAAGCAGGCCGCTGCGTTTGTTCAAGATTATTCACATGCATCTCTACATCGTCATATTTAAATGTGGATGTCTAAGATTGACTAAGCATTTGTAATCTACATATGCATTCAAATTATACTTGGCATTTTAGGCGTGCAATTGAAAAGTCAAATCAATTTCATCCAAATGCGTATAGTTTGGAGTTAAACGCAATGCAAATATTGACCGAACGTCGAAATTGCGTTTACACGTAAATGCAATATGCGAATGCATTTACGTTTGGCCCTAATGTTGCTCTGGGTGGCACTGGCATTGCAGAGATACGTCTGGTAATTCCCTCATTGATACTAGACGAAGAAACATGCACCGCCGAACAGAGTGTAAGGCAAATGTGTTCACATCTTTAAACTAGCTGTCCTTTCCTCCGCACCGATTCCTCGAAATTGCATGTTTAAATGTAGCTCGTTAATCGTTCTCCCGGCTGTTTCTGTTATAATATGCTTAAACCGATTGGTTTCAAAACGACATTTAAGAGGTTCAATAAACTTTAATATTTACTCAGAAACTATTTTAAATTAAATTAACTTCACTATTATTGAAAGCATTGTTATAATTAGAAAACTTCATGTACAGTAACTTAGCTTTTGTTGATCCGTCAACACATCCAAACAACCATTTTGGATCAATCTTATACTTTCACATTTAAATGCAATACATGTATTCGAACCGAAATATGTGTCCAATGCAGAAGATAACGTTATGCGTGTGCTCTTGCCAACTGTAGTGTAAAATGTTACAGGTAATACGACCCTGGTTCACAGCGTGTAGGGCTCGACGGTTCGCCACACCATACGTCAACAACTGACAGCCGATCCGACGAACCAGCTCTGGCGAAAGAAACGTTTATTTCGGCAGCGCAACAGCACCGCAGTGCTCTATAGACCTACAGCTGCTGCGGCACATGCTGTACCCACCGTGTGAGACGTCTTGAAGCGCGGCGTCCTGGAGATGAAGCTGGAAGATATCGCTCGCGGTAGGTACGGACTGTTCGGTTCGTACATGCCGGGCGCCGGACCCTCTTTCTGTAGCAGATGACATTGTACGTTATGGGAATGTGTTGGTTGTCATCATCTTTCTATGAGCAGTATATATGTATGTATGTGTGTATGTGTGTATGTATGTATGTATGTATGTATGTATGTATGTATGTATGTATGTGTATATGTATATATATATATATATATATATATATATATATATATATATATATATATATATATATATATATATATATATTATATGTATGTATATATATATATATATATGTATATATATATATATATATATATATTATGTATATATATATATATATATATATATATATATATATATATAATATATATATATATATATATATATACATATATATATATATATATATATATATATATATATATATATATATATATATATATATATATATATATATATATATATATCAACTGTTCCTAATGGAAACGGTACAGTAAAACCTGTCTTCGGAGATCTTACTGTTTAACCTGTCCTGCCATAGGAGACCACCTGTCTTGAGAGACCACTCTTGCTGGACAAAAGAGGCGGTCTCTCAAGATTGCTTCTATTGCATAAAACAAACACGTTGTACACTTACGCCTCTATGTCCATGTTTATTTAGTTCAACAGTTATTGTAGCATTCGCATAGTCGCTAATATAAACAAGAATTCTGTCGTAGGTTCTGGCGCTCTCACAACGTAATACTGAAGTACCATCCATTATATTTTCATTTCCGCACATCAGGCGTAGCAGGCAAATTAAATGTCTGCAATAACTTACCGGTTTGAAATATTTCGTCGGGAATCTCGCCGTCTGTGATTTGAAAGCGGCATCCCTGAAGCAAAGCAACATTCGTACATAATCTGCCGAACGTCGGTCACGTAACTCGTTCGACAAGGCGTCAAACTCACACTTTTTCATAATAATATTTTTCCTCAACTCTATGCTTGTCCCTCGTGTCATAGAAACATCAAGTCCTACTGTCCTGATCCTTGATATACTTGGAGACTGCTAAACTATGGATGTAGTATTAAACAGCAAATTCGTGGGCAACATAAATTGGGCCCTCACAATTTTATTTCCAACGTCTTCCTAGAATGAACAAGAAAGTTTATTTTGACCCCGTTTGTGATAAAAATTTAATGATAGAAGAGAATATGCATTAATACGTCCACATTGAAAAATACAAACATAATATAACTTAATAAGGGGTCAGTGACTCCTCCTATAAAGACTTTACAGTCGCTCTCATAGGAGCCACGGGTGTTATATTTTATGCATTTATTAATACGCAAAAAAACGAGGTTCTAAAGCCATGGGTAATACCTCAAATAAATTATATAAAATGTCAAAAATTAAAATGGACATGCTTTTTCGGGAGATTCCGCTTTTTTGTGAGGCTGCATCTAAAAAACAGTTGGATAATTTAGAAAGAATATGAATATAAAAACGTGCCCTGCACATGTATTGAGAGCACATTTTTAAGTATTTAGAGAGTGTAAAAGTCCAAAGACATTTTCTTGCAATTTGTCAACAACAAAACTTTTGCCTATAAACATTGGCATCAGAACTATGTGTCTATGGGGCGCGATAGCATACCGGTTAGACTTTAGATCACTCTCAACCGAGAGAACCCGGTTTCAAATCCCACAGCGGTCGCTTCGAACCTTTGGCAAGTTTGATCACCCCACGTTGCCACAGTTCACTCAGCTGTATAAATGAGTACCTGACAATACAGACAGTGGTGGATATGTGAACAAATAGCCTTCGCGCAGCAATTGCAGCGTGGCTGAATATTTCCCAGAGAAGTTGAGATGGCCTTGGAACGAATAGGTCTGCCAGGGGGTGAAGTGTAAAGCGCTTTGAGCAGTCCTATGGACCGGATACCGCGCTATATAAGAACGTACCTTTACTTTACTTTAGATCAATAAAACATTCAAACATGTTCGTGTACACAATAGCACGGGTTTTTAATAAGATTTGCCATTCAAGGCAAAGGATAAGATGGCAAGTGGACAAAGGAAGCCATTGGTTTATCGAGAGTCCAACAATGTTCATCTACGTGTAACCTGCCCTCCTGATATGTCAACCTTGTTTTTAAGCATATTCACGCTGCTAGCAGTTACACAATCTGCAGACAATTTGTTCCTTTCATTTAGTCCTTTGTGAGAACGAGTACTTCCTGATGTCCAATCTACACTGATCCTTTACTAATTTTATCTCAAGCCATCCTTGTTCTACTATCTTTTTTGAGTGAGAAAAAACATATTTCTATCAATATTTTCGTACCCATTCAATATCTTAAAAACTTCAATCTGATCTCCTCTTAACCTCCTTGTTACTAAACCACATTCTTTCAGGGGTTTTTCATAACTAAGGTCTCATAGTTTTTGGACACTTTTAGTTGCTCTCCTCTGCATGCGTTCACGTGTATCTATATCTTTCTTACGATATGGTCTCCACGTTTGTATACAGTACTCTAAATAAGGTCTAACTATTACTTTGCACAAAGGTATAATTAGATTTTTCCTTGTATGTTATGTTTCTCCTAATCAACCCAATAATTTTATTACCCTTTGAAGCTGCAATACCACTCTGTTCTGAAACGTTCATATCAGCACTTATTGTTATTCTTAAGTCCTTTTCTTTTACAGTAGTAAATAGAACAGTATCTCCCATATTATAGTTTATATGCAAGTTCCCGTGTCCTGTGTGTAGGCATTTACATTTCCCAAAATTTAATAACATAATAAAGATCCTAATACTGATCCTTGTGGTACCCCACTCAAAACTGGTTTCCAGTTTGAAACCTCTCCATGTACAACACGCTGTCTTCTGTCAGTCAGCCGTTGTTCTATACAGTCAATTATGCCATCCCCGACACCATGGGCTTTTAATTTAAGTAGTAATCTTTGATGTGTCACTTTGTCAAAAGCTTTCTGAAAATCTGAGTAGATAATATCTACTGGCGAAGTAGATATTATTTTCAAGGAAGTCCACCAATATGGTCTTTAATTAACCTTTCTAACAATTTAAAATTCACTGACGTTACACTCACTGGTCTGTAATTATCTGACTTATTTCTCGAACCCTTTTTAAACAATGCTATGATGTTTGTTTCTTTCCATCCAAAAGGAACAACTTCCTCTTTTAATGAACACTCTTGCGAGTGGTATACTGATTTGTTCCACTGTTTCCATTAGTAGCTTTGTAGGAATTCCATCCACTCCAGATGATTTATTATCCTTCATTGCCTTTATTTTCTTAGCTACAATTTCTGGTTAAAATTAACTGCCCTAAATAACCCGATTAAGCCTCCTGAAATTTAGCATCTGGTTACCGTGCTTGCCTCAAATTTAGCATCTGGTTACCGTGCTTGCCTCAAATTTAGCATCTGGTTACCGTGCTTGCCTCAAATTTAGCACTATATTTCTTAGGTTGCGCCATTTTTGTGTTCCATCCTGTGTAACTCGGACCTACTTTGAGGGTAGTTTCTCTGTGTGTACGGCCAAGTGGTCCTCCGTCCTGTAAGCGTTCGGTGCCACGTTTATTTCCTGCAAACAGATTAGCTGTGTTTGAACAAACACCGTGGTGTATATAACAAACACCGTGGTGTATATAACAAACACCGTGGTGTATATAACAACATGACGCGAAGAAAGACTAGTTGTTTCTGACATAAATGTCAAATAAATTGTACTTTTATGAAGAAACGTCGTTATACCGACGCGTTGGGGCGCACAGAGCTGTTCCAGGAATGCATGTCGCCCGATTATAACGGAATATTGTACCTATATAACTTTTATAACCTATATATATATATATATATATATATATATATATATATATATATATATATATATATATATATATATATATATATATATATATATAAATATATATATATATATAATATATATATATATATATATATATATATATATATATATATATATATGCATTCCTAGAACAGCTCTGTGCCCACCAACGCGTCAGTAAAAGGACATTTCTTCATAAATGAAAAATTGTTTTGACATTTGTGTCAGAAAAAATAAAATACCTAACAACTAGTCTGGCAACTCGTGTGGCCAGGCGTCGGAGCATTCTAAGTAACTATTATAACGGAATACATATATATATATATATATATATATATATATATATATATATATATATATTATATATATATATATATATATATATATATATATATATATATATATATATATATATATATATATATATATATATATATATATATATATATATATATATATATATATTTATATTATACGATTTTTAATGTTCGTTTAACTTGGGCAGTGATCTTATAAAATGAAGTTGGTGTTGCATCGGGATTTATGATCAGTGTGACCCCTGAACTTTCATCCAGTTATCGTTGCGTCGGGACATCGACAAACCCGTTCATCCCCCACTTTTGTGCATGTCATTGTAAATACTCTAGCTAGCACTATATACATATAATTATGTACGCCTGTCTGCACATAGGTATCTTTTCCCTTTTTGTACGCTGTCGCCTTGTATAAGAGCAGCAAGGATTTGGTAAAGACTGTCTTTGGCAGTTGCTAGCTACAGTAGAAAATATCACTAATGTTAAATCTTATCTGGTATTGTTTACTAATTGGTCATACATACCAGCTTTATCAGCAATGTACCAGGCTGTGCACAATTTGTGGCAGACTTAGTCACTATTAGTGTGTGCACAGCGGCAATCCTTGTTGGATATGAATAAAATTGGATTGACCATTACCAACCTACCAAGTAGTTGGTGTATTTATACAAAGAGAGAAAGGTCTGCATGAGCGTGTCCCCATTTCATTATAAACACAAATACACCGGGAGTCAACGGGGTATCGAGCTGCGAAAAACATACGAAATCGACAAACCCGTTCACCTTATCCCGACAGCCCATGATGAAGTCCTGTTTACTGCGGTCCGTGTCGAGGAACGTGTACCGCTGGATCGACTTCTCGAGCCTGACAACACAAGCGCGGAAGTTAGACAAAAGACCGACGATCCGGCCACGCAGATGTTGTGGCGCTTTACAACCAACACAAATAAACAACACAATTCGTTACCAAAAAACATCAAGAGAATAACGACGAAAGAATATTGTGTATAATCTCCAGATGCATTATGAGAGCATGTGGTCAGGTGCATTATGGGAGTGTGTGTGACCAGGTGCACGATGGGAGTATGTGGCCAGGTGCATGATGGGAGCGACGACGGCGCCGAGACCTCACCTATCGGACATATCCTGCTGAGTGTTGTAGGCTCCCGGCAGCAAGACGGCGCCGCGGTTGTACCTCTGGGCGTCCTGCTTGCGTCCCTCCGACTTGAACTGGTAGGTTGCCGGGCGCCGGTGCAGCTCCTCCAGGAAGTGCTCCGACTCGTAGTGGCCGGGGTTCGGCGTCTCCTGCGTGGCATGCGGGGACCGACCATTATTTTACTACCGGGTTCACGTCATACGAATAAATTGCTAGTGTTGTTTGAGAAGAGAAAAATGGCATATTTGTAGACTATGACGCTTCTGCTGCGCACGTGCCTACATTTGTAGTTACTAGTTGGAAGCATATGCATGTGTCAGTTATGGAATGATGCCCTGTATATGAAGAAGACATACTCCGGTTTGTTTGTGTTAGACCAACAAGCGACGGGGGCATCTTCCATGTTGATTTTTTTTTCGAAAATAAAATAGTAGGATTTGGTGAAGACGATATTGCAGGTCGGTGACATGCCAACAATCAAAGAGTGCATGTTTCATTAAAACGGAATCGTACCCTTTCGCACCGTGTAAACGTGCTACCACAAAGCCATCATTAATGAATTACACTGACGGGGGAGCCCGCAGGAGTTTTTCGGGGGGGGGGTGGAGGGACAAAAGCATTGCCCGTCTAATTTCGGCCAAAAACCTTTACTCTTAGAAAAAAATTCCACTTTCAATTAGCAGCAGTAATATCATTGTATTTAACTAATTAACAAAATATACTTGATAATCTATTTAGCACAACTAGTAAACAATCTACTCGCCATAACATACCAACGTTTTACACCAACAAAAATCCAGGTGGGGAACGTTGTAGCATCTCAGCTATTTTTTTATAAGAATACTATTTCCTGTTTTTTTATTTATTATTTAAACCTTTCAAGTATGAATGAATGCATCGGCCTTTGTTGGAGCCGATCTTATCTTAGAGATCTTAGAGAATTATACATATAAAGTAGACAAGGATCGGAGCATTACCCGATTTAGGGGTGTTTTTCTTAGTGGACTAGACCTAACTCGGCGCCGTGTCAACAGCAAACTTTGACGTATCACAGATCGATCACATATTCAGCGTTTCGCAGATCGATTAAGAGTTCAGCCTCGGCAGGAGTGCTGTAACCTCAGTCCGGTATCTTTCACGACGACACTCCACGCGTGTTATGCTGCGTGACTTAGTCCAGTAAGCGACGAATCGCCGTAAGCGACACGGAAGTTGAGCACATCCGCGGTTCGGGATCTCCGCATACGGGGGCATTTTGCGTGACGCTGTGGTCTGGACGGGGCTAACAGCGGGTGACAGACCCGAGGGGTAATAACGGGTGACGTCAGGACATCCGTGTTTTTAATTGCTATCTGTAGATCGGTATCTGTTGGCGTTGGTGATGTGTGTGCTTTTTTCGTCGTCAAACTGATCGTATCTGTTTTTAGACTGGAAGTTGGGTCACTGACATCAAAGTAGTGTTATACTTGTATGTTAACTCCTAAACCCTGCGTTGTGTATGTTGGTGGTGTACAATTGTACAAAGCTTCGTCGTGCATATAACAATCATGCCACATGACCGGTTGACAACGTTTACGAGTGTAATTTTACCGAACAAAACAACTGCAGTTTGTACGGTGACTCCGAAAAATCAATTATACCGGTACATTGGTTTTATTGTGCTGTCTGCACCTGCCGGCAGACATGAATAAAATATGTGAGGCATTCAGTGTGGCAGTTATGTGGGTCATTTCAATTCAGGGGACATCAGACTATATTGTATTTATGGTGGATTGGTGCGAAGAGGTAACAACAGCAATAGACTAGGCCTACCATTTGTATCTTATATTGAGTACACATCGTCGTTGTATACATACATACTGAAGAAGTTTCTTCGAGGTTATGTGCACAAGCGCAAGGATTGTGCGCGTCGAAATGTGGCCCCCTTGTAAAACTAGCGAGGTGCATATTAACGACGAACCTTTCTGCAGCCGCGAGATAACAAACATAATATACGATACAATAACATAAATGTTTTGTGAAGGATTAACACCGGTTCGAAGTGGAACCTAGTAGTTCAGTTGCAAGTGCTCGACGGTGGAGTGTTGGACATAATGAATCCATACACAGGAATTCACCGTCATCGATCAATCTATCAATCTATCACGGCGGCCACGACTGACCCGTCCCATCCAGGCTATGCGCCTTTTCACTATACGTTGGCCTATTTCATAAAATTTCTTGCCCAGATTTCTCGGTCTTGCATTGCTGCCTGTATCTTCCTTATCTTCCACTACTGCTTATAACTTTGTATTAGCCGCATATAAAATACCAGTCGAGTTATCCGGCGTTGTACTGTAGGAGCTGGTGAATCTTTGCATTCTCCAGTCACGTTGTGGTAGGGCAATGCAAATGGCTATAACGGGGGGGGGTAAATATTTTTTTAAAAATAAACTTCTGATTTCACGAAGCATTGGTACCGCACGAAGGAACTTATGTGGACGTTTGACAAAATTACGTAACTCGGAACAATCGTACAGAAAACGCATAGCAATTGTACGTGACTAAGAACTCCTATTGTTCTGATGTTCCTTCGTAATATCCCCATCCCCGGAAAACTTTTTATTGTTTAATAACGAACAATCCCCGTGGCCCCGTGGCCCCGTGCACTCCTTTAAAAATCAGCCCCATACACGAGAAATTGGGGTACTGGTGCGGGCAGCCGATTGTGTTGCGCTAAGTCGGGTCCTATATATGTAGTTTAGCAGGTTAGAATATGCCTTGCACCAGTGCACTTATGGAAGAATATCTCAGTTACACGGTCCGGTCCTGGGTCATCTTCAAGGACTTGCGCGAATGCCTTGTTTCGTGATCCAGACATTCTGTGTTTGGGTTCCCAGAATAGCACCTGTTCTACGAACTCTTCTCTGTGGCGATGGTAATGTCCTGGTGCTCTCGTCCTATTGGGTGTGTGGCTCTCTCAACTTATATTCAGAGCTGTTCTGACAATCGTGTTGATTCATTTGTGTCCAACTTTCAAACTCTATGCATGAGGACTGTTTCACAATTGCCAGGAATATGTTGATCTTAATCCTTTGGGGAGATTTTCAGATATGATTTAATCTGTTGGTGACTTGCCTATCCAGAACTTTTCGAACATGGGTGTCTTTGACTGTTGACGTTAGCCGTGATCCAGGATATTTGAAATATGAGACATGTTTTAGTACTTTGACTGTTATCGCAACGTTGTCATAATAGCAGTGATCTACGCCATAATGATAACCTACGTCATTAGTATTTTGTAGTTTTGCAAACGACAGCCGGAGAAACAGCCTTGCTGCCATTTAGAATTCTTCTGTTAGATTTCGGATAACGTTCCTTTTGTGTACCGTCTGTGTGTGCATTCGTCTGTAATGCAACAAGTCAGAAGTTGATGCAATCATGAGTTATTCATTTATCAATGTGTTGAACCGTTGGGCCACAGACGGGCCATGTCACCGTCTAGGAAGTCCACCATATAGGCTGGTTAGCCTAAACACGGGGCTGGTCTAGTGAAAAATATGGTCGGCTGGTATAAAAGACACACCGAGAGGCAAGAGAAAGAACTGGACAGACAACTTCAGGACTTGATTTCCAAAAGTGGCAACAAGGGATTGGCAAAGGTGGAGACAGATTGTCAGATCATCAGAGGAGGTGCTTCAAAGATCACCCACAGTTGCGGGAAAGGGGAAGGTGTAGACATTTAGATTGTTCGTGCAGCGCCCGCAATGAAGGTTAACCGTCTGGTCGAAGTAGTGGTGCAGGACCCAAGGCAGGTAACGATGCGTCGTCACAACAGAGAAATAACGTTCCTTCAATCAAGCCCTGAGAGTTTACGGGTAAGGATGAGTGACGTGTCTGAGCGGCAGCAATTCATTACAATTACATGCCCCTTGTGTAATTTGAAGAACCTTTTTGATGATAGTAGTTCAGTGAGCTAGACACGCAAATATAGGCTAATTAGTAGGATTGAGATACCGCAGAAACATGCACGTGTCGACACTTCAAACAGACGCGGATCGAATTCGAGGATTAAATAACAACTGTGTTACGTGACCCGCGCACCACTTCACGTCACCCACTTGGCATACGGTTACTAATGAAGGTAAATAATTAATTAGGCGTACTATGTATTGATTTGATTTTATGAAACGCCTGCCAAATTTTAGTTACTGTAAATGTGTATATGTAGGGTCACTTGTTTGACAAGTATTTATGGTGACACACCCGCAATTTCATTCAGTATTGATTCCAATTGTATTTGTATTGTGTACTTTGGTGCATGAATTATTATTGTTAGTAGTATTATAATTGTTGTTGTTGTTATTATTATTACTATCATTAAATATGTTTTATTATTAAGTTAATCGTCGGGAAACAGGTCTAATCAACAAACTGAGTTTGCACGTTTTCTGTTTTTAACATTTGTAGCATTATCATTATTGCAACACGCACTGTTTAAATAACAATACAATATTTGGTAACTTGGGCGCAAGTTCATGTGGCCAGACAGAACAAATTATCGATATATCGACTGGACAATATAACACTGAAAGCATTAACTCCGATGTGTCGAATTGAGCCTAGACAGAGGGCGTATAGTTTACTCACCCTGACGGTGTCTCGCCACCACCCTTCACGGCATGACTTGGGTTTCTCGTATGATTCCGACAAACTGTGGCGGTACTGCAAGCGAAAAGCCACCACGAAATTATGATAAGAATAACAGTTCGTGTAGTTATGTATTAAGACTCGGCGAAATGTTCAACAAAGTGGTAATGACAATAATTATATCAGTCCAATTAATTATATTTCGAATCCAGCTATTTAACAAGATTTTGCAAGATTGCCATAATAAGCATAAATTGGCCTACTACTCTGATATTCAGTCTATGGTGTTCCTTCACTAGCATTACTTGATGTACTCTAGTTCTTATATTAAGTCTGTGGTGTTCCTTCACTAGTATTACTTGACGTACTCTAGTTCTTATATTCAGTCTATGGTGTTCCTTCACTAGCATTACTTGACGTACTCTAGTTCTTATATTCAGTCTGTGGTGTTCCTTCACTAGCATTACTTGACGTACTCTAGTTCTTATATTCAGTCTATGGTGTTCCTTCACTAGCATTACTTGACGTACTCTAGTTCTTATATTCAGTCTATGGTGTTCCTTCACTAGCATTACTTGACGTACTCTAGTTCTTATATTCAGTCTGTGGTGTTCCTTCACTAGCATTACTTGACGTACTCTAGTTCTTATATTCAGTCTGTGGTGTTCCTTCACTAGCATTACTTGACGTACTCTAGTTCTTATATTCAGTCTATGGTGTTCCTTCACTAGCATTACTTGACGTACTCTAGTTCTTATATTCAGTCTATGGTGTTCCTTCACTAGCATTACTTGATGTACTCTAGTTCTTAAATCTTCCTTAAGTGATAAAAAATACTTCCATAAATATTTTCATAACCATTTAATATCTCAAAAACGTATATTTGATCACCTCTTAATCTCCTTTTCTCTAATATTGTTCAAACATATTCTTTAGGCGTTTTTCACTACTAAGATATTTCAGTTCTGGGATCAGTTTAGTTGCTCTCCTCTGTATTCTTTCAAGCATACCAATATCCTTCTTGTTATGTGGTCTCCAAACTTCTATACAGTATTTTAAATGAGGCCTAACCATTGCCTCATACAGACGATCAGACAACTGTTATAAATAGTTCAATGTGTTGCTTCAAAGCAGTCCTTGATCCTGGCGGGGGTATTGTCCTAGCGGGGTATTGTCCTTGCGCGTGGGGATATTGTCCGGGTGGCCAATGCCTTAAGGGGGTAATGTCCGGGGAGTAATATCCATGGTGGTATTGTCCTGTCACCGTCGAATATATACGCGTAGGATTGTCAGATATATTATGATATGCTCGGAGTCGTTGACAAAGGTGTATTGTATATTGTGCACACCGCCTATCGCCACTCGTCCGTGGTCGTGCGTGTGGAAGCGCTCTACTCACGTGAATTGGACTGAGAGCGTTCTCGACAACAGCCCGTCGCTTCGCCCGCTCCTCGTCCGCCGTCGGGGGCCCGACGACGGCTGGTATGAATCCCTCAGGCGGGGACCAACTTCCCTGGGAGCCCCGCTTCTCGACGGAGACGTTGGCCGTCATACTACTACTACTACTAGCGAGCTACGATTTGTGCAGCGAGTTCCAGAGTAACAACACGCGCATAATAACGGTCTTGGTTCGAGTCCTTGGCAACGGAGAGAACCGGCGCCAGAACAGTACAGACGGGTGCGTGTCGAACCGTCGAGCAGACCGGCCGACAATGCGTCAAATCCTGACTTAATTAACCGCGCGTGGTTTGCTGTGAATGCGCCTAATCGACGTCGCTCAAACAAAGCTCTCCTGCGTAGTCGGCCTGCATTTGTACACAACGGCATATATCACACCTCAGTGTGGGGCCGCAATGAAAAGGCGCGTCCAGTGCAGATTACGGAAATCGGCATACAAGGTTCAACAGTCAGACATCGTTGTTGTTGCTCTCCTCGTTTTCCCTGTCGTCCGGGATGAGGCTGGCACCGACACCGGTCGTCGGTTTATGTTTCCCCTTCTTCTTCATAACTGGTCCCGTTTTACTACCGTCTCCACCAATCGTCTCCACTCCCTTCTATCCCCTTGCCCTCATTCTCCATTCCCCTCCCACTCCCACTAAATCTCTCTTCATGCAGTCCTCCCATCTCAGTCTCGGTCTTCATCTTCTCCTTCTACCCGCCACTCCAAGCGCACCCGCTCTCTTCGTCAATCGTACCCCTTCCATTCTTTCCACATGTCCAGCCCACGTTAGCCGGCTCCTCATCAGCTTCCTTGTGAGACTCTCTCTCTCACCAACTTCCTCCCTCAGCTCCTCCATTCTTCGCTTGTCGATCCTTTTCACTATTGCAATTCTTCTCACCCAATTATTCTCGCAAAGATGCAGTATCTCTTGTTGTTTTTCTGTCAGCGCCATGGTCTCTAGGTCGTATAGCTACGCTGGTGTTATGCATCAGTTAAGAACCTTTCCACTTAGCTTTCGAAGTATGTGTCTATCTCCCGTCACCACTTCCTCCTGTACCCTCCTGCGACTCTCCGTCTCCGTGCCGCCGTCCCCGCAAGCAGCTCCACCCAGATATACAAGGCTGTCTCGTTGGTCTTATATCAATATCGTTTTTCTGCTGCCCGACCCAAAGCATCGCCGTCTTCTCTAGACTTACTCGCAGTCCATGTTTGCCAAATATTTCCTTCTATGTTGTTTATCATCATACCAATCACCCCTGGTTTACGCAGACAACATCGCACAAACAATCCGCCATAGAAAGCCACCCACGATTGGCACCATGGGCGTTCGGGGGAGGGGGGCAGTGGATCTGGATGTTTGTAAAATGTAGGTGTTTTATGGCATGCAGATTGTTTACTTGTTGTATTAAAATACATTTCTCAGTTGTCTATCAATCTCTGACTTCGCGTAGAGATGCTTCGTGTTGATAATACCACTACCCGTGCAATTTATTTTGCTAATGTAATGAATACATTAGTGTTCAACATGTTTGATTAAATTTGGGCAACTACTTGTGTACGCATACACCCATACATGTGCCCGCCCGCCCGCCCGCCGCCCGCCCGCCGCCCGCCCGCCCGCCCGCCCGCCCGCCCGCCCGCCCGCCGCCCGCCCGCCCGCCCGCCCGCCCGCCCGCCCGCCCGCCCGCCCGCCGCCCGCCCGCCCGCCCGCCCGCCGCCCGCCCGCCCGCCCGCCCGCCCGCCCGCCCGCCCGCCGCCCGCCCGCCCGCCCGCCGCCCGCCGCCCGCCCGCCCGCCCGCCCGCCCGCCCGCCCGCCCGCCCGCCCGCCCGCCCGCCGCCCGCCCGCCCGCCCGCCCGCCCGCCCGCCCGCCCGCCCGCCCGCCCGCCCGCCCGCCCGCCCGCCCGCCCGCCCGCCCGCCGCCGCCCGCCCGCCCGCCCGCCCGCCCGCCCGCCCGCCCGCCCGCCCGCCCGCCCGCCCGCCGCCCGCCCGCCCGCCCGCCCGCCGCCCGCCCGCCCGCCCGAGCGACGCGACCCACCTGTTTGTTGGAGACGGCCAGTTTCGAGATGGCGGAGTCCGGAGTGTCGAGCGTGTCGAGAAGCATTTTGACAGAGCGTCGGGGTTTCTTATGAACCGACCGAGCTCCAGTCTTTCTCGGATACTTGGGAACTTGTTTCGATGATCGGGTCGCGCCAACGGCTCCATACCGACTCAATGATTTCAATGAGCGCAACTCTGACGTCGAGGTATCTGGATCTAGTCCGCACAGCACAATAAATATGTTACTGTGTTTTATTCAAGTTACTTGTGGAATAATCGTACGATTCTATTTCTACGAATCTGTGCGAGTTGTGCTACAGTCAGTTTCTTTGTTACGTGGTTTTTATTTAGTATGTAATTGGGCACACGGGCGTCCGAAAGCTTTCTTCCAGAGGGGGCAAAACATGCTGCTGTCTGATTTCGACCAGAAATATATACACTTACAAAATGTCTGATATCAATGAACACTAATTATATATAATTAATTAACAAATATACTACATGATATATTTAACACAAATAAACAATCTACTCCTCATAAAAGATCTAAATTTAACAAACATCCTGATCCAGGGGGGAATCTATCTGCCCACATATGTACAAAGATGGCGGGAGAACGACTAATTCTGGAAGTGGAGGCAAGATAAATTCTATATAAACCGTCTCGCTCTGTATACAGTGGCACATTACATAGGGACACGTCCACCGTCAACGCGCCCAGTGTGCCAGACTTGACCGAGTACGTGCTCAGCCTCACTTACCAAAGGCGCTGATCTTGCTCGATGTTATCGATGCGTTTGACTGGAAATTAGTTGTGACGATAAGAGGTGTCCCAGAATTGACTGCCGTCGAACTCATCGTATCTACGCGTCACCTGTACACGTGACCACATATGACGAATCATATTAGATTTGTGAGAAAACAATGCAAAGGTATACGTTAGTATATAGCACGGTATCCAGTCCTTGGGACTGCTCAAAGCGTACACTTCATCGCGACCAACTCGGCTTCCCTCGGAAGGTTTCAGCACGCTGCAATTGCATACCCCCCACTGTTAATAGCCAGGTACTCATTTGTTCAGCTGAGTGAACTGAAGCAACGTGGAGTAAACGAAATTGACAAAGCTTCGAAAAGACAGCACAATGATACGGAACCGGGCGCTCTCGTCTGAGAGTCCTGTGTTCTAACCACAGAGCCACCCCATCCCACACTCGATATTTAGAGAATGGATGCTATGAGGCGTGTGTGGCTTCAGTTCAACAACACAGCTTAAGTTTTCCCTGGGAATGCAAACGGATCCCCTGCCACACGCACTAAACATGAAACATTCGGCCAAAGTTCCCGACTGCAATAAAACTGACAAAATACATTACAAGCTCAGTGTCGTCGACTTCGCCGACGACACTGGCCTCCTTGTCCACTCCCAAAAGAACATGCAAGAAAACACGGACAAAGCAGACGATTTGTCTCAAGGTAACCCAACCAAGACCAAGCTCATGACATCGATGACACTCAATGTGCTTTCCGTGGTACGTATACAGATAGAGGTTATTGCGTCTTCTTTCTTCAAACCTTGCCATAAAAAACATGTATTATGCCAGCTAAAATAATGCACTGGCACTATATAGCTAAGCCCTTAAAAAGAAGTACGTTAAAAGCAACACAATTTATTATTTTCAAACTAGTTAGTCAATGAACACGCCGTTGCATTAAATGATCACACACGCACGCACGTACGCACGCACGCACGCACGCCCGCACGCAAGCACGCACGCCCGCACGCACGCACGCACACACACATACACACACACAAACACACACACACACACAGTCTGTATGCAATTATCTATATGTCTACAACGATAAATGCATGTCAATGTGCGTTTAAAACATATGGTTACACCGATATAAATTTAATTCCGCAACAGTGAGATATCCAATCCATTTAACGGAATGTTGGCAAACCACACTTATATATTACATATAATAAGTAGGTAGGTCACTTACGATGCACTATGCTATCCTCGCTTCGTAAGGTCTATGGCAATCCTCTTTGTGTGAACTAATCGGTCAAATGCGCATGCATATTTGCAATGCATTGTGATCGTTGTATGTAGAATACGTCATCGTTATTGTTGAAAAAACGTTACTTCCTATTTAAAGTGCGTGACACAACGCGCTCTCCAAACAGAGGCTCTCTTCCGGTCCCCAAGCTCTCTCCATTCCCACGAAGTTGGGGGGAGTTTGGAACCGGAAACGAGTCTCTGTCCGGAGAGTGCGCACAGCGCAGGCGCAGTGAAGTTAAAAACAGTTTTGCGTTATCAGTGGATATGACCGCTGATCTAAAGTTATGGCAGCTGTATTGCCACTTGGCGAATGCGAAGTTGCCGAAGTTACAAGCAGTTTCTGGTAGGCGGGGGAGATGGCGGGGGTCGTGTAGTGTCGAACGTCGATGTTTTGGGAAGCCGCCTTAGTTTCGAGAAATGGATCGATGTGTGCACCAGGTACACTTCGACTAACTTGCAATTTCTCAGCGCCACCCAGCGGCGGTGCTGCGTATTATGATTTAGTGAGACTTAGACGCAAGTTACTATGAAAATTCTGTGTACTGCGACGAAATGCTTCCATATGTGTTACGATACAGCCGAACAGGTTTGATTCAGAAGCCGAACAACAGGTAGAATTAAAAAAAACGCGTCTGCGAATCATGCGATTTACTGGGTGAGGCCTAAAAATATATCTGTGTTTCCGGTAACGGGCCGGAAACAAATTAGTTAGGGTAGTTAGGTAGAGATTTTTTTAACAACTATTATGGCTACGGGTCCAGGTAGAATGATATGCATGCACATTTCTTCGACACAGTTCGTCACAGAAATATATTACAGGAGCTTCAATGATACACTATCTCACGTTGGCAGGTATGATTTACTTCATACCTGATGAGGTAAAATTTCAATGATACACTGTCTCACGTTAGCAGGTCTGATTTACTTCATACGTGATGAGGTAAAACTTCAATGATGCACTATCCCACGTCAGCAGGTCTGATTTTCTTCATACCTGATGAGGTAAAACTATGTTTGAAAAGAACTTTCTAAGTTCTTCGGCATGTTCATACGGACTATGTGCTACGAAGCTATCTACATCTACTAGCCTCACCTATATTGTTGCGAACTACCCTATACACGTTGTCAATACAATAACCTTAAATTATTAGGAATTAACTTTGCCTTGCTTTAAACGCTGCTTTAAATAATGCTATAAAATGTAACCATAAAGTAAGTACTTGTTTTGTAAATGCTAGTAAATATCAGTTTTTGCTGGTATTCCAAGAATAACTCAACGTTGCTTACCGCAAATATTCAAATCGGTGGATTTAATGGGTGCAAATGGGTTATGTAAACTTATGTCATATCATAAAAAATACTTATCTCATCCTGACCAAGTTGACAGTGTATTATATTTATGAAAAGGTCAAGCGTAACATAATTTGCTATCTGCATGACCATAACCATGGTAACAAGATCATTTTAGAAATGCTGATGGTGGTTTGTCTGGTAAGTTCCATGGAAATTTAAATCGTATGTCAATATTTTCATTATAAAAATGTGATTTGTTGTTTAAGCGTACACAAATGGCAAAAATAACAATTTTTTCACAAATATTACTATTTGTTCAACTAAACCGCTTCATTTTACAATTTGGTGTATTGTTTGTTAGAATAAATAAAAAGGACGTATATTAATTCAATTTGCCATGGGACTTCCCGCAAAACCACACCATTGCCGTTTTACGATTATCTCTTTAAGATGGTTATGGTTATGCACATTGCTAATATTATGTCGTCAGTGACATTTTCACATAAACGTAATATACTGTAAATTTGGTCAATAAAAGTATTTTTAAGGTATGATGTAAAGTTTACATAACTCGTTTGCAGACCAGTGTAACTTCTTAACATTTTCCGTATGGCCTCAAGCAGCACTGGGCGTAGCCTTTGTGGTGCTCCGTGCACAGGGAGGGAACAGTCTTAGATTGTAGTTTCAACTTGAAATCAGTTTCCGCCCCATCTCCATCACAGTAGTAGCAGACTGGTCTTCCCATGGCCAGGGCCGAACTGTAGCAAGGAACCTCCACGGGACTCTCGCAGTTTAGTACTTGGACGTTTTGACAGATAGCAGCGACTTCCTTGGCTTGCTGCTACTGCCAGCCACGAGTACGTCAAATGCATTTCTTTGACTTGATTCAGGTTCAGGTGGACCGACACTAACAGGCTTAGGCATACAAGAAATGTTAAGGAACTTGCAGTTGAATGTCACTGCCACATTCTCGATCGATGATGTGTACATCGAGTCGTCGATATTTGGTACCGGCGTCCTTGTCCATGCTCTGCTATATCGCAATGGTACAATTACACGACCCGTTACCACAGGCATACTTTTCTACCATGCTGCCAAAAGTTTCGTTTGACAGCATGATAAGTGTTCTGGATGTCTTTTCCCTTGCATTTTGTAACGCAAATTAATACAGTCGCGGCATCTTCCGTCTTGGCTCTTGGAACAGCATGGGGACTAATTCTGTCATCAGGTACGCACTGAATTGTTACTTGCGGGTTGTTAAATGTTTGCTACCAAACGTATCGAAACGGCCATTGATTAAAATATTAGAAGAAAAAAGACAAGACCTTTTATTTACCTTTGGCAGTAAGATGTCGCAGTGTGAAGTGGATTCGAAGACAGCGTCTTGGTGGTGACATTCTCAAATCACCAGTAGGATGATTATTATTTAGCAACAACTGCCAATTTTGAGTATAGACGCGTTTGCGACATGATTAAAAGAGCTGGACGTGTGTGATTTTGACAAAACTTGTTCAGAATATCAACGATGTGATGGTGATGACTGTGAATTTTTTAAGAATGTTTGATGGTCCCGTTTTCTTAAAATCGACAACACGTTAACAATGCAATAATGCACTATGAAAGACAAGAGAGACACCAAAGACTAAGACACGAGAGACACCAAGGCCTAAGG
The DNA here is from genome assembly GCA_033239005.1 of Lamellibrachia satsuma. Lineage (NCBI taxonomy): Eukaryota > Metazoa > Annelida > Polychaeta > Sabellida > Siboglinidae > Lamellibrachia > Lamellibrachia satsuma. The sequence goes on along the minus strand of BSQZ01000037.1, from coordinate 539,398 downwards.
CACTGGAGACACCAAGCCCTAAGGCACTGGAGACACCAAGGCCTAAGGCACTGGAGACACCAAGCCCTAAGGCACTGGAGACACCAAGGCCTAAGGCACTGGAGACACCAAGGCCTAAGGCACTGGAGACACCAAGCCCTAAGGCACTGGAGACACCAAGGCCTAAGGCACTGGAGACACCAAGGCCTAAGGCACTGGAGACACCAAGGCCTAAGGCCGAGAGACACCAAGGCCTAAAACACGAGAGACACCAAGGCCTAAGACACTAGAGACACCAAGGCCTAAGGCCGAGAGACACCAAGGCCTAAAACACGATAGACACCAAGGCCTAAGACACTAGAGACACCAAGGCCTAAGGCCGAGAGACACCAATGCCTAAAACACGAGAAACACCAAGGCCTAAGACACTAGAGACACCAAGGCCTATTACACGAGAGACACCAAGGCCTAAGGCCGAGATACACCAAGGGCTAAAACACGAGAGACACCAAGGCCTAAGACACTAGAGACACCAAGGCCTATAACACGAGAGACACCAAGGTCTAAGGCCGAGCGACACCAAAGCCTTTGTTCATCAGCGCGTCTTAATTGTTGCTTACGATTCCTCCCGATGTGTGACATGTCTAAGGGGATTTAGCGTTGCGTTACTTTCCCGTTCAACAAGTGTTTGTATGTGAACGTGACAGTGAAACGACACTTGCACTAGCGACACTAGCATTCATAAATAAGAATTTGAGGAATTTAAAGCACATATGTTCTTGGAAAACTCCCTTTGTTGTTGTTTCTGTCAGTAACAGATTGATTATGTTACAGTGAATGCAGGGGCGTATCCATGATCTATCACTGGGATTGTTGATAATAAAATTTAGTTGTGCACACCTATGTCGCTAAGGACCCGCCTAATTTAGTGCAGTTCAAATACGCGGGGGTGTGCAGGATAAGATCAAGGGTTGGCATATGCTTTTTAACCCTCACATAGCTAGGCGTGTTTTGCACCGACAGCATAAAACTCGGTTCGGCCTAAAGACACGACATTTATTTCTTATGCGATTGCGCAATCCTGACGGTTCTTTATTTGGCCATATGATGTTATATGTTCCACTGTTGCCACACAACCCACTCACATCAACCATTGTGCGCAGAACCAAAGCACCAAACCCATTTAGAATGTCCAGATTACCCGGAGATTAATAACCCTAATCCGGCATCCGCATATAGGCCTACGACGTGGCCCAATGCAACTATATTATTTTATACCAGTTGCTTACTCAACTGTCAACGTGACTAACGCCTTCGCTTCCATACAAAACCATTGTACCTTTACCAGTCGCTGTACAGCCAAACGTACGGCCTTCGACAATCCCGCGCTGTCGCATTGCGGGATCCGCTCGACCAATGAACGCGTGGTAATTGAATCGCGTGCCGTTTCGCGCCGCTACGTGTTATCTGACAGCGAGCAAGTGCCTGTACGCGAAACGCCACAACATCAACACATCACACTCTATTCCAACGAAGATACCGTGCTCGTTATCAACACACGCCGGTGTATCTCGTACGGACAAAGTTGGCCGTTTCTGTGGAAACGCTGCGCTTCGTCGCTGCTACTTAACGACGTCGGAAGATTACGGAGACGGGTGTGTGCTGCAGCTGGCGGAAGGATCCGTATGTGATTCGTCGCGGCACTTTGAAAGATTAAATTGCCGGCGAACTAGGCTGGACACGCTGAGACAGGTGCGACAGTGTGAGTAGTATCAGGAGAACGGCCTTCAGCATCACCACTTCGTGTACGTCAGAATGGTGAGTATGACAATAGCGTTGTGCGTTCAACATGAAGCTGGTCTTAAATTAATGTAACATAGTTGCACAACTAACTAATCACCCGGCGACTCATAGCGGGGCGGGGCAGTGTCGACTCGTTAAACGGCCGTTATGACACCCTGGAAGGCCGGTATATCATCACGGATTGAGCGCTGGGTTTGAGGAGGGTTACGCGTACACACCCTGCCACACACGTGCTGCTTGCAAATGCAGAACTTGTATGTTAGGCTTTGCACCGACGAATATCAACGCGGCTACCATACACCGCAGCTTGTATACATCACAGCACCAGGCCCGACCTGAACCTCCGTAGTAAGGCGACACTTAACGCCGGGTCGATCGTGTTACTTAATAGCTTACGGTATGCCGCGTATTTCACGTCGACGTCTGGCGAAAGGTTATGCGCCGACTCGCAAAACGTGTACGTTTTCAACACGCTCACAATGAGGCGCCTTAAGTCCAACGTTAGACTGATAATTATAGACTTACAATATAAAATGGGCGATTTGGAATATAACTACTTGAGAATAACTACTCGAAACTATAGGCACTACCTGAGACTACACATTTAGTAAATATGGTGTGTCCAAATTTTTTTAGCCAGGGTAAACGTTAAATTCCCTACAATTATTACCATTTATTCGGTGTCTTAGCCATGATTGGCGTTTTCACCAGCCGGACAGCACGACCTAAAATACGAGACCCCCCGCCCCTCGCCCCCCCCCCCGGCCTCCCACCAGTATGCTGTATTCCACTCACACGCATCGATGCACGAAGCTCCATGCGAATATAAAATAGCTGCTCTACTTGTGCGGCCGAGCATGATGCAGTCATATTTATCAAATGTTTAAGCTTTTCCACATTCGTTGGCGACGCCTCTCCGTGTACCGCACGACCAACATGCCGGGCGGTTACTAGAAACTGGATATGATCTGACACAGTCATAAAGTGCCTTCTGCGCCGTTGCCGCTGCGTATTAGTGTCCTGAGTGATTTAAGCACCGGTGTAACTGGTATCATGAGTTCCACTTGCCGGTAGTAGACGGGGGAGTGTGGCCAGTCAACCACACCGTTGACTCACTCCTGCTGGTAATCCGCACCAGTGCCTTTGAAACGTCAGTCTTAGTTACAGTTAAAAGGGAATGTACAACGATTTTCATCTGAATTTTTCTATGTCAAAGTTCATCTAAATTAGTAATATTATACGCCATGTCATGTTTTAATCCGTCAAAAAATTGCAGAAAACATGCATTTGGGCACTAAATCATCTCATCAAAAATGTTATGTTTCTCCTTCAAATGTGACGATTTCATTGGTCTGTCTTTTTTTGCCGAACAGCGGTCTTTATATATCGTGAAACTAACATATTTCATAACATCGCCAAATCATGCATTTTCTACAAAATTAAGATATGAAAGATCACGATGGTAACACGCTTTGTGTATATATTGTTTTTTAACAACCGAGATGTTATAAGTGCTAACAAGTCCAGTGTTACAATATGCTAACCTCAGAGGCAATGTAAAACAGTCGTTTAACCAATGAATATCGTTGTGCAATACATTTCAATGAATCAGACGTTTATAAAAACGTGGCGACACCTAGGCCGTTCACAACCGTGTCAATGACAAAACTCTCTTTTTTAGCCACATTCTTCAACAAAGTTGAACACAACTTCCGATTGCATCATGTTGCCATATAATGCCTTCTTGAAGAGCACTCAGTAAAATACGCTTGCAACATTTTCACATAATTCACAAACCAACACGTATCTTACGTACATGTAAAAAGCAATTTCAAGAATCTTTGGTTACAATTATATTGTGACTACAAATTAGAAATTGTGATTCATGCACTCACCCGCTGTGCGTCTATAGGTGTATGGGCAGACGAGTTAGTTCAATGGTATAATGGGACCATTCCCGTTTAGACGACCAGCTATTAAATAGTTACTAATAGCCGATTGTGACATTTTTATTAACTCCAACTCGCGTTTAGGAATTCAATTTCTGCTCTGTGACTTTAGCATCTAGAGAGTCCTAACAGATAATGACTTGTTTAATGGTTAAGTATGCGTGGACAGGCGAAATTAAAATGTTGAGAATATCCATTTATTTTAGCATTCCATGCTACAGGTGTTCACTTTTATTGCATCTAAAAATCATATTGTAAAAAGAAAAGTACACACTGAATGTTGATTTTGCAAATGTAAAATTTTGCTAACATGGTAAATGTATTCCTTTTAAAAGGTTGTATGCTTCTCTTTTAAACATAGTTTTACATTGAATAATATACAGAGTATGCTTTCAATGGAACTGCACAATCTCAGGCTTAGCATTTAGTACTACAAACGTCACTTTAAATGTTAAAAATAATATTATGGTAGTTGGTTTTGGTTAAAACATTTGTGTTTCAATACAACCTAATTATGGTTCTTGTTATTTTACATTTGTTATGGATGACATATAAGTTTTATATGTATCTATTTTTTATTTATTTATATATTTATCTAAACGGTTTATGTTTTAGGCTGACCAGCTAACAGAAGAACAGATTGCTGGTAAGTAGCCACCGTTCTGTAAACATAGAAGCATCAGAAACCAGTTGGTCTGTGGTATAATTCTTAACTGACAGTTTCTGACTCATGTTCCACATTATTGCAACCTACTTACTGACTGTGGTTACTTTGTGTGATCTATTGCCCTCACATATTTTGTTGAAGCAGAATGCAGATATAGGTAAATTATCAAATATTGACTACTGAGCAAGTTCAATGTTGCACTTTGATTGGAAAATGACAAGACCTCGCAAACATTTCTTACCTTCATGTATTGCACGTTTGCTTCGTGATTTTTTAAATGCAGTACGCTGCTAGGAAATGTGACTCACGGGTCATGCAAGCCAAGATTTCCATAAATACTAGCATATGTTATAAATAGCAAGTCTTATCACGTTACTGGTACTACTACGTCTTGTAGACAGATTCAGACAAATATGATGCTACTTACAAATACGAGATGCTGTGCATATCAATTCCAAAGCTGTGTCCCTTTGTTTGCGCTAGCCTTTATTGCTATACGCTGAACTCCGTTTAATGCAATCATGGTCCGTTTTCATAAGCAAATAACGGTCAAATTATATTAAAACGATTGAGGTTCATTAAAACGGGTGTGTTCCTAACTAAATGTATCAAACACAATGCGGATGATGCATTTCAGAATTCAAGGAAGCGTTCTCGCTGTTCGACAAGGATGGAGATGGTACAATCACAACAAAAGAATTGGGAACGGTGATGAGATCTCTAGGTCAGAATCCAACGGAAGCAGAGCTTCAAGATATGATCAATGAAGTAGACGCTGACGGTACGTGGATGTTTATCCAGTCAATGGTGACAGCTATAAACCTTTCGACTCTGGGTGATGTAACTGGGTTGCTTCATTACAATGTGATCACACCGCTAATATTACTTTTATTTGTGGAAATCAAATTAAGTTACGAGTGTTTCCAGGTTGCATTTCCGGTGCTATTTGTCTCGTATAGGTATGTTTTGTCACATTATAGCTTGTGATTCGTACTTTTTAAAGTTTCCACGCACGCACGCACGCACACAACAACAACAACAACAATAACAACAGCGGAGCCAGGAGATCTTAAGACCCCTTAGGCCATGGAGGGGGTCTTAGATCCGTGCACATATTACGTTAAAGGACAACGTATATAGGCCTACATCGGAGTGTAGTGCCAATATAAAGAAGACTTAAATATTAGCAGCAGGCTAATGTTAACCCTTCTGTAAGTAGAACGACATCAATCCCGCCCCCGCCCCCGCCCCCGTTTGTAAACAGAACGACATCTAACTACGACTGACTGAGTTAACCAAGCCAACAAGCCTAGATCCGCTCCAGCACACACACACACACCAGCACACACACCAACACACCAGTAGTTATTGATGTTTGCAAAAACACAGTAAACTTTGTGCACACAAAAAAAGCAGTCACAGCTATCATGACGTAAAAACGCCATCTTTTCCAGTCATCTAAATACGTTCATATTTCCTGTCAGTGCGGTGCGGGTTATTGATTAATGCATTCATAGACCTATAGGAAACGGATTGGTAAATGTTTCTCATCCGTTATCTTCATGGCCGCTTCAGATTCTAAGATTATTACGTATTGGCGCCTACAACCGGCTAACCGGACGTAAACGCTATGGTGGCGACACCTTGCGAATCAGAACCTTATTAATAGTAAAACACTTAATAACAACAACAACAACAACGGCAGCAACAGCAGCAGCAGCAGCAGCAGCAGCAGCAGCAGCAGCAGCAGCAGCAGCAGCAGCAGCAGCAGCAGCAGCAGCAGCAGCGACAACAGCAGCAACAACAATATGTTTATTTCATCTACAACCATAATGGTTGAACATTATACGTAAATAAGCTCTATTGAAACAATGTTGGTAATAGCCACGAACTTTTATGCAAGAAAAGAAAATTTTAGGTCTTGTAAGGTATTTGATTTGCACCAGGAAAACAAAAGGGACAGAGATTAGGGTTTTCTCCCTCTCTAGTTAATTGTTCTTCTCTCCTCTTGCACTGAAAACGTCGCACAGGGCAGAAACAGTCGCACGCCCCTTTCCCTGTCTTGAACAGCATCGGCCATCTTGTCTATTGTGTTCTATCACTCTCTTTAAAATGTTCTTTTCGGCGCTTCTTTAGGCCTTCCCTTTTTCTTTTCCAGGTCGACTCCACCTAAGTGTTGCTTTTGGTTTGCACATGGCCCTCTTAATTAATTTGGTATAAATTGTTAATATCTTGAAACATTTGTTGTTGTGATTCGCAAGGTGTCGCCACCATAGCGTACACATATTCCTGCTTAAGTAGTATGGTAGCCATATTGCTGGTGTTAAAGTAAATGCCAAAGAAAATGCAGAAGCCAATTACATAAGCGATTAATGCTTATCGTCGTCAACTTGCCCCAGTTTCCCCAACTAAATTACTAAAGTGTAATTCTAGAAATATAATAATGTACTGGCTCGCTAGAATTAAACAATGACCATTGTATTTGTTTCGGACGTTGTGTCAGTTGGTGGGCTCTTGTTTTAATTATAACCAAGTCAAAATATATATCTGTATGTGCGTGTGCGTGCGTGTGTGTGTGTGAGAGAGAGAGAGAGAGGGCGTGCGTGCATGCGCGCGTGCGTGCGTGCGTGTGATGTTAAGTAATGCTGTTTAAATAGCTCACACATCACACAATTTATGTGCATAGCATCACATATATCTACAATTCTGCCATATCTCAGACGAATAGTTTCACATTCCTGTCCTGTACTGGTCGGTCTGATACGCCGTGCTGATTCATCCACGTGTCTAACACACCTCCGTGGGAACAACTATCTAGTTCCATCATAGATAATTGTATTTCACCTGTTGCAGGCAATGGGACGATCGACTTCCCCGAGTTCTTGACGATGATGGCGCGCAAGATGAAGGACACTGACAGTGAGGAGGAGATTCGCGAAGCATTCCGTGTTTTTGACAAAGATGGCAATGGCTTTATCAGTGCTGCTGAGCTGAGGCATGTCATGACAAATCTGGGCGAGAAACTGACTGACGAAGAGGTCGACGAAATGATCCGGGAGGCTGATATAGATGGAGATGGACAGGTCAACTACGAAGGTATGATAGTATACAAATGGCCGAACTACAATATGCTCTACACCTGCACATGTACTATATACGCCAAATGCATATTATTAGAGTTGGAATAATCATGTCTTGTATGTATTACCGCGAAAGTGGAAAGTGCTTTAATAATGATCACACTTCTACGTAGCCTAGGTTACCCGTTCGTTCGTTCGTTCGTTCGTGATCGATTCTGGACAATGAGTCTGATTTAAAGATAGTTAAAAGATATTGCAGTGAAGCTATTTTTAGAACTTAAAAAGTACGGTTCGGTCGTTTTAATGAAAGTGCGTCTGGGCTGATGATGATTAAAGATCGGAAATGAGGCGCGTGTCGGTCGCAACATAAACAACTATGATTACTCCCAAGGATGAGGTTTTACCATGGGTTTGCCCAAAGCCTAACATAATTAACGTTAGCGTAGAAAATCACTAATACTGTCTTAGTGCCGTATGTTGGTTGTTGACGATAATTGCTAGTACCGTCATAATTATTAGTTTTATCGTGCTAAAATGCCTTTAACATCATGTTTACACGTATTAGTTGTTGGTCGATTGTAATACACGTTTTTTTCTGCTTTCAGAATTTGTATCAATGATGTGTTCAAGATAGATACGCCTGAGACACTGCTTCCAACCATGTTGTATATATACTATCACACTGTGCTAACTTCACATGTTGAATATACTAAGAAACGATACTTCTGACAATCAATGCAGTTAAAATCTCACTTTCTCTACCGCTGCGTGGCTTTAATGGTGGACAGACGAGTCAATGCTGCCAAGTCATTACTGCCGAGTCAATACTGCCAAGTCATTACTGCCAAGTCATTACTGTAGACTGTGGTTGCTACAGTTAGTTTGGACGTGACTGCATGTTTGCTATTTTGTATACGTATATTCAAACTAGTTTTCATCGTCGCCATTAATTATACTTCCTTGCCACGTTTGGTGATTTTGTAGCATTCTCGTGTTTAATCTGCATCCTTAGCCGTTTAACCGCTGCTCCTGGATTGATCTAGTATTTCTTCGCTGAATGATGGAGAAAGTTATATTTGATAATCGCACTTCATTTTCAACTTCGAGTTGTATACATATTTACATGTAGCAAAGTATTTACAGTAAAATCTATATTCAAAATGCGCTAAATACTAAGTTTGTTCAACCCTATTCCTTTGTGTTTGCTCTACATTTCGCATAGAATGTCAGTATTATTCCTAAAGAAGTATTCACAACATGTTAGAATGCGGTGTTGCTCCTTTGAAGCGTGTGTGGTAGGTGTGATCCATGTGTTCATTTGATGTAGTTCTTGATCACGATATCATTCCACGAAGTCCTAACACGATTATATTCATCCTTATGCATTCCACTGTCATCTTATGTAAGCGTGGTTAGCGATTTCACAACGAAACAATATATGCCTACGTCAGTAGACTAAGCCTAGCTGCATGCAGTGTGGGAACGCCTATCTTCCCTGAAGTGACTCTTGCTACCAACGATCATCTCTAATTGTTTTCCTCTTCGTTGATATTCTGGTCAATGTTCACCAAAATGGTGTTAATTCTTGAAATTATTTATGTACGATAAACAGATCTAGCAGATTTCGTATCAGTTTATGTGTATTGGTCGTAGTAATTATCTCTCTGGTGATGAACTTATGGATAGATTAATGACGATCGTATCAACACATGTGGAGCTCGCTTCGCAAGACTGACTGGGTACTTGTCTACGTGGCCAAGTTTAATTACGGTTGTGGTGGGATGTCCAACCAGTTGCAAATTCCTTTTCCTGGAGCTTATTGCCGCTCGCGTTTTTCGACGGTTACATTTGGTCAAAAAGGCAATTCATTTATTGGAGAAGCGATTGTAATATTGTAGAATGAATATACTTACAGACATTTGACTAAAACCAGGACATCACTATCACTGGCGCATAGACAATGGCCCTTTCGACCTTAGTAAGGGGTCGTTTAATGTGCCAAAACCCAAATTATTATTTCTTATAAATAATGGTTAAATTCCATTAACATATGTAGCTTTGTAGTGCTTGGGACGTAATTAAAGATCTGAAGTTGAGGCCTCGGCTCATTATTCTGTTCTTCGGCAATACACAACAATTATACGAAAGTGAATTGCACGCACGTGATCAATTAGTTCCGCTGTCGCTCAGCACAAAGTACTGCATGACGAAATTTCTTTTTCGACGATGTCAATTCGTGTTAGTTCTCATTTGGTGCAATTACCCAAACCAACATGTGGCTGTACAATGGCGACTGTTGTAGGACAACCAAAGAAATACAATACCTAAAGAGGGGTGTGATGTAACATGACCCGATGTACTCGTTGTTTTACGTTGTCTGGAGCGGAGTTCACGGACACCAGCTAGACACCCAGCCACACACACACACACACACACACACACACACACACACACACACACACACACACACACACACACACACACACACACACACACACACACACACACACACACACACACACACACACACACACACACACACACACACACACACACACACACACACACACACACACACACACACACACACACACACACACACACACACACACACATCAAGTGCGTGTTTGGTTCGTTCTCTTGTTTGCCAAACACACCTAATGTAGGATGTCCGCTCCTAGACGCAGTGAGCGCAGTGAACGCAGTGAGCGCAGTGAGCGTAGTAAGCTTACCGTCTGAATATTTTGTTTAGTATTTTAAGTATGCTGAAAGTTGAAGTTTTTTTGCGGAATTGTGATGGAGTGTGTCCAAATTGTTGGATGTTAATTGGCAGAAACAACACAGGTATTGAACAGCTGGAGAGGAATCGATCGGCGAAAGCCTATATTCGTTAAAGCATGGTGTCAACAAGGCGAATGTGGCGTATTACAATAACCGGAAGATTAACCTCGATCTACGTTTACGTTCCGTGATACGAATGCGAAACAGCGTGGACAGGTTATTAGCGGATTCATTATGTTCGCCGAGCACCACTATGCGTCGCCACTAAGGCATATATAACATAGGCTCACGCTGCATCCCAGTTATATGAAAGATATACTTGGGAGGGGGTTTGGCAGGAAGTGGGCCATGGGAAGTCGCCCTCGTAAATCGGTGGGAGGTGGGAGGTTGGCCCCAAAAACAAGTGGGATATGGGAAGTTGAGATCCCTGTCACAGCCCACCCCCCCCCCCCCCCATTAGACAAGGTCAACCAGATTAACAACAAGATATTATGAATCTGTTGAAAGAACGTTTTTGGAAGACATGCATCAATCGAATTTGTTGAAGCCGACGGAGAGACAAAGAATCGTTTACATTTCCAGCCGTTCTTCATAAAAAGACGGAACAGCACACCTCTTGACTTCAATGAAGTCGCAACTAAGTCGGACATCTGAATTGCAGCCAGAACAAAAAAATATATATATTATATAGTAACCTCATATTGTATACAAGCCTTTTGCAAGGAAAGAAATGACAGTGTCGTGTGTACAGCTTTGTTTGACACGGGAGCAGGATGCAAGCGACGTTTAACCAGCAAACAAGTGTCTGATAACCGAATTACGTTTACCGACGTTCGATACGCCAGGGGGCACCACGTTTGCATCGTCGCCGCACTCTTCCCCAATATGTTCGCTCTCCGCCGTTAGGATATGATAGGATATGATAGGATAGTGCAGGATATGATAGGATATGATAGGATAATGCAGGATGTGTTGTCATTTGCTTCTATTTGGACATTAATCTTAACTTTCAGAGGTGTGTACATATGTATTGCACTTTACGGGGGGTGTGGTGTCCCAATCAGGAAGCAGAGAGGGCCTGGGGATTAATTACACCCCGCTTTTGTGTGTAGTGATTTTATAAATAGTCTAGCTAGTACTGTACTTGTGCAGTCTTAATTAAATATCGTTTTCCCTTGTAAATTGTTATGCTGGAACATTATATAAAAGCGACAAGGGTTTTTTGGTCACACTGTTATTGCTAAAATGCACCAGTTTGTCTTCTACACTGATGTAATTAGCCAGACAGACTGTTTATTGTGACTGTGCCCCCTATGCCGCAGGCACACAAACTTAGAAAGGGTTGCACGCCCCCGTTATTAACCAAATACACCGGGGATTATTGGGTAATGGAACTGCGTAGGCACACGAAATGTGTATTGCCTTCTAACATCCTGTTCAGCTTTCTGGAGCTAGTCCTTGTAGGTTATCAGATAGACTGCACCTTTTAACATCATGTTAAGCTTTCTGGAGCTAGTCCTTGTAGGTTATCAGAAAGACTGCACCTTTTAACATCCTGTTCAGCTTTCTGGAGCTAGTCCTTGTAGGTTATCAGAAAGACTGCACCTTTTAACATCCTGTTAAGCTTTCTGGAGCTAGTCCTTGTAGGTTATTAGAAAGACTGCAATTTTTCAGCGACCTTGGCATGAATGCTGTATAACTACGAACTATATGCAGGTCAACGTAGACTGACATTGTTTAATGAATAGCACATACAATCACACTTTCCCTGGAGAAAGATCTGAAGCACAGATATATCTGAAGCATTCAATCGAGCCAGCATTAACAAAGTCAGCCATTGTCTACATGGGCCGAATAGGCATAAAAACCATGACGTGGCACTTTGAGCACGATTAACCCTGTCAGACCCACATAGGAACATAATTAACCCTTTCATTCTCACATGATCGCAACCAAGATTTGCTCTAGGCACGCCTATATCTTAATATCTTATTTAATATTCCGTTAACATACATTGATAAGATGTTGCCTAAAAATAGCACAGCCGTAATACACAGACCTATCAAAGTATAAAATATTCTGAAAGCTGAATAACTTAGCTTTCTAGCTAACTACAATTTATTAATAGTAAACAGACAAGTTCATGACAATTGCCAAGGATATGTTTTATAAAAAATGTACGAGAATTAAAAAAACTTTTCAAAATAAAAGGTTTAATGGTTTCACTGTGATGAGTCTGCATCAGCCACAAACTCAGTCAGTTGTCATGAACATCAGCAAAAGTTGACCATGTCTACCCACAAAAACAATATGCCTTTCCTCCGTATCATTGTATTACATGAGTTGCTTACTCAACGGTCGCCACGAATACCGCATTTGCTTCCAAACAAAACCACTCTACCGTTACCGGTCGCTGTATAGAAAAACGTACGGGCGTTTGACGATGCCGCGGTGGCGCAACTGCAGGAACCGTTTCACCAATGAACGCGTGGTAGGGGAAAGTCCCTAACGCGCACCCCCTCCCTAAAGCGCCCCATCCCTACCCTAGCCGATTGAACCAGCATAATGCAGGCATTGCTTGTCATATTCGATAAATATCGCTATTTGACGCGTATGCAGGAAAAATTGGCACATTCGCGATTGCCTTGACACGACACAACGTTCGGTAAGTTTTATAACACGTTTTACCTTAATTTGTGCATTTAGTGGAAGGCTTGTCAGTGCGCCAAGTAATAATGGTTACTGTCTACGATGACACTGTCAATAGTTCAATTGTATAACCGAGCCATACGCGAATACCATGAATTTCATTTACAAATACAATTTTGCAAATGGCCGATTTAGCGTCACTAACAGTTTTCCACAAAGCGCACCTCCCCCATGTCCCCAAACCGCACCGCAGCAAAACTCATATAATTGAGAGGTGCAGTTTGGGAACATTAAACTTTTTCGTGTATATCATAAATTTATTTATTCAGTATGAAAATATAATGTATTTATCGCGTTCAAGAAACAACCAATTTACTTACAATTTTCTTGCCGATTCAGATAGCATATTACGATGGTTGATTGTAATTTTCTAAAAAAATTAAACTATGCAATCACTGTTTATTTCAGATGGGACGTAATGAACAACAGCGGAAATATGGAGAGGCAGATTTACAGGAGGCCCTCTTTGCTCTTCAACATGGCGAATCATATATAAGCGTTGAACGGCAATACGGAATCCCAAGGCGAACTCTTCAAAGACACCATAAAGGCCAGGTAATTTTTATGTAATTTATAAAAACAGCTCGGAAAATTAGATTTTCATAATTCAGTAGTCATAATATATCACTTCCGGCTACTTGGACTTGGTGCAGCGACTTGAATTTGGTGTAGATCATTTACAGAAATACGCGGAATATCAAATAGAATAAGTATTACTATTGCATATATATTATACACAAACGTATTGTAGGCATATATTAGGAAACAGGTTTTGTTAATTATTAGTCAGAGGGAGTATTTTAGAGTAAGTTAGTTTCGGATTCTGTCAGGGAATTCAGCGAGCGTTAATAGGGGTGTTTACAATTCGAAAATTGAGATAACATAGTGAATAGTCAGTATCATTGAATATTGGTTAGAATAAGTATTAGTATTATAGATATATTGTTCACCAACTTCTTGTAGACATATAGTAAGAAATCATTGTTGTTAACAGAGGTAGTATTTTTTTCCGGATTCAAACTCAACGAGTGATAAAAGGGAGTTTGTTTACAGGTCATTCAACCCGTGCATCGACCTATCGTTTACATTGGCTAATATATATATAAGATAAAGTGATTTACTTACTTAAATTACATACATATGGTAATATCTGACATAGTGGTAGTCAACGTTTTCGGTAAAAAGGAATTAACAGCAGGATTTTAGCGTAAATTAGTACACACTGACTTCGTTGTTTTGTTACACAGTGTTCTCCGTATTCGCTAGGTGGCAGGATTTTTAGCCTAAAGTGTTCTTTTGATCACAAAAACAGCCTTATTCAAGGCTAACGTAGCAAACTAATTAAAACTAAATTGTATGATGGCGCCGTGCAAACGGCAGTTAAAGGCCACAAGGCACTTAATTTGTGGCAGTTGCAGTAACTGGGTGGATTTCGTCAAGTCTGGGTGCGAGAAGTCCTGGGCTGAGGTCCAGGCAGATAGTTTTAGTTTTGAGTGCAGGGGATGCACAAGGATGAAGGAACTAGAGGTGGAGTTGGAAGAGCTGAGGCTGCTCGTTGTGGCAATGGTGGGAAGGGAACAGGGGAGTTGTGCCAGTAGTTCCGGTATGGGAACTGTAGACGATAAAGTGGGGAAAGACACAAGAGATGCTAGGGAGAGCTCACCTCAGCCTGGGAGGAAGCTGAGAGGAGGGAAGGTGACAGGTCATAGGGAGACATGACGTAAGGAGACGGGAAGGAAAGGAACGGGAGGGAAGACAACCAGAGTGAAGGAGAGGGGAGTAGGGGAGACAGGAGGGAAGGAGAAGGGCGTGGGGGAGACGGGAGGGAAAACAACCGGAGTGAAGGAGAGGGGAGTAGCGGAGACAGGAGGGAAGGAGAAGGGAGTGGGGGAGACGGGAGGGAAAACAACCGGAGTGAAGGAGAGGGGAGTAGGGGAGACACGAGGGAAGGAGAAGGGAGTGGGGGAGACGGAAGGGAAAACAACCGGAGTGAAGGAGAGGGGAGTGTGAGAGACAAGAGCAAAGGAGTGGGAAGTGGGGGAGACAGGAGGGAAGGGGTCAGGACAGAATGTGATGGAGGGGATCGAAAGGAAGAGTTATTCTGCAGCAGTGATAGAGGGGGTGAGGAAGAGAGCGAGGGTGTCTGTGGGGGATTCGATAGTTAGGAAGACCGACAGAGTCTTAAACAAGGGAGATGATGTGGTGGTCTGCTTGCCTGGAGCCAAAATAGAGGCGATAACTGAGAGGGTAAAAAACATCGTAGGCTCGGGTAAGGGTGGATCTGTTTTAGTACACGTAGGGACAAATAACGTAGAGAAGGAGGGTACAACTGCCATAGTTAGGAAATATAGGCAGTTGGTCAGAACACTAAAACAGACGCGGGTTGAGCAGGTAATACTGTCAAGGATTTTACCTGTAATGGGCAGGAGGGGTCACAAATATCAAAATTGTCGGGGGATGGCAAGTAACATGTTAGTCCAGATGCTGTGTAGGGAAGAGGAAGTTGGATTTGTGGATTTATGGGGAAGTTTTGTTGGGAGGGCAGATATGTACATGAAGGATGGGCTTCATTTAAGTGGAAAGGGGGCGGCAGTATTCGCGGACAAACTTTCAGCAGCAGTAAATAGCGACTTGGGTACAATGACAAATATTTTTGGAAGTAAACATTCTTTAAACTAGAAGTGCATGGGGGTTACCTAGAGGTGTCTCAAACAGAACAAGAGGCCACTAGCACAGATAAACCAATATCAAATCATCCGAAAAACATCTCTGAAAAAGGTTATAGATGCATATGTTTAAATGCAAGGAGCATAGTAAATAAGAAAAACGAATTAAACATTATGGTAGAAGATATTGACCCTCACATAATTGGTATAACTGAATCATGGGCCAACATAGATATAACAGATGCTGAATTAGGACTGACAGGATACGTAATGTTTAGGAAAGATCGAATAGGAAGAAGGGGCGTGGGAGTTATTTTATATGTTAAAGAATCTATTCAGGCTTATGAAATAAAACTAGAAAGGGAAGCAGATTGCGATGAAGCTGTTTGGTGCAAAATTGTTTCAGGAAATTCAAAATTAACTATTGGATTAGTTTACCGAAGTCCAAACATAAACGAAGAGGACAACACAAAAACAAAAAACGCTATAAAGGAAGTTAGTAAAGGGGAATGTATCATAATGGGAGATTTTAACCATGGACACATACAATGGAATTCTCTAGAGAGCACAGGGATTGAGGATCAACAATTTCTATGTTTAATCCAGGATAGCTTTCTTACTCAGCACGTACTAGAACGAACCAGGGGAGAAAATGTATTAGATATAGTTTTGTCATCACAAAAAGAATTAGTGGACAATGTAAAAATATTTGAACCATTGGGTAATAGTGACCATAATCAAATACATTTTGACATCAATGTAAAATCAGAAGGTAAAAATAAGAAAACATACAAGAGAAACTTCCACAAAGGTAACTACAAAGATATGAGAAAATACTTAGCACAGCTAGATTGGAATAACATGCTGATGAATAAGACCGCAATTGAATGTTGGAATATTCTAAAATATGAAATTGAGAGTATCATCGATAAATTTGTTCCCTTCCAAAAACAAGGAAAACGGTGTAGAAAGAAACACTTGTCAAAAGAGGCTATTAGAAAAATAATGCTAAAACAAACCATGTGGAGGGTTTATAGGCGTACCAGAAAGGAAGAAGACTATGCAAAATACAAAGAGGCACTTAATGCAGCTACAACTGAAATCAGACAATCTAAAAGAAGCTATGAGCAAAAACTGGCATGTAACATAAAACATGACAGCAAGAGTTTTTATGCATATGTCAGGAGTAAACAAAACGTACAAGACAAGGTTGGACCTCTAGAAGACAGTGCGGGAAATATAATATCACAGGGGTTTTTAATGGCGGAAGACCTAAATGGTTACTTCAGTTCAACGTTTACCAAAGAAGATATTAGTTCATTACCAGTTGCTGATGCTAAATTTCAGGGGGCTAAATCTGAATATTTAGGAAAGTTAGTTGTAACTCCAGAATTGGTAGCTAAGAAAATAAAGGCAATGAAGGATAACAAATCACCGGGAGTGGATGGGATTCCTCCAAAATTACTAATGGAAACAGTAGATCAAATCAGTATACCACTTGCAAGAGTATTCAACTTGTCATTAAAAGAGGGAGTTGTTCCGTTTGAATGGAAAGAAGCAAACATCATACCATTATTTAAAAAGGGTTCGAGAAATAAGTCAGAGAATTGCAGACCAGTGAGTTTAACGTCAGTGATTTGTAAATTATTAGAAAGGTTAATTAAAGACCATATGGTGGACTTCCTCGTTAAGCATAAATTATTAAATTCATCTCAACATGGATTCCTTAAAGCGAGGTCATGCTTAACAAATATGTTATGTTTTTTGGAAGAAATCACTAAGTGGATAGACGTGGGATCGCCAGTAGATATTATCTACTTAGATTTTCAGAAAGCTTTTGACAAAGTGCCACATCAAAGATTGCTACTTAAATTAAAAGCCCATGGTATCGCGGATAGCATAACTGACTGGATAGAACAATGGCTGACTGACAGAAGACAACGAGTTGTAGTAGATGGAGAAGTTTCAAATTGGAAATCGGTTTTGAGTGGGGTTCCTCAAGGATCAGTATTAGGACTTATATTATTCTTAATTTATATCAATGACGTGGACGACAGTATAACAAGTAACGTACTGAAATTTGCGGATGACACAAAACTGTTTAGAAAGGTTAATACTGATGGTGATAAACAACATTTACAAAACGATCTAGACAGATTAGTGAAATGGTCTGAGAAATGGCAGATGCTGTTCAATTTTGGGAAATGTAAATGCCTACATACAGGACATGGGAACTTGAATGTAAACTATAAAATGGGAGATACTGTTCTGGGTACTACTATAAAAGAAAAGGACTTAGGAGTTACAATAAGCGCTGATATGAAAGTTTCAGAGCAGTGTGGTATTGCAGCTTCAAAGGGTAATCAAATTCTTGGATTGATTAGAAGAAACATAACATACAAGGGAAAAAGTTAATTATACCTCTTTATAAAGCAATTGTTAGACCTCATTTAGAATACTGTATACAAGCATGGAGACCATATCGTAAGAAGGATATAGATACGCTTGAACGCATACAAAGGAGAGCAACTAAAATGATTCCAGAACTGAGAGACCTTAGTTATGAAGAACGTCTGAAAGAATGTGGTTTAACAACTCTAGAGACAAGGAGGTTAAGAGGAGATCAGATTGAAGTTTTTAAGATATTGAATGGGTATGAAAATATTGATAGAAATATGTTTTTCTCACTCAAGAAGGATAGCAGAACTAGAGGACATGAGGTAAAATTAGTAAAGGATCAATGTAGATTGGACATCAGGAAGCACTCGTTCTCACAGAGGACAATAAATGAATGGAACAAATTGTCTACATATTGTGTAACTGCTAGCAGCGTGAATATGTTTAAAAACAAGGTTGACACATATATCAGGAGGGCGGGTTATAAGTAGGTGAACATTGTTGGACTCTCGATAAGCCGATGGCTTCCTTGTCCACTTGCCATCTGGGCCTTTGTCTTGGATGGCAAATCTTGTTAAATCTTGTTAAATCTAATAGTAATTGGTTTTATGTTCTATATATCGTACGACGTACGATAATCTAATTATAATTGTTGACATAAAAGGAATGAACAGAAGTTTCCACTCCTTAATGTCATCTGTAATTGTTTTACCAGCATGCAACAATAAACGTTTAGCCTAGTGTACATTTTAGTTGGATTCTCTATGGGATTGACAGCATTTGGTGACCATTACACAGGAGGTGCGTTTTGGGGAGAGGAGGTGGGGCGCATTGGGGGCACGCGTTCCCAAAGCGCCCCATTAAATTTTTTTTTTACTTTATGCAATATTATTTACTTATATAACAATTATTACGTTTGCAGTATATATAATGATGTATTAATGTATCCGCGTCGAATAGTGCAAATAAATCGATTTTGTGACAAATACATTTCAAAATAATAGCAGATAATGCTTAGGCGGTGCGCTATAGGGACTTTCCCCTAATTGAATCGCGTGCCGTTTCACGCCGCTATGTTATCTTACAGCGACCAAGTGCCATAACATCAACAAATCTTACTCTATTCCATCGAAGCTACCTGGCTCGTTATCAACATACTCCGATGTATCTCGCACTGGCGAAGTTAGCCGTCTGATAGTTAACGACGACGAAAGATTACATAGACGGGTGTGTGCTGCGGCTGGCGGAAGAATCCGACTGTGATTCGTCGCGGCACTTCGAACGATTAAATTGCCGGCGAACTAGGCTGGACACACTGAGACAGGTGCGACAGTGTGAGTAGTATCCAGAGAACAGCCTTCAGCATCACCACTTCGTGTACGTCAGAATGGTGAGTATACTCGTATGTGGGGTAATCGTTATACTTAGTAGAATATGCTGTTTTCACACATGTCTAAAAAAGTTAGCTGAATAGCAATATCTAACGGTTATTTTTATCACAAACACATTGTTAAAAAGTTGTTTTTAGTGAAATAGTACGTTTTCGTCCGATATACGAAATATGTCGTGTTTACGACACGCCATCGATCTGTCATATTACTTAACAGCTTATTTAAGGAATGCCGTGTATTTCGCTTTCACATAGATGTCTGGCGAAAGGTTAGGCACCAACTCGCAAAACCTGTAATCTGTCAATACGTTCACAACGAGACACCTTACGTCCGTACCAATACTTATATAATGGGCGGTTTGTGTCGAATAATTATTCGACACTAGGGACTTCTTGAGGCCCTACATTTAGTCAATTCGGGGTATCCAATATGTTGGGAAAACGCTTGATACGTCCTGATATCACTCAATGATAACATTTATGATCACGTTCCATAAGTACGCATGTATATACGTCAACCGCACGTAGGTGCATCGTCTATGATGCAATATAAATAAGATATAGTTAATAAATAGTTAAAGTAAGTAAGTCAGGTAACCATAATCGGCGTTTTCACCAGTCAGAGACAAAAACCTTAAAGAGAGAGAGAACCCCTCCCCCCGGCCGCCCCCCGGCCAACGGTATGTCATATGCCAGTCACACGCAGCGATGCATGAAGCTCGGTACTTATATAAAGCAAGTGTTCAGCTTGTGCACCAGAGCGTGGTGCACTCACGTCACGTTGTAGTGTTTCCGCATTCGTTGGCCATGACTCAACACAGCGCATGACCACTATTTGTTAAATCCGTTCTGGTAACCGAGCGTTTACCGGAAACTTGATATAGCCAACGCCAATGAGGACAATGTTGAATCTATATTCTAGTACACATCTTCAATCAAACTCTATTAGCCCCACTTCATCGTCGCAAACACAACCTCCACGAGAATAGGTAACCTCGATTATCCAGGTTCCGCGATGTGGCGCCACCAGTTGTCGCAGACATCATCCCTACACTGAAACTGTACTTTTCATTGAGATAGATTCTGGGTGCATACATAATTAGATTAATTAGGCTGTCGTTCGGGGATTTGGTTAACTCATCAAATACGAGTGAACTAAAAACGGTCACACTGAAGAGTGAAATCATGCAAAACAATGTTATTGCGTAGAATCTCGATAATGACATCGATTGGCTGCTGGCGATTCACGGTGACGTGTACACAAAATGGATCCGGTAACAGTCAAACCACGTGTTCGGAACAAGATTCTCTTCTCAGCGAGTTGACGAAGGTGAGCGAAAGTCGGATAAAAGATATTAGAGACTAGGCGGACCGCCGCCCAGCTAAGGGGATTCTTCTTAAACTTCATATTTTAATATGGAAAAGTACACAATGAACGTTAATGTTTTTAGAAAATAATATAACAATTTGCTAATATGTTCGACATATTCATTTGGAAAGGGTGGATGTTGTTGCTGCTTCTACGAAGTGAGAAATGACAGCAAGAAAGGTGGATGGAAGCGCAGTGTGCTGCAAGATTATGGTACACTGGTGAGTCGAGAGGAAAGGAGCTTCGCGGGTGTCAAAAGGGATTCAATCATTAGGAAAGTAGACAAAGTCGTAGACAAAGAAGGACACACCACCACGGTATCTTTTATTTAGGGGCAACATTTTAAATATAACATAACGGGTAGGACAGGACGGTATGAATATGTTTACGAATAACATTAACAGAAAACGGATATGGATGGGTTATACGTAGATGACAACATTGTTGGACACTCGATAAGCCAATGCTTTCCTTAACACTTGCCATATGGAGCTTTTAGCTTTGGAAAAATCTTTGTTAAATCTCATGTTAAGCATACTTTTATATTGCATGCTATTTCAATTGAACTTCATAATCTCACACTTAGTATTTAGTATTGTAAACGTCACTTTAAATGTTTAAAATATATAATACGTGGTCTTGGATCAAATATTCGTGCTTCAGTACAGCTTAAACCTATGTTATGGTCCTTTTTACGTTACATTAATTTTGGATGACATATTATACGTTTTGCATCAACGGTGAGCTGGTTATCTTTCAGGCTGACCAGATAACAGACGAGCAGTTTGCTGTTAGGTAGCCATCGTTTCGTTAACATAGAAGCATCAAAAACCAGTTGATATATGGTATGATTCTTAACTGACAGTTTCTGACTCACATTCCACACCATTGCAACCTACTTATAAACCATTGACTACCCTGCTGAACAAGTTTAATTGACTACCCTACTGAACAAGTTTAATTGACTACCCTGCTGAACAAGTTTAATTGACTACCCTACTGAACAAGTTTAATGTCACACTTTAATCAGAAAATAGCAAAATATGTAAATGCTTGTTTTCTGCACGGATTGCAAATTTATTATTGCTAAAGAATAGTACGTTGCCAGGAAATGTGACTCACGGGTCATGTAAGCCAATATTTCCACAAATATATATATATATATATATATATATATATATATATATATATATATATATATATATATATATATATATATATATATATATCACGTTACTGGTACAACTACGCTGTGTTGGGAGATTCAAGCAAAGATGGTGCTACTTACAAATAAAAGATGTTGTGTATGTCAGGTCCAAAGTCGTTCCCCGTTGTTTGTGTTAGCATTCACTGCAATATCTGACTGTCGGTGCATCTTAAAGGTTCTTTTTCAATCCAATTGTTTCGTTTTTCTCACTTTCGAACCATTTCGCGAAAAATCACAAATATCTAGTGTCCACTACAACTTACTAGGTCATTTTGCAAATGTGTTTTTATGAGATCGTCCAACAGACCATTAAATAATTTTTTTTACCTGCTCCGGTTACAATTCGGCGACAAAAAAGCAAGAGCGGTCCGGTTCCATATACTGTGACATAAGTCTACTCACACTTTCGGAAATTACCTGATGCAACGACCAAAGCTAATTCGTTCGATGGGTTTAGCCAATGTACGCATTATTTTATCGAACCGACTGCGCATGTTACTTAAACCATTATCGCACTACAGATTTGAACACCAACGCCTGATTCACTATGGGCTAAATGAATCGAGGAGGATGTTTTAGCAACAGGGTGTGTCGTTTATTAAATGCGTGCGTCAAACACAATATTTATAATGCATTTCAGAAATCAAGGAAGCGTACTCACAGTTCCACGTCGATGAAAAAGGTATCTCGACATACCTTTTCGCCATCGCGAAGCGGTATCTAAATCTGACGACAACAGACGAAGACTTTGCTGGCATACGCCATGGATATGCAGCTGACAGTGCGCGGTTGTTTTGATTTCGGGCAATAAAGATACTCTTCTTCATGTAAATGTGATCACGCCAATAGTGTTATATATATATATATATATATATATATATATTTATATATATGTGTGTGTATGTGCATGTGTATGTATATGTATAAGCATATGTATATGTGTATATATATATATATATATATATATATATATATATATATATATATATATATATATATATGTGTGTGTGTGTATATATATATATATATATATATATATATATATATATATATATATATATATATATATATATATATATATATATATATATATATATATATATATATATATATATATATATATATATATATATATATATATATATATGTGTGTGTGTATGTGTATGTGTATGTGTATGCATATGTATGTATATGTATATGCATATGTAAATATATATGTAAATATATATATATATATATATATATATATATATATATATGTATATGAATATATATATATATATATATATATATATATATATATATATATATATATATATATATATATATATATATATATATATATATATATAAATACGTGTTGAGTGTTACCAGGTTTCCATTTCATTGATGTTATTTTTCGTTGCAAATTACACACATATTGCTTGCGATTATTTTAATGCTTTTTAAAGGTGCACGCACGTACGCATGCACACACGCACGCACTCCAACAGCTCAAAGTAGTCATAAATGTATGCAGAGCACAGTAAATGTTGTGCACAGCCTTACAGTGATTCCGGAAAACAATCTTTCCTTGACAACACAAAACAAACAGATATATATGTTACGCTCAAAAAAAACTCTAACCAAATTATGTATTCATCTCAATAACTTTCACATTTCATTATAGTGCAGGGTATTATGGTGTCCTTGTAACTTTACGTAGATCTTTTGTATTGATAGATTATAACATGGGTTGTCACATAGTACCCCCTACCGGGTTTCCGTGAACCGCTAAAGTGTTGACACCTGGCGAACAAGAAAACAAAACTGACACTGGTTACATCAGTATAATACTAAAAGGTCACCAGAAGCCTAATAATGCACCATCCCTCTAGTTTTAAAATAGTGTATATTGTGTGTTACAGTAATTGTTGTCAGTTGGTGGTCTCTTGTTTGATTTGTAAATAATTAATTTATTAGCCATTATTTATGGCATTAGATAATGCAGTTTAAAGCGAAACAAAAGTCATGGTTTGGGGGCACTGCACTTAAAACAGTTAATAAAAACTAATCGTTTCCAACTACAATCAAGAATAGTTAGTTGTTTTCTCAGAATATGTTCTAACACTGGGAGATTCTGGTCAAATCTCCGTTTTCCTGGGGAACGACATGTTAACCAGCGCGACCGATAAGTGCCTGCACAATTCTAAGAAACTGGTTAACCTAGATAGACAACCGCTGTGACGCATTAACAGCGGCGGATATATATATATATATATATATATATATATATATATATATATATATATATATATATATATATATATATGTATATATATATATATATATATATATATATATATATATATATATATATATATATATATATATATATATATATATATATATATATATATACAAGTAACAACAGTCAGTCAAATGTGCTGCTAAGTCAGAAAGGAACTAGTTTCGGAAACAAAGGTCAAAATATGTTACATAAGTTGAGTTTGGATGCAAACATCATAGCCATATGCTATTGGCAAGTGTGGGACTAGGTGTTTACAAACAGATTTTCATTAGGTGAGCGAATATTACCAGCACCAGTAACGTAGCGTTGTCTGACAGTATGAAGCGGCCAATGAAATAAAACGCTGTGTGTTCAAGATTGAACCACTGGCGTGATATTCTTAATTGTAGTTGCAAATGGTTATGTTTTAGTAACTCGTATCGTTGCATAGGCCCCCAAACCATGACTTTTGTTTACCTTTAAATATATCACATGACACACAATGTGTGTGTACAGCATTACAAATAGATCACATGACACACAATGTGCGTACAGCATTACAAATAGATCACATGACACACAATGTGTGTGTACAGCATTACAAATAGATCACATGACACACAATGTGTGTGTACAGCATTACAAATAGCGACAACTCTACGCGTCTAAAACGACAACATTTATTTCGTTCGGTAATTTTATTGCACTTGTTGCAGGGAAATGTACGATGCTCTTCCCCGAGTTTTTGACGCGAGTAGCCCGAGTAATGAAACGCTTGGAAGACGCTGAGAGAATGGTGGACGAAGAGGTGCACCACGATGCTGACAACTTAAAGAAACCTGACGTTGATGCAGATGGACAGCTCAACCGCGAAAGTATGGTAGCATACAAATATTTTCAAGACAAAGTTCTGCCGAGTTACAGTGGTTTATTCAGATGCTTAATAAGATTGCCATCCAAGGCAAAGATCCAGATGGCAAGTGAACGACAAGGAAGTCATTGCTTATTGAGAGCTTATCCAACATTTATTCATTTATGTGTAACCCGCCCTCCAGAGATATGTGTCAACCTTGTTTTTAAACATATTCACGCTGCTAGCAGTTACACAATCTGTAGATAATTTGTTCCATTCATTTATTGTCCTCTGTGAGAACGAGTACTTCCTGGTGTCCAATCTACACTTATCCTTTACCAGTGTTGCCACATGTCATCTAGTTCTACTATCTTTCTTGAGTGAGGAAATATTGTTATCAATACTGTTATACGTATTCAATATCCTAGTAACTTCAGTTTGATTTATTTTAACCTCCTTGTCTCTAGGGTTGTTAAACCTCATTCTTTTTTGCATCCTTCGCAACTAAGATCTCTCCGTTCTGGAATCATATTAGATGATCTCTTCTGTATTCGTTCAATCTTATCTATATCCTTCTTATGATATGGTCTCCATTCTTGATCCAGTATTCCAAATGATGCCTAACTATTGCTTTATATAGATGTACAATTAGCTCTGTGTCCTTATATGTTATACTTAACCTAATCAATCCAAGTATTTGAAGCTACAATACCACACTGCCCTGAAATTGTCATACAAATACTTAGTGTTATTCTTAAGTCCTTTTCTCTTACGGTAGTAGAACAGTATCTCCCAATGTATTATCTACATCCCGTTTTATAGTCTACATCCATTTTATAGTCTACATCCATGTTATAGTCTATCCAAGTTCCTGGCATTTATATTTCATGCCATTTTCAGAACATTTAACTAACATGTCTATATTGTTTTGTACGTGTTGTTTATCACCATCATTTTTAGCCTTTCTAGACACTTTTGTGTCATCCAGAAATGTAATTACGTTGCTTTTTCTAGTATCGTTTGAGTCACTGATATATATATGTGTGTGTGTGTGTGTGTGTGTGTGTGTGTGTGTGTGTGTGTGTGTGTGTGTGTGTGTGTGTGTGTGTGTGTGTGTGTGTGTGTGTGTGTGTGTGTGTGTGTGTGTGTGTGTGTGTGTGTGTGTGTGTGTGTGTGTGTGTGTGTGCGTGCGTGCGTGCGTGCGTGCGTGCGTGCGTGCGTGCGTGCGTGCGTGCGTGCGTGCGTGCGTGCGTGTGTGTGTGTTTTAAATAATGCTGTGACGTTTGCTTCTTTCCAATCAAAAGGAATCACTCCCTCTTTTAAAGACCAGTTGAACACTCTTGCAGGTGGTATACTGACTTGTTCTACTGTTTCCATTAGTAGTCTTGGAGGAATTCCATCCACTCCAGGTGATTTATTTTCCTTCATTGCCTTTACTTTCTTAGCTACCATTTCTGGCGTTACACTTAACTGCCTTAAATAGTTCGATTTAGCTTCTCGAAATTTAACATTTGGAACCTGTAATGAACTTATATCTGCTCTGGTACAAACGTATTATTGCTAAAGAATAGTACGTTGCGAGGAAACGTGAATCACGGGTCGTGTAAGCCAAGATTTCCACAAATATATATCATATCACGTTACTGGTACAACTACGCCGTGATAGAAGATTGAAACAAACACGGTGCTACTTACAAATAAAATATGTTGTGTATGTCAATTCCAAAGTCGTTCCCCATTGTTTGTTTTAGCATTCACTGCAATGTCTGACTGTCGGTGCATCTTAAAGTTTCTTTTTTCAATCCAATTGTTTCGTTTGTCTTATTTTGGAACCATTTCGCGAAAAACCAAAAATATATTATGTCCACTACAACAGGCTAGGTCATTTTTGCCAATGTGCTTTTTATGAGATTGTCGAACAAACCATTAAATAATTTTTTTTACCTGACCTGGTTACAATTCGGCGACAAAAAAGCAAGAGCGGTCCGTTTCCATATACTGTGACATAAGTCTACTCACACTTTCGCAAATTATCCAATGCAACGATCAACGATTGTACGCATTCTTTTATCAAACCGACTGCGCATGTTACTTAAACCATTCTCGCACTACCGAGTTGAACATCAACGCCTGATTCACTATGGCCTAAATGAATCGTGGAGGATGTTTTAACATCAGGATGTGTCGTCTATTAAATGCATGTGTCAAACATAATATTGATTATGCATTTCAGAAATCAAGGAAGCGTTCTCAAAGTACGACTACGGTGGAAAAGGTATCTCGATAAAACATTTGGAAATGGCGATGAAGTCTCTACACCTGTGGACATCAAACACAGAATTTGCTAACATACGCTATGAATTAGACGCAATTGGTACGTGGCTGTTTCGATTCCAGGCATTATAACTGCATTTCTTCATTGCATGGTGATCACGTCACTAGTGCTACTTTTTCTTTGCAAATTACATACAGACATGTAATAGACTTGCAATTATACTGCTTGTGAATAGTTCAATGCTTTTTATAGGTGTACACACCACACACACACACACACACACACACACACACACACACACACACACACACACACACACACACACACACACACCACGAACACGCACAACTCAAAGTAATCATTAATGTATGCAAAACACAGTAAACTTTGTGCACAGCCTTACAGTGATTCCAGAAAACGATGTTTCCTTGACAACACAAAATATGCAGACACAGATGTCACGCTGGATAAAACTATATCCAACAGTGCTAGTCATCTCAATAACATTTCATTGAAGTGAAGGGCATTATGATGTATTTGTAATTTATTGATAGGCGTTATCGATAAGATACATACATTTGTTGTAAACGGTTTGGTAATTGTTTCTCATCCATTATCGTTGGGCGTAGCTGTTTTGGATTGTAAGATTATTACATGTGTTGTCGCCTAGTACCCCCTAACGTGTTTCCGTAAACGCTATGGTTACGACACCTGGCGAACACAAACGTTATCATTAACAAAGGGATTTTTAATAATAATAATAATAAGTTATAAGTATAATTTGCAACACTTACGGTTGTATATTACGCGTATGTACATATTAAAGAAATTGTTAATAGCTACTTACGTGCAGGGAAAGAAAATACTATTCTTGTAAGGTATTGGATTTGCACCAAGAAATCAAAATGGCCACTGATTACATCAATGTAATGCTAAAACGTTACTATGGAAACCTAATAATGTACTGGCTCTCTAGTTTTGAAACAGTGTCAATTGTGTGTTATAGTAATTCAAGTAATGCATAAAAGTTCTTTCTGTCATTTTTTATGTTACATGCTAATTTTTGCTCATAACTTCTTTTAGATTGTCTAATTTCATTCGTAGCTGCATTAAGTGCCTCTTTGTAATTTGTGTAGTCCGCATCCTTTATCGTACGCTGATAAACCATCCACATAGTTTGCTTGTACGCCATTTTTCTAATAGCCTCTTTTGACAAGTGCTTCTTCCTATAACGTTGTCCTTGTTTTTTTTTTCAACGGAAAAATTTATCAATGATACTCTCAATTACATATTTTAGAATGTTCCAACATTAAATTGCAGTAATTTTCTTCAGCATGTTATTCCGATCTAGCTTTGCTAAGTATTTTCTCATATCTTTATATTTACCTTCGTGGAAGTTTCTCCTGTATTTTTTTATTTGTACTTTCTGATTTTACTTTTAATGTCAAAATGTATTTGATTATGATTACTCTTACACAATTGCTCATGTATTTTGGCATTGCCCACTAATTCATTTTGTGAAGACAACACTAATACATTCTCTCCCATGTTTGGTCTTAGCTCGTGTTGAGTAAGGAAGCTATCCTGAATTAAAAGTAGAAACTGTTGTTCATCACCCCCCCCCCGTACTCTTTGGAGATTTCAAATGTATGTGTCCTTTGTTTGCTACCAAAAATAGTTTTATGCTCCCATGCCACTTTCGACTGCTGCTGACAGTTCATCAACAAACTCTGCTGCACCCTTTCCACTAAGATGAAGTCCATCCCTACAACAAAACCTTCCCACAAATCCACAAATCCAACTTCCTCTTCCCTACATAGTTGCTGAACTAACGTTTTAATTGCCATCCTCCGGCAATTTCGATATCCCTGTCCTCTGCTTCCCATTACTGGTAGAATCCCTGACAGAATTATCTGCTCAACCCGTGTCTGCTTAGCTCTTCTAACTAACAGCCTGGCAGTTGTATCCTCCTTAACTGCGTTGTCAGTACCTCCGTGTACTAAAATAGAACCATCATTGTCCGGGCCCACGATTTTGTCCACCCTCTCTGTGATAGCCTCTATTTTTGCCCCTGGAAAAAACCGCCACGTCGTCCCCCTTGCTAACCGCTCTGTCATTTTCCTGACTATCGAACCCCCTCGCTCTCCTCCTCATCCCCTCTATCACTACCTCATAGTAGCTCTTGCGTCGGATCCCTTCCGTCGCATTCTGTCCCGCAGTCGTGTCACCCGGCAGCATGTTGTCCATCTCTCTCTTGCCCATCAACATGTCACCTTTCCCTCCCAGGAGGCTGCAGGAGACTGGCCAAGTAGGGTGGTTGTTGTGTAGATAGAGCACGATATGGAAGAGTGGACAGCTTAAAATTAATTCGATAAGTAACAGGAAGCCAGTGTTAGCTGTATAAGTAGTGGTAGTGATGGAGAAAACCGAGGCGCCCTAAGAACCACACGTGCCAGACAATTTTGTACTCGTTGGAGTTTAGCCAAATCTCTTTTAGCAATGTTATTTAGTAGTGAATTACAATAGTCAAGGCGGCTACTAATTAATGACGTTGATATTGTCTGAGTAGTAGATATATGTGTGTGTGTGTGTGTGTGTGTGTGTGTGTGTGTGTGTGTGTGTGTGTGTGTGTGTGTGTGTGTGTGTGTGTGTGTGTGTGTGTGTGTGTGTGTGTGTGTGTGTGTGTGTGTGTGTGTGTGTGTGTGTGTGTGTGTGTGTGTGTGTGTGTGTGTGTGTGTGTGTGTGTGTGTGTGTGTGTGTGTGTGTGTGTGTGTGTGTGTGTGTGTGTGTGTGTGTGTGTGTGTGTGTGTGTGTGTGTGTGTGTGTGTGTGTGTGTGTGTGTGTGTGTGTGTGTGTGTGTGTGTGTGTGTGTGTGTGTGTGTGTGTGTGTGTGTGTGTGTGTGTGTGTGTGTGTGTGTGTGTGTGTGTGTGTGTGTGTGTGTGTGTGTGTGTGTGTGTGTGTGTGTGTGTGTGTGTGTGTGTGACGCCGAATTCGACTGAGTTCACGTATATGATAGAGACATGATTTACATACTTGAGAAACATGCTGGCGAAAGTTGAAGTCACTATCTCGAGTGAGCAGTTTCATAAACTCCAATTGTCCTGTACTGGTCAGTCTGGTGCACAATGCCGACACATCCACGCGTCTAAAACGACAATTATTTCGCTCGGTAATTTCATAGATAATTTTACTCCACTTGTTTCAGGCAAATGTAGGATCGTCTTCCCAGAGTTTGTGACGCTGGCAAACCGAATGTTGAAACACCTGGAAGACGATAAGAGAAAGTTGCACGAAGAGGTGGACGAAGAAGTTAGGGAAATGTTGGAATGTGACGTTGATGGAGATGGAAAGCTCAGCTTCCAATGTACGATAGTATACAAATATTTACTATAAGACAAAGTTGTGCCGAATTACAATATGCCATGTTTGGCCAAATGCTTATTAGCAGATTTGGGAGTAATTTTGTTTTATATGTATTACCACGAATGGAGAGTGTTTAATAATTATCACATTTGTCCATTTCTGAAAGAAATGTTAAAGCGAGACAAACGTTACGGTTTTTGCGCTACTCACCTAAAAGAGATAATAAAAACTAGCCATGTGGAACTAAAACCAAGAATATCACGCCAGTGTTTTACTCAGAATGTGTTCTAGAATTCTAGAAGATTGCCATCTAAGGCAAAGATCCAGATGCCAAGTGGACAAGCCATTGGCTTATCGAGAGCTTCTCCAACATTTGTACCACAATGCCCTGATACTTATTGTTACTCCTAAGTCCTTATTTTGTTACGGTAGTACGTAGAAAAGTGTATCCCATAGTTTACATCCAAGTTCCCATGTCCCGTTTGTAGGCATTTACATTTCCCAAAATTGAATAACATATGCCATTTTTCAGACTATTTAACTAATTTGTCTTGTTTTCTTTGTAAATGTTGTTAATCACCATCATTTTTACCTTTCTAAGCATTTTTGTGTCATCCACAGATGTCAGTACGTTGTTTATTATATTATCGTCCAAGTCATTGATATGTATTGAGAATTACGGCCATCTCAGAATATCAATGTCCTACCACAGATGAAATGAATTTTTCGATGTTGTGGAAATGGAAATATACTACAAGATATATATATATATATATATATATATATATATATATATATATATATATATATATATATATATATATATATATATATATATATATATATATATATATATATATATATATATATATATATATTAGAATTCCATTAGAATTCCATTAATTAATAATTCTAAATAATACTCTGTTCTACCGGCCTGCCTCGATTATGCGTATTTTCCCGTGCTTATCGGCAAGCTTTGACGTGACGTCAATGATGATAAGTGCGACGAGACTAGGACTTTCCACTCATTTATCGTACTGTTGACAGCGATAGCGATTGTTTAGAGGCGAGCGTCAGAATGGTTTATTGTGCGGCACTTTATTGTAATGCAAACAGTAGTAAGACTAAAGTTACATGTAGTTGGTCCAAGTTCCCTACGGAGCCAACTCTTTGTAAACGTCAAGCCGACGAAGCACAGCCGGCTTTGCTCGCTTCGAGAAAACTGGTTTCGCCTCAGAGCTTAAAGGGCATAGTGATCTCGACCCAAACGATTGTGTAGCGAGCACATGAAGTTTAGTGTGTGTCTTACTCTGAATAAAGCATACTATTTTTTCTCTCGTTTGTTAATTGATTTTGTTCCACATTAACCCAAAAGTGTTACTTTATAACTGCTTTGGCACGTGTCTACAATCCGGGCCCACCTAGATTTCGACGTCATTAACATTCAATATGTACTGTAACCATGAACGATGCATGCACAATGCATACTGAACTGTGGAACACGTAAATTATTAAACATGTTGTGCGTAAGAACACATTTAATCACTTCACTCATATTTAACCTGCACTTAGCGCCATCTTGCCCCTTTTATTCGCAAGACGGCGACACTGATAGCGAGTTAAGGGCTAGTCTCGCTTATCCGACTCTAGCTTAGGCAAAGTCAAAATCGCGTTTGATCACGTGACCCAAAGGCAACATCGCATGCACAGTATGGCGGCTATTTATGAAATCTTTTCTGTGTAACCGATAAATGTACTCAGAAATAATTATTTGGAGCACATTGCTTCTGTTTCTTGACGCCCAAGTGTCGGTTGTATGTCACGGAATACACATGTGAAACGGTTAGTGCGTATCGGTTTTAAAACTTAAGTTATTAGTTCCGTAGCCATTTGGCTACGGAAAGCCCAAATCGGCTCTTGCGATAATCACGGCCTGGAATTATGCCCCGAAGCTCAAGAGTGGGGCGGACGACTCTGCCTAACTCTAGCTCGCCTTCTGAATTCGCCGAGAAGACAGTCTGGTTGCAGAAGCGTGGTCTCGTTGTTACCCACTGTCACCACTCCATTTTGTGTAGGGGTTTACTTAAAGCGCCAGCAGCCAAACAGCGTCATTATCGAGATGCTACGCTAAAAATATTTTGCCTGATTTAACTTTTCAGTCGGACAGTCGTGTCAATATAATGAAGTTTAAAGTTAATTCGAATTGCATCGCATAAACTGATAAAAGTTCCTCCCCTGTTTTATGAATTAGCTAAATGCCCGGATGAGATCTTAATTAGCTACTTATGTATTTCCGTAACAATGAGAACCGCACTGTGCATCCAGGCGAACATGTGTTCGACTGACCTTGGCTCCACAGCGCGGAGCCTGGATAATCGAGGCTAGTATAGTTTCCATGCACAATGCATACTGATCTACGGGACATGTTAACTATTCACCATTTGTTGAGCGTGAAAACACATTTAATCACCCTAATCGATGCTTGAATTTGCATATTTACCCCGCTTTAAATGTCGCCATCTTGCGAATAAAGGGAGCAACATGGCACTCAATGCAGGTTCAATATGCGAATTCGAGCTTTCATGGTTTGTCAGAAAGAAAATAAGTTCGAAGTAAAAGGCTACTGGCGTAGCTGAACTGCTCTGAAAGAGTCAAATTCGAAGATGATTCTGCGGTATCACTAACTGCTAGTTAAACTCGTTACATTATACGTTTTATTCTGGGAAATTGACATCGTCATCAATCGCTATTGTAAAGCGAGTGAAACTATACTGAAACATTGCATAGAAATCACTGACTGAATGTAAACCCATATAATCTTTGACGTCACAAAACCACGTGATCGCTCATCTCATTAACTTTTACGCGCGCTTTGCGAGTTCAACGACTAAACATCTAATTTTACCTATAAATAATGTTTCCCTAATTGTTTTTGGCATGTAGTCATACAATATTAAACGTTGTGTACACACCGAAAAATTATTTTTTAGTTAGTGCCTTGTTGGTATTCCCTTTAATAACAAGTTGAACACTTTTGCAAGTGGTATACTAATTTGTTTTACAGTTTCCATTAGTACTTTTGGCGGAATTCAATCCTCTACATGCGATTTGTTTTCTTTCATTGCCTTTATTAATTTACCTACCATTTGTTGAGTTACAATTAACTACCCTATATAGTCCGACTTAGCCTCCTGATAATTAACATTTGGAATTGGTAATGAACTAATTTAGGTCTTCTAAGATTTTCTAATTTCAGTCGTAGCTGCACTTACTGCCTCTTTGTAATTTGCATAATCTTCATCCTTTCTGGTACGCCTATGAAGTGGGAAATTCCGGTTAACTGGCGGTTGGCATGTTAGCCAGCGAGACAGATAAGCGCATGCGCAGTTCTATGAAAATCGGATAACCTAGACTACATGTGACGTACAGGCCGACATACACATAACCAATGCAGTCTCAAATAAACATGCAATGTTGTCAGAAAAAGGAGTAGTTCAGTAAACAAAAGCCAACATATGTTACACTCGATGATCATATCTTATTGGCACGCATAGAAATAGGTGTCTAGTACAAATATATTTTCACTTGGCGAGCGAACTTTGTAAGACTTTGACAGTCGTGACGTAGGGTTATCTAACAGTGTGACGCTGCCCATGAAATTAAGATTACATGCGTTCAGCAAGGTTCTCTTAGTAAACCACTGGCTTGATATTCTTAATTGTAGTTGCAAAATGCTATGTTTTAATAACTCTTGTAGGTGCATAAGCCTAAAACCATGACTATCGTTTCGCTTAAATTTTTATTGTAAATGCATGCGCTAAAGTGTTTAACTGAAGAAAAAAGCAATAATCCGTCCGTCCGTCCGTCCGTCCGTCCGTCCGTCCGTCCGTCCGTCCGTCCGTCCGTCCGTCCGTCCGTCCGTCCGTTTGTGTAGAAAATAGCTAATACTGTTTTCGTGCCGTCTGTTGTTCACATAATAAATCATTTAGAAACACATGTTTTGTAAAGATAATGATGACAACTGCTCGTAGGATACGAATTATTAGTTTTATACTGCTAAAAGAAACGTTCATCCTTATATAATTTAGTTGTTGATTGATTACTTTTCTGCTTTCAGAGTATAGACTGATGAGGAGGAGCAATCCGACGATTTACGTTGAAGATGGCCATGAAAGCGAGGAAAGTGATCGCTTGGGATTCAGTATGATGGACAAAGATGGCGATGGCTTTCTCACTGCTGATGAAATGCGGGAATTCCTCATAGATTTCAAAGAATTCGTTCGTTACAAACCACCTGAGGAAGCGTAAAGATAGGAAACGAGGCGCGTGTCGGTTGCAATGTAAAAAACAATGATTACTGCCAAGGATGAGATTTTAACTGGCTTTGCCCAAAACCTAACATAATTAACGTTAGTCTACATTAGGTACGGTTGTGTAGAAAATAGCTAATGCTGTCTTAGTTTGTTGGTCACATAATATATGATCTAGAAAGACATGTTTTGTAAAGATAACTATAATAGTTGCTGGTAGGTTCAGAACTGTTTGTTTACGTAGTGTTAAAAACTGTCTTTTAAGGTGGCCCGACTACCCTGAAATAAAAGTAATGAAACTTTAAATTTTAAAGATTGTTTGAAATCCATTAGACCATAAAGTCAAATAGATGACTCGAGACTTGACTTGGAGGTCTTTGACTTGAGACTTGACTTGTCACTTTGTGACTTGCCAACAAATGCATGGCCCGAAACGTACGCAATATGAAACGTACGCAATATGAGACCATGTTTTTGCAACAGGTTGCGCCGAATACAATAATTATCAAGTACTTATTATGATTGGTTAATGCTGGGAAGCATCTCCTTAATTGTTCTGCTAAAATGTGACACTTGATTGGACTTATCAGATTGTAACTTGCCAACATGTCTGCAGAGCAATAATTATTACAGCACTTCTGCACTCTTCGAAAAACTGCGCGCTGTACAGAACGCATATCTGCAAATGAACAAGCGTAGAAGCCACACAGCTGCGTAAGATCCTTAACGTCAACGTCGTCAAGTGACAAGAAAGAATCCCTAAAAGAGCGAACATGCCCAATGTTGAAGCCTTGTTTATCAACTGTTCAACTCGAAGACTGTGTTTTAGTCAACAGAAAGAAGGAGAAACATCGGTGGGATGTCAGCGGCTCAGCCACAAAGACGTCCTCAAGCGGCAACTCAAAGACTGTGTTTTAGTCAACTGAAAGAAGGGGAAACATCGGTGGGATGTCAGCGGCTCAGCCACAAAGACGTCCTCAAGCGGCAACTCAAAGACTGTGTTTTAGTCAACAGAAAGAAGGGGAAACATCGGTGGGATGTCAGCGGCTCAGCCACAAAGACATCCTCAAGCGGCAACTCGAAGACTGTGTTTTAGTCAACAGAAAGAAGGGGAAACATCGGTGGGATGTCAGCGGCTCAGCCACAAAGACGTCCTCAAGCGGCAACTCAAAGCAGCTAAGATGGATACATTCGATACCAACACATGGCAACTTGAAGCACTGAACCAACCAACTTGGTCAGGTTTCGCAGTGTGCAAGGGCTAGTGGACGCACAGAGGGAGATACGTTGTCAACATAGAAGAAATACACGACATACCCACCCTTCTAGCACAGGCACCACATCATTGCACTTACCAGCACTGCAAGTGTGCCTTCAGCTCCAATGTTGGTCTAGCCTTCCACACCATATACAGACACCACTCATTATTGGACTTGTCAGTACTGCAAGCGTGCCTTCCACTCCACTGTTGGTCTAGCCTCCCACACCCTACACAGACACGCCACAGCAAGGGTGCCTTCCACTCCAATGCTGGTCTAGCCTCCCACACCCTACACAGACACGCCACAGCAAGCGTGCCTTCCACTCCAATGCTGGTATAGGCTCACACAACCTACACAGACACGCCACAACAAGCGTGCCTTCTGCTCCAATGCTGGTCTAGCCTCCCACACCCTACACAGACACGCCACAGCAAGCGTGCCTTCCGCTCCAATGCTGGTCTAGCGTCCCACACCCTGCACAGACACGCCACAGCAAGCGTGCCTTCCACTCCAATGTTGGTCTAGGCTCACAAAACCTACACAGACACGCCACAACAAGCGTGCCTTCCGCTCCAATGCTGGTCTAGCCTCCCACACCCTACACAGACACGCCACAGCAATCGTGCTTTCCGCTCCAATGCTGGTCTAGCCTCCTACACCCTACACAGACACGCCACAGCAGGCGTGCTTTCCGCTCAATGCTGGTCTAGCCTCCCACACCCTGCACAGACACGTCACAGCAAGCGTGCCTTCCACTCCAATGTTGGTCTAGGCTCACAAAACCTACACAGACACGCCACAACAAGCGTGCCTTCCGCTCCAATGCTGGTCTAGCCTCCCACACCCTACACAGACACGCCACAGCAAGCGTGCTTTCCGCTCCAATGCTGGTCTAGCTTCCTACACCCCACACAGACACGCCACAGCAGGCGTGCTTTCCGCTCCAATGCTGGTCTAGCCTCCCACACCCTACACAGACACGCCACAGCAGGCGTGCCTTCTGCTCCAATGCTGGTCTAGCGTCCCACACCCTGCACAGACACGCCACAGCAAGCGTGCCTTCCACTCCAATGTTGGTCTAGCCTCCCACACCCTGCACAGACACGCCACAGCAAGCGTGCCTTCCACTCCAATGTTGGTCTAGGCTCACAAAACCTACACAGACACGCCACAACAAGCGTGCCTTCCGCTCCAATGCTGGTCTAGCCTCCCACACCCTACACAGACACGCCACAGCAAGCGTGCTTTCCGCTCCAATGCTGGTCTAGCTTCCTACACCCTACACAGACACGCCACAGCAGGCGTGCTTTCCGCTCCAATGCTGGTCTAGCCTCCCACACCCTACACAGACACGCCACAGCAAGCGTGCTTTCCGCTCCAATGCTGGTCTAGCCTCCCACACCCTACACAGACACGCCACAGCAGGCGTGCTTTCCGCTCCAATGCTGGTCTAGTCTCCCACACCCTACACAGACACGCCACAGCAGGCGTGCTTTCCGCTCCAATGCTGGTCTAGCTTCCCACACCCTGCACAGACACGCCACAGCAAGCGTGCCTTCTGCTCCAATGCTCTACACCCTACACAGACACACCACAGCAATCCTCTTGTTTTCGTCGACCACGACGGACGGCCGACGGTGATGCGATGAAACAGTGTACCTCTTGACTTTAACAAGATTTAACAAGATTGCCATCCCAAACAACAAGTTCCAGATGGCAAGTGGACAATGAAGCCATTGGCTTATCGAAAGTCCAATAGTGTTATCATCTATGTGTAGCCAGCTCTTATCATATATCTGACAATTCATTTTTTTGTTTGACACAAGCAGCAACTGTTTATTTGACACATGCAAGCGACTTTCGACCAGCGCAGTAAATGTAGCGACGTTCGATACGCCAGGTGGCGTCACTTTTGCGTCATCGCAGCTCTCCTCGGCACGCAGTTCCCGTGGATAGGGTATGTTTTGGTTCCAGTTGGCAGTTGCATTACGAGTAAAACATGCCGCCCGCCCCCACCAAAGAGCGAACTATGTCTACGTAGGTATCTCGCGCTGTCAGCCGACCGTAACGAAGACGATGCGCCAACGAGACCGGGAGTGATGTGTCCATCCCGACCGCGAAAGCTCCTACATATTCTCTTAGCCCCTAATATGTGGGGTACTGAGGACTACAATGTCATTGATAACGGAGTCGTTGTCAATGACATTGGAAAGCTGTTGATCCCGCGATCGACAAGAGCGCCAAACACTACTCAGTCACTCTTGTCCCACACTAGCGAAGGTAGGCCTGTGCCTTAAAGAGCTTCAGTGTCGATAAGCTTTTATCACAAGAGGCCAAGCTCACGCAAGTTCTGGAAACAAATTCCGTGTCACAATTCCACTACTCCCTAAAGGAGGTCGAACGCATTCTAGCTGTCAATCGTAACTCCTGATGTGACGTCACACACGACGGACCTCCATTTCATTTCTTCTGCGGCTATGTCAACGTAATACAATATAAGATTGAATGTAATACAATATAAGACTGAATGAGTCGATCGATGGCGGAGTCGATCTCCTCATCCCCATTCGAGTCCATCTTTATTAGAAACCCGAACTGTCGTTCATATCCATCGTGCTATCGCTATTTCGCATCAACCTCTGGAGTCAAAGTGCCCGTAAGAAACAAAGTGCCCAAAGAAAAAATTGCCGCTGGGGCATTCCATCGCCCCCTGCAGTTAACGCCTGAGATCGCGCCATTGTTTGGTTTTGAACAAAACATACCTAATTTAATTAAGAATCAACTCTTTTGTTATTTGCCTATTTGTTTGTTTATCGCAAAAATGGGTGGGCATTGACTGTTAACACATTGTGATGTTTGCTTTTAAAGCTGGTTGAGCTAGTCTTCAGTCAGAACACGAGAGCCTGTGATATCATAGAGTGATTTATTATTATTATTATTATTAATATTACCATTATTATTATTACTATTATTATTATTGTTATTATTCTACTTATTCCTCGTCTTCTTCTTCTGGGATGTTTTACTTCTTCTGGAATGGACACTAGGTGATTGGGACCAACAGCTTTTGGTGGCTCTTCCGAAAGACACATGCACCCAAGTTTAGACCCGGCAGCGGGAAGACTCGAACCACGGTCCTCTCAACTGATATAGTCCGCGGAGGGAGCTCTAGGCCCAGCTACCGCACCCCAATTTCCGTGGAGTCGGGACAGACCACAGTACAAAAATGCATAGGTTGCTATGTTAACGTTTTGTCTTATTATAAGAAAACGTAACCACTAAAAATTCTGAAATGTTTTCACTACAACTGTTGTCATTTCATTGACATGCTGACCACGTTTTGTCAAAATCACACAACTCCAGCTCTTGTTAAACGCCCTCACGTGCGATGCCCGTCAATTTTTACAGAAATAGCCATTTATTCATGCGCCGACGTGGCCCATGACAGAAAATTTCCCATAAATCGCTCCGCCTGTTAAACTATCACAAAAATGCACTATTTCACAGCCAATAGCTTCTACAAAGACACCTGTGAATATGCCAGTTCGATTGCACTTAGGTCACACCACAATTTAATATGCCCTACATTCGTGAGACAATTAACAGGAAGGTTAACTGTGGTCTTACTCCTATATCGAGAATGCACTGGAAGTAGGTCAAAGGGTTAACGTACTCACTGGCGGCGTCGTGGTGTTTCCCAACTTGCTCCAAATGCGCAGATGGTTTTGATCCCTGGTGCGATACCAGCCAGCGAGTCGGTGCACTCATTGTAAACTCTTATCGAATGGCACCCATTGTGCAAGATTTGACCTGGCTGGCTTAATGTCAAGTAGGGAAACCCGGAGCAACACGGGCCCTGGAGGTTAGACGACCGCCCATCTCGTACGCAAAATATATAACTCTGAACATACCCAAATTTGGTGTAAAATGAAGCTAGCTTCTACCTGATACCCACCCCGAAAGCTCAGCAACACGAGACAGACGTAATTAAATAGTAAAATGGTGAAACTAACCATATAACGGTGTGAATCATGGACTTAATAATACAAAATGGGCAATATTGTGTTGTGTTTTTGTATGCATCGTGTTAAGATGTGCGAGTAGCGGTTTGACGGGGCAGGCGTAAAGGTTGGCGAATAGCGGTGGGAAGCAGGGATAAAGGTGGGCGAGTAGCGGTTTGACGGGGCAGGGGTAAAGGTGGGCGAATAGCGTTGTGACGGGGCAGAGGTAAAAGTGTGCGAGTAGCGATGTGACGGGACACGGGTAAAGGTGGGTGAGTAGCGGTGTGACGGGGCAGAGGTAAAGGTGGACGAGTAGCGGTGTGACGGGGCAGGGATGAAGGTGTGCGAGTAGCGATGTGACGGGACAGGGGTATATGTGGGTGAATAGCGGTGTGACGGGACACGGGTAAATGTGGGTGAGTAGCGGTGCGACGGGGCAGGGGTAAAGGTGGGCGAGTAGCGGTGTGACGGGGCAGGGATGAAGGTGTGCGAGTAGCGATGTGACGGGAAAGGGGTATATGTGGGTGAATAGCGGTGGGACGGGGCAAGGGTATATGTGGGTGAGTAGCGGTGCGACGGGGCAGGGGTAAAGGTGGGCGAGTAGCGGTGTGACGGGGCAGGGGTATATCTGGGTGAGTAGCGGTGGGACGTGGCAGGGGTATATGTGGGTGAGTAGCGGTGGGACGGGGCAGGGGTATATGTGGGTGAGTAGCGGTGTGACTGGGGCAGGGGTAAAGGTGTGCGAGTAGCAGTAGGACGGGTAGGAGTAAAGGTGGGTGAGTAGCAGTGGGACGGGTAGGAGTAAAGGTGGGCGAGTAGCGGTGGGACGGGGTTGGGGTAAAGGTGTGCGAGTAGCGGTGTGACGGGGCAGGGTAAAGGTGTGCGAGTAGCAGTGTGACGGGGCAGGGGTAAAGGTGGGGAGTAGCAGTGTGACGGGGCAGGGGTAAAGGTGGGGAGTAGCAGTGGGACGGGTAGGGGTAAAGGTGGGCGAGTAGCGGTGGGACTGGGCAGGTCGTCGAATTATCGATACATCGTAATAGTCGATGTGACGATGTGTTAGTTATCGTCGATATTACATTGAACTAACGATAATAAAAATAGTTGGCAAAACAACTCAGCAGGGCTACTTGTGTCACTGTTAACAAAACAACTCAGCAGGGCTACTTGTGTCACTGTTAACAAAACAACTCAGCAGGGCTACTTGTGTCACTGTTAACAAAACAACTCAGCAGGGCTACTTGTGTCACTGTTAACAAAACAACTCAGCAGGGCTACTTGTGTCACTGTTAACAAAACAACTCAGCAGGGCTACTTGTGTCACTGTTAACAAAACAACTCAGCAGGGCTACTTGTGTCACTGTTAACAAAACAACTCAGCAGGGCTACTTGTGTCACTGTTAACAAAATAACTCAGCAGGGCTACTTGTGTCACTGTTAACAAAACAACTCAGCAGGGCTACTTGTGTCACTGTTAACAAAACAACTCAGCAGGGCTACTTGTGTCACTGTTAACAAAACAACTCAGCAGGGCTACTTGTGTCACTGTTAACAAAACAACTCAGCAGGGCTACTTGTGTCACTGTTAACAAAACAACTCAGCAGGGCTACTTGTGTCACTGTTAACAAAACAACTCAGCATGGCTACTTGTGTCACTGTTAACAAAACAACTCAGCAGGGCTACGTGTGTCACTGTTAACAAAACAACTCAGCATGGCTACTTGTGTCACTGTTAACAAAACAATTCAGCAGGGCTACTTGTGTCACTGTTAACAAAACAACTCAGCAGGGCTACTTGTGTCACTGTTAACAAAACAATTCAGCAGGGCTACTTGTGTCACTGTTAACAAAACAACTCAACAGGGCTACTTGTGTCACTGTTAACAAAACAACTCAGCAGGGCTACTTGTGTCACTGTTAACAATATAAATCAGGCGCGGATCCAGGAAGCATGGGGGCGCGCACCCTTCCCCCTTTTGTTTGAAAAATATTTGTTGGGCTTTACCCTTATTTAATAATAAATTTAAAGCACATAGCACATTATTACCGCTATATACAGCAACAGCTTGAATTTGGCACTATCGGTGTAGGAGTAAGAGCTGCTCCGCGGTCCCAGGTGAATCGGTGTAGGGGTAAGAGCTGCTCCACGGTTCCAAGTGAATCGGTGTAGGGGTAAGAGCTGCTCCACGGTTCCAAGTGAATCGGTGTAGGAGTAAGAGCTGCTCCACGGTTCCAAGTGAATCGGTGTAGGAGTAAAAGCTGCTCCACGGTTCCAAGTGAATCGGTGCAGGAGTAAGAGCTGCTCCACGGTTCTACGCAGGATGTTCTCCCGGCCTACGAAGAAGTCGCTCTGGTAAAGGCATCGTTATCGACATCAGACAAATTGCAGATACGGAGTACAGTGAGATCTACAAGAAGTCTGCAGATATGGTCAACATTGCGGTACAAAAGCACTGTGGGATGCAGACCATGACAAACAACGTGGAAGCATACCATGACAAACAACGTGGAGGCAGACCATGACAAACAACGTGGATGCAGACCATGACAAACAACGCGGAGGCTGACACCTCAGAAATATACGGCGACGCTTTGTATTCCTACAATTTCTAGATCACCTTCTCCATGTATTTCACACGCGATTCGGTGCGATTACAAGCAAAGCCATGCATGGCCTGAAGTTCCTACCAAGCAGCGTGGGCAAGCTGATATATGCTAATATAACATAATATCTGCTACTTCTACACTCAAACTGGTGACAGCCGTAACGCGGAGTAGCGCGCACCAGGATTGACTCAATGCGTTGATGCCACTTCATATACGCAAGGACGTCAGACTCGACATCAAAGCAGTTGTTGACAATAACAACAGGAACCAGCCAAAAAACTTATGTTTTCCATTAAACCTCTGAGCGCTCATTGAACTGATACTGATTGATGCACATTAATCGTACATATACGTACACTACACTGAACATACATATACGTACACTACACTGACCATACATATACGTACACTACACTAATCATACATATACGTACACTACACTAATCATATATATATACGTACACTACACTAATCATACATATACGTACACTACACTAATCATACATATACGTACACTACACTGACCATACATATACGTACACTACACTAACTATACATATACGTACACTACACTGACCATGCATATACGTACACTACACTAATCATACATATACGTACACTATACTGACCATACATATATGTACATTACACTAACCATACATATACGTACACTACACTAACCATACATATACGTACACTATACTAGTCATACATATACGTACACTACACTAATACATTAAACGGTTGAACGTGTTGCTTGATCTGATTTTGTTTTGTTCGTTTAATTAATAATTATGATGATAAAATTGTCCACGGTGATTCATAAATCTTCCACCTGAGTAAACTTTCACCACGTAATGCCCAGAATACACCATTTCAAGAATAGTTAATACAGTCCCCGGACTACCATGTTGCCCCCCCTCCAGTTGGTCAAATCCGCCCCTGTAAAATAAACAAGCAAGTTTTTTCCAACTTTATTAAATAATTTTATTTATTTATAGACCTAACACCAATAATCGTCGCTTAGAACAGCATCATTCGCGGATTCAGCATGTTTAATGAACTACCTCCACAGTTACATGATAGCGCCACACATAAATTACGGGTTGGGACTGGTTTCTTGGTTATTCAGCTATCGCGATACTATGCCAGTAGTAAACAGTCACCTCCATGTGCGAGTGATATTCAGATGTAAATTAAGGGTCCAAACTCGTGAACAGTTCAAAGCATTGGTTACGCGCCGTGCAAATGCGATCACTATCTTCAACACCGCATGAAACAAGCTGTCCTTCGGTAGCCCAAATCCTCTTTGGGATCATGCCCCAGTTAGACTTCCTGGTGTGTTACACACGAATGCAGGGCATAGTACGTTTAACAGGATTTAACAAGATTTGCCATCCAAGCCAAAGGCCCAGATGGCAAGTGGACAAGGAAGCCATTGGCTTATCGAGAGTCCAACAATGTTCATCTACTTATAACCCGCCCTCCTGAGATATGTGTCAACCTTGTTTTTAAACATTTTCACGCTGCTAGCAGTTACACAATCTGTAGACAATTTGTTCCATTCATTTATTGTCCTCTGTGAGAACGAGTGCTTCCTGATGTCCAATCTACATTGATCCTTTACTAATTTTACTTCATGTCCTCTAGTTCTGCTATCCTTCTTGAGTGAGAAAAACATATTTCT
Source organism: Lamellibrachia satsuma (assembly GCA_033239005.1). NCBI lineage: Eukaryota > Metazoa > Annelida > Polychaeta > Sabellida > Siboglinidae > Lamellibrachia > Lamellibrachia satsuma. The sequence continues at coordinate 494,772 of BSQZ01000037.1, read as the reverse complement.
ATCAATATTTTCATACCCATTCAATATCTTAAAAACTTCAATCTGATCTCCTCTTAAGCTCCTTGTCTCTAGAGTTGTTAAACCACATTCTATCAGGCGTTCTTCATAACTAAGGTCTCTAAGTTCTGGAATCATTTTAGTTGCTCTCCTTTGTATGCGTTCAAGCGTATCTATATCCTTCTTACGATATGGTCTCCATGCTTGTATACAGTGTTCTAAATGAGGTCTAACTATTGCTTTATAAAGAGGTATAATTAACTTTTTTCCCTTGTATGTTATGTTTCTTCTAATCAATCCAATAATTTGATTACCCTTTGAAGCTGCAATACCACACTGCTCTGAAACTTTCATATCAGCGCTTATTGTAACTCCTAAGTCCTTTTCTTTTACTGTAGTACCCAGAACAGTATCTCCCATTTTATAGTTTACATTCAAGTTCCCATGTCCTGTATGTAGGCATTTACATTTCCCAAAATTGAACAGCATCTGCCATTTCTCAGACCATTTCACTAATCTGTCTAGATCGTTTTGTAAATGTTGTTTATCACCATCAGTATTAACCTCTCTAAACAGTTTTGTGTCATCCGCAAATTTCAGTACGTTACTTGTTATACTGTCGTCCAAGTCATTGATATAAATTAAGAATAATATACGTCCTAATACTGATCCTTGAGGTACCCCACTCAAAACCGATTTCCAATTTGAAACTTCTCCATCTACTACAACTCGTTGTCTTCTGTCAGTCAGCCATTGTTCTATCCAGTCAGTTATGCTATCCACGATACCATGGGCGTTTAATTTAAGTAGTAATCTTTGATGTGGCACTTTGTCAAAAGCTTTCTGAAAATCTAAGTAGATAATATCTACTGGCGATCCCACGTCTATCCACTTAGTGATTTCTTCCAAAAAACATAACATATTTGTTAAGCATGACCTCGCTTTAAGGAATCCATGTTGAGATGAATTTAATAATTTATGCTTAACGAGAAAGTCCACCATATGGTCTTTAATTAACCTTTCTAATAATTTACAAATCACTGACGTTAAACTCACTGGTCTGTAATTCTCTGACTTGTTTCTCGAACCCTTTTTAAATAATGGTATGATGTTTGCTTCTTTCCATTCAAACGGAACAACTCCCTCTTTTAATGACAAGTTGAATACTCTTGCAAGTGGTATACTGATTTGATCTACTGTTTCCATTAGTAATTTTGGAGGAATCCCATCCACTCCCGGTGATTTGTTATCCTTCATTGCCTTTATTTTCTTAGCTACCAATTCTGGAGTTACAACTAACGGTCCTAAATAGTCAGATTTAGCCCCCTGAAATTTAGCATCAGCAACTGGTAATGAACTAATATCTTCTTTGGTAAACACTGAACTGAAGTAACCATTTAGGTCTTCCGCCATTAAAAACCCCTGTGATATTATATTTCCAGCACTATCTTCTAGAGGTCCAACCTTGTCTTGTACGTTTTGTTTACTCCTGACATATGCATAAAAACTCTTGCTGTCAGTTTTTTATGTTACATGTCAGTTTTTGCTCATAGCTTATTTTAGATTGTCTGATTTCAGTTGTAGCTACATTAAGTGCCTCTTTGTATTTTGCATAGTCTTCTTCCTTTCTGGTACGCCTATAAACCCTCCACATAGTTTGTTTTAGCATTATTTTTCTAATTGCCTCTTTTGACAAGTGTTTCTTTCTACACCGTTTTCCTTGTTTTTGGAAGGGAACAAATTTATCGATGATACTCTCAATTTCATATTTTAGAATATTCCAACATTCAATTGCGGTCTTATTCATCAGCATGTTATTCCAATCTAGCTTTGCTAAGTATTTTCTCATATCTTTGTAGTTACCTTTGTGGAAGTTTCTCTTGCACGTATTCTTATTTTTACTTTCTGATTTTACATTGATGTCAAAATGTATTTGATTATGGTCACTATTACCCAATGGTTCAAATATTTTTACATTGTCCACTAATTCTTTTTGTGATGACAAAACTATATCTAATACATTTTCTCCCCTGGTTGGTTCTAGTACGTGCTGAGTAAGAAAGCTATCCTGGATTAAACATAGAAATTGTTGATCCTCAATCCCTGTGCTCTCTAGAGAATTCCATTGTATGTGTACATGGTTAAAATCTCCCATTATGATACAATCCTGTTTACTAACTTCCTTTATAGCGTTTTTTTATTTTTATGTTGTCCTCTTCATTTATGTTTGGACTTCGGTAAACTAATCCAATAGTTAATTTTGAATTTCCTGAAACAATTTTGCACCAAACAGCTTCATCGCAATCTGCTTCCCTTTCTAATTTTATTTCATAAGCCTGAATAGATTTTTTAACATATAAAATAACTCACCCGCCTCTTTTTCCTATTCGATCTTTCCTAAACATTACGTATCCTGTCAGTCCTAATTCAGCATCTGTTATATCTATGTTGGCCCATGATTCAGTTGTACCAATTATGTGAGGGTCAATATCTTCAACCATAATGTTTAATTCGTTTTTCTTATTTACTATGCTCCTTGCATTTAAACATACGCATCTATAACCTTTTTCAGATATGTTTTTCGGATGATTTGATATTGGTTTATCTGTGCTAGTGGCCTCTTGTTCTGCTTGAGACACATCTAGGTAACCCCCCTGCACTTCTAGTTTAAAGAATGTTTACGTCCAAAAATATTTGTCATTGTACCCAAGTCGCTATCTACTGCTGCTGAAAGTTTGTCCGCGAATACTGCCGCCCCCTTTCCACTTAAATGAAGCCCATCCTTCATGTACATATCAGCCCTCCCAACAAAACTTCCCCATAAATCGACAAATCCAACTTCCTCGTCCCTACACAGCCTCTGGACTAATATGTTAATTGCCATCCCCCGACAATTTCGATATTTGTGACCCCTCCTGCCCATTACAGGTAAAATCCCTGACAGTATTACCTGCTCAACCCGCGTCTGTTTTAGTGTTCTGACCAACTGCCTATATTTCCTAACTATGGCAGTTGTACCCTCCCTCTCTACGTTATTTGTCCCTACGTGTACTAAAACAGATCCACCCTTACCCGAGCCTACGATGTTTTTTACCCTCTCAGTTATCGCCTCTATTTTGGCTCCAGGCAAGCAGACCGCCACATCATCTCCCTTGTTTAAGACTCTGTCGGTCTTCCTAACTATCGAATCGCCCATAAACACCCTCGCTCTCTTCCTCACCCCCTCTATCACTGCTGCAGAATAACTCTTCCTTTCGATCCCCTCCATCACATTCTGTCCTGACCCCTTCCCTCCTGTCTCCCCCACTTCCCACTCCTTTGCTCTTGTCTCTCCCACTCCCCTCTCCTTCACTCCGGTTGTTTTCCCTTCCGTCTCCCCCACTCCCTTCTCCTTCCCTCCTGTCTCCCCTACTCCCCTCTCCTTCACTCCGGTTGTCTTCCCTCCCGTTCCTTTCCTTCCCGTCTCCTTACGTCCTGTCTCCCTATGACCTGTCACCTTCCCTCCTCTCAGCTTCCTCCCAGGCTGAGGTGAGCTCTCCCTAGCATCTCTTGTGTCTTTCCCCACTTTATCGTCTACTGTTCCCCCACCGGAACTACTGGCACAACTCCCCTGTTCCCTTCCCACCATTGCCACAACGAGCAGCCTCAGCTCTTCCAACTCCACCTCTAGTTCCTTCATCTTCGCGCATCCCCTACACTCAAAACTAAAACTATCTGACTGGGCCTCAGCCCAGGACTTCTCGCACCCAGACTTGACGAAGTACACCCAGTTACTGCAACTGCCACAAATTAAGTGCCTTGTGGCCTTTAACTGCCGTTTGCACGGTGCCAGTTAGAATATAGGACGTTTTAAAAAAATTAATACGATCTGACATAAGTGCATTTCCGTATGAACATTACCCGGTTTGCTGGTGGAAGCTGTTGAGAGTGAAATGGTGGATTTTTAGAAGATTTTAATAGGCGGAAGGATATTTGTGATTTTTTGGCCACTATACATGTGTGCGCCGTAATTCGTGCCAATATTGGTAAACATTGAGGGGTATCGCACAAACAGGCATATTACAAGGGTTAGAAATGTATAATTATTTTTGACAAACACTCGACCAGCATGTCAGTGGGATAACGACAGCGGCTGGTCAAAACTTTTATAATTTTTGATGGTCACGTTGTTTTATAATTATGCAACACATTAACATGACCACCAATGGGAAGTGTAACTGTAGGCTGAACCCTTTTCCGTGTTCGCTCCCTGGCCACCTGTTCCGTGGCGACTCATCGTGGAGTATGACGTCCGCTGAGAAATAACTTACGTTGCAGACATTGGATTTGCCAATGGTTTCCTTTGTTCTTGGTAGACAGGCTTTCATGTCGTGAGCTTTGCATTCAACAGTGTCAGCGCACTGAGTAATTAAGGCGGACGTTTCTGGTTTTAGTTTATTTTCTTGTCCATATTAATGTAAATATATTGTTGCTAAACCGCTACCAGCGCGACACAGAATGTGTGCTGTTGCCTCTACCGGTGCGTTACGTTGCATATTGAACTCTACCGACGTCGTGTATCGGATAGTTTTGCCAATGAAAACAGCAGTAATTTAACCTATCAACCTGTCATAAGAGGAACATACACCTTGCCAATAACGCGTTATTGCCGGTCGGTTGCGGGCGTTCTAGGTGCGGTAGGCTACACGGTCGAGGCTTCCCCTGTAACGAGACTGCGCCTTGGCCTCATACCGAGCAATCCGGTGTGTGACAGGTTGTCTGGGTATGTGGTACCCGGGTTTGCTGTCAGCGTAAGCCGGGTCAGATAGGAAGTGCATAGGATATGTGTGCAAAATTAATGCATAGTATACTTGATGAAAACGTGTCTCATATATTAATTATTTGTCTTATTGTTTATACCTTAACAGTGTGAGCCCAAAGGAAAATTTCCATTTTATGTGCTACATTTAATTGACACTAAAGGTTTTCAATCAATTCAACCAATTCAATCAAAAACATGTAATAAGATTATAACAACTGTGGTAGATTACATTCGAATTTTACACTCCATTGTCAGTAGTACAAATTATTTCTCTAAAGGTCTATCTCCTCGACGTTTTCAGACCCCGACATTAGACAACATGTCCCAGTATCACGGTCCAAGCAGAATGCACGACCGTCCAATAAGCGACGTCCTTGATATATTTCTTTGGAGAGGTATTATATAAATAGATATACCGTTTCATTGCATTTAGCAGGTGTGTCGGAAGCATTCTGCAGACGTCACGTGAAGAAACATATACCGTTAGCTTATCGAAAGACTGAGTGTGATTCCTCGTCTCGTTCGTCTTCCTTGCTACATATATCATGCTAAAATCTACAAACTCCTATGACTCCGTGTGAAAAATGATTCTGACGTCGACATGCTGTTTATCGGACACATGACTATAAATGGGATTTGTTTGAATAGTTAGTCTTTCTCGGCACTACTTTCTTTTCTATAATGTAGTGTCGACCTATTCCGCATATTAGTCTTTTTTAATGCACCATTTAATTGTCAGTAGCTTCTACGAATATGCCTGCTCAACTGCTTTCATATCAGATCACTATTTTTATTCACATATCACAATTTAATAGGTCCTACATTCTTGGGAAAGTGATTTTAACTCTGGTCTGACCTCTTGTGACATCACATCACAAGACGTTGTGCCAGATTAATTAGGCCTACCAAACAGCAGCAGAATGAACGAGTTAGACCACCGAACCATTCAGTACAGAAGAACAGACATCATCCAAACATTCAAAATTATCAAACGGTTATTCAAACACGCAGGAGTGTAAATGCTCGCTGTGTCCATTGAGGGCGTGGTCATCAGACACTGGTCGTACGGTCACTGGACGGACGTCAGAGGAGTCACCTATCATCCGGTTACTCACTTGACGACAGCAGATCAACATATCTGATGACGTACTACTTGCTGGACATCTGGTTTAGTAGCCTGATACTGTCAAGTCACTGACCCCGTATCAGACAAGTTATTAACCTGTTGCGCGTGTACCCTACCAATCAATGCGGCAAGTCCACGCATGGCCCCGGTCGACACCACGTGAACGCGCGACCAACGCTACGATAAATACATTGTTCTATGTGTCTGCCTGGTGCCTACGTGACTACTGTTTAGTGGACGTCTTCTACTAGCATACAACGCAGAAACAACGTCAATATTAAATCCTAACAGAATTGTTGGCAAGTTACAAACTGGCAAGCCATGTATCAAGTCATTGACCTCCGAGTCCAAATCAAGTCTCGGAGTCATTTCTATGTATTCCAAGTCAAGTCAAATCAAAATGGGCCAGAGTTCACCGATCGCCAAGATAGTTTTTAACGTATTTACGATGCTAGTATTTACACAACCAGTAAATGTTTTGTTCCATCCTGTATCGTCTTCTGTGAGAAGGGATACTTTCTTATATTTAATCTACGTTATCAAGCAATGCTGTTTGACGAAACAAGACAAGGCTTTTATCCAGATCCAGGGGGCATGTGGCTTGCCAACCCCCCCCCCCCCGACGCTCATGAATGTTACTATTAAAATGTGTTTTTACACAAAGTTCTCAAATAACCACCTATAATATATTTAACATCTAGCGGTGTTGGAGATAATTTAAACTTTAGGCATCCAAGGAAACCCTGTATATTTATCTTTATAGTCTCAAAAACAAACCCGCAGCCAGACCTGATGCCACTACAGATTACAACCGCGCCATGGCATGTTGTTCTGTATGAAAGTCTAAACTGTAATAAAAACCATTGTATCAGTAATACGGCTCTGCGAAATGCTTACAAATTGTCGTTTTTTTTGTTGCGTGTCAGTTGTTGTAACTGGCACGTAACGTAGCGTTTTGTTGATAAGGGGTCGCGCACAATGCACCGTTATCTCTTGCAGACGACATTTCATATTCCATTCAGATTCGCTCAGCGCTTGGAGCCAATCCTCTGGTAGACCTGCATCGCCACAGTCAGATGAGTTTTAATAGTACAGGATGTAGTTGTGATGTAGTAAGGTGAAGCTACTTCCAGATGACGTTCTTCCAGTACAGTCATACGTCTATATCACGCTGTCTGGACTGTGCTTTTAGCGTTCGTTTTGCAATACATTTAGGACCGCCTTTACATCATACATAGAGTCCCTAGGAAAAAAATTAATTGTGCAGCTTGGGTGTATTTGTGAGAGCTGAAATGATGTGAATGAGTGAGTAAAAACAATGCTTTTGTGCAAAGTAGCATATAAGCTTTGAAATGATGCCATCTGTCAATTGGTATACATGTTACGTAAGGACACAGTGGTCATTAGAGAGGATGTACTCATATTTTGGAAACCGGGGAAATTCATGGCAGAAATGGAGAGGTGTCATGCATTGAACGTTACGTTACAATTGTCGTCTTTATGGTAAAAGTGGCTGTGGTCCGTGCCCATATACTCAACATAAGATACTGAGGGCCCGGTTCCGAGGCCTTTGCGTCATTCTGAAGACATTTGCGAGCAATTCCCATCTACTCTTTGTCGGGATGATGCATGTTCTCACGCTTTGTTATTTGGTGGAGTCTGCTGCTGGAGATGGTCTCAGTCCACCTGCAGAAGGCCTATATAGAGCCTATCGTCCTGTATCTCTCTGTCTCTCCCTCGCTCCCCGTCCCTCTCCCTCTCTCCGTCTCCCTCCCTCCCTCCCTCACTCCCTCCCATCAACATCCGCAACACTATACAAATAGGTTATGTTGAATAATGTTTCTCTTATTGGTTCTACGTCTCGTATGTCTAAGTCTCCAGAACCAACCATTGATTATAGACGCATGTCATTTATAGTCGGATTGTCGACCACAGTCTGTGTCCCAGTGGTTAATGCAGCAATGCGGATCCATGATTCCGCCTTGGGCGTGTCGTTGCGAGATCTTGAGTCACTGCACCCGTTTTAGTTTGTTGAGCTTATACTGGGTACATGGGGTGTGCCACTTATAGGCCTTTCCCAGAATAGGTCTATAATATCAAATTGTGTCAACTAGATTAAGCCCTATCACGCCCATGGTTTGGGGACATCGGATGATGAAAAGAATCCTTCGAGCATTAATTTATCGACTATGCGTTATGAATAATTTAGTTCATTATATTAGGTACATTCCGTATTTTTTTCATATATCACACGCGACTGACATATTGATACTGCTGCAGCTACTGCTACTATAATATACTCATATTTGCCTATATATACATTATCTACTTTTGTGTCAGTTTCTCGTATTTTGGCAAGAACGATTTGTATAATAATTGTGAACCGCAAATTGTAACTTGAACAGCTTAATTAACGCATGTTTTGTCTCTGTTGCAACCGTGCTGTAACCAGATAGGCACGCACAATGATATGCGGTTCCACCTGGCTATCTCGAAATTATTATATTCTAGCCATATAGCTAGATTAGCGTTACTTGTTGTCCTCCAGTTCTTATAATCAGTCTATGGTGTTCCTTCACTGGCATTACTTGTTGTCCTCCAGTTCTTATAATCAGTCTATGGTGTTCCTTCACTGGCGTTACTTGTTGTCCTCCAGTTCTTATATTCAGTCTATGATGTTCCTTCACTGACATTACTTGTTGTCCTCCAGTTCTTATATTCAGTCTATGATGTTCCTTCAATAGCGTTACTTCTTGTCCTCCAGTTCTTATAATCAGTCTATGGTGTTCCTTCACTAGCACTATTTGTTGTCTTCTAGTTCTTATATTCAGTCTACGGTGTTCCTTCACTGGCATTACTTGTTGTCCTCCAGGTATTATATTCAGTCTATGGTGTTCCTTCACTAGCACTATTTGTTGTCTTCTAGTTCTTATATTCAGTCTATGGTGTTCCTTCACTAGCGTTACTTGATGTTTTCTATTAATCATAATTACCTCTCAAGAAACTTGCAATTTGTTGTTGGATATTTCGACCGCATCTCGCAGTCTTCTTCAGCAGACTGAAGTTACGGATGTGTCACATGACCAATGTCATGTGACACAAGCTGGAGTAGGACTGGTGGGAGCTCCTGGCCGACGTCTCGGTTCAGCGTAGGTTTGTTTCTGTGGATGTTAATCGCCTCCTTTATTTTTCTCCTGTGCCAGTTCTCCTCGTGGTCTAGAATATTGACGTCCTTCGTAGAGCACTGATGACCTGTGTTCAGTTTGTGTTCACTTATAGCTGATAGGGGTTGGCGACAAGATAGATGTTCTTTGATTCTTGTGCCAAGTGTTCTGGCTGTTTCTCCTATATAGTGTTGGTCACATTCTGGGTATTGTATGTCATATACTACCCCACACTTTGCTGCCTTTGCTGTTCTGTCTTTTGGGTGTACCAACAATGACCTCAGGGTGTTGATAGGTTTGTGGTAAACCGGGATGTTATAGGACTTGAAAATCCTTGCTACTTGTTCTGATAGTTTACTAATGTAGGGCAGACCTATGGCATGTTGTCTTCTGCTGGTTTCTGTGGTAGTGTTCTCCTTCCTTCTCGTTGCTTGCGTGGTGTTAAACATCCAAGTTTTGTAACCGTTTGCTTTCAGCACTTTCTTGATGTGGCCCACCTCTGTGTTCTTGTCCTCCTCTTCTGTTATCAGGTTTTCTGCCCTTTGGAGGAGTGTCCTGACTACTGAGCGTTTGTGTTCTAGGTGGTGATTAGAATCCCAGTTCAAATATTGGTCCGTGTGGGTTGCTTTCCGATATATCTTGACCTTGGTTGATCCATCATCATTCAGGCATGCACACGTGTCTAGAAAGGCTAACGTATTGTCTTGTTCTGGTTCTACCGTGAACTTAATGTTCTCGTCCATTGAATTCAGATGGTGTGTGAAATGTTCTACTTCGCTCTCTTGTAATACTGTGAATGTGTCATCTACATACCTCAACCAGATGTCTGGAGGATGAGGTGTTTCTCTGATGGCTCTTTCCTCAAAATGTTCCATGAATAGTTTTGCCACTATAGGAGAGACCGGTGAACCCATGGCTGCTCCCTTCTTCTGTTTGTAGAATACTCCATCATAAATGAAATATGTGGTGTTCAGACATATTTCTAACAGTGTGATGATCTGATTTACTGATAGTTCCCACCAGTCCTACTCCAGCTTGTGTCACATGACATTGGTCATGTGACACATCCGTAACTTCAGTCTGCTGAAGAAGACTGCGAGATGCGGTCGAAATATCCAACAACAAACTGCAAGTTTCTTGAGAGGTAATTATGATTAATATTAATAACCAAGAAACCGGATCATCTATCCATTCAATAATGTTTTCTAGTTCTTATATTCAGTCTATGGTGTTCCTCCATTAGCGTTACTTGTTGTTCTCTAGTTCTTATATTCAGTATATGGTGTTCCTTCACTAGCGTTACTTGTTGTTCTCTAGTTCTTATATTCAGTATATGGTGTTCCTTCACTAGCGTTACTTGTTGTCCTCCAGTTCTTATATTCAGTCTATGGTGTTCCTTCACTAGCGTTACTTGATGTTCTCTAGTTCTTATATTCAGTATATGGTGTTCCTTCACTAGCGTTACTTGTTGTCCTCCAGTTCTTATATCCAGTCTATGGTGTTCCTTCACTAGCACTATCTGTTGTCTTCTAGTTCTTATATTCAGTCTATGGTGTTCCTCCATTAGCGTTACTTGTTGTTCTCTAGTTCTTATATTCAGTCTATGGTGTTTCTTCACTAGCTTTATTTGTTGTTCTCTAGTTCTTATATTCAGTATATGGTGTTCCTTCACTAGCTTTATTTGTTGTTCTCTAGTTCTTATATTCAGTATATGGTGTTCCTTCACTAGCGTTACTTGTTGTCCTCCAGTTCTTATATTCAGTCTATGGTGTTCCTTCACTAGCACTATTTGTTGTCTTCTAGTTCTTATATTCAGTCTATGGTGTTCCTCCATTAGCGTTACTTGTTGTCTTCCCGTTCTTATATTCAGTCTATGGTGTTCCTTCACTAGCGTTACTTGTTGTCCTCCAGTTCTTATATTCAGTCTATGATGTTCCTTCACTAGCATTACTTGTTGTCCTTTAGTTCTTATATCTTCCTTAAGCGATAAAAAGTACTTCCATCGATATTTTCATAACCATTTAATATCAAAAAAATGTATACTTGATCGCCTCTTAATCGCCTTTTCTCTAATATTGTTAAAACATATTCTTTAGGCGTTTTTCATTACTAAGATATCTAAGTTCTTGAATCAGTTTAGTTGCTCTCCTCTGTATTCTTTCAGGCATATCAATGCCCTTCTTGTTATGTGAACTCCAATCGTCTATACCAGGGGTCGGCAACCTGCGGCCCGCGGGCCAACTGCTGCCCGCGTAGCTATTTCATACGGCCCGAGGACTGACAACGATATTGTGCAAAATGTGGCCCGCCCCTGCCACATTGGTATACAAAATACATGTCCACGTGATGAACATAATAATATACCAAATATGTATTTTTACTTCAATATTTAATTAATCACTTTTGCGTATGCAGACATGAAAGTATGCAGCGCGGCCCTCCTAAGGAACACACCACAACTTTAGCTTGTATTTAATGTGTTCACATTGTGTACAGATATGTGCGTTACCCATCGGAAAACTATTTTCAGTAAATAAACAACCTATGTTGCATTTGAAAAATAGTAAATATCCCAAAAAGCCATCTTGCCCCATCCTTGGGGCAAGACGGTACTCTACCTGGGGTAACACGGTCTATAACCCCCTCCCTGTGGTTTTTACTGATACAGTCGCGCCTCATTATTACGCGGATTCGGATATAATGCGGTCGGTCGTGGACACCGAATTTGGGCCTGCTTAAACCTACTTAGAATTACTTTGACAATTCTCAAGAAACATTAGGCGAACAATGTCAGTGAATGAGTATCAACATGAGGTTTGTTTTGTGTTACTGCCGAGATCATTCGCTGTCGCTCGCTTCGCTTCGATGGTTTGTAAATTGCAATCGAGATTTACAAATACGCCTCGCGTAAGAATTAGATCAACAGTTTTAAATGCATTTAGTATGCAATGCCAACATAACACTTGGGTGAAATGACATGCTTCCATTACATCCTAAATTTAATCGTTTTCGCGACGCGAAACCAACATGTCAAATTCCTAACCAAGCTCTACCGGTGCGCGAAAATGCGAATTCGTCATCCGCACATAAAGTGATGAATCGATGTTAAGTGGTGCGTAATAAATTTATGCTTCGGTCGAGATCAGTTGAAAGACACCTGTAGTACACCGAAGTGAGCTGAGGCGCGCAGGAACAAGTCTGCAGCCAGGTGTGGGCCACTTGGTGGCACAGCAACATCACCAGCAACATGCCTCAGTGTCACACGGGTCAACATGGCACCAGTGGCATGCCAAGAACATGTAACCTGAATAATGTGTTTTTGAATAATCCAACTGTTGTTCAAAATCAGACGTTGATGTTTGACGATAATAATAACTCATATTCGTGGACGTGCTATTTACAACAGTGGTCAATACAACTGCTAGACACAAGGTATATAATTGCATTGTGCCAATTACCACGAGTGTGCGTGCGTGCGTGCGTGCGTGCGTGCGTGCGTGCGTGCGTGCGTGCGTGCGTGCGTGCGTGCGTGCGTGTCCCGCTAACCTATTCAAAGTCACTTATTTGGCCCTCCATTCAAAAAGGTTGCCGACCCATGGTCTATACAGAATTCTAAATGAGGCGTAACCATTACCTCATACAGACGTTCAGACAGCGGTTATAAATAGTTCAAAGGGTTGCTTCAAAGCAGCAGTTGTCGTTGATCCTGGTGGGGGTATTTTCCTAGCGGGGTATTGTCCTTGCGCGTGGGGATATTGTCCGGGTGGCCAATGCCCTAAGCGGGTAATGTCCTGGGGGTAATGTCCAGGGAGTAATATCCAGGGTGTCCTGTCACCGTCGAATATATACGCGTACGATTGCAGATATATTATGATATGCTCGGAGTTGTTGACAAAAGTGTATTGTGTATTGTGCACACCGCCTATCGCCACGCGTCCGTGGTCTCGCCTGTGGAAGCGCTCTACTCACGTGATTTGGACTGAGAGCGTTCTCGACAACAGCCCGTCGCTTCGACTGCTCCTCGTCCGCCGTCGGGGGCCCGACGACGGCTGCATGAATCCCTCGGGCGGGGACAATCTCTTGCAATTCTTCTCACCCAATTATTCTCGCAAAGATGTAGTCTCTCTTGCTGTTTTTCGGTCATCGCGTGGTCTCTAGGCCGTGTATCTAGGTCGTGGTCTCTAGGCCGTGTATCTAGGCCGTGGTCTCTAGGACGTGTATTTAGGCCGTGGTATCTAGGCCGTGTATCTAGGCCGTAGGCCGTGGTCTCTAGGCCGTGTATCTAGGCCGTGGTCTCTAGGCCGTGTATCTAGGCCGTGGTCTCTAGGCCGTGTATCTAGGCCCGCCCGCCCGCCCGCCCGCCCGCCCGCCCGCCCGCCCGCCCGCCCGCCCGCCCGCCCGCCCGCCCGCCCGCCCGCCCGCCCGCCCGCCCGCCCGCCCGCCCGCCCGCCCGCCCGCCCTGAAGCAACGTGGAGTAAACGAAATTGACAAAGCACCGAAAAGACAGCACAAGGATACGGAACCGGGTGCTCTCGAATGAGAGTCCGGTGTTCTAACCACAGAGCCTCAAAATCCCACAATCGATATTTAGAGAATGGATGGTATGAGGCGTGTGCAAAGTGTGCGGCTTCAGTTCAACAACACAGCTTAAACTGTCCCTGGGAATGCAAAAGGATTCCCTGCCACACGCACTAAACATGAAACATTCGGCCAATGTTCCCGACTGCAATAAAACTGGCAAAATACATTGCAAGCTCAGTCTCGTCGACTTCGCCGACGACACTGGCCTCCTTGTCCACTCCCAAAAGAACATGCAAGAAAACATGGACAAGGCAGACGATTTGTCTCAAGGTAACCCAACCAAGACCAAGCTCATGAAATCGAAGACACACAATGTGCTTTCCGTGGTACGTATACAGATAGAGGTTATTGCGTCTTCTTTCTTCAAACCTTGCCATAAAAAAACATGTATTATGCCAGCTAAAATAATGCACTGGCACTATATAGCTAAGCCCTTAAAAAGAAGTACTTTAAAAACAACACAATCTATTATTTTCAAATTAGTTTGTCAAGGAACACGCCGTTGCATTAAATGATCACACACACACACACACACACACACACATACACACACGCGCGCGCGCGCACGCACGCCCACACGCACGCACATGCACACACACACGCACACACACACACACACACACACACACAGCCTGTATGCAATTATCTATATGCCTACAACGATAAATGCATGTCACGTATGCGTTTAAAACATATGGTTACACCGATATCAATTTAATTCCGCAACAATGAGATATCCAATCCATTTAACGGAATGTTGGCAAACCACACTTATATATTACATATAATAAGTAGGTAGGTCACTTACAATGCACTTTGCTATCCTCGCTTCGTAAGGTCCGTGGCAATCCTCTTTGTGTGAACTAATCGGTCAAATGCGCATGCATATCTGCAATGCGTTGTGATCGTTATTGTTGAAAGTTGGAGGGAGTTTGGAACCGGAAGCGAGTCTCTGTCCGGAGAGTGCGCACAGCGCAGACGCAGTGAAGTTAAACACAGTTTTGCGATATCAGTGGATATGACCGCTGATCTAAAGTTATGGCAACTGTATTGCCACTTGGCGAATGCGAAGTTGCCGAAGTTACAAGCAGTTTCTGGTAGGCGGGGGAGGTGGCGGGGGTCGTGAACGTCGATGTTTCGGTATGCCGCCTTAGTTTCGAGAAATGGCTCGATGTGTGCACCAAGTACACTTCGACTAACTTGCAATTTCTCAGCGCCACCGAACGGCGGTGCTGCGTATTATGATTTAGTCAGACTTAGACGCAAGTTACTATGAAAATTCTATGAACTGCGACGAAATGCTTCCATATGTGTAGCCGAACAGGTTTGATGCAGAAGCCGAACAACAGGTAGAATAAAAAAACGGGTCTGCGAATCATGCGATTTACTGGGTGAGGCCTAATAAAAAGGTGTGTTTCCGGTAACGGGCCGGAAACAAATTAGGTAGGGTAGGTAGGTAAGGATTTTTTTATTTTTTATTTTAACAACTATCATGGCTACGGGTCCAGGTAGAATGACATGCATGCAAATTTGTTCGACACAGTTCGTCACAGAAATATATTACAGGAGCTTCAACGATACACTATCTCACGTTGACAGGTCTGGTTTACTTCATACCTGATGAGGTTGGCATCTTGTATGATTTACTTCATACCTGATGAGGTAAAACTTCAATGATACATTATCTCACGTTGGCAAGTCTGGTTTACTTCATATCTGATGAGGTTAAACTTCAATGATACACTATCTCACGTTGGCAGGTATGATTTGCTTCATACCTGATGAGGTAAAACTTCAATGATTCACTATCTTACGTTGGTAGGTCTGATTTACTTCATACGTGATGAGGTAAAACTATGTTTGAAAAGAACTTTCTAAGTTCTTCGGCATGTTCATACGGACTATGTGCTACGAAGCTATCTACATCTACTAGCCTCACCTATATTGTTGCGAACTACCCTATACACGTTGTCAATACAATAACCTTAAATTATTAGGAATCAACTCTGCTTTGCTTAAGCTATAATGCTTTAAATATAACCATAAAACGAGTACTTGTTTTGTAAATGCCAGTAAATATAAGTTTTTGCTGGTATTCCAATTCCAAGAAAAACCCAACTTTGTTTACCGCAACTGTTCAAATTATTGGATTTAATGGGTGCAAATTGGTTATGTAAACTTATGTCATATCATCAAAAAATACTTATATCATCCTGACCAAGTTGACAGTGTATTATATTTATGAAAAGGTCAAGCATAACATGATATGTTATTTGCATGACCATAACCATGGTAACAAGATCATTTTAGAAATGCTGATGGGTGGTTTTTATGGCAAGTTCCATGGAAATTGATATCATACCAAGGCCTAAGGCCGAGAGACACAAACGCCTAAGACACGAGATACACCAAGACCTTTGTTCAATGGTGCGTCTTAATTGTTGCTTACGATTCCGCCCGATTTGTGACATGTCTAAGGGTATTTAGCGTTGCGTTACTTTCCCGTTCAACACGTTTTTGTATGTGAAAGTGACAATGAAACGACACTTGCACTTGCGACACTAGCATTCATAAATAAGAATTTGAGGAATTTAAAGCACATATCTTCTTGGAAAACTCCCTTTGTTGTTATTTCTGTCAGTAACAGATTGATTATGTTACAGTGAATGCAGGGGCGTATCCATGATCTTTCATTGGGATTGTTGATAATAAAATTTAGTTGTTCATACCTATGTCGCCTAACTTAGTGCAGTTCAAATACACGGGGGTGTGCAGGATAAGATCAAGGGTTGGCATATGCTTGTTAACCCTCACTTAGCTAGGCGTGTTTTGCACCGGCAGCATAAAACTCCGTTCGGCCTAAAGGCAATACATTTATATCATATACATTGCGCAATCCTGGCGGTTCTTTATTTGGCATATGATGTCATCTGTTCCACTGTCGCCACACAACCGACTCACGTCAACCACTGTGCGCAGAATCAAAGCAACAAACCCATTTAGAATGTCCAGTTTACCCGGAGATTAACCACCCTAATCCGGCATCCGCATATAGGCCTACGACGTGGCCTAGATTATTTTATACCAGTTGCTTACTCAACTGTCAACGTGACTAGCGCCTTCGCTTCCATACAAAACCATTGTACCTTTACCAGTCGCTGTACAGCTAAACGCAGGGGCGTTCGACAATCCCGAGCTGGCGCATTGCGGGATCCGCTCGACCAATGAACGCGTGGTAATTGAATCACGTGCCGTTTCGCGCCGCTACGTTTTATCTGACAGCGAGCAAGTGCCCGCACGCCGAACGCCACAACATCAACAAATCTCACTCTATTCAAACGAAGCTACAGGACTCGTTATCAACACACACCGGTGTATCTCGCACGGACGAAGTTGGCCGTTTCTGTGGAAACGCTGCGCCTCGCCGCTCCTACTTAACGACGTCGGAAGATTACGGAGACGGGTGTGTGGTGCGGCTGGCGGATGGATCCGAATGTGATTCGTCGCGGCACCTTGAACGATTAAATTGCCGGCGAACTAGGCTGGACACACTGAGACAGGTGCGACAGTGTGAGTAGTGTCAGCAGAACAGCCTTCAGCATCACCACTTCGTGTACGTCTTTGACTTGATTCAGGTTCAGGTGGACCGACACTAACAGGCTTAGGCATACAAGAACTAGCAGTTGAATGTCGCTGCCACATTCACGATCGATGATGTGTGCATGGAGGCGTTGGTATTTGGTACCGTCGTTCTTGTTCATGCTCTGCTCTGCTCTGCCAATGCCGGTAAGTCGCCACGGGTAGAGCGCGGGAGTTGAGGAGGGTTACGCGTGCACCCCCTGCCACATATACAGTGACGTGCTGCTTGCAAATACAGAACTTGTATCTTAGGCTTTACACCGACGAATATCAACGCGGCTACCATACACCGCAGCTTGTATACATCACAGCACAAGGCCCGACCTGAACCTCCGTAGTAAGGCGACAATTCACGCTGGGTCGGTCGTGTTACTTAATAGCTTACGGTATGCCGCGTATTTCACGTCGACGTCTGGCGAAAGGTTATGCGCCAACTCGCAAAACGTGTACGTTTTCAAAACGCTCACAGTAAGGCGCCTTAAGTCCAACGTTAGACTGATAATTATAGACCTACAATCTAAAATGGGCGATTTGGAATATAACTACTTGAGAATAACTACTCGACACTATATAGGGACTACCTGAAATATGGCGTGTCCAACATTTTTTAGCCAGGGTGAATGTTAAATTCCTCACAATTATTACCATTTATCCGGTGTCCTAGCCATGATCGGCGTTTTCACCAGCCGGACACCACGACCTAAAATACGAGACCCCCGCCCCCGCCCCCGCCCCCCCCCCCCCCCGGCCTCCCACCGGTATGCTGTATTCCACTCACACGCATCGATGCACGAAGCTCCATGCGAATATAAAATAGGTGCTTTACTTGTGCGGCCGAGCATGATGCAGTCATATTTATCAAATGTTTAAGCTTTTCCACATTCGTTGGCGACGCCCCTCCGTGTACCGCACGACCAACATGCCGGGCGGTTACTAGAAACTGGATATGATCTGACACAGTCATAAAGTGCCCTCTGCGCCGTTACCGCTGCGTATTAGTGTCCTGAGTGATTTAAGCACCGGTGTAACTGGTATCATGAGTTCCACTTGCCGGTAGTAGACGGGGGAGTGTGGCCAGTCAACCACACCGTTGACTCACTCCTGCTGGTAATCCGCACCAGGGCCTTTGAAACGTCAGTCTTAGTTACAGTTAAAAGGGAATGTACAACGATTTTCATCTGAATTTTTCTATGTCAAAGTTCATCTAAATTAGCAGTGTTATACGTCATGTCATGTTTTAACCTATGATTTTTCGATATCAAAGTTCATCTAAATTAGTAATGTTATACGCCATGTCATGTTTTAATCCGTAAAAAATGCAGAAAACATGAATTTGGGCAATAAATCATCTCATCAAAAATATTATGTTTCTCCTTCAAATGTGACGATTTCATTGGTCTGTCTTTTTTTGCCGAACAGTGCTCTTTATATGTCGTAAAACTAACATAGTTTATATCATCGCCAAATCATGCATTTTCTACAACATTAAGATATGAAAGATCACGATGGTAACACGCTTTGTGTATATATTGTTTTTAAACAACCGAGATGTTATAAGTGCTAACAAGTCCAGTGTTACAATATGCTAACCTCAGATGCAATGTAAAACAGTCGTATAACCAATGAATATCGTTGTGCAATACATTTCATGGAATCAGACGTTCATAAAAATGTGGCGACACCTAGGCCGTTCACAACCGTGTCGATGACAAAACGCTCTTTTTTAGCCACATTCTTCAACAAAGTTGAACACAACTTCCGTTTGCATGTTGCCATATAATGCCTTCTTGAAAATCACTCAGTAAAATACTTTTGCATGTATGTCCACATTTTCACATGATTCACAAACCAACACGTATCTTACGTACAGGTACAATTTCAAGAATCTTTGGTTACAATTATATTGTGACTACAAATTAGAAATTTAATGGCATTATTCATACTTCCTTTTTGGTAGCGCTTTAAACATACATTGTGATTCATGCACTCACCCGCTGTGCATCTATAGGTGTATGGGCAGACGTGTTAGTTCAATGGTATAATGGGACCATTCCCGTTTAGACGACCAGCTATTACATAGTTACTAATAGCCGATTGTGACATTTTGATTAACTCCAACTCGCGTTTAGGAATTCAATTTCTGCTCTGTGACCTTAGCATCTAGAGAGTCCTAACAGGTAATGACTTGCAGTTTAATGGCTAAGTATGCGTGGTCAGGCGAAATTAAAATGTTGAGAAGATGCATTTATTTTAGCATTCCATGCTACAGGTGTTCATTTTTATTGCATCTAAAAATCATATTGTAAAACGAAAAGTATACACTGAATGTTGATTTTGCAAATGTAAAATTTTGCTTCTCTTTTAATCATAGTTTTACATTGAATAATATACAGAGTATGGTTTCAATGGAAATGCACAATATCAGGCTTAGCATTTAGTATTACAAACGTCACTTTAAATGTTAAAAATAATATTATGGTAGTTGGTTAAAACATACGTGTTTCAATACAACCTAATTATGGTTCTTGTTATTCTACATTTGTCATGGATGACATATAAGTTTTTTTATTTATCTAACTGTGAGTGGTTTATGTTTTAGGCTGGCCAGCTAACAGAAGAACAGATTGCTGGTAAGCAGCCACCGTTCTGTAAACATAGAAGCATCAGAAACCAGTTGGTCTGTGGTATAATTCTTAACTGACAGTTTCTGACTCATTTTCCACATTATTGCAACCTACTTACTGACTGTGGTTACTTTGTGTGATCTATTGCCCTCACATATTTTGTTGAAGCAGAATGCAGATATAGGTAAATTATCGAATATTGACTACTGAGCAAGTTCAATGTTGCACTTTGATTGGAAAATGACAAGACCTTGCAAACACTTCTTACCTTCATGTATTGCACGTTTGCTTCGTTTTTTTTTTAAATGCAGTACGCTGCTAGGAAATGTGACTCGCGGGTCATGCAAGCCAAGATTTCCATAAATACTAGCATATGTTATAAATAGCAAGTCTTATCACGCTACTGGTACTACTACGTCTTGTAGACAGATTCAGACAAATATGATGATACTTACAAATACGAGATGCTGTGCATAGCAATTCCAAACTTGTGTCCCTTTGTTTGCGCTAGCCTTCATTGCTATACGCTGAACTCCGTTTAATGCAATCATTTCGGGTCAGAGCAGTACGGTTCTGTTGTAAACCTGATTTACTTTAGCGGCGCGTGTTACGGTACAATGTCGTTTGAATCGTAAAACACATGTTTCATTGTATGCCCCATATCTAGTCTAACATATTGACTTGAGTGCCTAGATGTGTTTTATTTATGTTTTCATGCTATTTCACCCTTATCTGTTTAATTTGTATGTTTCGAGCCGAATCGTGTTTTTGTCGTATGCTGAACAGCATGGTCCGTTTTCAGAAGCAAATAACGGTCAAATTATATTAAAACGATTGCGTTTTATTAAAACGGGTGTGTTCCTAACTAAATGCATGCATCAAACACAATGCGGATGATGCATTTGAGAATTCAAGGAAGCGTTCTCGCTGTACGACAAGGATGGAGATGGTACAATCACAACAAAAGAATTTGGAACCATGATGAGATCTCTAGGTCAGACTCCAACGGACGCGGAGCTTCAAGACATGATCAATGAAGTAGACGCTGACGGTACGTGGATGTTTATCCAGTCAATTGTGACAGCTATAAACCTTTCGACTCTGGGTGATGTAACTTGGTTGCTTCATTACAATGTGATCACACCGCTAATATTACTTTTATTTGTGAAAATAACATTAAGCTACGAGTGTTTCCAGGTTGCATTTCCGGTGCTATTTGTCTCGTATAGGTATGTTTTGTCACATTATAGCTTGTGATTCGTACTTTTTAAAGTTTTCACGCACAGACGCACGCACGCACGCACGCACGCACGCACGCACGCACACAACAACAACAACAACAGCGGAGCCAGGAGATCTTAAGACCCCTTAGGCCATGGAGGGGGTCTTAGATCCGTGCACATATTACGTTAAAGGACAACGTATATAGGCCTACATCGGAGTGTGGTGCCAATATAAAGAAGACTTAAATATTAGCAGCAGGCTAATGTTAACCCTTCTGTAAGTAGAACGACATCAATCCCGCCCCCTCCCCCCCCCCGTTTGTAAATAGAACGACATCTAACTAGGACTGACAGAGTTAACCAAGCCAACAAGCCTAGATCCGCTCCAGCACCTACACACACACCAGCACACACACCAACACACCAGTAGTTATTGATGTTTGCAAAAACACAGTAAACTTTTTGTACAGATTCCGGAAAACGATGTTTCCTTGCAACACAAAAAAGCAGTCACAGCTATCATGACGTAAAAATTCCATCTTTTCCAGTCATCTAAATACGTTCATATTTCCTAGCAGTGCGGGTAGTTATTGATTAATGCATACATAGACCTATAGGAAACGGACTGGTAAATGTTTCTCATCCATTATCTTCATGGCCGCTTCAGATTCTAAGATTATTACGTATTGGCGCCTACAACCGGCTAACCGGACGTAGACGCTATGGTGGCGACACCTTGCGAATCACAACCTTATTAATAGTAAAACACTTAATAATAATAACAACAACAACGGCAGCAGCACCAACAGCAGCAGCAGCAGCAGCGACAACAACAGCAACAACAATACGTTTATTTCATCTACAACCATATTGGTTGAACATTATACGTAAATAAGCCCTATTAAAACAATGTTTGTAATAGCCACGAACTTTTATTCAAGAAAATAAAATGTTAGGTCTTGTAAGGTATTTGATTTGCACCAGGAAAACAAAAGGGACAAAGATTAGGGTTTTCTCCCTCTCTAGTTAATTATTCTTCTCTCCTCTTGCACTGAAAGCGTCGCACAGGGCAGAAACAGTCGCACGCCCCTTTCCCTGTCTTGAACAGCATTGGCCATCTTGTCTATTGTGTTCTATCACTCTCTTTAAAATGTTCTTTTCGGCGCTTCTTTAGGCCTTCCCTTTTTCTTTTCCAGGTCGACTCCACCTAAGTGTTGCTTTTGGTTTGCACATGGCCCTCTTAATTAATTTGATATAAATTGTTAATATCTTGAAACATTTGTTGTTGTGATTCGCAAGGTGTCACCACCATAGCGTACACATATTCCTGCTTAAGTAGTATGGTAGCCATATTGCTGGTGTTAAAGTAAATGCCAAAGAAAATGCAGAAGCCAATTACATAAGCGATTAATGCTTATCGTCGTCAACTTGCCCCAGTTTCCCCAACTAAATTACTAAAGTGTAATTCTAGAAATATAATAATGTACTGGCTCGCTAGAATTAAACAATGACCATTGTATTTGTTTCGGACGTTGTGTCAGTTGGTGGGCTCTTGTTTTAATTATAACCAAGTCAAAATATATATCTGTATGTGCGTGTGCGTGCGTGTGTGTGTGTGAGAGAGAGAGAGAGAGGGCGTGCGTGCATGCGCGCGCGCGTCCGTGCGTGCGTGCGTGCGTGCGTGTGATGTTAAGTAATGCTGTTTAAATAGCTCACACATCACACACTTTATGTGCATAACATCACATATATCTACAATTCTGCCATATCTCAGACGATTAGTTTCACATTCCTGTCCTGTACTGGTCGGTCTGATACGCCGTGCTGATTTATCCACGTGTCTAACACACCTCCCTGGGAACAACTATCTAGTTCCATCATAGATAATTGTATTTCACCTGTTGCAGGCAATGGGACGATCGACTTCCCCGAGTTCTTGACGATGAAGGACACTGACAGTGAGGAGGAGATTCGCGAAGCATTCCGTGTTTTTGACAAAGATGGCAATGGCTTTATCAGTGCTGCTGAGCTGAGGCATGTCACGACAAATTTGGGCGAGAAACAGACGAACGAAATGATCCGGGAGGTTGACATAGATGGAGATGGACAGGTCAACTACGAAGGTATGATAGTACACAAATGGCCGAACTACAATATGCTCTACACCTGCACATGTACTCTATACGCCAAATGCATATTATTAGAGTTGGAATAATCATGTCTTGTATGTATTACCGCGAAAGTGGAAAGTGCTTTAATAATTATCACACTTCAACGTAGCCTAGGTTACCCGTTCGTTCGTTCGTTCGTTCGTTCGTGATCGATTCTGGACAATGAGTCTGATTTAAAGATAGTTAAAAGATATTGCAATGAAGCTATTTTTAGAACTTAAAAAGTACGGTTCGGTCGTTTTAATGAAAATGCGTCTGGGCTGACGATGATTAAAGATCGGAAATGAGGCGCGTGTCGGTCGCAACATAAACAACTATGATTACTCCCAAGGATGAGGTTTTACCATGGGTTTGCCCAAAGCCTAACATAATTAACGTTAGCGTAGAAAATAACTAATACTGTCTTAGTGCCGTATGTTGGTTTTTGACGATAATTGCTCGTACCGTCATAATTATTAGTTTTATCGTGCTAAAATGCCTTTATACGTATTAGTTGTTGGTAGATTGTAATACACGTTTTTTCTGCTTTCAGAGTTTGCAACCATGATGACTACAAGATAGATACGTCAGAGACACTGCTTTCAACCATGTTGAATATATACTATCACACTGTGCTAACTTCACATGTTGAATATACTAAGAAACGATACTTCTGACACCCGACAATCAATGCAGTTAAAATATAACTTCCTCTACCGCTGCGTGGTTTTAATTGTGGACAGACGAGTCAACGCTGCCAAGTCATTACTGCCGAGTCAATACTGACAAGTCATTACTGCCGAGTCAATACTGCCAAGTCATTACTGCCGAGTCAATACTGCCAAGTCATTATTGTAGACTGTGGTTGCTACAATTAGTTTGGACGTGACTGCATGTTTGCTATTTTGTATACGTATATTCAACCCAGTTTTTATCGTCGCCATTAATTATACTTCCTTGCCACGTTTGGTGATTTTGTAGCATTCTCGTGTTTAACCTGCATCCTTAGCCGTTTAACCGCTGCTCCTGGATTGATCTAGTATTTCTTCGGTCAATGATGGAAAAAGTTATATTTGATAATAGCACTCCATTTTCAACTTCGAGTTGTATACATATTTACATGTAACAAAGTATTTACAGTAAAATCTATATTCAAAATGCGCAAAATGCTAAGTTTGTTCAACCCAATTCCTTTATGTTTGCTTTACATTTCGCATAGAATTATTCCTAAAGAAGTATTCACAACATGTTAGAATGCGGTGTTGCTCCTTTGAAGCGTGTGTGGTAGGTGTGATCCATGTGTTCATTTGATGTAGTTCTTGATCACGATATCATTCCACGAAGTCCTAACACGATTATATTCATCCTTATGCATTCCACTGTCATCTTATGTAAGCGTGGTTAGCGATTTCACAACGAAACAATATATGCCTACGTCAGTAGATTAAGCCTAGCAGCATGCAGTGTGGGAACGCCTACCTTCCCTGAAGTGACTCTTGCTACCAACGAACATCTCTAATTGTCTTCCTCCTCGTTGATATTCTGGTCAATGTTCACCAAAATGGTGTTAATTCTTGAAATTATTTGCGTACGATAAACAAATCTAGCAGACTTCGTATCAGTTTATGTGTATTGTTCCTAGTAATTATCTCTCTGGTGACGAACTTGTGGATAAATTAATGACGATCGTATCAACACATGTGGAGCTCGCTTCGCAAGACTGACTGGGTATTTGTCTACGTGGCCAAGTTTAATTACGGTTTAATTACAATTTATTGGAGAAGCGATTGTAATATTGTAGAATGAATATACTTACACACATTTGATTAAAACCTGGACATCACTATCACTGGCGCATAGACAATGGCCCTTTCGACCTTAGTAAGGGGTCGTTTAATGTGCCAAAACCCAAATTATTATTTCTTATAAATAATGGTTAAACTCCATTAACATATGTAGCTTTGTAGTGCTTGGGACGTAATTAAAGATCTTAAGTTGAGGCCTCGGCTCATTATTCTGTTCTTCAGCAATACACAATAATTATACAAAAGTGAATTGCACGCACGTGATCAATTAATTCCGCTGTCGCTCAGCACAAAGTATTGCCCGACGAAATTTCTTTTTCGACGATGTCAATTCGTGTTTGGTGCAATTACCCAAACCATCATGTGGCTGTACACACACACACACACACACACACACACACACACACACACACACACACACACACACACACACACACACACACACACACACACACACACACACACACAGCCAAACACATACACACCCAGCCACACACACATCAAGTGCGTGTTTGGTTCGTTCTTTTGTTTGCCAAACACACCTAATGTAGGATGTCCGCTCCTAGACGCAGTGAGCGCAGTGAGCGCAGTGAGCGCAGTGAGCGCAGTGAGCGCAGTGAACGCAATGAGCGCAGTGAGCGCAGTGAGCGTAGTAGGCTTACCGTCTGAATATTTTGTTTAGTATTTTAGGTATGCTGAAAGTTGAAGTTTCTTTGCGGAATTGTGATGGAGTGTGTCCAAATTGTCGGACGTTAATTGGCCGAAACAACACAGGTATTGAACAGCTTGAGAGGATTAACCTCGATCTACGTTTACATTCCGTGATACGAATGCGAAACAGCGTGGACAGGTTATTAGCGGATTCATTATGTTCGCCGAGCACCACTATGCGTCGCCAATAAAGCATATATAACATAGGCTCACGCTGCATCACAGTTACATGAAAGATATACTTGGGAGGGGGTCTGGCAGGAAGTGGGCGATGGGAACTTGGCCTCGTAAATCGGTGGGAGGTGGGAGGTTGGCCCCAAAAACAGGTGGGATATAGGAAGTTGAGATCCCTGTCACCCCCCCCCCCATTAGACAAGGTCAACCAGATTAACAAGATATTATGAATCTGATGAAAGAACGTTTTTGGAAGACATGCATCAGTCGAATTAGTTGAAGCCGACGGAGAGACAAAGAAACTTTTACATTTCCAGCCGTTCTTCATAAAAAGACGGAAAAGCACACCTCTTGACTTCAATGGTAAGAAGTCGCAATTAAGTCGGACATCTGAATTGCAGCCAGAACAAAAAATATATATATATATTTTATAGTAACCTCATACTGTATACAAGCTTTTGCAAGGAAAGGAATGACAGTGTCGTGTGTACAGCTTTGTTTGACACGGGAGCAGGAAGCGACGTTTAACCAGCAAACAAGTGTCTGATAACCGAATTATTTTACCGACGTTCGATACGCCAGGGGGCACCACGTTTGCATCGTCGCCGCACTCTTCGCCAATCGGTTCGCTTTCCGCCGTTAGGATACGATAGGATATGATAGGATAGTGCAGGATATGATAGGATAGGCCTACCTCTCGGGAACACAAATAGTTATTTTCTTTTTGAGTTGACACTGAATCACCAATGTTTCTCACAAGATCACTGACTGGATGTGCTGCCATTTGCTTCCATTTGGACATTAATCTTAACTATCATAGGTGTGTACATAGGTATTGCCCTTTGGGGGGTGTGGTGTCCCAATCTGCAAGCAAAGAGGGCCTGGGGGATTAGTTACACCCCGCTTTTGTGTGTAGTGATTTTGTAAATAGTCTAGCTGGTACTGTACTGTGCAATCTTAAATATCGTTTTTCCTTAAAAAATTGTTATATCGGAACATTATATAATAGCGACAAGGGTTTTTGGTCACACTGTTATTGCTAACATGTACCAGTTTGTCTTCTACACTGATGGAATTATCCAGACAGACTGTTTATTCTGACTGTGCATCCTATGCTGCAGGCATCTTACATTTAATGCTGTGTGCACAGTGGCAGTTACGTCGAAATTCACCCTCCAAAATAAATTGGACGAATCGTCCATTTTCAACCTACATAGTACTTGGGTTTTTTCCACGCAAACTTAGAAAGGGTTGCACGCCCCCGTTATTAACCAAATACACCGGGGATTCTTGGGTAATGGAACTGCGTAGGCACACGAAATATGTATTGCCTTTTAACATCCTGATCAGATTTCTGGAGCTAGTCCTTGTAGGTTATTAGAAAGACTGCACCTTTTAACATCCTGTTCAGCTTTCTGGAGCTAGTCCTTGTAGGTTATCAGAAAGACTGCACCTTTTAACATCCTGTTCAGCTTTCTGGAGCTAGTCGTCCTTGTAAGTTATTAGAAAGACTGCACTTTTAACATCCTGTTCAACTTTCTGGAGCTAGTCCTTGTAGGTTATTAGAAAGACTGCACCTTTTCAGCGACCTTGGCATGAATGTTGTGTAACTACGAACTACATGCACGTCAACGTAGACTGACATTGTTTAATGAATAGCACATACAATCACACTTTCCCTGCAGAAAGATCTGAAACACAGATATATCTGAAGCATTCAATCGAGCCAGCATTTACAAAGTTAGCCATTGTCTACATAGGCCCAGTAGGCATGACGTGACACTGAGCTCGATTAACCCTTTTAGGCCCACACATAATATCAATTAATCCTTCCATACTCACATGGTCGCAACCAATTAATTATTATGGAAATACTGGCCTTGGCTGTTTAATGGCTGTCAACATAATATAAAGACAAGTCCTAGTGACTAGTCCCACAGTTGCAAAATCAAAATCTAGACATTCTACTACTGGTCGAATTAAGTCCAACCATACTAACGCTGAATACAAACCTAAAAATGCAACAAAATGTGGGTGCCACCGGCCACAAACCATCTGCTAAGCAGATGGTGGCAGCCAATATTATAGTTACCTCATACTGCATGCAATCCTTTTACAAGGAAAGAATTGACAGGGTCGTGTGTACAGGTTTGTTTGACACGGGAGCCGGAAGCAAGCGACGTTTAACCAGCGAACAAGTGTCTGGTAACCTATTTATTTTAGCGACGTTCGATACGCCAGGGGGCACCACGTTTGCATCGTCGCCGCACTCTTCGCCAATCGGTTCGCTCTCCGCCGTTAGGATATGATAGGATATGATAGGCTATTGCAGGATATTATAGGATACGCCTACCTCTCGCGAACACAAATGGTTGTTTTCTTTTTGAATCAACAATGTTTCTCACAAGATCACTGACTGGATGTGTTTCTATTTGGACATTAATTTTAACTTTCAGAGGTATGTACATAAACGTTGGCTTTAAAAATCCTGTTAAGTTTTTTGGAACTAGTCCTTGGAAGTTATTACATAGACTCAATCATTTCACTCACCTGGGCATGAATGCTGTGTAACTAAGAACTACATGCACGTCAGCGTAGACTGACATTGTTTAATGAATAGCACATACAATCACACTTTCCCTGCAGAAAGATCTGAAACACAGATATATCTGAAGCATTCAATCGAGCCAGTATTTACAAAGTTAGCCATTGTTTACATGGGCCCAGTAGGCATGACGTGACACTGAGCTCGATTAACCCTTTTAGGCCCACACATAATATCAATTAATCCTTCCATACTCACATGGTCGCAACCAATTAATTCCAACCAATCAAAAACAATATTCCTTTCCCCCGTATCGTAGTATTACATGAGTTGCTTACTCCACGGTCGCCACGAATAGCGCATTCGCTTCCATACAAAACCACTGTACGATTACCGGTCGCTGGACAGCAAAACGTACGGGCGTTCGACGATGCCGCACTGGCGTAATTGCAGGATCCGTTTGACCAATGAACGCGCGGTAATTGAATCGCGTGCCGACTCGCGCCGCTATGTTAACTTACAGCGACCAAGTGCCATGACATCAACACATCTTATCTATTCCATCAAAGCTACCGGGCTCGTTATCAACATACACCGATGTATCTCGCACGGGCGAAGTTAGCCGTTTGATAGTTAACGACGTCGGAAGATTACATAGACGGGTGTGTGCTGCGGCTGGCGGAAGGATCCGAGTGTGATTCGTCGCGGCACTTTGATCGATTAAATTGCTGGCGAACTAGGGTGGACACGCTGAGAAAGGTGCGACAGTGTGAGTAGTATCAGGAGAACAACATTCAGCATCATCATCAGAATGGTGAGTATACTCGTATGTGGGGTAATCGTTATACTTAGTAGAATATGCTGCTTTCACACAAGTCTGAAAACATTTAGCTGAATAGCAATATCTAAAGGTTATTTTATCACAAACACATTGTTAGAAAAGTTACTTTTAGTGAAATAGCACGTTTTCGTCCGATAGACGAAATACGTCGTGTTTACGACACGTCATCGATCTGTCGTGACGGTACTGCCAGTCATATTACCTAACAGCTTATTTAAGGAATGCCGTGTATTTCACTTTTACTTAGATGTCTGGCGAAAGGTTAGGCACCCACTCTCAAAAGCGGTAATTATTCAATACGTTCACAACGAGACGCCTTACGTCCACTTATATAATGGGCGTTTTGGAATGTAACTATTTGAGAATAATTATTCGACACTGGGGACTTCTTGACCATACATTTAGTAAATTGTGGGCATCCAAAATGTTGTAGCTAGGGAAAACGTTTGATGCAAACGTCCTGATATCAGTCAATGAAAACAGTTATGATCATGTTCCATAAGTACATACGTATATCAGTCAATGACAACATGTATTATCATGTTCCATAAGTACATACGTATATCAGTCAATGACAACATTTATGATCATGTTCCATAAGTACATACGTATATCAGTCAATGACAACATTTATGATCATGTTCCATAAGTACATACGTATATCAGTCAATGACAACATTTATGATCATGTTCCATAAGTACATACGTATATCAGTCAATGACAACATTTATGATCATGTTCCATAAGTACATACTATATACGTCAACCGCACGTAGGCGCATCGTCTATGATGCAATATAAATAAGATAGATAGTTAAAGTAAGTCAGTCAGATAACAATAATCGACGTTTTCACCAGTCAGAGACAAAAACCTTAAAGAAAGAGAGAACACCTCCCCCCGGCCGATCCCCGGCCAACGGTATGTCGTATGCCAGTCACACGCAGCGATGCATGAAGCTCCGTACTTATATAAAGCAAGTGTTCAGCTTGTGCATCAGAGCGTGATGCGCTCACGTTTATCTAGTGTTTCCGCATTCGTTGGCCATGACTCAACACAGCGCATGACCACTATTTGTTAAATCCGTTCGGATAACCGAGCGGTTACCGGAAACTGGATATAACCAACGCCAATGAGGACATTGTTGAATCTGTATTCTAGTACACGGCTACAATCAACACTAGCAACTTTCTTAGCCCCACTTCATCGTAACAAACACAAACTCCACGAGAATAGGTAGCCTCGATTATCCAGGTTCCGCGATGTGGCGCTACCATGTGTCGCAGATATCATTCCTGGACTCGAACTGTACTTTTCAATAAGACAGAAATTATATTTGCACCGAGATTCTGGGTGCATACATAATTAGATTAGTTCGGGGATTTGGTTAACTCATCAAATGCAAGTGAACTAAAAACTGTCACACTGAAGAGTGAAATCATGCAAAACAATGTTATTGTGTAGAATCTCGATAATGACATCGATTGGCTGCTGTCGCTTCACGGTGACGTGTACACAAAATGGAGTGGGTAACAGTCAAACCACGTGTTCGGAACAAGATTCTCTTCTCAGCGAGTTGACGAAGGCGAGCGAAAGTCAGATAAGAGATACTAGAGAACGCTGCCCAGCTAAGGGGATTCTTCTTAAACTTCATATTTTAATATGGAAAAGTACACAAAGAACGTTAATGTTTTTAGAAAATAATATAACAATTTGCAAATTTTCTACATATTCATTTGGAAAGGGTGGATGTTGTTGCTGCTTCTACGAAGTGAGAAATGACAGCAAGAAAGGTGGATGGAAGCACAGTGTGCTGCAAGATTATGGTACACTGGTGAGTCGAGAGGAAAGGAGCTTCGCGGGTGTCAAAAGGGATTCAATCATTAGGAAAGTAGACAAAGTCATAGACAATGAAGGACACACCACCACGGTATATTTTATTTGGGGGCAACATTTTAAATATGACATAAATGGTAGGAAAGGACGGTATGAATATGTTTACGAATAACATTAACAGATAACGGATATGGATGGGTTATACGTAGATGACAACATTGTTGGACTCTCGATAAGCCAATGGATTCCTTCACACTTGCCATATGGAGCTTTTAGCTTTGGAAAAATCTTTGTTAAATCTCATGTTAAGCATACTTTTATATTGCATGATATTTCAATTGAACTTCATAATCTCACGCTAAGTATTTAATATTGTAAACGTCACTTTAAATGTTTAAAATATAATACGTGGTCTTGGATCAAACATTCGTGCTTCAGTACATCTTAAACCTATGTTATGGTCCTTATTACGTTACATTAATTTTGGATGACATATTATACGTTTTGCATTAACGGTGAGCTGGTTATCTTTCAGGCTGACCAGATAACAGACGAGCAGTTTGCTGGTTGGTAGCCATCGTTTCGTTAACATAGAAGCATCAAAAACCAGTTGGTCTATGGTATGATTCTTAACTGACAGGTTCTGACTCACATTCCACATCATTGCAACCTACTTATAAACCATTGACTACCCTGCTGAACAAGTTTAATTGACTACCCTACTGAACAAGTTTAATTGACTACCCTGCTGAACAAGTTTAATTGACTACCCTGCTGAACAAGTTTAATTGACTACCCTGCTGGACAAGTTTAATTGATTACCTTGCTGAACAAGTTTAATTGACTACCCTACTGAACAAGTTTAATTGACTACCCTGCTGAACAAGTTTAATTGACTACCCTGCTGAACAAGTTTAATGTCACACTTTAATCGGAAAATAGCAAAATATGCAAATGCTTGTTTTCTGCACGGATTGCAAATTTATTATTGCTAAAGAATAATACGTTGCCAGGAAATGTGACTCACGGGTCATGTAAGCCAATATTTCCACAAATAAAAGATGTTGTGTATGTCAGGTCCAAAGTCGTTCCCAGTTGCTTGTGTTAGCATTCACTGCAATATCTGACTGTCGGTGCATCTTAAAGGTTTTTTCAATCCAATTGTTTAATTTTTCTCGCTTTCGAACCATTTCGCGAAAAATCACAAATATCTAGTGTCCACTACAACTTGCTAGGTCATTTTGCAAATGTGTTTTATGAGATCGTCCAACAGACCTGCTCCGGTTACAATTCGGCAACAAAAAAAGCAAGAGCGGTCCGGTTCCATATACTGTGACATAAGTCTACTCACACTTTCGCAAATTACCCGATGCAACGATCAAAGCTAATTCGTTCGATGGGTTTAGCCTATGTACGCATTATTTTATCAAACC
This sequence comes from Lamellibrachia satsuma, assembly GCA_033239005.1. Classification (NCBI taxonomy): domain Eukaryota; kingdom Metazoa; phylum Annelida; class Polychaeta; order Sabellida; family Siboglinidae; genus Lamellibrachia; species Lamellibrachia satsuma. The sequence continues at coordinate 462,123 of BSQZ01000037.1, read as the reverse complement.
GACTGCGCATGTTACTTAAACCATTCTCGCACTACAGAGTTGAACATCAACGCCTGATTCACTATGGGCTAAATGCTAAATGAATAGAGGAGGATGTTTTAGCAACAGGGTGTGTCGTCTATTAAATGCGTGCGTCAAACACAATATTTATAATGCATTTCAGAAATCAAGGAAGCATACTCACAGTTCCACGTCGATGGAAAAGGTATCTCGACATACCTTTTCGCCATCGCGATGCGGTATCTAAATCTGACGACAACAGACGAAGACTATGCTGGCATACGCCATGGATATGCAGCTGACAGTGCGTGGCTGTTTTGATTTCAGGCAATATAACTGGGCTTCTTCATTTAAATGCGATCACGCCACTAATAGGTTGTGCACACATTTACGGTGCTCTTCTTCATGTAAATGTGATCACGCCAATAGTGTTATATATATATATATATATATATATATATATATATATATATATATATATATATATATATATATATATATATATATATATATATATATATATATATATATATATATATATATATATATATATATATATATATATATATATATATATATATATATATATATATATATATATATATTTCGTTGCAAATTACATATATTGCTTGCGATTATATTAATGCTTTTTAAAGGTGCACGCACGCACGCACGCACGCACGCATGCACACACGCACGCACTCCAACAGTAGTCATAAATGTATGCAGAGCACAGTAAATTTTGTGCACAGACTTACAGTGATTCCGGAAAACAATGTTTCCTTGACAACACAAAACAAACAGATATATATGTTACGCTCAACAAAAAACTCTAACCAAATTATCTAGTCATCTCAATAACTTTCACATTTCATTATAGTGCAGGGTATTATGGTGTCCTTGTAACTTTACGTAGATCTTTTGTATTGTAAGATTATAACATGGGTTGTCACATAGTACCCCCTACCGGGTTTCCGTGAACCGCTAAAGTGTTGACACTGGCGAACAAGAAAACAAAACTGACACTGGTTACATCAGTATAATACTAAAAGGTCACCAGAAGCCTAATAATGCACCATCCCTCTAGTTTTAAAATAGTGTATATTGTGTGTTACAGTAATTGTTGTCAGTTGGTGGTCTCTTGTTTGATTTGTAAAGAATTAATTTATTAGCCATTATTTATATATATATATATATATATATATATATATATATATATATATATATATATATATATATATATATATATATATATATATATATATATATATATATATATACAAGTAACGAAAACTGTCAGTCAAATGTGCTGCTAAATCACAAAGGAACTAGTTTCGGAAACAAAGGTCAAAATATGTTACATAAGTTGACTTTAGATGCAAACATCATAGCCATATGCTATTGGCAAGTGTGGGACTAGGTGCTTACAAACAGATTTTCATTAGGTGAGCGAATATTGCCAGACAACAGACACTAGTAACGTACATACACTAATAACGTAGCGTTGTCTAACAGTGCGGCGCGGCCAATGAAATAAAACGCGGTGTGTTCAAGAGGGAAACACTGGCGTGATATTTTTAATTGTAGTTGCAAATGGTTATGTTTAATAACTCTTATCGGTGCATAGGCCCCAAACCATGACTTGTGTTTATCTTTAAATTGATCACATGACACACAATGTGTGTGTACAGCATTACAAATAGATCACGTGACACACAATGTGTGTGTACAGCATTACAAATAGATCACATGACACACAATGTGTGTGTACAGCATTACAAATAGATCACATGACACCAAATGTGTTTGTACAGCACTACAAATAGATCACATGACACACAATGTGTGTGTACAGCATTACAAATAGATCGCATGACACACAATGTGTGTGTACAGAATTACAAATAGCGACAACTCTACGCGTCTAAAGCGACAACAATTATTTCGTTCGGTAATTTTATTGCACTTGTTGCAGGGAAATGTACGATGCTCTTCCCCGAGTTTTTGACGCGGGTAGCCCGAGTAATGAAACGCTTGGAAGACGCTGAGAGAATGGTGGACGAAGAGGTGCACCACGATGCTGACAACTTAAAGAAATCTGACGTTGATGCAGATGGACAGCTCAACCCCGAAAGTATGGTAGCATACAAATATTTTCAAGACAAAGTTCTGCCGAGTTACAGTGGTTTATTCACATGCTTAATAAGATTGCCATCCAAGGCAAAGATCCAGATGGCAAGTGAACGACAAGGAAGTCATTGCTTATTGAGAGCTTATCCAAAATTTGTTCATTTACGTGTAACCCCCCCCCCCCCCCGATATATGTGTCAACCATGTTTTTAAACATATTCACGCTGCTAGCAGTTACACAAACCGCAGACAATTTGTTCCATTCATTTATTGTCCTCTGTGAGAACGAGTGCTTCTTGACCAATCTACACTTATCCTTTACCAGTGTTGCCACATGCCATCTAGTATTCAATATCCTAGTAACTTCAATTTGGTTTATTTTAACCTCCTTGTCTCTAGGTTTGTTAAACCTCATTCTTTTTTGCATCCTTCGCAACTAAGATCTCTCCGTTCTGGAATCATATTAGATGATCTCTTCTGTATTCGTTCAATCTTATCTATATCTTCTTATGGTATGGTCTCCATTCTTGATCCAGTATTCCAAATGATGCCTAACTATTGCTTTATATAGATGTACAATTAGCTCTTTGTTCTTATATGTTATACTTATTCTAATCAATCCAAGTATTTGAAGCTACAATACCCCACTGCCTTGAAATTGTCATACAAACACTTATTGTTATTCCTAAGTCCTTTTCTCTTACGGTAGTACCTAGAACAGTAGCTCCCATTGTATTATCTACATCCCATTTTATAGTCTACATCCATTTTATAGTCTACGTCCATTTTATAGTCTACATTCAAGTTCCCGGCATTTATATTTCCCAAAATTTAATAACATCTGCCATTTTTCAGAACATTTAACTAACATATCTATATTGTTTTGTACGTATTGTTTATCGCCATCATTTTTAGCCTTTCTAGACACTTTTGTGTCATCCAGAAATGTAATTACGTTGCTTTTTCTAGTATCGTTTGAGTCACTGATATATATATATGTGTGTGTGTGTGTGTGTGTGTGTGTGTGTGTGTGTGTGTGTGTGTGTGTGTGTGTGTGTGTGTGCGTGCGTGCGTGCGTGCGTGCGTGCGTGCGTGCGTGCGTGCGTGCGTGCGTGCGTGCGTGCGTGCGTGCGTGCGTGCGTGCGTGCGTGCGTGCGTGCGTGTGGAAGTCCACCATATGATCTTTAATTAACCTTTCGAATAATCTACAAATCACTGATGTAATCCTTAGACTTATTTCTCGAACCTTTTTTAAATAATGCTGTGACGTTTGCTTCTTTCCAATCAAAAGGAATCACTCCCTCTTTTAAAGACCAGTTGAACACTCTTGCAGGTGGTATACTAACTTGTTCTACTGTTTCCATTAGTAGTCTTGGAGGAATTCCATCCACTCCAGGTGATTTATTGTCCTTCATTGCCTTTACTTTCTTAGCTACTATTTCAGGAATTACACTTAACTGGCATAAACAGTTCGATTTAGCTTCTCGAAATTTAACATTTGGAACCTGTAATGAACTTATATCTGCTCTGGTATAAACGTATTATTGCTAAAGAATAGTACGTTGCCAGGAAACGTGACTCACGGGTCGTGTAAGCCAAGATTTCCACAAATATATATCATATCACGTTACTGGAACAACTATGCCGTGATAGAAGATTGAAACAAACACGGTGCTACTTATAAATAAAATATGTTGTGTATGTCAATTCCAAAGTCGTTCCCCATTGTTTGTTTTAACATTCACTGCAATGCCTGACTGTCGGTGCATCTTAAAGTTTCTTTTTTTCAATCCAATTGTTTCGTTTGTCTTATTTTGGAACCATTTCGCAAAAAAACAAAAATATATAATGTCCACTACAACAGGCTAAGTAATTTTTGCCAATGTGTTTTTTATGAGATTGTCGAACAAACCATTAAATAATTGTTTTCACTGCTCCGGTTACAATTCGGCAACAAAAAAGCAAGAGCGGTCCGTTTCCATATACTGTGACATAAGTCTACTCACACTTTCGCAAATTATCCAATGCAACGATCAAAGCTAATTCGTTCGATTGTACGCATTCTTTTATCAAACCGACTGCGCATGTTACATAAACCATTCTCGCACTACAGAGTTGAACATCAACGCCTGATTCACTATGGGCTAATTGAATCGTGGAGGATGTTTTAGCGACAGGGTGTGTCGTCTATTAAATGCGTGCGTCAAACACAATATTGATGATGCATTTCAGAAATCAAGGAAGCGTTCTCAAAGTACGACTACGGTGGAAAAGGTATCTCGACAAAACATTTGGAAATGGCGATGAAGTCTCTACACCTGTGGACATCAAACACAGAATTTGCTAACATACGCTCGCTATGAATTAGACGCAATTGGTACGTGGCTGTTTCGATTCCAGGCATTATAACTGCATTTCTTCATAGCATGGTGATCACGTCACTAGTGCTACTTTTTCTTTGCAAATTACAAACAGACATGTAATAGACTTGCGATTATACTGCTTGTGATTAGTTCAATGCTTTTTATAGGTGGACACACACACACACACACACACACACACACACACACACACACACACACACACACCACGAACACGCACAACTCAAAGTAATCATTAATGTACGCAAAACACAGTAAACTTTGTGCACAGTCTTACAGTGATTCCAGAAAACGATGTTTCCTTAACAACACAAAACATGCAGACACAGATGTCACGCTGGATAAAACTATATCCAACAGTGCTAGTCATCTCAATAACATTTCATTGAAGTGCAGGGCATTATGATGTATTTGTAATTTATTGATAGGCGTTATCGATAAGATACATACATTTGTTGTAAACGGTTTGGTAATTGTTTCTCATCCATTATCGTTGGGCGTAGCTGTTTTGGATTGTAAGATTATTACATGTGTTGTCGCCTAGTACCCCCTAACGTGTTTCCGTAAACGCTATGGTTACGACACCTGGCGAACACAAACGTTATCATTAACAAAGGGATTTTTAATAATAATAATAATAAGTTATAAGTATAATTTGCAACACTTACGGTTGTATATTACGCGTATGTACATATTAAAGAAATTGTTAATAGCTACTTACGTGCAGGGAAAGAAAATACTATTGTTGTAAGGTATTGGATTTGCACCAAGAAATCAAAATGGCCACTGATTACATCAATATAACGCTAAAAGGTTACTATGGAAACATAATAATGTACTGGCTCTCTAGTTTTGAAACAGTGTCAATGGTGTGTTATAGTAATTCAAGTAATGCATAAAAGCTCTTTCTGTAATTTTTTATGTTACATGCTAATTTTTGCTCATAGCTTCTTTTAGATTATCTAATTTCATTCGGTGCTGCATTAAGTGCCTCTTTGTAATGTGTGTAGTCTGCAGCCTTTATGGTACGCTTATAAACCATCCACATAGTTTGCTTGTACGCCATTTTTCTAATAGCCTCTTTTGACAAGTGCTTCTTCCTATAACGTTGTCCTTGTATTTTTTTTCAACGGAACAAATTTATCAATGATACTCTCAATTACATATTTTAGAATGTTCCAACATTAAATTGCAGTCTTTTTCTTCAGCATGTTATTCCGATCTAGCTTTGCTAAGTATTTTCTCATATCTTTATATTTACCTTTGTGGAAGTTTCTCCTGTACCTTTTTATTTGTACTTTCTAATTTTACTTTTAATGTCAAAATGTATTTGATTGCTCTTACACAATGGCTCATGTATTTTGGTATTGTCCACTAATTCGTTTTGTGAAGAGAAAACTAAATCTAATACATTCTCTCCCATGTTTGGTCTTAGCACGTGTTGAGTAAGGAAGCTATCCTGCATTAAAAGTAGAAAGTGTTGTTCATCACCCCCCCCCCCCGTACTCTCTGGAGATTTCAAATGTATGTGTCCGTTGTTTGCTACCAACAATATGTTTATGCTCCCATGCCACTTTCGACTGCTGCTGACAATTCATTAATAAACACTGCTGCACCCTTTCCACTAAGATGAAGTCCATCCCTCCTAACAAAACCTTTCCACAAATTCACAAATCCAACTTCCTCTTCCCTGCATAGTTGCTGAACTAATGTGTTAATTGCCATCCTCCGGCAATTTCGATATCCATGTCCTCTGCTTCCCATTACTGGTAGAATCCCTCACAGAATTATCTGCTCAACCCGTGTCTGCTTAGCTCTTCTAACTAACAGCCTGGCAGTTGTATCCTCCTTAACTGCGTTGTCAGTACCTCCGTGTACTAAAATAGAACAATCCTTGTCCGGGCCCACGATTTTGTCCACCCTCTCTGTGATAGCCTCTATTTTTGCCCCTGGAAAAAACCGCCACGTCGTCCCCCTTGCTAACCGCTCTGTCATTTTCGTGACTATCGAACCCCCCTCGCTCTCCTCCTCATCCCCTCTATCACTACCTCAGAGTAGCTCTTGCGTCGGATCCCTTCCGTCGCATTCTGTCCCGCAGTCGTGTCACTCGGCAGCATGTTGTCCATCTCTCTCTTGCCCATCAACATGTCACCTTTCCCACCCAGGAGGCTGCAGGAGACTGGCCAAGTAGGGTGGTTGTTGTGTAGATAGAGCACGATATGGAAGAGTGGACAGCTTAAAATTAATTCGATAAGTAACAGGAAGCCAGTGTAGCTGTATAAGTAGTGGTAGTGATGGAGAAAACCGAGGCGCCCTAAGAACCACACGTGCCACACAATTTTGTACTCGTTGGAGTTTAGCCAAATCTCTTTTAGCAATGTTATTTAGTAGTGAATTACAATACTTACAGCATACTTAAAATACTAAACAAAATATTCAGACGGTAAGCTTACTACGCTCACTGCGCTCACTGCGTTCACTGCGCTCACTGCGTCTAGGAGCGGACATCCTACATTAGGTGTGTTTGGCAAACAAGAGAACGAACCAAACACGCACTTGATGTGTGTGTGTGTGTGTGTGTGTGTGTGTGTGTGTGTGTGTGTGTGTGTGTGTGTGTGTGTGTGTGTGTGTGTGTGTGTGTGTGTGTGTGTGTGTGTGTGTGTGCGTGCGTGCGTGCGTGCGTGCGTGCGTGCGTGCGTGCGTGCGTGCGTGCGTGCGTGCGTGCGTGCGTGTGTGTGTGACGCCGAATTCGACTGAGTTCACGTATATGATAGAGACATGATTTACATACTTGAGAAACATGCTGGCGAAAGTTGAAGTCACTATCTCGAGTGAGCAGTTTCATAAACTCCAATTGTCCTGTACTGGTCGGTCTGGTGCACAATGCCGACACATCCACGCGTCTAAAACGACAATTATTTCGCTCGGTAATTTCATAGATAATTTTACTCCACTTGTTTCAGGCAAATGTAGGATCGTCTTCCCCGAGTTTGTGACGCTGGCAAACCGAATGTTGAAACACCTGGAAGACGATAAGAGAAAGTTGCACGAAGAGGTGGACGAAGAAGTTAGGGAAATGTTGGAATGTGACGTTGATGGAGATGGAAAGCTCAGCTTCCAAGGTACGATAGTATACAAATATTTACTATAAGACAAAGTTGTGCCGAATTACAATATGCCACGTTTGGCCAAATTCTTATTAGTAGATTTGGGAGTAATTTTGTTTTATATGTATTACCACGAATGGAGAGTGTTTAATAATTATCACATTTGTCCATTTCTGAAAGAAATGTTAAAGCGAGACAAAAGTTACGGTTTTTGCGCTACTCACCTAAAAGAGATAATAAAAACTAACCATGTGGAACTAAAACCAAGAATATCACGCCAGTGTTTTACTCAGAATGTGTTCTAGAAGTTCTAGAAGATTGCCATCTAAGGAAAAGATCCAGATGCCAAGTGGACAAGCCATTGGCTTATCGAGAGCTTCTCCAACATTTGTACCACAATGCACTGATACTTATTGTTACTCTTAAGTCCTTATTTTGTTACGGTAGTACGTAGAAAAGTGTATCCCATTTTATAGTTTACATCCAAGTTCCCATGTCCCGTTTGTAGGCATTTACATTTCCCAAAATTGAATAACATATGCCATTTTTCAGACTATTTAACTAATTTGTCTTGTTTTCTTTGTAAATGTTGTTAATCACCATCATTTTTACCTTTCTAAGCATTTTTGTGTCATCCACAGATATCAGTACGTTTTTTATTATATTATCGTCCAAGTCATTGATATGTATTGAGAATTACGGTCATCTCAGAATATCAATGTCCTACCACAGATGAAATGAATTTTTCGATGTTGTGGAAAGGGAAATATACTACAAGATATATATATATATATATATATATATATATATATATATATATATATATATATATATATATATATATATATATATATATATATTAGAATTCCATTAGAATTCCATTAATTAATAATTCTAAATAATACTCTGTTCTACCGGCCTGCCTCGATTATGCGTATTTTTCCCGTGCTTAACGGCAAGCTTTGACGTGACGTCAATGATGATAAGTGCGACGAGACTAGGACTTTCCACTCATTTATCGTACTGTTGACAGCGATAGCGATTGTTTAGAGGCGAGCGTCAGAATGGTTTATTGTGCGGCACTTTATTGTAGTGCAAACAGTAGTAAGACTAAAGTTACATGTAGTTGGTCCAAGTTCCCTACGGAGCCAACTCTTTGTAAACGTCAAGCCGACGAAACACAGCCGGCTTTGCTCGCTTCGAGAAAACTGGTTTCGCCTCAAAGCTTAACGGGCATAGTGATCTCGGCCCAAACGATTGTGTAGCGAGCACATGAAGTTTAGTGTGTGTCTTACTCTGAATAAAGCATACTATTTATTCTCTCGTTTGTTAATTGATTTTGTTCCACATTAACCCAAAAGTGTTACTTTATAACTGCTTTGGCACGTGTCTACAATCCGGGCCCACCTAGATTTCGACGTCATTAACATTCAATATGTACTGTAACCATGAACGATGCATGCACAATGCATACTGAACTGTGGAACACGTAAATTATTAAACATGTTGTGCGTAAGAACACATTTAATCACTTCACTCATATTTAACCTGCATTGAGCGCCATCTTGCCCCTTTTATTCGCAAGATGGCGACACTGATAGCGAGTTTAGAGATAGTCTCGCTTATCCGACTGTAGCTTAGGCAAAGTCAAAATCGCGTTTGATCACGTGACCCAAAGGCAACATCGCATGCACAGTATGGCGGCTATTTATGAAATCTTTTCTGTGTAACCGATAAATGTACTCAGAAATAATTATTTGGAGCACATTGCTTCTGTTTCTTGACGCCCAAGTGTCGGTTGTATGTCACGGAATACACATGTGAAACGGTTAGTGCGTATCGGTTTTAAAACTTAAGTTATTAGTTCCGTAGCCATTTGGCTACGGAAAGCCCAAATCGGCGTTTACGATAATCACGGCCTGGAATTATGCCCCGAAGCTCAAGAGTGGGGCGGACGACTCTGCCTAACTCTAGCTCGCCTTCTGAATTCGCCGAGAAGACAGTCTGGTTGCAGAAGCGTGGTCTCGTTGTTTCCCACTGTCACCACTCCATTTTATGTAGGGGTTCACTTAAAGCGCCAGCAGCCAAACAGCGTCATTATCGAGATGCTACGCTAAAAATATTTTGCCTGATTTAACTTTTCAGTCGGACAGTCGTGTCAATATAATGAAGTTTAAAGTTAATTCGAATTGCATCGCATAAACTGATAAAAGTTCACCCCTGTTTTATGAATTAGCCAAATGCCCGGATGAGATCTTAATTAGCTACTTATGTATTTCCGTAACAATGAGAACCGCACTCTGCATCCAGGCGAACATGTGTTCGACTGACCTTGGCTCCACAGCGCGGAGCCTGGATAATCGAGGCTAGTATAGTTTCCATGCACAATGCATACTGAACTACGGGACATGTTAACTATTAACCATTTGTTGAGCGTGAAAACACATTTAATCACCCTTATCGATGCTTGAATTTGCATATTTACCCCGCTTTAAGTGTCGCCATCTTGCGAATAAAGGGAGCAACATGGCGCTCAATGCAGGTTCAATATGCGAATTCGAGCTTTCATGGTTTGTCAGAAAGAAAATAAGTTCGAAGTAAAAGGCTACTGGCATAGCTGAACTGCTCTGAAATAGTCAAATTCGAAGATGATTCTGCGGTATCACTAACTGCTAGTTAAACTCGTTACATTATACGTTTTATTCTGGGAAATTGACATCGTCATCAATCGCTATCGTAAAGCGAGTGAAACTATACTGAAACATTGCATAGAAATCACTGACTGAATGTAAACCCATATAATCTTTGACGTCACAAAGCCACGTGATCGCTCATCTCATTAACTTTTACGCGCGTTTTACGAGTTCGACGACTAAACATCTAATTTTACCTATAAATAATGTTTTCCTAATTGTTTTTGGCATGCAGTACATCAATATTAAACGTTGTGTACATACCGAAAAAGGATTTTTTAGCTAGTGCCTTATTGGTATTCCCTTTAATGACAAGTTGAACACTTTTGCAAGTGGTATACTAATTTGTTCTACAGTTTCCATTAGTACTTTTGGCGGAATTCCATCCTCTACATGCGATTTGTTTTCCTTTATGGCCTTTATTTACTTACCTACCATTTCTGGAGTTACATTTAACTGCCTTATATAGTCCGACTTAGCCTCCTGAAAATTAACATTTGGAACTGGTAATGAACTAATTTAGGTCTTCTAAGATTTTCTAATTTCAGTCGTAGCTGCATTTAGTGCCTCTTTGTAATTTGCATAATCTTCATCCTTTCTGGTATGCCTATGAAGTGGGAAATTCCGGTTAACTGGCGGTTGGCATGTTAGCCAGCGAGACCGATAAGCGCATGCGCAGTTCTATGAAAATCGGATAACCTAGACTACAAGTGACGTACCGGCCAACATACAAATAACCAATGCAGTCTCAAATAAACATGCAATGTTGTCAGAAAAAGGAGTAGTTCAGTAAACAAAAGCCAACATATGTTACACACGTTGGTCATATCTTATTGGCACACATAGAAATAGGTGTCTAGTACATAATATTTATTATATATTTTCACTTGGCGAGCGAACTTTGTTAGACTTTGACAGTCGTGACGTAGGGTTATCTAACAGTGTGACGCGGCCCATGAAATTAAGATTAGGTGCGTTCAGCAAGGTTTTCTTAGTAAACCACTGGCGTGATATTCTTAACTGTAGTTGCAAAAGGTTACGTTTTAGTAACTCTTGTAGGTGCATAAGCCTAAAACCATGACTATCTTTCGCTTAAATATTTATTGTAAATGCATGCGCTAAAGTGTTTAACTGAACAAAAAACACTAATCCGTACGTCCGTCCGTCCGTCCGTCCGTCCGTCCGTCCGTCTGTTGTTCACATAATAAATCATTTAGAAACACATGTTTTGTAAAGATAATGATGACTACTGCTCGTAGGGTACGAAATATTAGTTTTATACTGCTAAAAGAAACGTTCATCCTTATAAAATTTAGTTGTTGGTTGATTGCTTTTCTGCTTTCAGAGTATAGACTGATGATGAAGAAGAGCAATCCGACGATTTACGTTGAAGATAGCCCTGAAAGCGAGGAAAGTGATCGCTTGGGATTCAGTATGATGGACAAAGATGGCGATGGCTTTCTCACTGCTGATGAAATGCGGGAATTCCTCATAGATTTCAAAGAATTCGTTCGTTACAAACCACCTGAGGAAGTGTTTCGTAATATGTAAAGATAGGAAACGAGGCGCGTGTCGGTTGCAATGTAAAAAACAATGATTACTGCCAAGGATGAGATTTTAACTGGCTTTGCCCAAAACCTAACATAATTAACGTTAGTCTACATTAGGTACGGTTGTGTAGAAAATAGCTAATGTGTCTTAGTTTGTTGGTCACATAATATATGATCTAGAAAGACATCTTTTGTAAAGATAACTATAATAGTTGCTGGTAGGTTCAGAACTGTTTGTTTACGTAGTGTTAAAAACTGTCTTTTAAGGTGGCCCGACTTCCCTGAAATAAAACTAATGAAACTTTAAATTTTAAAGATTGTTTGAAATCCATTAGACCCTAAAGTCAAACAGATGACTCGAGACTTGACTTGGAGGTTTTTGACTTGAGACTTGACTTGTCACTTTGTGACTTGCCAACAAATGCATGGCCCGAAACGTACGCAATATGAAACGTACGCAATATGAGACCATGTTTTTGCAACAGGTTGCGCCGAATACAATAATTATCAAGTACTTATTATGATTGGTTAATGCTGGGAAGCATCTCCTTAATTGTTCTGCTAAAATGTGACACTTGATTGGACTTATCAGATTGTAACTTGCCAACATGTCTGCAGAGCAATAATTATTACAGCACTTCTGCACTCTTCGAAAAACTTCGCGCTGTACAGAACGCATATCTGCAAATGAACAAGCGTACAAGCCACACAGCTGCGTAAGATCCTTAACGTCAACGTCGTCAAGTGACAAGAAAGAATCCCTAAAAGAGCGAACATGCCCATTGTTGAAGCCTTGTTTATCAACTGTTCAACTCGAAGACTGTGTTTTAGTCAACAGAAAGAAGGAGAAACATCGGTGGGATGTCAGCGGCTCAGCCACAAAGACGTCCTCAAGCGGCAACTCAAAGACTGTGTTTTAGTCAACTGAAAGAAGGGGAAACATCGGTGGGATGTCAGCGGCTCAGCCACAAAGACGTCCTCAAGCTGCAACTCGAAGACTGTGTTTTAGTCAACAGAAAGAAGGAGAAACATCGGTGGGATGTCAGCGGCTCAGCCACAAAGACGTCCTCAAGCGGCAACTCAAAGACTGTGTTTTAGTCAACTGAAAGAAGGGGAAACATCGGTGGGATGTCAGCGGCTCAGCCACAAAGACGTCCTCAAGCGGCAACTCAAAGACTGCGTTTTAGTCAACTGAAAGAAGGGGAAACATCGGTGGGGTGTCAGCGGCTCAGCCACAAAGACGTCCTCAAGCGGCAACTCAAAGACTGCGTTTTAGTCAACTGAAAGAAGGGAAACATCGGTGGGATGTCAGCGGCTCAGCCACAAAGACGTCATCAAGCGGCAACTCAAAGACTGTGTTTTAGTCAACTGAAAGAAGGGGAAACATCGGTGGGATGTCAGCGGCTCAGCCACAAAGACGTCCTCAAGCGGCAACTCAAAGACTGTGTTTTAGTCAACTGAAAGAAGGGGAAACATCGGTGGGATGTTTAGCGGCTCAGCCACAAAGACGTCCTCAAGCGGCGACTCAAAGACTGTGTTTTAGTCAACTGAAAGAAGGGGAAACATCGTTGGGATGTCAGCGGCTCAGCCACAAAGACGTCCTCAAGCGGCAACTCAAAGACTGTGTTTTAGTCAACTGAAAGAAGGGGAAACATCGGTGGGATGTCAGCGGCTCAGCCATAAAGACGTCCTCAAGCGGCAACTCGAAGCAGCTAAGATGGATACATTCGATACCAACACATGGCAACTTGAAGCACTGAACCAACCAGCTTGGTCAGGTTTCGCGGTGTGCCAGGGCTAGTGGACGCACAGAGTGAGATACGTTGTCAACATACCCACCCTTCTAGCACAGGCACCACATCATTGCACTTACCAGCACTGCAAGTGTGCCTTCCGCTCCAATGCTGGTCTAGCCTCCCACACCCTATACAGACACGCCACAGGAAGCGTGCCTTCCGCTGCAATGCTGGTCCAGCCTCCCACACCCTATACAGACACCCCACAGCAAGCGTGCCTTCCGCTCCGATGCTGGTCCAGCCTCCCACACCCTATACAGACACGCCACAGAAAGCGTGCCTTCCGCTGCAATGCTGGTCTAACCTCCCACACCCTACACAGACACCCCACAGCAAGCGTACCTTCCGCTCCGATGCTGGTCTAGCTTCCCACACCCTACACAGAAACCCCACATCAAGCGTGCCTTCCGCTCCAATGCTGGTCTAGCCTCCCACACCCTACACAGACACGCCACAGGAAGCGTGCCTTCCGCTGCAATGCTGGTCTAGCCTCCCACACCCTACACAGACACCCCACAGCAAGCGTGCCTTCCGCTCCAATGCTGGTCTAGCCTCCCACACCTTACACAGACACCCCACAGCAAGCGTACCTTCCGCTCCGATGCTGGTCTAGCTTCCCACACCCTACACAGACACCCTACATCAAGCGTGCCTTCCGCTCCAATGCTGGTCTAGCCTCCCACACCCTACACAGACACGCCACAGCAGGCGTGCCTTCCGCTCCAATGCTGGTCTAGCCTCCCACACCCTACACAGACACGCCACAGCAGGCGTGCCTTCCGCTCCAATGCTGGTCTAGCCTCCCACACCCTACACAGACACCCCACAGCAAGCGTGCCTTCTGCTCCAATGCTGGTCTAGCCTCCCACACCCTATACAGACACCCCACAGCAAGCGTGACTTCAATAGGAAGAAGACACCATGGAGAAAGGACAGCGTTATGTGTACATGTTTTGTTTGACACAAGCAGCGACTGTTTATTTGACACATGCAAGCGACTTTTGACCAGCGCAGTAAATGTAGCGATGTTCGATACGCCAGGTGGCGTCACTTTTGCGTCATCGCAGCTCTCCTCGGCACGCAGTTCCGTCCCGTGGATGGGGTGTTTTGGTTCCAGTTGGCAGTTGCGTAATGAGTAAAACATTCCGCCCGCCCCCACCAAATAGCGAACTATGTATACGTAGGTATAATGTCTTATCATTGCTCTAACATTCAACGCAGTCACACTTCAACACGAAATTAAATACACCTCTTTCAACAAAAACCTTCGACTGCGATCAACCAACAAATTATACATCAACTGAATAAATAGTGGTCCAAATAATAACACGAAATTAAATATACCTCTTACAACAAAAACCTCCGACTGCCATCAACCAACAAATTATACATCAACTGAATAAATAGTGGTCCAAATAATAACTTTACTTCACTATTCACTACGAACTCATCTCGCGCTGTCAGCCGACCGTAACGACGACGATACGCCAACGAGACCGGGAGTGATGTGTCCATCCCGACCGCGAAAGCTCCTACATATTCTCTTAGCCCCTAATATGTGGGGTACTGAGGACTACAATGTCATTGATAACGGAGTCGTTGTCAATGACATTGGAAAGCTGTTGATCCCGCGATCGACAAGAGCGCCAAACACTACTCAGTCACTCTTGTCCCACACTAGCGAAGGTAGGCCTGTGCCTTAACGAGCTTCAGTGTCGATAAGCTTTTATCACAAGAGGCCAAGCTCACGCAAGTTCTGGAAAGAAATTCCGTGTCCCAATTCCACTACTCTCTAAAGGAGGTCGAACGCATTCTAGCTGTCAATGGTAACTCCTGATGTGACGTCACTCACGACGGACCTCCATTTCATTCCTTCAGCGGCTATGTCAACGTAATACAATATAAGACTGAATGAGTCGATCGATGACGGAGTCGATCTCCGCATCCCCAGTCGAGTCCACCAAGGCGCGCCATCTTTATTAGAAACCCGAACTGTCGTTCATATCCATCGTGTTATCGCTATTTCGCATCAACCCCTTGAGTCGATCGATTTTTTATGTTACATGCTAATTTTTGCTCATAGCTTCTTTTAGATTATCTAATTTCATTCGGTGCTGCATTAAGTGCCTCTTTGTAATGTGTGTAGTCTGCAGCCTTTATGGTACGCTTATAAACCATCCACATAGTTTGCTTGTACGCCACTTTTCTAATAGCCTCTTTTGACAAGTGCTTCTTCCTATAACGTTGTCCTTGTATTTTTTTTCAACGGAACAAATTTATCAATGATACTCTCAATTACATATTTTAGAATGTTCCAACATTAAATTGCAGTCTTTTTCTTCAGCATGTTATTCCGATCTAGCTTTGCTAAGTATTTTCTCATATCTTTATATTTACCTTTGTGGAAGTTTCTCCTGTACCTTTTTATTTGTACTTTCTAATTTTACTTTTAATGTCAAAATGTATTTGATTGCTCTTACACAATGGCTCATGTATTTTGGTATTGTCCACTAATTCGTTTTGTGAAGAGAAAACTAAATCTAATACATTCTCTCCCATGTTTGGTCTTAGCACGTGTTGAGTAAGGAAGCTATCCTGCATTAAAAGTAGAAAGTGTTGTTCATCACCCCCCCCCCCCGTACTCTCTGGAGATTTCAAATGTATGTGTCCGTTGTTTGCTACCAACAATATGTTTATGCTCCCATGCCACTTTCGACTGCTGCTGACAATTCATTAATAAACACTGCTGCACCCTTTCCACTAAGATGAAGTCCATCCCTCCTAACAAAACCTTTCCACAAATTCACAAATCCAACTTCCTCTTCCCTGCATAGTTGCTGAACTAATGTGTTAATTGCCATCCTCCGGCAATTTCGATATCCATGTCCTCTGCTTCCCATTACTGGTAGAATCCCTCACAGAATTATCTGCTCAACCCGTGTCTGCTTAGCTCTTCTAACTAACAGCCTGGCAGTTGTATCCTCCTTAACTGCGTTGTCAGTACCTCCGTGTACTAAAATAGAACAATCCTTGTCCGGGCCCACGATTTTGTCCACCCTCTCTGTGATAGCCTCTATTTTTGCCCCTGGAAAAAACCGCCACGTCGTCCCCCTTGCTAACCGCTCTGTCATTTTCCTGACTATCGAATCCCCCTCGCTCTCCTCCTCATCCCCTCTATCACTACCTCAGAGTAGCTCTTGCGTCGGATTCCTTCCGTCGCATTCTGTCCCGCAGTCGTGTCACCCGGCAGCATGTTGTCCATCTCCCTCTTGCCCATCAACATGTCATCTTTCCCTCCCACGAGGCTGCAGGAGACTGGCCAAGTAGGGTGGTTGTTGTGTAGATAGAGCACGATATGGAAGAGTGGACAGCTTAACATTAATTCGATAAGTAACATGAAGCCAGTGTAGCTGTATAAGTAGTGGTAGTGATGGAGAAAACCGAGGCGCCCTAAGAACCACACGTGCCAGACAATTTTGTACTCGTTGGAGTTTAGCCAAATCTCTTTTAGCAACGTTATTTAGTAGTGAATTACAATACTTACAGCATACTTAAAATACTAAACAAAATATTCAGACGGTAAGCTTACTACGCTCACTGCGCTCACTGCGTTCACTGCGCTCACTGCGTCTAGGAGCGGACATCCTACATTTGGTGTGTTTGTCAAACAAGAGAACGAACCAAACACTCTCTTTTTGTGTGTGTGTGTGTGTGTGTGTGTGTGTGTGTGTGTGTGTGTGTGTGTGTGTGTGTGTGTGTGTGTGTGTGTGTGTGTGTGTGTGTGTGTGTGTGTCTGTGGCGTGCGTGCGTGCGTGCGTGCGTGCGTGCGTGCGTGCGTGCGTGCGTGCGTGCGTGCGTGCGTGTGTGTGTGACGCCGAATTCGACGGAGTTCACGTATATGAGACAGGATTTACATACTTGAGAAACATGCTGGTGAAAGTTGAAGTCACTATCTCGAGTGAACAGTTTCATAAACTCCACTTGTCCTGTACTGGTCGGTCTGGTACACTATGCCTACACATCCACGCGTCTAAAACGACAATTATTTCGTTCGGTAATTTCGTAGATAATTTTATTTCACTTGTTTCAGGCAAATGTAGGATCGTCTTCCCAGAGTTTGTGACGCTGGCAAACCGTATGTTGAAACACCTGGAAGACGATAGGAGAAAGTTGCACGAAGAGGTGGACGAAGATGTTAGGGAAATGTTGGAATGTGACGTTGATGGAGATGGAAAGCTCAGCTTCCAAGGTACGATAGTATACAAATATTTACTATTAGACAAAGTTGTGCCGAATTACAATATGCCACGTTTGGCCAAATGCTTATTAGTAGATTTGGGAATAATTATGTTTTATATGTATTACCACGAATGGAGCACATTTCTCCACTTCTGAAAGAAAAGTTAGAGCGAGACAAAAGTCATGGTTTTTGGGCTATGCGCCTAAAATAGATAATAACAACTAACCATGTGGAACAAAAACCAAGAATATCACGCCAGTGGTTTACTCAGAATGTGTTCTAGAAGTTCTAGAAGATTGCCATCTAAGGCAAAGATCCAGATGCCAAGTGGACAAGCCATTGGCTTATCGAGAGCTTCTCCAACATTTGTACCACAATGCCCTGATACTTATTGTTACTCCTAAGTCCTTATTTTGTTACGGTAGTACGTAGAAAAGTGTATCCCATAGTTTACATCCAAGTTCCCATGTCCCGTTTGTAGGCATTTACATTTCCCAAAATTGAATAACATATGCCATTTTTCAGACTATTTAACTAATTTGTCTTGTTTTCTTTGTAAATGTTGTTAATCACCATCATTTTAACCTTGCTAAGCACTTTTGTGTCATCCACAGATGTCAGTACGTTGTTTGTTATATTATCGTCCAAGTCATTGGTATGTATTGAGAATAACGGTCATCTCAGAATATCAATGTCCTACCACAGATGAAATGAATTTTTCGATGTTGTGGAAAGGAAATATATAAAATATATATATATATATATATATATATATATATATATATATATATATATATATATATATATATATATATATATATATATATATATATATATATATGTATATATATATATATGTAATATAATATATATATATATATATATGTATATATATATATATATATATATATATATATATATATATATATATATATATATATATATATATATATATATATATATATATATATATTAGAATTCCATTAGAATTCCATTAATTAATAATTCTAAATAATACTCTGTTCTACCGGCCTGCCTCGATTACGCATATTTTTCCCGCGCTTATCGGCAAGTTTTGACGTGACATCACTGATGATAAGGAAGTGCGACTAGACTAGGACTTTCCACTCATTTATCGTATTGTTGACAACTATTGCGGTTGTTTAGATTGAGCGTCAGAATGGTTTATTGTGCGGCATTTTATTTTAATGCAAACAGCAGTAAGACTAAAGTTACATGTAGTTGGTCCAAGTTCCCTACATAGCCAACTCTTTGCAAGCCTCAAGCCGACGAAACACAGCCGGCTTTGCTCGCCTCAAGAAAACTGGTTTCGCCTCAGAGCATAACGGGCATAGTGATCTCGGCCCAAACGATTGTGTAGCGAGCACACGAAGATTAGTGTGTATATTACTGTGAATAAAGCATACTATTTATTATCTCGTTTGTTAATTGATTTTGTTCCACATTAACCCGAAAGTGTTACTTTATAGCTGCTTTTGCACTTGTTTTACAATCCGGGCCCACCTAGATTTCGACGTCATTAACACTCAATATTTACTTAGCCATGAACGATGCATGCACAATGCATACTGAACTATGGAGCATGTAAATTATTAAACATGTTGTGCGTAAGAACACATTTAATCACTTCACTCATATTTAACCTGCACTTAGCGCCATCTTGCCCCTTTTATTCGCAAGACGGTGACACTGATAGCGAGTTAAGGGCTAGTCTCGCTTATCCGACTCTAGCTTAGGCAAAGTCAAAATCGCGTTTGATCACGTGACCCAAAGGCAACATCGCATGCACAGTATGGCGGCTATTTATGAAATATTTTCTGTGTAACCGATAAATGTACTCAGAAATAATTATTTGGAGCACATTGCTTCTGTTTCTTGACGCCCAAGTGTCGGTTGTATGTCACGGAATACACATGTGAAACGGTTAGTGCGTATCGGTTTTAAAACTTAAGTTATTAGTTCCGTAGCCATTTGGCTACGGAAAGCCCAAATCGGCGTTTACGATAATCACGGCCTGGAATTATGCCCCGAAGCTCAAGAGTGGGGCGGACGACTCTGCCTAACTCTAGCTCGCCTTCTGAATTCGCCGAGAAGACAGTCTGGTTGCAGAAACGTGGTCTCGTTGTTACCCACTGTCACCACTCCATTTTGTGTAGGGGTCCACTTAAAGCGCCAGCAGCCAAACAGCGTCATTATCGAAATGCTACGCTAAAAATATTTTGCCTGATTTAACTTTTCAGTCGGACAGTCGTGTCAATATAATGAAGTTTAAAGTTAATTCGAATTGCATCGCATAAACTGATAAAAGTTCACCCCTGTTTTATGAATTAGCCAAATGCCCGGATGAGATCTTAATTAGCTACTTATGTATTTCCGTAACAATGAGAACCGCACTCTGCATCCAGGCGAACCTGTGTTCGACTGACCTTGGCTCCACAGCGCGAAGCCTGGATAATCGAGGCTAGTATAGTTTCCATGCACAATGCATACTGAACTACGGGACATGTAAACTATTAACCATTTGTTGAGCGTGAAAACACATTTAATCACCCTTATCGATGCTTGAATTTGCATATTTACCCCGCTTTAAGTGTCGCCATCTTGCGAATAAAGGGAGCAACATGGCGCTCAATGCAGGTTCAATATGCGAATTCGAGCTTTCATGGTTTGTCAGAAAGAAAATAAGTTCGAAGTAAAAGGCTACTGGCGTAGCTGAACTGCTCTGAAAGAGTCAAATTCGAAGATGATTCTGCGGTATCACTAACTGCTAGTTAAACTCGTTACATTATACGTTTTATTCTGGGAAATTGACATCGTCATCAATCGCTATCGTAAAGCGAGTGAAACTATACTGAAACATTGCATAGAAATCACTGACTGAATGTAAACCCATATAATCTTTGACGTCACAAAACCACGTGATCGCTCATCTCATTAACTTTTACGCGCGCTTTGCGAGTTCAACGACTAAACATCTAATTTTACCTATAAATAATGTTTTCCTAATTGTTTTTGGCATGTAGTACATACAATATTAAACGTTGTGTACACACTGAAAAATAATTTTTTAGTTAGTGCCTTGTCGGTATTCCCTTGACAAGTTGAACACTTTTGCAAGTGGTATACTAATTTGTTCTACAGTTTCCATTAGTACTTTTGGCGGAATTTCATCCTCTACATGCGATTTGTTTTCTTTCATTGCCTTTATTTATTTACCTACCATTTCTTGAGTTACAATTAACTACCCTATATTGTCCGACTTAGCCTCCTGAAAATTAACATTTGGAACTGGTAATGAACTAATTTAGGTCTTCTAAGATTTTCTCATTTCAGTCGTAGCTGCATTTACTGCCTCTTTGTAATTTGCATAATCTTCATCCTTTCTGGTATGCCTATGAAGTGGGAAATTCCGGTTAACTGGCGGTTGGCATGTTAGCCAGCGAGACCGATAAGCGCATGCGCAGTTCTATGAAAATCGGATAACCTAGACTACAAGTGACGTACCGGCCAACATACAAATAACCAATGCAGTCTCAAATAAACATGCAATGTTGTCAGAAAAAGGAGTAGTTCAGTAAACAAAAGCCAACATATGTTACACACGTTGGTCATATCTTATTGGCACACATAGAAATAGGTGTCTAGTACATAATATTTATTATATATTTTCACTTGGCGAGCGAACTTTGTTAGACTTTGACAGTCGTGACGTAGGGTTATCTAACAGTGTGACGCGGCCCATGAAATTAAGATTAGGTGCGTTCAGCAAGGTTTTCTTAGTAAACCACTGGCGTGATATTCTTAACTGTAGTTGCAAAAGGTTATGTTTTAGTAACTCTTGTAGGTGCATAAGCCTAAAACCATGACTATCTTTCGCTTAAATATTTATTGTAAATGCATGCGCTAAAGTGTTTAACTGAACAAAAAACACTAATCCGTACGTCCGTCCGTCCGTCCGTCCGTCTGTTGTTCACATAATAAATCATTTAGAAACACATGTTTTGTAAAGATAATGATGACTACTGCTCGTAGGGTACGAAATATTAGTTTTATACTGCTAAAAGAAACGTTCATCCTTATAAAATTTAGTTGTTGGTTGATTGCTTTTCTGCTTTCAGAGTATAGACTGATGATGAAGAAGAGCAATCCGACGATTTACGTTGACGATAGCCCTGAATGCGTGGAAAGTGATCGCTTGGGATTCAGTATGATGGACAAAGATGGCGATGGCTTTGTCACTGCTGATGAAATGCGGGAATTCCTCATAGATTTCAAAGAATACGTTCGTTACAAACCACCCGAGGAAGTGTTTGGTAAAATGTAAAGATAGGAAACGAGGCGCGTGTCGGTTGCAATATTAAAAACAATGATTACAAGGATGAGATTTTAACTGGCTTTGCCCAAAACCTAACACAATTAACGTTAGTCTACATTAGGTAAGGTTGTGTAGAAAATAGCTAATGTGTCTTAGTTTGTTGGTCACATAATATATGATTTAGAAAGACATGTTTTGTAAAGATAACTATAATAGTTGCTGGTAGGTTCAGAACTGTTTGTTTACGTAGTGTTAAAAACTGTCTTTTAAGGTGGCCCGACTACCCTGAAATAAAAGTAATGAAACTTTAAAGGTTGTTTGAAATCCATTAGACCCTAAAGTCAGAGAGATGACTCGAGACTTGACTTGGAAGTCTTTGACTTGAGACTTGACTTGTCACTTTGTGACTTGCCAACAAATGCATCACTCGAAACGTATGCAATATGAGACCATGCTTTTTTACTCGAAACGTAGGCAATATGAGACCATGTTTTTTTACTCGAAACGTACGCAATATGAGACCATGTTTTTTGCAACAGGTTGCGCCGAATACAATAATTATTAAGTACTTATTATGATTGGGTAATGCTGGCTAGCATCTCCTTAAACGTTCTGCTAAAATGTGACACTTGACTAGACTTATCAGATTGTAACTTGCCAATAAGTCTGCAGAGCAATAATTATTACAGCACTACTGCACTCTTCGAAAAACTGCGCGCTGTACAGAACGCACGTCTGCAAATGAACAAGCGAACAAGCCACACAGTTGCATAAGATCCTTAACGTCAACGTCGTCAAATGACAAGAAAGAATCCCTAACACAGAAGTCGTGAAAAGAGCGAACATGCCCATTGTTGAAGCCTTGTTTATCAACTGTTCAACTCGAAGACTGTGTTTTAGTCAACAGAAAGAAGGAGAAACATCGGTGGGATGTCAGCGGCTCAGCCACAAAGACGTCCTCAAGCGGCAACTCAAAGACTGTGTTTTAGTCAACTGAAAGAAGGGGAAACATCGGTGGGATGTCAGCGGCTCAGCCACAAAGACGTCCTCAAGCTGCAACTCGAAGACTGTGTTTTAGTCAACAGAAAGAAGGAGAAACATCGGTGGGATGTCAGCGGCTCAGCCACAAAGACGTCCTCAAGCGGCAACTCAAAGACTGTGTTTTAGTCAACTGAAAGAAGGGGAAACATCGGTGGGATGTCAGCGGCTCAGCCACAAAGACGTCCTCAAGCGGCAACTCAAAGACTGCGTTTTAGTCAACTGAAAGAAGGGGAAACATCGGTGGGGTGTCAGCGGCTCAGCCACAAAGACGTCCTCAAGCGGCAACTCAAAGATTGTGTTTTAGTCAACTGAAAGAAGGGGAAACATCGGTGGGATGTCAGCGGCTCAGCCACAAAGACGTCATCAAGCGGCAACTCAAAGACTGTGTTTTAGTCAATTGAAAGAAGGGGAAACATCGGTGGGATGTCAGCGGCTCAGCCACAAAGACGTCCTCAAGCGGCAACTCAAAGACTGTGTTTTAGTCAACTGAAAGAAGGGGAAACATCGGTGGGATGTTTAGCGGCTCAGCCACAAAGACGTCCTCAAGCGGCGACTCAAAGACTGTGTTTTAGTCAACTGAAAGAAGGGGAAACATCGTTGGGATGTCAGCGGCTCAGCCACAAAGACGTCCTCAAGCGGCATCTCAAAGACTGTGTTTTAGTCAACTGAAAGAAGGGGAAACATCGGTGGGATGTCAGCGGCTCAGCCATAAAGACGTCCTCAAGCGGCAACTCGAAGCAGCTAAGATGGATACATTCGATACCAACACATGGCAACTTGAAGCACTGAACCAACCAGCTTGGTCAGGTTTCGCGGTGTGCCAGGGCTAGTGGACGCACAGAGTGAGATACGTTGTCAACATACCCACCCTTCTAGCACAGGCACCACATCATTGCACTTACCAGCACTGCAAGTGTGCCTTCCGCTCCAATGCTGGTCTAGCCTCCCACACCCTATACAGACACGCCACAGGAAGCGTGCCTTCCGCTGCAATGCTGGTCCAGCCTCCCACACCCTATACAGACACCCCACAGCAAGCGTGCCTTCCGCTCCGATGCTGGTCCAGCCTCCCACACCCTATACAGACACGCCACAGAAAGCGTGCCTTCCGCTCCGATGTTGGTCTAGCCTCCCACACCCTACACAGACACCCCACAGCAAGCGTACCTTCCGCTCCGATGCTGGTCTAGCTTCCCACACCCTACACAGAAACCCCACATCAAGCGAGCCTTCCGCTCCAATGCTGGTCTAGCCTCCCACACCCTACACAGACACGCCACAGGAAGCGTGCCTTCCGCTGCAATGCTGGTCTAGCCTCCCACACCCTACACAGACACCCCACAGCAAGCGTGCCTTCCGCTCCAATGCTGGTCTAGCCTCCCACACCCTACACAGACACCCCACAGCAAGCGTACCTTCCGCTCCGATGCTGGTCTAGCTTCCCACACCCTACACAGACACCCTACATCAAGCGTGCCTTCCGCTCCAATGCTGGTCTAGCCTCCCACACCCTACACAGACACGCCACAGCAGGCGTGCCTTCCGCTCCAATGATGGTCTAGCCTCTCACACCCTACACAGACACGCCACAGCAGGCGTGCCTTCCGCTCCAATGCTGGTCTAGCCTCCCACACCCTACACAGACACCCCACAGCAAGCGTGCCTTCTGCTCCAATGCTGGTCTAGCCTCCCACACCCTATACAGACACCCCACAGCAAGCGTGACTTCAATAGGAAGAAGACACCATGAAGAAAGGACAGCGTTATGTGTACATGTTTTGTTTGACACAAGCAGCGACTGTTTATTTGACACATGCAAGCGACTTTTGACCAGCGCAGTAAATGTAGCGATGTTCGATACGCCAGGTGGCGTCACTTTTGCGTCATCGCAGCTCTCCTCGGCACGCAGTTCCGTCCCGTGGATGGGGTGTTTTGGTTCCAGTTGGCAGTTGCGTAATGAGTAAAACATTCCGCCGTAGGTATATACGTAGGTATAATGTCTTATCATTGCTCTAACATTCAACGCAGTCACACTTCAACACGAAATTAAATACACCTCTTTCAACAAAAACCTTCGACTGCGATCAACCAACAAATTATACATCAACTGAATAAATAGTGGTCCAAATAATAACACGAAATTAAATACACCTCTTACAACAAAAACCTCCGACTGCCATCAACCAACAAATTATACATCAATTGAATAAATAGTGGTCCAAATAATAACTTTACTTCACTATTCACTACGAACTCATCTCGCGCTGTCAGCCGACCGTAACGACGACGATACGCCATCGAGACCGGGAGTGATGTGTCCATCCCGACCGCGAAAGCTCCTACATATTCTCTTAGCCCCTAATATGTGGGGTACTGAGGACTACAATGTCATTGATAACGGAGTCGTTGTCAATGACATTGGAAAGCTGTTGATCCCGCGATCGACAAGAGCGCCAAACACTACTCAGTCACTCTTGTCCCACACTAGCGAAGGTAGGCCTGTGCCTTAACGAGCTTCAGTGTCGATAAGCTTTTATCACAAGAGGCCAAGCTCACGCAAGTTCTGGAAAGAAATTCCGTGTCCCAATTCCACTACTCTCTAAAGGAGGTCGAACGCATTCTAGCTGTCAATGGTAACTCCTGATGTGACGTCACTCACGACGGACCTCCATTTCATTCCTTCAGCGGCTATGTCAACGTAATACAATATAAGACTGAATGAGTCGATCGATGACGGAGTCGATCTCCGCATCCCCAGTCGAGTCCACCAAGGCGCGCCATCTTTATTAGAAACCCGAACTGTCGTTCATATCCATCGTGTTATCGCTATTTCGCATCAACCCCTTGAGTCGATCGATGATCTGAAACAGCACTCGCCTCATCTCCGAGCGAGCCTAGTCCGTAAGGAACAAAATGCCCAAAGAAAATATTGCAGCTGGGGCGTTCCATCGCCTCCTGCAGTTAACGCCTGAGATCGCGCCATTGTTTGGTTTTGAACAAAACACGTCCGTACATTACCATAATACCTAATTTAATTAAGAATCAACTCTTTTGTTATTTGCCTATTTGTTTGTTTATCGCAGAAATGGGTGAACATTAACTATTAATACATTGTGATGTTTGCTTTTAAAGCTGGTTGAGCTAGTCTTCAGTCTGAACACGAGAGCCTGTGATATCATAGAGTGATTTATTAGTATTATTATTATTATTATTATTAGTAGTAGTAGTAGTAGTAGTAGTAGTATTATTATTATTATTATTATTATTATTATTATTTTTACTATTATTACTATTACCATTATTATTTGTATTATTAGTATCATTATTATTATTATTCTACTTATTCCTCCTCGTCTTCTTACTCTTCTAATAAATGACCACCTTCAACTTGCTGAGTGACTGAATTAGTGCTTCCACGACAGGTTACAAATGTATCCCCTGAGTGGGATGTTTTACTTCCTTTGGCATGGACTCTAGGTAGTTGGGACCAACAGCTTTTAGTGGCTCTTCCAAAAGACACATGCACCCAAGTTTCGACACGGCAGCGGGAAGACTCGAACCACGGTCCTCTCGACTGATATAGTCCGCGGAGGGAGCTCTAGGCCCAGCTACCGCACCCCAATTTCGGTGGAGTCGGGATATATAGGGGGAAGACCACAGTACAAAAATGCATTGGTTGCCATGTTAACGTTTTGTCTGATTATAAGAAAACGTAACCACTAAAAATTCTGAAATATTTTCACTACAACTGTTGTCATCTCATTGATATGCTGACCACATTTTGTCAAAATCACACACCTCCAGCTCGTGTTAAACGCCCTCACGTGCGATGCCCGTAAATTTTTACAGAAATAGCCATTTATTCAAGCGCCGAAGTGGCCCGTGACAGAAAATTTCCCATAAATCGCTCCGCCTGTTACACTCTCACAAAACTGCACTATTTCACAGCCAATAGCTTCTAAAAAGACACCTGTGAATATGCCAGTTCGATTGCACTTAGGTCACACTGTATGAATTGTTTAAATTCACATATCACAGTTTAATATGCCCTACATTCGTGAAACAATAAACAGGAAGGTTAACTGTGGTCTTACTCCTATATCGAGAATGCACTGTAACTAGGTCACAGGGTTAACGTACTCACTGGCGGCGTCGTGGTGTTTCCCAACTTGCTCCAAATGCGCAGATGGTTTTGATCCCTGGTGCGATACCCGGCCAGCCAGCGAGTCAGTGCACTCATTGTAAACTCTTATCGAATGGCACCCATTGTGCAAGATTTGACCTGGCTGGCTTAATGTCAAGTAGGGTAACCCGGGGCAACATGGCCCCTGGAGGTAAGACGACCGCCCATTTCGTACGCAAAATATATAACTCTGAACGTACCCAAATTTGGTGTAAAATGACGCTAACTTCTACCTGATACCCACCCGAAAGCTCAGCACCACAAGGCAAACGTAATTAAATCAGTGTGTTTTTAAACTTTTATATGCACTATTCTATGCACTGATCTAATATTTTACCAATAGTAAAATGGTGAAACTCGCCATATAACGGTGTGAATCATGGACTTAATTTGTGACATGGTAATATTATTAATCTGCTGACAGGTCAAAATGGGCAATAGTATGTTGTGTTTTGTATACATCGTGTTAAGGTGGGCGAGTAGTGGTATCACGAGGCAGGGGTAAAGGTGTGCGAGTAGCGGTGTGACGGGGCAGGGGTAAAGATGTGCGAGTAGCGGTGGGACGGGGCAGGGGTAAAGGTGTGCGAGTAGCGGTGGGACGGGGCAGGGCTAAACGTGGGCGAGTAGCGGTGTGACGGGGCAGGGGTAAAGATGTTCGAGTAGCGGTGTGACTGGGCAGGGGTAAAGGTGGGCGAGTAGCGGTGTGACGGGGCAGGGGTAAAGGTGGGCGAGTAGAGGTGTGACGGGGCAGGGGTAAAGGTGGGCGAGTAGAGGTGTGACGGGGCAGGGGTAAAGGTGGGCGAGTAGAGGTGTGACGGGGCAGGGGTAAAGGTGGGCGAGTAGAGGTGTGACGGGGTAGGGGTAAAGGTGGGCGAGTAGAGGTGTGACGGGGCAGGGGTAAAGGTGGGCGAGTAGCGGTGGGACGGGTAGGAGTAAAGGTGGGCGAGTAGCGGTGTGACGGGGCAGGAGTAAAGGTGGGCGAGTAGCGGTGTGACGGGGCAGGGGTAAAGGTGGGCGAGTAGCGGTGTGACGGGGCAGGGGTAAAGTTGTGCGAGTAGCGGTGTGACGGGGCAGGGGTAAAGGTGGGCGAGTAGAGGTGGGACGGGCAGGGGTAAAGGTGGGCGAGTAGCGGTGTGACGGGGCAGGGGTAAAGGTGGGCGAGTAGAGGTGGGACGGGGCAGGGGTAAAGATGTGCGAGTAGCGGTGTGACGGGGCAGGGGTAAAGGTGGGCGAGTAGAGGTGGGACGGGCAGGGGTAAAGGTGGGCGAGTAGCGGTGTGACGGGGCAGGGGTAAAGGTGGGCGAGTAGAGGTGGGACGGGCAGGGGTAAAGGTGGGCGAGTAGCGGTGTGACGGGGCAGGGGTAAAGGTGGGCGAGTAGCGGTGTGACGTGGCAGGGGTAAAGGTGGACGAGTAGCGGTGGGACGGGGTAGGGGTAAAGGTGGGCGAGTAGAGGTGGGACGGGTAGGAGTAAAGGTGGGCGAGTAGCGGTGTGACGGGGCAGGGGTAAAGGTGGGCGAGTAGAGGTGGGACGGGCAGGGGTAAAGGTGGGCGAGTAGCGGTGTGACGGGGCAGGGGTAAAGGTGGGCGAGTAGCGGTGTGACGTGGCAGGGGTAAAGGTGGGCGAGTAGCGGTGGGACGGGGTAGGGGTAAAGGTGGGCGAGTAGAGGTGGGACGGGTAGGAGTAAAAGTGGGTGAGTAGCGGTGTGACGGGGCAGGGGTAAAAATGGGCGAGTAGCGGTGGGACGGGTAGGATTAAAGGTGGGCGAGTAGCGGTGTGACGGGGCAGGGGTAAAGATGTGCGAGTAGCGGTGGGACGGGTAGGATTAAAGGTGGGCGAGTAGCGGTGTGACGGGGCAGGGGTAAAAATGGGCGAGTAGCGGTGGGACGGGGCAGGGGTAAAGATGTGCGAGTAGCGGTGGGACGGGGCAGGGGTAAAAATGGGCGAGTAGCGGTGTGACGGGGCAGGGGTAAAAATGGGCGAGTAGCGGTGTGACGGGGCAGGGGTAAAGATGTGCGAGTAGCGGTGTGACGGGGCAGGGGTAAAGGTGGGCGAGTAGTGTTGGGACGGGGCAGGTGGGCGAGTAGCAGTGGGACGGGTAGGGGTAAAGGTGGGCGAGTAGCGGTGGGCCGGGGTAGGGGTAAAGATGTGCGAGTAGAGGTGTGACGGGGCAGGGGTAAAATTGTGCGAGTAGCGGTGGGACGGGTAGGAGTAAAGGTGGGCGAGTAGCGGTGTGACGGGGCAGTGGTAAAGATGTGCGAGTAGCGGTGGGACGGGGCAGGGATAAAGATGTGCGAGTAGCGGTGGGACGGGTAGGAGTAAAGGTGGGCGAGTAGCGGTGTGACGGGGCAGGGGTAAAGGTGGGCGAGTAGCGGTGGGACGAGGCAGGGGTAAAGATGGGCAAGTAGCGGTGGGACGGGAAGGAGTAAAGGTGGGCGAGTAGCGGTGGAACGGGTAGGAGTAAAAGTGGGCGAGTAGCGGTGTGACGGGGCAGGGAAAAAGATGTGCGAGTAGCGGTGGGACGTGTAGGAGTAAAGGTGGGCGAGTAGCGGTGGAACGGGTAGGAGTAAAGGTGGGCGAGTAGCGGTGGAACGGGTAGGAGTAAAGGTGGGCGAGTAGCGGTGGAACGAGGCAGGGGTAAAGGAGTGTGAGTAGCGGTGTGACGGGGCAGGGGTAAAAATGGGCGAGTAGCGGTGTGACGGGGCAGGGGTAAAGGAGTGTGAGTAGCGGTGTGACGGGGCAGGGGTAAAGATGTGCGAGTAGCGGTATGACGGGGCAGGGGTAAAGATGTGCGAGTAGCGGTGTGACGGGGCAGGGGTAAAAATGGGCGAGTAGCGGTGTGACCGGGCAGGGGTAAAGGTGTGCGAGTAGTGTTGGGACGGGGCAGGTGGGCGAGTAGCAGTGGGACGGGTAGGGGTAAAGGTGGGCGAGTAGCGGTGGGCCGGGGTAGGGGTAAAGGTGGGCGAGTAGCGGTTGGACGGGGTAGGGGTAAAGGTGGGCGAGTAGCGGTGGGCCGGGGCAGGGGTAAAGGTGGGCGAGTAGCGGTGGAACGGGTAGGATTAAAGGTGAGCGAGTAGCGGTGGGACGTGTAGGATTAAAGATGTGCGAGTAGCGGTGGGACGGGTAGGATTAAAGGTGGGCAAGTAGCGGTTGGACGGGGTAGGGGTAAAGGTGGGCGAGTAGATGTGTGACGGGGCAGGGGTAAAGGTGGGCGAGTAGCGGTGGGACGGGTAGGAGTAAAGGTGCGCGAGTAGCGGTGTGACGGGGCAGGGGTAAAGATGTGCGAGTAGCGGTGTGACGGGGCAGGGGTAAAGGTGGGCGAGTAGCGGTGTGACGGGGCAGGGGTAAAGGTGTGCGTGTAGTGGTGGGACGGGGCAGGTGTAAAGATGGGCGAGTAGCGGTGTGACGGAGCAGGGGTAAAGGTGGGCGAGTAGCGGTGGGACGGGTAGGAGTAACAGTGGGCGAGTAGCGGTGTGACGTGGCAGGGGTAAAGATGTGCGAGTAGCGGTGGGACGAGGCAGGGGTAAAGGTGTGCGAGTAGCGGTGGGACGGGGCAGGGGTAAAGATGTGCGAGTAGCGGTGGGACGAGGCAGGGGTAAAAGTGTGCGAGTAGCGGTGTGACGTGGCAGGGGTAAAGATGTGCGAGTAGCGGTGGGACGAGGCAGGGGTAAAGATGTGCGAGTAGCGGTGGGACGAGGCAGGGGTAAAGATGTGCGAGTAGCGGTGGGACGAGGCAGGGGTAAAGGTGGGCGAGTAGCGGTGGAACGTTTAGGAGTAAAGGTGCGCGAGTAGCGGTGTGACGGGGCAGTGGTAAAGATGTGCGAGTAGCGGTGTGACGGGGCAGGGGTAAAGATGTGCGAGTAGCGGTGGGACGAGGCAGGGGTAAAGGTGGGCGAGTAGCGGTGGAACGTTTAGGAGTAAAGGTGCGCGAGTAGCGGTGTGACGGGGCAGTGGTAAAGATGTGCGAGTAGCGGTGTGACGGGGCAGGGGTAAAGATGTGCGAGTAGCGGTGGGACGAGGCAGGGGTAAAGGTGTGCGAGTAGCGGTGGGACGGGGCAGGGGTAAATGTGGGCGAGTAGCGGTGGAACGGGTAGGAGTAAAAGTGGGCGAGTAGCGGTGTGACGGGGCAGGGGTAAAGATGTGCGAGTAGCGGTGGGACGGGTAGGATTAAAGGTGGGCGAGTAGCGGTGTGACATGGCAGGGGTAAAGACGTGCGAGTAGCGGTGTGACGGGGCAGGGGTAAAGGTGGGCGAGTAGCGGTGGGACGGGGCAGGGGTAAAGCGGGAAGCGTGAAGGTTTGATGGAAGTGGGTGTTGGAAAGGTGAAATCAAGAAAGGTGAAACTAGATTTGTGGAACGACGCACTAAACCGAAGGAGTTTCGTGAAATGTTTGAAGCCATCATTGATTGTCTGACTGCAATGTCTAACAACGAGGCCAACAAATGAAGATCAGAAACAATGATGGATGCGTTTTTGGCCTACTTTGTGCGAGCTCTGCATTAATAGTTGCATTCCAAGTGAATCCGTGTAGGAGTAAGAGCTGCTCCACGGTTCCAAGTGAATCGTTGTAGGGGTAAGAGCTGCTCCACGGTTCCAAGTGAATCGGTGTAGGAGTAAGAGCTGCTCCACGGTTCCAAGTGAATCGGTGTAGGGGTAAGAGCTGCTCCACGGTTCCAAGTGAATCGGTGTAGGAGTAAGAGCTGCTCCACGGTTCCATGTGAATCGGTGTAGGAGTAAGAGCTGCTCCATGGTTCCAAATGAACCAGTGTAGGAGTAAGAGCTGCTCCATGGTTCCAAATGAACTAGTGTAGGAGTAAGAGCTGCTCCATGGTTCCAAGTGAATCGTTGTAGGAGTAAGAGGTGTTGCACAGTTCCAAGTGAACCGTTGTAGGAGTAAGAGCTGCTCTACGGTTCCAAGTGAACCGGTGTTAGAGTAAGAGCTGCTCCACGGTTCCAAGTGAATCGGTGTAGGAGTAAGAGCTGCTCCACGGTTCCAAGTGAATCGGTGTAGGAATAAGAGCTGCTCCACGGTTCCAAGTGAATCTGTGTAGGAGTAAGAGCTGCTCCACGGTTCCAAGTGAATCGGTGTAGGAGTAAGAGCTGTTGCACAGTTCCAAGTGAACCGTTGTAGGAGTAAGAGCTGCTCTACGGTTCCAAGTGAACCGGTGTTAGAGTAAGAGCTGCTCCATGGTTCCAAGTTAATCGGTGTAGGAGTAAGAGCTGCTCCACGGTTCCAAGTGAATCGGTGTAGGAATAAGAGCTGCTCCACGGTTCCAAGTGAATCTGTGTAGGAGTAAGAGCTGCTCCACGGTTCCAAGTGAATCGGTGTAGGAGTAAGAGCTGCTCCACGGTTCCAAGTGAATCGGTGTTTGAGTAAGAGCTGCTCCATGGTTCCAAGTGAATCAGTGTAGGAGTAAGAGCTGCTCCAGGGTTCCAAGTGAATCGGTGTAGGAGTAAGAGCTGCTCCACGGTTCCAAGTGAATCGGTGTAGGAATAAGAGCTGCTCCACGGTTCCAAGTGAATTGGTGTAGGAGTAAGAGCTGCTCCACGGTTCCAAGTGAATCGGTGTAGGAGTAAGAGCTGCTCCACGGTTCCAAGTGAATCGGTGTATGAGTAAGAGCTGCTCCATGGTTCCAAGTGAATCGGTGTAGGAGTAAGAGCTGCTCCACGGTTCCAAGTGAATCGGTGTAGGATTAAGAGCTGCTCCACGTTTCCAAGTGAATCGGTGTAGGAGTAAGAGCTGCTCCACGGTTTCAATTGAATCGGTGTAGGAGTAAGAGCTGCTCCACGGTTCCAATCGAATCGGTGTAGGAGTAAGAGCTACTCCACGGTTCCAAGTGAATCGGTGTATGAGTAAGAGCTGCTCCAGGGTTCCAAGTGAATTGGTGTAGGAGTAAGAGCTGCTCCACGGTTCCATGTGAATCGGTATAGGAGTAAGAGCTGCTCCAGGGTTCCAAGAGAATCGGTGTAGGGGTAAGAGCTGCTCCACGGTTCCAAGTGAAACGGTGTAGGAGTAAGAGCTGCTCCACGGTTCCAAGTGAAACGGTGTAGGAGTAAGAGCTGCTCCACGGTTCTACGCAGGATGTTCTCCCGGCCTACGAAGAAGTCGTTCTGGCAAAGGGCATCGTGATCGACATCAGACAAATTGCAGATACGGAGTACAGAGATATCTACATGACGACTGCAGAGATGGTTAACATTTCTGGGCCGGTAACAGCGATCTCGGTACAAAAGCACTGTGGGTTGCAGACCATGACAAACAACGTGGAAGCAGACCATGACAAACAACGTGGAGGCAGACCATGACAAACAACGTGGAAGCAGACTATGACAAACAACGTGGAGGTTGACACCTCAGAAATATACGGCGACGCTTTGTATTCCTACAATTTCTAGACCACCTTCTCCATGTATTTCACACGAGATTCAGTGCGATAACCAGCAAAGCCATGCATGGCCTGAAGTTCCTACCAAATAGCGTGGGCAAGCTGATATATGCTAATATAACAATATATATTCTTATTCTACACTCAAACTGGTGAAAGCCGTAACGCGGAGTAGCGCGCACCAGGATCGACTCAATGCGTTGATGCTACTTGATATACGCAAGGACGTCAGACTCGACATCAAAGCAGTTGTTGATAAGAACAACAGGAACCAGCCAAGAAACTTATATTTTCCATTAATCCTCTGAGGGCTCATTGAACTGATACTGATTGATGCACACTAATCGTACATATACGTGCACTACACTAATCATGCATATACGTACACTACACTAATCATACATACACGTACACTACACTGACCATACATGTACGTACACTACACTAATCATACATATACGTATACTACACTAATCATACATATACGTACACTACACTAACCATACATATACGTACACTACACTAATCATACATATACGTACACTACACTGACCATACATATACGTACACTACACTAATAATACATATACGTACACTACACTAATCATACATATACGTACGCTACACTAATCGTACATATACGTGCACTACACTAATCGTACATATACGTACACTACACTAACCATACATATACGTACACTACACTAATCATACATATACGTACACTACACTAATACATTAAACGGTTGAACGTGTTGCTTGCTCTGATTTTGTTTTGTTCGTTTAATTAATAAATACGATGATAACATTGTCCACGGTGGTTCATAAATCATCCACCTGAGTAAACTTTCACCACGTAATGCCCAGAATACACCATTTCAAGAATAGTTAATACAGTCCCCGGACTACCATGTTGCCCACCCCCCCCCCCCCCAGCTGGTCAAATCCGCCCCTGTAAAATAAACAAGCAAGTTTTTTCCAACTTTATTAAATAATTTTATTGATTTATAGATCTAACACCATCAGCATCATTCGCGGATTCAGCATGTTTAACGAACTACCTCCACAGTTACATGATAGCGCCACACATAAATTATGGGTTGGGACTGGTTTCTTGGTTATTCAGCTATCGCGATACTATTCCAGTAGTAAACAGTTACCTCCATGTGCGACTGATATTCAGATGTAAATTAAGGGTCCAAACTCGTGAACAGTTCAAAGCATTGGTTACGCGCCGTGCAAATGCGATCACTATCTTCAACGCCGCATGAAACAAGCTGTCCTTCGGTAGCCCAAATCCTCTTTGGGATCATGCCTCAGTTAGACTTCCTGGTGTGTTACAAACGAATGCAGGGCATAGTAAGTTAGAATATAGGACGTTTTAAAAAAATTAATACGATCTGTGCATTTGCGTATGAACATTACCCGGTTTGCTGGTGGAAGCTGTTGAGAGTGAAATGGTGGATTTTTAGAAGAGTTTAATAGGCGAAAGGATATTTGTGATTTTTTAGGCCACTAGACACGTGTGCGCCGTAATTCGTGCCAATATTGGTAAACATTGAGGGGTATCGCACAAACAGGCATATTACAAGGTTTAGAAATGTATAATTATTTTTGACAAAACTCGACCAGCATGTCAGTGGGATAACGACAGCGGCTGGTCAAAACTTTTATAATTTTTGATGGTCACGTTGTTTTATAATTATGCAACACATTAACATGGCCACCAATGGGAAATGTAACTGTAGGCTGAACCCTTTTCCGTGTTCGCTCCCTGGCCACCTGTTCCGTGGCGACTCATCGTGGAGTATGACGTCCGCTGAGAAATAACTTACGTTGCAGACCTTGGATTTGCCAATGGTTTCCTTTGTTCTTGGTAGACAGGCTTTCATGTCGTGAGCTTTGCATTCAACAGTGTCAGCGCACTGAGTAATTAAGGCGGACGTTTCTGGTTTTAGTTTATTTTCTTGTCCATATTAATGTAAATATATTGTTGCTAAATCGCTACCAGCGCGGCACAGAATGTGTGCTGTTGCCTCTACCGGTGCGTTACGGCATATTGAACTGTACCGACGTCGTGTATCGGATAGTTTTGCCAACGAAAACAGCAGTAACCTATCAACCTGTCATAAGAAGAACATACACCTTGCCAACAGCGCGTTATCGCCGGTCGGTCGCGGGCCTTCTAGGTGCGGTAAGCTACACGTTCGAGGCTTCCCCTGTAACGAGACTGCGCCTTGGCCTCATACCGAGCAATCCGGTGTGTGACAGGTTGTCTGGGTATGTGGTGCCCGGGTTTGCTGTCAGCGTAAGCCGGGTCAGATAGGAAGTGCATAGGATATGTGTGCAAAATTAGTGCATAGGATACTTGTTGAAAACGTGTCTCATATATTAATTATTTGTCTTACTGTTTATACCTTAACAGTGAGAGCCCAAAGGAAAATTTCCATTTTATGTGATACATTTAATTGACAATAAAGGTTTTCAATCAATTCAACCAATTCAATCAAAAACATGTAATAAAATTATAACAATGTGGTAGATTACATTCGAATTTCATACTCCATTGTCAGTAGTACAAATTATTTCTCTGAAGGTCTATCTCCTCGACGTTTTCAGACCCCGACATTAGACAACATGTCCCAGTATCACGGTCCAAGCAGAATCCACGACCGTCCAATAAGCGACGTCCTTGATATATTTCTTTGGAGAGGTATTCTATAAATAGGTCTACCGTTTCATTGCATTTAGCAGGTGTGTCGGAAGCATTCTGCAGACGCCACGTGAAGAAACATATACCGTTAGCTTATCGAAAGACTGAGTGTGATTCCTCGTCTCGTTCGTCTTCCTTGCTACATACATCATGCTAAAATCTACAAACTCCTATGTCTCCGAGTGAAAAATGGTTCTGACGTCGACATGCTGTTTATCGGACACATGAATATAAATTGGATTTGTCTGAATAGTTAGTCTTTCTCGGCACTACTTTCTTTTCTATAATGTAGTGTCGACCTATGCCGCATATTAGTCTTTTTTAATGCACCACATAATTGTCAATAGCTTCTACGAATATGCCTGCTCAATTGCTTTCATATCACATCACTATTTTTATTCACATAGCACAATTTAATAGGTCCTACATTCTTGGGAAAGTGATTTTTAACTCTGGTCTGACCTCTTGTGACATCACATCACAAGACGGTGTGGCAGATTAATTAGGCCTACCAAACAGCAGCAGACTGAACGAAACGGAACCATTCAGTACAGAAGAACAGACATCATCCAAACATTCAACATTATCAAACGGTTATTCAAGCACGCAGGAGTGTAAATGCTCGCTGTGTCCATTAAGGGCGTGGTCATCAGACACTGGTCGTACGGTCACTGGACGGACGTCAGAGGTGTCACTTATCATCCGGTTACCCACTTGACGACAGCAGATCAACATATCTGATGACGTACTACTTGCTGGACATCTGGCTTAGTAGCCTGATACTGTCAAGACACTGACCCCGGATCAAACAAGTTCTTAACCTGTCGCAAAAGGCGCGTGTCTCCTACCAATCAATGCGGCAAGTCCACGCATGGCCCCGGTCGACGCCACGTGAACGCGCGACAAACGCTACGATAAATACATTGTTCTATGTGTCTGCATAGTGCCTACGTGACTACTGTTTAGTGGACGTCTTCTACTAGCATACAACGCAGAAACAACGTCAATATTAAATTCTAACAGAATTGTTGGCAAGTTACAAACTGGCAAGTCATGTATCAAGTCATTGACCTCCGAGTCCAAATCAAGTCTCGGAGTCATTTCTATGTATTCCAAGTCAAGTCAAATCAAAATGGGCCAGAGTTCAACGATCGCCAAGATAGTTTTTAACGTATTTACGGTGCTAGTATTTACACAACCAGTAAATGTTTTGTTCCATCCTGTATCGTCTTCTGTGAGAAGGGATACTTTCTTATATTTAATCTACGTTATCAAGCAATGCTGTTTGACGAAACAAGACAAGGCTTTTTCCAGATCTAGGGGTGCATGTGGCTTGCCAACCCCTCCCCCCGGACGCTCATGAATGTTATTATTAAAATGTGTTTTTACGCAAAGTTCTCAAATAACCACCTATAATATATTTAACATTTAGTGGTGTTGGAGACAATTTAAACTTTAGGCATCCAAGGAAACCCTGTATATGTATCTTTATATTCTCAAAAACAAACCCGCAGCCAGACCTGATGCCACTACAGATTACAACCGCGCCATGGCATGTTGTTCTGTATGAAAGTCTAAACTGTAGTAAAAACTATTGTATCAGTAATCTGGCTCTGCAAAATGCTTATAAATTGTCGTTTTTTTTGCTGCATGTCAGTTGTTGTAACTGGCACGTAACGTAGCGTTTTGTTGATAAGGGATCACGCAGAATGCACCGTTATCTCTTGCAGACGACATTTGATATTCCATTCCGATTCGCTCATCGCTTGCAGCCAATCCTCTGGTAGACCTGCATCGCCAGAGTCAGATGAGTTTTAATAGTACAGGATGTAGTTGTGATGTAGTAATGTGAAGCTACTTCCAGAGGATATTCTTCCAGTACAGTCATACATCTCTATCACGCTGTCTGCGCTGTGCTTTTAGCGTTCGTTTTGCAATAAACTTAGGACTTAGAGAGAGTGACCTGAAGGTTCGTCTTGTGCATAGACATCTACTACGGGAGGGGCTATTTTTGAAGTCAGGTTGGTCCATTAATGTGGCTTAAATTACGACCCATCCTCGAATTAGTTGATGTTATCTGTGCAGTTGGTTTAAAAAGAAGAGTGCGTATAGCAGTGGCGTACATAAGGGGGTTCCCCCTTTTTTATTTATTTGTTTTCCCAGTTGAACATAATTTAATATTTTGCCAGACGATTCCATTAAAACCAGCCTATTGTCCTCTGTCTTTCTCTGTCTTTCCCTCGCTCCCCGTCTCTCTCTCCCCGTCTCTCTCCCTCCCTCCCTCCCTCTCTCTCCCTCCCTCCCTCTTCCTCCCTCTCCCTCCCCCTCTCCCTCTCTCTCTCCCATCAACATCCACAACATTATACAAATAGGTTATGTTGAATCATGTTTCTCTTATTGGTTCTACGTCTCGTATGTCTAAGTCTCCAGAACCAACCATTGATTATAGACGCATGTCATTTATAGTCGGATTGTCGACCACTGTGTGTCCCAGTGGTTAATGCAGCAATGCGGATCCATGATTCCGCCTTGGGCGTGTCGTTGCGAGATCTTGAGTCACTGCACCCGTTTTAGTTTGTTGAGCTTTTACTGGGTACATGGGGTGTGCCACTTATAGGCCTTTTCCAGAGTAGGCCTATAATATCAAATTGTGTCAACTAGATTAAGCCCTATCACGCCCATGGTTTGGGGACATCGGATGATGAAAAGAATCATTCGAGCATTAATTTATCGTCTATGCGTTATGAATAATTTAGTTCATTATATTAGGTACATTCCGTATTTTTCTCATATATCACCCGCGACTGACATATTTATTATGCTGCTGCTACTGCTACTATACAATACTCATATTTG
The DNA here is from genome assembly GCA_033239005.1 of Lamellibrachia satsuma. Classification (NCBI taxonomy): domain Eukaryota; kingdom Metazoa; phylum Annelida; class Polychaeta; order Sabellida; family Siboglinidae; genus Lamellibrachia; species Lamellibrachia satsuma. The sequence continues at coordinate 422,712 of BSQZ01000037.1, read as the reverse complement.
CCTATATATACATTATCTTCTTTTGTCTCAGTTTCTCGTATTTTGGCAAGAACGATTTATATAATAATTGTGAAGCGCAAATTGTAACTTGAACAGCTTAATTAACGCATGTTTTGTCTCTGTTGCAACCGTGCTGTAACCAGATAGGCACGCACAATGATATGCGGTTCCACCTGGCTATCTCGAAATTATTTTATTCTAGCCTTATAGCTAGATAGTGGGGGAGGCGTTATGCCCCACATGGACATTTTGCACCACCCTACTTTAGACGTGAGCTACAAAAACACGGATAGATTTATGTTTCGTAAATTACCATTAGTTGAAGTGATGTTTAATTAAATGAAAAATGCATTGCACGTGTGCTCACTAAATGAACATCTAGATCATTTAGAGGCATCAGAGACTTTAACAGTATGTGGTGGCTCCGTCAACGGCCAGCATGGTGCGACAGGTAGCTACCGGTGGGCGACCCAGACATCTCATAAAATACTATACATAAAAATGTGTAGGCCCTCGTCTATAGGCCTGCAGCAGTTCAACTCTTGACTCGCCGTGGATCAGATAAAATAGGCATAATAAAGGTAAAATATGTGTGCACTGCTTCGCACGGGACATTGAAACGAAAGCGGGCGGCTGCGTTGTACAGTTGTAGGCCTAATCTTCATTACCATCATCATCAATGTCGTGACATCAGTAATTATATGAATATTATAGGCCAACACTATAGACTTGCGTGATAAGCATCAGTACATAACAATTATAGGGGCCTGTATGACCTAAATTGTGAGCTACCCGTAGGCCCCATTATATATTACACGCTATTTTTAAATGTGTAATGTGTCGCACTCATAGCCTTTCTTCGCACGCTGTGTGAGCTGGGCATATACAGAAATACAGACGATTGAAGCAAACAGATTCAGATCGACAGCTTGCTATGGCTGCCTCGACCAGCGAACACCGTACGCTTCGGTCTGGCCACATCTAGCTTTGATGACCACGAGAGTCACGCCGGTGTTCAATTACGATGTCAAAACCACACGAACATTTACATCCGGACATTGTTGTCACAACAACAAAAGCGCTAAGCGCTTACACACAAAAACGCGTCCCGCCTCCTTTAGCGACGGCATACAATAATTGAAACCGCGTGGCGCAATGCAGGTGCTTGCCAACCAATCACCGGCGTAGCGAAGGTCAACTTCCGTTGCCACTCAACGCTCATTCATAGTTATGTATGCACGCCGCGTAACAACATGAGCTCAAGCACAAAGTAGTTCTCAATAGTAGCATAAATATCACGAATTACACACACGCTAGCATAAACTTGCAATTCCTACATTTATTTGCTTTTGAAATAGTACATGCAATTTTTCTGTTGCACATTTATATGCGTCATCTGAAAATATTGCAAGCGGAGGGTGTATGAATACATTGTTGGCACACTTCACATCGGAGAAAAGCGCCAAGAAGGACTGTCTTGTCAATTTTCAAGCGATCGCTTTAGTCGTTACACTAAATATCTGAAGTCGTACGCTAGGTTCACACAAGTCAAAATGGTAAGTATTTTTCACCATTCATTTCACACCTAACTGCGTTTTCGTACAGCAATAAAATTGCCGAACAACGACTGCATTTCTAGTTATTTGACAACCGGCTCGGCCGTTTCGGTAAGCAACGTGCAGTCATATTGGAATCGTCCAGTTTATGTTGTTGGGTTACTTATGCAGTTGTTTATAAAGGATTGCTGTTGTCTGTGATTGTCATGTAAAGTCCAGTAGCTTGGGTCAGTTAAGATGTTCCTAGATGTAGATAGTTGGACATGCGAAATAAACGAACTACGTTCAAAATGCTATTTTGTTTGAGTACAAAAAAAACTGCTTCTGCTCGGATTGTACCGTCCGATATCGTCACGCTGCAGTGGTTTAAATCTTGTTCAAGGGTGGTTGAAATTTATTGTTGCGTGTAGTCATTCTTCTTTTGCTCGTGCTGGGATAGTATTGTAAGTTAAGTAATAATTATAAGGTAAACATTTAGTTTATTAACATTATCAGTAATTCATATGAAATGAACAAGCAACAGTCAGTAATGCACCACACCTTTGGCTTTGTTTGCCTTTGGCTATGCTACTGAAAGAATGTGACTGGGAAGATATAGTGTGTATGACTAACATAGTTACATTCTGTGGTCACATTGATCTCAAAATAATCTGGATGTACATAGGACTTTTGTGATAATTTGATAAACCAATACATGATATGAAAATTTAAATAAATGTTCTCCCAAATAATAATGCAGCACCCCTCAATTCAATGTGTGAGGCGTAGAGTTAAATGTAATCAGTGATAATCGTAAGGACTAGAGAACCAGAGTAAACCCAATCCATTGCGATTGGTGAAACGGTTAATAATTGCAACATGTCATCGATCACCATAGACAAGGCCAGTGCTGTGTCCTTGGCAGTTACCACTGGTGTGTGACTTTGCTTAGGCGGTTTGAAAATTGCAATTGAGATTCACAAATACGCCATGTATAAGATTCGAATGTATAGTCATAATGCAGCTTAGTAGGGAAAACCAATATAAACTAGGGTGAAATGGCATACTTCCATTGCATCATAATGCCAAACACACAACTCAAACTCGGTGCAAAAAAATATGAGTTCGTCATCCGCACCTGAAACAGTGAATCGATGTTAAGTGGTACTGGAGTATGCGTCGTGAATTTATGTGTTCAGAGCGGTTGAAAGACGAAGTGGAACAATTAATAAAATTGTCGTTTTCACAACTTTTACACTCCTTGTCAACTCATATGCGTGTTCTGTAGCTCGGATCCAGGTTGTTATTTTTGATTTCCATTACAACCTAGTTGGTAAAGCAGATCGTAACGAAATATTGTTGATTCCTTATCTATTCCAAAACTGTACATGTATTTTATTCAGTTCGACATACAACAGTATGTGACATTTAAAGATAATACACATTGACGCTGGTCCACTTATTTGATATCTTCTTTATAAACTGCACGGCCAGCACATCGTGGCTTCGATGGCGTTTTTGCAATCTTGGTGCAGCGGGCTGCGATCACCATACCCGGTGACAGATGATACGTGAACTCTGACCGAGTCCGAACACTTCGTTATAAAGAGAGTATACTTTCCTAGTGAATCTAATACTCAAGAAACTCTTTGTCAAGACAAACCCTTGCAGACAGCGAACGATTTTAGCAATTGACGCGAGCGATAAATCGCTCCCTAGATTATTGATTTGCGAGAGTGAGCGCTCGTCTGAAAAATGATGCCCTGGGCCTACTGACCAACCGTTGGCAGTTGGAGGAAATTGGAGGTAGTCAGGTGCTAGCCTCTCCCTGTCCAACATAGTTGGTGATACACCTGACTCAGTGACTGGGGGTTACACACCAAGTGAAACCAGTGAAAAGAAACCAACCCAGTCCATCTATAGTTGTGCCAACCTCACAACGTCTAGACCTCATTACACACCAAGCAGGCCAACCATTTTTGGTCCGACTCCAGATGATTGGTTGGCCCAATTCGGTCAGATCTGGCTGGCGTGTACTTAGCTAAAAGTAGTAGGTCCTTTCTACCTGGTGTCTGTGCTAGGATATACATAAAAGATCCCAAACAAGGAGTAAACATGTAACATGTCAATGATGTCACTCACAGAGCTGGTGGTCTATCTGTGAACCCACCACCATAAAAAGACACTCTTTCGTTAGCCCTGGTCATATGCTATTTGGACTTTGGAGTATAACCACATAAGTCATGCATGTTCTAGGACATGTAATGTTTTCATGATGAAAGAAATTATATAATAGGCAAAGGGTGCATGAGATTAAGCATAAAACAGCTTCACAATGTTGTAACATATCTTGTGATTCTCATTATGATAAGTTGTTTGTGCAATCTGTCCTTTTCCGATATTAATGGGAAAGTGACATTTAGATTATCTCCATGCCTTCATGGCACCTGCCCCTTTTATGTATTGTGTGCAGCTGAATATTTATGATAAGCTGAGTTGATGCTCCTTCTATTCCTGGTGGTAAATATTGTATGTATATGTGCATCTGCCTCTTGCAGTAGCTAATTGTCATTATGGTTGCACAGCTGTATGCATTCCCACAGGCAGACCTGGGATCCGAGTACATTTTCATGAATAGAATACAGGTACATTAGTGAAGACCGAGTACGAGTACATTGCTGAAAGCTGAGTACGAGTATATCTGATATTATAGTAATAGTAGCATTTTTTTAATGAATTTATATAATTCAGGAAAAGTATAAATATAATCACTCACGATGACAAATAAAAATAACAGTGAAGACATCTATCACTGTAAACTGTAAAGAAAAGTAGTGAATGTAAACATCACTCAAAATGTATACAGATTCTTAAAATCTAGAAGATTTGACAAGAAAATTCTGGCCGGAAATTTTGAATTCTAATGCTAAAGCAGGTATGGCCCGCCAGGACCACCCTTACTGAAAATTTGGATGCCTAAAATTCAGCATGAGTACACACGTAAGTGTGATTTTAAAATAGTCTTGCCGCCCCTTTGTTAATGCTCCTCTGGCGTATTTATACTCCCAGTTTTCCAAAATCAGACGCCGTCACTAGAGGCGCTGTGGTTGCTGAAACTGGACAATGACGTCTGCCAATCTTCCTTTCCCAATTTTGCAAGTTACACTTTTGAACTCTTGGAGCTGCGCCAATTCCAGGGTTCCCAGGGCTCCTTCTCGGTTCCCCCAATTACGATGACCCTCGGGTCAGAGCAACAAATGTCAGGATTAAAGGGAAGGCTGAAGTGTCTAAACAGTATCATCAATCTTTGACACCATATGGATTGTGTCCATATCCACTTGGGTGGTTTAATTATAATCCTTTAGAAACCTGTTTTTCTGTTGTTAATCTAGGCTTAACACATCGAATAAACTTCCAAATGACTTACTAAACATTAGCGCATAAAAACTAATTAAAAAACTGGCCTATACTTTACAACGGTATGCATTTAAATATGGGTTAAAATGTATTTAAATTGAAAATACATTCAAAATACATTTTATAGCACAGCATGAAAAGAAATAAAGGAATATAACAATTGAATGTGTATGATATATGAAACAATAAGCACGTTTAGGCATGTTGTGGGTGGTAGTGACCACAAGTCCACAACTAATGTTTGCTGAAAGGGTGGATTAGCACCTGCCAATGTCCAGGGCTCAATATCCCCTTTGTACTTTAACCACACTACACATTGGCACCAGACAATACTGGCTGGCTGTCTGACTTGATTCACCAGACTTCTTCAGAAGACTCAGTTAGCAGTATTTAGCACTGTCACTTGTGCCAGCAACAAAGGCATTTTATGGCTAACTGATGAATGATCCTTTCATTATGGGCTTAATTGACTTCCTGGCTTTAATAAACAAACACGGATTAGGCAGGGTTTTTGTTAAGAGTCGGGACCCGGGTATTTTACCCTGCTATGGCGGTCCATGTACCCGGCTATCATAGAGGAAGGCCGATTTTTATTATCCCTCGTGTCGGCTAATGACCGACCTGCTTTTGCATTAAACATTGCGGCGTCGACGTCTCATAGACAGGCCAATGATCGTTGATGATCACACCGTGGCCCATGTGGCAGCAAAACAGCGCTGGTCAACGAATATCATTTGCGTTAATAAACGTCAGTTTTAAATCGTTCGCACATACATTTTACACGTCTCTGTGCTTCCCACTATTCGTACCCTTGTGGTTCGTAGTTAGTAGACAGTCTGCCAAATGCCTAGCGGACATGTAGGCAACCATGCTGTAGGCGTAGCAGTGCTAGTTCAACGAAATAAGATGTCTAAGGAACAGTGGTGCATTTTTTTAAGCAAACGAAAATGTAACATTTGTTAACGCATATCCCGAAATGTTAAAGTCACTGAACTTGGCCAACAACAAGCACGTTCGTTTACGATACGCCATTTTGTTTGGTATGAAAGCACCGCCTTCTTGGCTATCTGTCGGTTATTTTGGTAGTCCCGTCTCTTTTTGGCAGTTGGATTTTCTTGCCTTGAAAACGGATTCCAATTCCCAAAGACCTCCTTATTTGGCATTGAATGTATGCAAATTAGCGCCGGAACTGGCCGAAAGCAAGTTCAGGGCTCATTCAGTCTCCATTTGGAGCTTTTGTGACGTTGCTTAGGTTCTTGTTTACATTTTCAAAGTTGTTGCTAAGGAGAAACGTTATGATAGCGTATAAACAAACAATATTATAGTCAGATACGCTGTTTAATCGATATGTCGCCGTATAAAGCGAACATATTACGCAAGCATCTTAGTCAGTGTAATGAGGAACGTCGTTGGTCGGGCCAAAATGACTTTGTCGCAGCAGGCGACATTACTACTGTCTACGTCTACGACTGGCACTGACGGCCAACACCGGGAGCGATGGCACAGCTACCGATAATAGCAACATTTTGTCGCCCTACAGTCGCTTCTGCGCAGACAATTAAACTACTAGTGCTTTGAAATCTTACGACCAAGCCGGGTCAAATGAACTGAGCAGTGTCTAGGTTGTGACACTGTTACCGACTGTCATTGACATTGTCATTGTATCTGTGACGTTGATGTCATAAAACATGTTTCTATAGCATGTTCCATTCAAGCATGTCTAATTGTATTGACTGTTTCTTGCAATCATTCTGGCTGTGCAAGTTATTTTATGTTGGCTAGTGTGGGGGGGGAGTAAACTATGATATAATTTTATCAATGTTAATGAAACATTATTTTTAAAACATTCAGATATTATACATAAATGCTAATACTATCGCAGTATTGCTAATTTGCAACATTTACTATTTGAAAAAAAATAAGTCGTTCAAGCTTTTAATGTTTCCTCAGTTTTTCCTTTGACTTTAACCAATGTTTTAGACACAGACTCAGTTTCCCTTTTTTTAGTGGGGTTATTACATCTCCCAAGCCAACCACCCAATATATACCAGATTTAAATTGAAGCTATTCTTTATCTAGCCTGCATTTCAGAGTTAGTGATGACTGAGTGTCATGCCAAGTGAAAATTCTCTGAATTTGTGTGTTGGCGATAATTACTTGCATTACCGATCCCCATCGGGTAAACTATGATCTAATTGTGTCACTTTTATTGAATTTTACTCTTTAAAATATTCAGATATTATACATAGATGCTAAGGCTATCACAGTGTTTATCATTTGCAACACTTTTTATGTGAAAACATAAAATAACAGTTGACTCATATTCAAGCAGCTGCAGTTCCATCAATAACATTTAACATAATCTTGAAGTGTCATTATATTATTTATTTTTACTTAGCAATTGTTGAAAACATCCTTGTGTAAACCAGAACTGTAATACAGTGGAACCCTGAAGAGATAATTAAAAAACATTAATCATTACATATCAATGGTTTAGTCAATTGTTACATAACTTAATTACAATAATTTGATTGCATAACATGATGTTACATCCTAAAATGCAGGTACAAATGCATTATATAAAAGTTCCTGGTGTATCCACACTACATACATAGTAACTTGGCCACAGGCTGAGCATGATAAGTGGCCCCTGCTTTGGGGTTCATGGTCCCTGCTACAGCCACACTTAACAAAAACCCTGAACTAGGGTTTCTGACTGGGAAAAGATTGAAAAGATGCTGCCTCTTTTCTGCACATTCAATGTGCAGAAAAGTGATCCACAGTGTGAATTTATGAAAACTCATCAATACCAAGTAAAAATTAAACCACATCTACTAAATGTAACAATAATAACTGTTACAAATCAGGGGCTATTACATTGCAATTAATATCATGGTTATTGTAATAGAATTGACATGATAAAAGTGTTTTTAATGATCCTGCATTAGAAAACATATAACTCAGCTGAGATGCATGCAAGAAAAAAATTCATTTGATTCATATGCAGGTAATACAGTTTGCTACCATACTTTTTGAAATTATTGTTGCAGTTGTTAATGATTTGATAAAATAAGAAATAAAATAATTTTCACAATATCATATTGAAAAAGTACTCAGATGTACTCATAAAATCTGAGTACACTAAACACGGGTACTTGACCATAATTTCTACGAGTACTTCAAAAATGTACTCAAGTACTTCGGTCCCAGGTTTGCCCACAGGGCTACCAAGCGATATATTGTCACTAGCAGTAGAACACATAATATGCTATCCCTGAACTGAATTTGGCAACCTCTGCTGAGTGCTGACACAATGGGGAGTAGATACTATGCATTGGTGTATTGATTAGCTCGCTCCTGTGTATCTGTTGGACCCAGTAGGTTGGTGTAGCAACAAGCAAAAAAAACACCTGGTCCCCGCTTGTTAAGTCCCAATGCTGGTTGATGATACTCCATGGGTACTTATGATGCGATGGCACTGTTAGCGTCATATGAGCAGTGGCTCAACATGTCACCTGTAGCTTAAGGGGCTCATTTATTATTTATGTATACAAATGCAATAGAGGAACTTGTTTTACTGTAATTTACTCTTGAGTTTGTAAAATGTGCAGGCACGTGAAAATTTTACTTTCTTTCATGTTTATCATTTGCTTCCATGTGTATTTTTGGCTTTTTGATTAATTGGATTTGTTTTATGTGTTGTTAGGCAGACCAGCTCACAGAAGAACAGATTGCCGGTAAGCAGAAATGTTGTTTTGGACAATAGAAATAGTTTTAGCTTGTAAGGAACATAGTTGTACCAGTGTAAAACTAGCTGACAGAAACCCCACATCATGCAAGTGTTGGAAATTGTACTTATGTTTCACTTGACTCGTAGAATTATATCAATACCATGATTTGGCGTAGGGAAACTCTTCTCCAAGAAAGATTTTAAGCAGGAGATAATTTTAATTGTGTATCATGGGATCCGTCAAATAAAGTTACTACTGCTTATAGATGCTGCAATTGAAAGGCTTGTTTTTATGTGTTCCAGTAGATTTTTCTTTGGCTCATTTATTAGCCACTTTCAAAGGAACAACATCCCAGCTAGGCTAGCTTGTACTAAATATACTCATTGACTAGTCAGGCTTCACTGATGTATGTGTATGTAGTATCTTCTAGCAGGTGATTGAGTGTCTCAAATGTCAGAGTTGTGTGTTCTTTGTAAAGAGAGACTGCACCAAACATAGTAGTCACACATTCATTCCTTGCCTTGGGTGATTGAACATCGTAAAAGCTGTTTTTCTGTCTCATTTCCATGTGAATTGCACATCAACGGTACTGAAAACCCTTGGAACTAATTTTTCTTGACTGACATTTGCAAACACTCACATTGAAAAAATTTATTTGTTAAGATGCCTTCACATAATGTTTCATTGATGTAGTGATCAATCCGTGTTCGGCAGCTGCCATGTTTCATAAAATAATTGACTATATATAATGAATGTTATTTACTGATATCTGGGGAACAAAGTGGCTGCGTAGCTGTACAATCAGTGCATCTACATTATCAGATTTATAGGTTTGTAGCTATAGTTTTTCCTCTTGATTTATAGTGGCTGTGTTTTGTTCTTCTAGAAGAATGGCTATGAGTCATTTGATGTTAGTCGTCTTATGGCTTGGGATTTTCGACAATGCACATTGTTGACTAATATACATTGTTGACATTCGGTTGTCATGTGGCGATTGATCGTCTTGCCATAGCATTTGATGTGCTTAATGGTGCCTTCTTGTGACCACCTTTCAGTAATGGATGTTCTGTAACAAATCGTTAAACACATTTCCGTTCATTTGTCAACAGTAATATATTTGCGTCATTGGCCCAACCATCAGTTGACAGCCGATGCCTTTTTGTTGTAACAGTCAATCAATGGAGTGAATTGTAGCCAGTAGCTAGAGGTAATCAACACACAAGCAAAACATTAATTTTATACCAAGCCCCTCCGACATTTGTTGCCCATTGGCACATTACACTTCGCCCCTGTAGACATGATTACACAAACAGGATTCCAATTTCTCTTGGAAGCTTCCAGCCACATTGCAGTTGCTGCACAAAAGCTGATTGTTCTTATAATTCCATCACTGGAATGCCATCGCTGTCTGACAGTCAGGGTTGGAGTCAAGTACAGTTGATCAAGTACCCAAAATAAATATCAAGTACAAGTACAGTTCAAGTGCTCACTTATGTACTTAAGTACATCAAGTACTGACATATCAAGTACAAGTACTCAAATATAAATGGGCCTAGTTTAATGGTTGTAATGTTTTTCGATATTTTGCCATGTTTATTTTGCAACACAAATTTATGTGACTTTGATATGAGCAATACTGAGCATCACATTTTATTATCATTTGGTTGTGAAGATCAAGCAGAAAAGTTAAAAAAAAATTCTAAGTACTTGCTATTTACCAAGTACTCTAGTTCAAGTACAAGTACTTTGCATTTTTACACATCAAGTACTCAAGTACTGACAAACGTGTAGTTAAGTACAAGTACTGGTACTTGACCCCAACCCTGCTGATAGTGTCTGTTGTCATACTTCAAAAGGCTGTAAATGGCTTCGAATCCTGGCCCTATCATTTTAGAGTCTAATCTACTACTTTGGCACCTTGTCCCATTAGCTACATGGTTATTCAGTGTTGATTAATCCAGTGGTGAGTGTACTTCCAGTTTACATCACTTCATGCGAAGAATACGCCTTTTTTATCAGAAATTTCAACAACAAAATCGGTGGGCATGCCCCGTAATGTTGTTGCCCACCTTGTATAGCTAATAACCCACGGTTGCCTAATCCAGACTTTATTTTTTATTAGTGCAATGCAGTAGTGTTCTAATTTTGGATAACGCAAACCCACATTCCCACACAGCAACACGTTTGGCAACAGAGGTGTGCCTCTGCTCCATCTCTTGGATATCTAATGGTTAATTAGTGGTTGAATGTCATAGATCCATGCCTCACTACAGATCTGTTGTCAGTTGTTGTTTCCATAGGTGTCTACCATTGTCAACCATTAATGGTCTGGTCCTTGAAATGTGAGAGCAGAGTGTGTAGTCTCCATTGTAACATGTGCAAACATTAACCCATTTTATCCTGAAGCTGTTGCAGATGAGTTGCAGCCAGTTCATGACCAGATCCAAGAAATCAGCTTGACAGCTTAAGAAATTGACAGGCCTTCCATTAAAATGGACATAACTCTATTGTTTCTCATTCAGTTTTTAAATATGATATCAGGGTATGAGTGATTTAACAAGATTACCATCCCAAACAACAAGTTCCAGATGGCAAGTGGACAAGGAAGCCATTGGCTGAGTCTGATAATTTTCTCATTTATGTGTAGCCCGCGCCTTATCAAATATCTGTCAATTCTATTTTAAACATATTCACACTACTAGCATTAACACTATCATTTGGCAGTTTGTTCCATTCATTTATCACCCTCTATGAGAAAGAGTACTTTCTCAAGTCCAACCTACACTGCTCCTTAACTAATGCTGCTTTGTGTCCTCTGGTTCTACTGCCTTCTTTAAGTTTGAAGAACATATTCCTATCAACATCCTCATAACCGTTCACTATTTTAAACACTTTATTTGGTCTCCTCTTAGTCTCCTGGTCTCTAGTGTTGTCAAACCATATTGTAATAAGCGACTTTCGTAACTAAGGTCTCTCAATTTTGGAATCATTTTAGTTGCTATTCATTGTATTCTTTCTAGCTTATCTATGTCCTTTTTACGATACAGCCTCCATGCTTGAATGCAATATTCCAAACGTGGTCTAACTATTGCTTTGTACAGGGGTACAATTAGCTGTTTCTCCTTATACATGATAGTTCTCCTAATTTGACATAGAATTTGATTTCCTTTCGAAGCCGCAATCCCACATTGCTCTGAAACTTTCATGTCAGCACTAAATGTTACTCCTAAGTCCTTTTCTTGTGTTCTACGTAGTACAGCATCCCCCATTTTATATTCTTCATCCATGTTTCGATGTCCTATGTGTATACATTTACACTTCCCAAAATTGAATAACATTTGCCATTTTTCTGACCATTTAACTAATTTATCTAGATCATCCATTAGTAACCTTTCTGAATACTTTTGTGTCATCTGCAAATTTGAGTACTTTGCTAGGTATGTCATCTTCCAAATCATTTATATATATTAAAAACTAATACTGATCCCTGTAATACCCCACTCAAAACCGATTTCCAGTTTGAAATCTCACCATCTACTATTACTCTCTGTCTTCTGTGTGTAAGCCACTTTTCTATCCAGTTGATTACATCATGACCTATACCATGGGCTTTTAGTTTTAAGTAACAATTTTTATCTAAGTAGACAACATCCACTGGTGACCCGTCATCTACCCACTTTGTAATTTCTTCAAAAAACATAAGAGATTGGTTAGATATGACCTAGCTTTAAGGAACCCATGTTGAGATGTATTTATTAATTTATGTTTTACAAGCAATTCCACCATGTGGTCTCTAATTAATGTTTCGAGTAATTTACATACAATTGATGTTAAACTCACTGGTCTGTAATTTTCTGGCTTGTTCCTCGATCCTTTCTTTAATACCGGCATAATCGATGGACTTCTGAGTGCTCCAAAAGGTGTCCCGTACAAGAAACTCAATGTTTTAAAAAGCATTTATTGTCGGTGTTCTGAGGGTAATTTACCATGTTTACTAAATAAATAAAAACAACACATCTTGGTATTACAGATTATTTTAATAAATTAAAGTTCAGGCATAAAAAAGTGATAGCCCCAGTGGGTTATACCCAAAGTCGAATAGCCTGTGGCTGTTTCACCTAGTTGAGCACTTTTACGATGACTTGTCTCGGTTTCTGCATCCAGATCTGGCAAGCTGCTTCGAAGTCAGAGTTGTCTAGGTCAGGCTCCTCTACCAGCAACAAGCGAGCATTTAGCATTTTGATCGACAAACTGTTTCTTGATTTCGTTTGAATTCTGTTAAGTGTCAAAAAACCTCTTTCACAGTCGGCTGTTGATACTGGAATCACTTGGCCTAGTGGACATCCTGTTGACAACAACCTCATCATTTCAATTGCTGTCTTTCTGGCAAGATTCTGTTCAGCAACAACCATGTGTTTGTAGAGTTGCCACCCGGTCTTGTCAAGTTGAGGCAGGCCATCATAATGAGCCAGAAGTCCATCGTTCTTGTAATTTCAGTGCTGCCTGGTCATTCCTGGGAAACTGACATGGGTCCAACATCGTTCTTGTCATCCATGTCGCTAGCACCGAAAACAGCCTTCTTGGTTCTTGTCTTCCACATCACCAGCGGCAAGTCTCCCAACAACCATCCCGTCATCTTTATCACCACCATCATCATTGACATCAGTTTCAAGCTTTTTATTAACAAAAAAGTGGACCGTTTTAATTGCCAATATGCCATTTTGCACGAAGCCCAGCGACTAATGTTAAAATGACTGTGTTGACTCTGCGTGCTCCTTAATTCATCCAACGTGGTGACGTTGAAACCCCATGTATTAACATTACGAATGTCTATTTGATGATCCGACTGACATCGGTATCTCCCGAATCACGTTCATTGGTTTATCGACATAGAATGTCAGGATTCCCACCGACACATCAGAGGGGATACTGGTTCAGCGGTTTGATTTGTTTCAATGAACAGTTAATCTCAGAAGCCATCAACCTATAGACCAGTTAATCTTTTCGTGTTGTATGAATAATAGCTCAGGCATTGACCAGTTAACTTACAGAGCACTTTTTCAAAGAGCACATTGTGAAAGTGGATTTATAGGTCAGCTAGTGATTTCATAATCTGCTGAGGGTACTGCTCACTACAGAGCACTTTTTCCAATGACATGTTATGAACTTGTGAAAGTGAATCTAGAAATAATAATTATTCATACAATTATGCATGCATTTGATTGCGCATTTGGCTGTGCATTTGACAAATCAAATGTCTGTGGATCACATACAAATGTTTAAGGTACGTATGCAACTGCATTTACAATTTGATGGAGACATTGAATGCACATTCAAATGCATTTGCAGTTGTTAACAAGCCTCATAATCAAATATGTTAATCAGAATGTCTTGACAAATTATATTGTCAATCGGTTTGTTTGCTTCCATAGTATCACCAGTATGAAGTAAATTGGTGTAATATCCTTAAAAAAAATTACAGTCCACGCTCCTGTGTCCGCCATCTTTGCTACAAAATAGCATGGAGTGTCTTCTTTCCACGCCGATAAACTGATGAACAGTGCTGATTCAATGTTTCTTCGGTATTCCCCAATGGCGACAAGATACTGATGTTATTAAATATGAATCATCCAATTGGCATCCATGGTACAAATGTCTGGCTACGACTGAAATATATCCCGGATAAAATGGGTTAATAATGTTGCTATACCACCAGTAGTTTACTATATGGTCAACTGTGTGCCGAGTGTGCTAACAACGCAACTTAACATGTGCACATGACCACTGGCTTGCTAGCATTAATGAGTTTCTTATACGTGGCCACCTGTTGGTATAAGTATATTTAGACTGGGTGGCTTTCTCATGACCCATAATCACAACCTTTCTAGCAGAAAGTAATATTGCCTTGTAGCTGGGCAACTTGCCACAGGACAAATTTGAAAGTCGTTTAATCAGATAACATTATTATAGAAACAACAGGCAGAGGTTTAGAAGATATGTGTCTTGGCACATCGATCCTTCCACAAATGGTTAGAGAGTAGTTGGACCCATTGCATTGTATAAATATTGTTGAACAGTTACTGATAATTTTCCAAGGTTATTGACTTACATGCATGATCCGGTAGATATACCTTTGGGTACAATGTACTACAAGGAATAAATGACTTGTCTCCTCATAGGTGGAGGTTGTGTAAGATGCGTTTATTGCGGCTTGACAGTTGCCAGATTGGTCACTGCAGTTAAGGTAGCTGGGGTGGCTATTATGTGCTTGTCTTGAATTGATTAGTTTAGTAGACATTTTTTAAAGGATTTTTGTAAAGGTGAAAAAATAGCCACTAAAACGAAGTTGAATTGTTTTGAGAAAATACCCACAACAAATAAGTATGACAGTGTAATGGATAACTTTATGGCAGATTTTGGTTAACATAACCAATTGTGTCTGCTACACCTCTGTGAATGAATTAAGCAAAAGTTGAATGACAGCCTAAAGTGCCAGTGTATTTTTGACACAAACCCTTCACCAATCGTAATTTACTGCTGTATTACGTTGCACACATGTAAGACCATTCATATGCAAAATTGCAACTTCATGAGTGTTGTAGTTTTTCTCAAACAATATTTCAAACATCATATCCTGGTTATTGATGAAAACAATCTCAACAAATACTTGTTTTTGTGTTGAAATCTATGGTTTTTCACTGGCGTTTTATGTATTGTTGACAAAACATAATGGCCATTTGTAATATTGACATCCCCTTAATTTTCCGCCACAACAGCCCTTGAATCTGTACTTGTAATGTGTTGTCATCTATGTTATCAGGTTACGCCAGTCATCTAACAAACATGTGGCAGGGTGTGAGTATGGTCATTTTGATTGGCCGCGGGGTTACCAGTTCACGTGTCTGCATCTCCGCACACAGTCATTGCTAAAGAAACATTGCTTTTCTGGGAACTCAAGGGGATTTCCAAAACGACCGTATTTTTAAAGGATGGACCAACGAAATGTTTTAATCAACTGACACACTAGCCGCCCCAGCTATCTTAATGTTTGAACAAGCGTTAACTAATTTAATAGTTAGTCTTATGATTTCACAGAAACTACATACAAAAGTTGCATGAACGAACTAGCATGCTGCAGTGGATACTAGGTAGGGTTGTTTTTTTTACCAAATTAATTTGAAAATGAGACTAATAAAACAATTGAATTGATTAAGCACTTTAAATATGTTAAAAATAATTGAAATATGTCTATAAGAATATTTTACATGCTTCCCAGTTCATTGTGTCCGTAAAACTTCCCATCTATAAAACTAAACAAAATAATATGTATGCTCGCACACGTAGGCGTGCTTTGTAATAGCAGCAGTCACAATGATCAACTCCAATATGTTAGATAAGAGTCAGCTGCTGGTTTGGTTAGGCTACTGTCCAGTACTCACTATGTTCTGTTTGTGGACAACAGAAACTAGGAGTCCAACACAAGTAGGGGTGTTGACTAAAAGTGTATTCGACTCCAGTTTCAACCAGTATTCACTTACACGTGTTGTATACAAAATGTATGACATAGTGACCTCCAGTCTGTCATTCTTGAAGATTGCTGTGATATATAAAATTTACTTTTGTTAGCCAGTTGAATAAACGTGGTATGGTGCGTGGCAGCTTTATATTGGTTCCTCAATGTAACTGGGGTTTTTTCCTGGCATTACAGTACTGGGTACTCATAATTTTGAAGAAAGAGTCCATAATGGTATTAATGGAAATGTAAAAAGTGACAAGCTTTCCCATGTCAAGCATATATAAGCTTAAGGGCGATATTGCTTATAAGGGCAACACTGTGGTGACTCAGATTTAGTATTTTACATCCTGTTCATGCAGATTAGAGTATGACTCATTTGTTGTACGAACCCAGTGCTGTACTTACATAAAATGTGCATTACTGGCTTGTGAATATACCAAAATTCTAGTTGGGTGAATATTTCGTAACATCAGAGTTTGGGATTGGGGGCAATGTTGGCACAGATGTAGTTTTATTTGGCACATTCTTGTGTTACTGAAAAGGGTCTGTGTTGCGTAGTTGTTGGGGTCTGGTCAAGACTGTATCACTGAGGTTGTATGAGTGATTCGTTAGTGGCTATTATTTTATTTTAACCCATTATACCCCACAACGGCCGCGACTGGCCGCTCTGTGTAGTCCTGGAACGGCTGCCGCCGGCCACATACAGGACCCTCTATTAAAAAATCCTGGCAAATAACTACTGAACTAAACGCTACAAAATTTTGCCGCACCCTAGCGGATTCATTTTGCAACAACAACAGCTCGTTACGTGCATGTGTTGCCCTTTCAGAGAATATTGATTTTCATCGATTTTGTTCACGCTATCTCGAAAATTTTTATTTCTATATTTGTGATGCGCCACGCCAAAACCAGGCGCTTCTCGCTAAATTTTGTTCGGCGCAGGAGCCTAAAATGCATGGTGCCGTTCGAATTGTCGAAAATCGGTTAACGACGGAATCGAACAACGAAATTATCCAGCTTTCCATAAATCCATTTATATAAGCTGAAAGATTGTTCAAACTAGTAATATTTAGCACTTTATTGAGGCCCCTGATTAACGTCGCGGTTGAGAAGTCTGAAACAAAGCCATGTTTACGCGCTTTTGATCGACTGTCTTCGCTCACTTACAAGTGGGAAACCCCACGTGTTATACATGGCTGGAAAGCTTATGACGTCAACTACACGTGTGATTGGGAATCTCTTACTCTAGACCAATAGAACAGCTCCTATTATACATACTTTATCCAGCAACAAAGTGCTGTTGTTGCTATGGAAGTTGCGAAACGCTCGCTGATTGGTCAAAAGCGTAAGCGCGCATGCGCAGTCGGCTTGTTTACACATTCCTTTCGTCTTTGTTCGCCAGTTTTGCCTGCTGTTTTCGTCTTCGATTCGTTAATGAATTGCACTATGGCATCGAAAGAAGCTTATGTAGCTACCGAGTTGGATAGTGCGATGGGGTGCAATCTCGAGGACAGCAATTTAGCTGCAGTGATTGAAGATTATTTCGAAGGCCGCGTCGAGCCCGTGGAAGTTGCCTCGGCAGGGGCAGGGGAAGACAACATTGAGCCTGCACTGGTTGGCTCAGCGCCAGCGGGAGCGGACTTTCCAAATTAGGGAAACTGACATTGTGTAGTGTTATTATATATGTAATGTGTAAATAATGTTTTATTTTAAGATATTTCAGGGATTTACTTTAGGGGTTCGGCACCCAGTGCTCGCGGTAGTCTCTGGGAATACCAAACCTGGTAGTAAATGAGGTGGCATTCAATAAATAATAGGTTTTTCCACTTTATACTTCTGCATCTAATTTATACATACCTACTGGAGGAACATACAAAATTTCATTCCATTTGGAGCATTATAAGTGCATGGTTGCTATGGGAGAAGCAGTTTTTAAAGCTGATTTTCTCAAAACTATTATTCCAAGAACGTGTACACTAAAAGTGTAATATCTTGGCCCATGAGTAAGGTACACTCTTCATGTTGGTGTCATTTTAAAGCTGTGTATCTCCTCTATTTGAATCAGTAATAAAATGGTTTTGTAAAATTGTCGAGAAGAGCCTGGTTTTGGCGTGTGGCATCACATTTGTCATGATAACATATGGTGTAACCTGAAAAATAACCATGAGAATTTGATACATTTTTCATTGGTGCAAAGCTAACACATATAGCTACATTTTCTTCACTGGGTTGCATAGGGTTATAGTGTGGGATCATTGTCAAATGTCAGTCGCAACTTTCAAAGTTTTAACAATTTTACTATTTTGTCTTTGCAAATTGTGATCAAATGTCAACATTTTATTAATATATCCTATTTCTATGTATACATGCATGTGGAGAAATTACTACTCTTCAAAATAAACACAACTTGTAATTGTCAATATTGAATAGTTTTTTCTACAGATTTTTTAACACAAGGAGGTAAAATCATTAAAAATTTGCCAGAAATCCTGGGAACAGTGAGCATGTTTTAATAAAATTGTATTCATTGTCTTTTGACGTAACAGTTGACTCACATTTGCAAAATTACTACATTTATATTCCTTGAATTATTCTTTTCTTTTCCGTAAGTTATTATACTACAATACATGGTGTGCTTTGATATATATGCCAGTAGATTACATGTACCTATGGAACATTCATTATTATGCATTTTGTGAACAGTTTTGTGTGCTTTATATGTATATATGCAATCAACCAAAATCATAGTACTTGCATGCTAATTGTAATATTTCACAGGTAAATACAGATATTATTATAATTTCTCTTGCTGCTCATAGAGGACATGTAGGCCTACCTTGCAGTACCAAACTTGCCTCATTTTGTGCTTTATTGTGTCCATGAGTGACGAAATAAAACTAGATTTTGTATTTAATTTTTCACTTTGCGATTGTTTACATATGCTAATTGTATGCTAATTAGCCACAGTTAATCATAACATTGATAGTGTTACTACCATTGCTAAGATAAATATTCTGTGATTCAGAATATGTATATATTGTAAGGGTTTTGATGAAGAGTTTACATGTTACAGTGCATTTCATAATCCCATGGGTTGAAACAAAATCAACTCCCCCAGAAATTCAGGGCTTATCAGATTAATCACACTAGCGACATATGCTATGTCTTAGTGAGAGTCTCCATTGACTATATATTTATATCATTCTCTGTGTGTATGGATTTTGTTTGATATTAGTCAAAAATAAAAAAAATTACCTCCCTCCTCCCCCTCTCAACATTCAGTCTTGGCTGAACTAAGCAACATTCTAATAATGTCTGCTACTAATGAAGTCTTGATAATACAAGTGATCCATTTAACAAGAGGTTCAGTGGGTTATCTGAAGGCCAGCAGTAGTTTTGCCCCTAACAACTTAATCTGTACCATTTTGGTCCTCTGTAATTGGCATAGCTATTTGAAGCTATACTATTATACTACCTACCGTTAGGTTATTTTTATGACAGCTGCGATATAAATTGATAGGATCAGAACTACCATATTTACTAATGTTATCTGATGTGAATTAAACTAATATAATTGTAACAGTATGAAACCGTGCCTTGATGAAAACAAGACGTCCTTCCTGGCAGTGTTGAAAATGTGTAGATCCATCATTCTGGACAACACTGATTTGGCTCAGCCCTTTTACCATGAATAAAACAATAGCATTGTAAACTGGCTTGAGCCACTGGCAAATTTGCTAGTGCTGCTCTTATGATAGCTATTAGGCGATTGTTAGAAACAGCTGGTTGCCAGACATTGAACGCTTACAAACAACCTGCAAGCCAGCCAGTGTTATATATTGCATCATTTGAAAGATAGTTCAATCATCAGTAAATGAAATAAGCTGCTACTCAACCTGTTGACTATTTTGGCGACTACTATTGATAGTTTAACTACTATCCATGCCAAATGTTAATTGTTTTATTCTCAAGAACATTTATTATAATAGGATTCATTTTTTCCGGGAGTCCAAGATTCCTTGGTTCACCCTCCAGGCTCCTTATGCAGCCCTTGTTAGGAGTCTGTGTGACATCAGAAGACAATACATCCATTGTTAAACTGGCTGATTTCAATGGTCCGTCAACATGCATGTTAGCTGCCATCTTGATTCACCTCCTGGCTGTACCGAGTGGTCATACTCACTTCTGTTTGTACGATAATACGGTACACTTGCAACGAACATGGGTGCAGGCCTACGTAGGCAACCGCTTCTGGTTGGTCAAAATACAGGATTTACATTAAATAGCTAACTCGGGCCTGCTCCACCCCATTTGAGCACCATACATAGGTTATAGTTATATTTGTTGACAAACTGCAGAGTGCGAAGTTTGTCTGCTGACCCCCAGATATGAGCAGAATAGGGGTCTGCAGGCTCCCACCAATTTCCAATGAAAATCAATGCTTGTATAATATTTGTACTCAGTAGGAATCATAGTTGGTCAGAGTTAATTTGTCAGGGAACATAAAAAAAATTTTTGTAGTGTGTGATTACTTAATTTTTTTCATCTAGTGACATAGTCAACCTTGCATATAGCAAATAACTTTGTGAATATGTTGGTTATCTTTAAACTTGTTTTGCTGCCTTGTGTATTGAAAGAGAATGAAATACATCATGCATGGTACTGTTGTCATTTCAGAATTCAAGGAAGCGTTCTCGCTGTTCGACAAGGATGGAGATGGTACAATCACAACAAAAGAATTGGGAACAGTGATGAGGTCTCTAGGTCAGAACCCAACGGAAGCTGAGCTTCAAGACATGATCAATGAAGTAGACGCTGACGGTACGTAACTGGTGGTACAAAGTGTTTGGATAGCATAACTGGGTTTTCCTGATTAGTGATGGTTGGAAAATAAATGTAGTAATTTAAACCTCGTTATGTTTGTTAGTAAAAGTCCTACATTGAAACCAGTCTGCTGATTAGCATTCTTTTGAGACAGTCCCCACCCTGTAGCCCGAAGTAATGTTACAAGGTGGTGATTACTGCCGATCACCTTTATTTTGTCAGCCTCATAGGTATAGGTATAATACTACCATTCGTTGTTGTGTCTGGTTCACAATGACTGTTTGGGGCAGGGTTGAAAAAATCATGATTTTTTTATTTAAATCGGATTTTTTTTTATCTGGAATATAGACATTTATATAGATGTCTATATTTATAAATTCTTTCAAACTTGTTCTATTCAAATCGATTTGGGTACTTGTCTTGACAGAGGGTACATGATTTTTAATTATATAAAGACATTAGGCAATGTCCACAAGGCCTCACCCCCTGTAGTTGCATAATCTGTCTTGGAAAGGAAAGCATGCTGTGTGTCTGTGGCTGTAGCAGTGATGATTATTGTTTGCTGAGAGGATGGATTAGCACCTGTCCAGGGCTCTGTGTACTCTTATGGGTCTCTAACCAGACTGCAAACTGGTAAGGTATTAGACAATTGTCACTAAGACTGTCTCACTTGAGTCAACATACTGAATTGGTAACAACTAGCACAAGCTCTAAGTGGACTTTAACTCGGGGCTTCTGACTTGAAAAGATACTTCCTCTTGAAGACAAGTTTGTGTGGCTTCACTACATCCAGAAAGGGAATAACTCAAACATACACAATGTCATAAAATATCTGACTGTCAGGCTATCTGGTGACAATACAACTATACAAGTGTGCACAAATTGTGCTTTTGTATTAAAAAAACATACAAAACTTTGTTGATCTAGATGCTTGTAAACTATTATTTGTGTTAAATTCATATAAATCAGTGATTAAAAAAATCAGAAATAAAAAATTCAAAAATCAATGGGTTTTTTTAGTGATTTAAATCAATGATTTGAATCAAATAACCCTGGTTTGGGGTGGGGTTACCTTGTCTCTTGAAGTGCATCTGGAATGCACATTGATATTAAACAATTTCACTGTTTCACACTGATTATTGTAGGACCATTCTGAGCGTATATATTTGTATGTATGTAGACTTACATATGTATCGAGTACTGGGATACCGTTGCGTAACGAAATGCAGGCTTGTTCAGTAAATACCAGGCAGGTATTTCCTTTGTGGTTCCTAGATGTCATTATCTTTGCTCAAAGGCACTTGTAATCAGTTATCTGTGTCGGGTGTAATCAGTGATATTAAACAATTTCACTGTTTCATACTGATTATTGTAGGACCATTCTGACCATATATATTTGTATGTACATAGGCTTACATATGTATCGAGTACTGGGATACCGTTGCGTAACGAAATGCAGGCTTGTTCAGTAAATACCAGGCAGGTATTTCCTCTGTGGTTCCTAGATGTCATTATTCATCATTAGCTCAAAGGCACTTGTAATCAATGATCTGTGTCAGGTGTAATCAGTGATCTGTAACAAGTTTTAATTGTTGAAGTATACATCTGTTTCCTGAAGCAGTCACCTGTTCAGAAGTGATGCCATTATACTGGTCTGTAATTTATATCCTTGTGTTTGTCTGCCTTCTTGGCATAGTGCTATCTCCTCATGTTGTTTGCCGCAATGTATCTCGTTGTCGTGGGTGATGTTTCACATGTGCAACATACAGCATCACTTATTATGTGAGAGAAACAACATGTCAGTTGTTGGTGTACTTAAAGATAAGATTGGCAGCCTGATGAAGCCATCGGTACCTGGTGCCATGGTTTGCAACTAAACTTTGATCGTAATTACAAAATTTTATCCAGTATAAAAATGTTGG
The DNA here is from genome assembly GCA_033239005.1 of Lamellibrachia satsuma. Taxonomy (NCBI): domain Eukaryota; kingdom Metazoa; phylum Annelida; class Polychaeta; order Sabellida; family Siboglinidae; genus Lamellibrachia; species Lamellibrachia satsuma. Next base: position 399,767 of record BSQZ01000037.1, on the reverse strand, counting down.
TAGATCGACATTTGGAATTCTGTTCTTTGGTGCCTTTGTTACGAATTATAGTTAAGATAAATATCTGGGCAATGTTTTTGGCAGTTTGTATTAGCAACATTGCAGTTATAAAAAAAATATTGCTTTGCTTCTGCCAAAGTTTTAATCAACTACATTGACAGCTGCATGACGTGGTTACACCACGACATGCTTTGGCCTTCGCAATTGTTTAAACTCAGCCCTGAAAACTGTATGGTACCCACTTACATTGTTTTTGCTGTGAGCAACATTATACAGACAGGCATGAACCAACACACCATCTTCATCAGTAGAACTGGGCTTGGTGGGTGCATTCCCATATTAATTAATTTGTTTTCAAGCGTGGAATAAGCTGTATGAATAGTCAGACTATATATGAAGGCCACTTGGTTGATGACGTTGGTGATTTATCTAAATTGCAGGCAATGGGACGATCGACTTCCCCGAGTTCTTGACGATGATGGCGCGCAAGATGAAGGACACTGACAGTGAGGAGGAGATTCGCGAAGCATTCCGTGTTTTTGACAAAGATGGCAATGGCTTTATCAGTGCTGCTGAGCTGCGGCATGTCATGACAAATCTGGGCGAGAAACTGACAGACGAAGAGGTCGATGAAATGATCCGGGAGGCTGACATTGATGGAGATGGACAGGTCAACTACGAAGGTATTTCCTTTTGATACACCTGGGTGACAATTGTCTGATTTTCTGGGAGATGCTGTAGTGTTGAAGATCGATGTTTCAAGATTATCCCTAAGTTGTCGCCATTCACGCAGTATACACGTTCTCAGTGACACCTACTCCGGTCCATCACATTTTAGGGGAGCGATTTATCGCTCGCACTAAATGCTGAACTGCTCGACAAGGGGTTTCTGCAGTATCAGATTCACTAGGAAAGTCTAGCATCTTTTTATGCGGGTCCAGTATTTGGTGAGTCCCATATCAGTCATCACCAGGGAGCTATTTAACCCTACGAGTGACCAATAATAAATTTCCGGTGTGTACACAAATCGGAGTTATTCATAAGGATGCTTTTAAAAAAATCATAACATCGCTAATAATTATCGCACAAATGTGATTGAGGTATCATTTTGTTGCTAAAAAGACTCTTATATAATAAAATGATAAAAACAACAGCACATAATCTTATTATGGGGATATTACTTTTTGAATTTCATCAAAACACAACTATTTTTTCATCCTGCTACCAGATAATTACTGGGTGGTGTGTCCCTATGTCCAATTGGGAAAATGTAGCCATACATATTAGCTACAAAATAAAACGAAAATGATTAAAATATGTTAAGAACTTTTATTTTTATGATTTTTTCCAACACTGGACTGGCGATTCAGACAGGCCCGCCCATCAGTCCCATGTCGTTTACCATGGCAGTGCGGGCTGGCGAAGCCGGCGAAAATCGCAATGGCAACTTGCTGATATTTACCTCAAAATAAATTTACCTCACCTAAATATGCCAAATTAATTTAGGTGAGCGATTTGTTAGTTTTTTTTTCCCCGTGGTGGCTGTTGTTGTCAACATGAAGGTTTAATTGGTACTTGTTGGTGCTATGACTTTTGTACAATGAAATAAATGTTTACTTTGGTAAACACCATACATTGCAATTGGTGAAACGGTTTTGTATTGCAACATGTCATCGATTACCGTAAGCGTAGCCTAGGCAAGGCCAGTGCCGTGGAAGTGTGCTGTGGCTGTGGCAGTGGCCACTACCACTGGTTTCGTGTGCGACTTCGCTTAGGCAGTTTGAAAATTGCAACTGAGATTCACAAATACGCCATGTATCGTCATAAATCCAGCTTAGTAGGTAACACCAATATAAACCGTCGTGAAATGGCATGCTTCCATTGCATCACAATGCCAAACACACAACTGAAACTCGGTGCTCAAAAATATGAATTCGTCATCCGCACATGAAACAGTGAATCATTGTTAAGTGGTACCAGAGATGAGCATCTTGAATTTTTGTGTTCAGAGCAGTTGAAAGGCAAAGTGGAACAATTATTAAAATTGTCGTCTTCAATGTTTGATTAACTTTTACACTCCATATCAACTCGTGTGTTCGGTAGTCATATCCAGGTTATTATTTTCAATTCCCATTACAACGTAGTCAGTCAATTAGATCGTAGCGAAATATTATTGATCCATTATCTTTTCCATAACATGTATACATGTACTATATTCAGTTCGACATACACAGTATGTGACATTTAAACATAATACACATCAACGCTAGTCCATTCATTTGATAACATCATGGCTTCGATGGCATTCTTGCAAGCTTGGTGCAGGGAGCTGCGATCGTCATCCCCGGTGACAGATGATATGTGAACTCCGAATATTGGAGCCCAAACATTGCGTTATAAAGAGGGTAGACTTTCCTAGTGAATTTAATACCCAAGGAACTCCTTGTCAAGACGAACACTTGCAGACAGCAAGCGATTTTAGCAATTGACGTGAGCGATAAATCGCTCCCTAGATTATTGATTTGCATGAGCAATAGGGAGCGAGAGCGATCGCTCACCTCAAACATAATGCCCTGTTCCACTTCGTCTTTCAACCGCTCTCAACACAAATTCACAACGCACATCTCAGGTACCACACGTTGATTCACTGTTTCATGTGCAGGTAATGAATTCATATTTTAGCGCACCGAGTTAGAGTTGAGCGTTTGGCATAGTGATTTACGATGCAATGGAAGCATGCCATTTCACCCTTGTTTATGTTGGTGTTGCCTAATAAGCTGCATTTAAGACTACATCTGATTCTTATATACAAGACGTATTTGTGATTCTCAATTGCAATTTTTTAAACGCCTAAGCGAAGGCGAACGTAAAACCAGTCCCGTGCTAATGGCTAGTGCACTGGCCTTGCCTAGGACAATTGCAATGTATGGGGTTTACAAAAGTAAACTTTTATTTCATTGTACAAGTCATAGTGCCAACAAGTACCTATTACAGTTTCATGCCGACGTAATGGCAGAATGTGAATGTGAAAAGGTGGTACCACCACAAAACAACTAACAAATTAATTTGGTATATTTAGGTAAGCGATTTATCGCGATTTATCACTCACGTGTTATTTTCAAACATGAAGCAATGCTGCTCTGTGTTTCCAGTTTATAATTATTATGTCTCCATGATAACATGTTTCAATATTAATCACAAACATTTGTCAGGATTCATAATTATTTAGCAGCATGTTGGCAGGGCAAGCCAATGCATGCATTTTTCTAAGGTGTCCATTCATTTGTCCTTGTTCCATCAGGAATACAAGAAGCAGCTGTTTCTTGCTGAAGCTAAGTGCAGAATGGCGTGGTAGTTAATAACGTGGTCTGTTCATTAAATGGTAATCAAAGGTGATTGCCACTCTGGTGCAACTAATTCCTCCATAAATAATGAGCTTGTTATTTCCTAATTCAGAATTGATCTTCTATACTCGGCATAGACAGAAATTAGTTTATTCGTCGGTTTACTGGTGGCTAATCGTAAAACTAGGAAGGAAAATTGGCAAATGAAAAATAAATTTAATTGTCTACTTCCTTACAACCTGAAAGCGTGGAGCATAATTATTTTTCCAGCCCGTGTCAGTGGAATGTGTTCTAATCAAACAATATTAGCTTGGACAATTGATTTTTAATGGCACCCTTTATTAAATAAAGAAGTTTATGTGGTATGGGTCTTATTAGAATTTCGCCAGTGTTTCAGACTACCCGGTAGTAATCTGATTTCTTATTCTTAGTAGTGGGTATTTAACAGACCAGTTCCACTTTTTGGAGGGGATGTATCCACAAACTATTCATGTATATATGTTCGTAAGACATACATTTAATGAACACTGTTTGTGGTTACAGATTGTAAACTGGAAATATCTATGAGAACATGAACTTTCTAATGTTAAAATCCTACAATATTTTAATGACAAATTGAAAATATGACCCCACCCCCCCACCCCCATAGTGACCTAGATTCTGGTAATGACACTAATAAAATAGATACACAGGGTATTCCAATAGTTTTTAAATGTTTACTATTGAGTCTCTATGAAGTTTGTTTGAAATTATGGAATGATGTCGTTATTTGCCACGCGGTTATAACATTGTCATGTTATTTCTCTTTGCAGAGTTTGTCACAATGATGACCTCAAAGTAGTCTGGACGTCTCATTTGTCTCTCTGAACTGTACAGGTATCATGTAGCAAGCCTAGGACTACAGTGTACTACAGAACATAGCTCCCCGTCTTATCACTCTGTAATGTTCACTTCTTGAGAACATGTGCTCACTGTATGTATATAAGTGTATGTGTACAATGTGAGTGTGACGCTATGACCAAATTACATCCATATTGCTGCTCGCTATGCCAGGTTCTTTTCTCCTTCTGGGATGTCTTCGCTCCGGTGGGTGATCACGAGCACTTTCTGGCAGTGCATGAGTTACATGTATATAATAGTGAGGGACTGTGTTTTCAAAACAGTTGACTACTCAGTGATGATGAACGGCAGAAGCGGATTAGTAAAATGTCAAAGGAGTGGTGATATTTCATTTGCTGATGGAAAGTTATGTTTGATTTCTGCCCTGATATGTCCAAATTGTTTGCTGAAATCAAGACATAATCTTGCTATCTGCAGGTGAAGTATCCCACAGTGTCCATCGTTATTTTTGCTATGAGCTGTTTTCTGCCACTGTTCGTAAGCTCTCGCCCAGTGAACCATTCCTAGAAGCAGGCTTCGCGAACATTGAGTGTCCAGTTGTTAGATGTTTCTTTCGATGGTGTCTGCACACTGTATGTAATTAGCTAAGTTTAGCCAGTCTTTTCCACGATTAAAGTTCTGTATATATGTGTTTGTGTGTGTATCTTGCTAGTGTTGCTACTGCGTGATGTTACAGTGATTTTACACCATGACGCATTTAATTAACTTGCCCCCTTCCCTCATACATTTGGTTAAATCCCCATCCCCACATCACTGCCACCAAGATAACCAAAGATTTGTGCAGGTACGTGATTTAAGTCTGTAAAAAGGAACACCTGCTGATGTGATTGATAATGATACGTAGCCCTACAGTACCGGTATTTTATATAAAATTTGTGTTTCGTGGTGGTGCTGTTTTCGGTGATAGTCCCCACAATGCCATTGGGTCGCCCATGTCATCTGTATTTCTATGTGCTCCAAGTGTCTCTGTGGGTGACTTGTGCAGTGGTCATCGAGACAGTCATCTTGTAGCCATTCAAGAGCTGGGTGCTGACTTCCATACTGATGTCCAGCCTTGTTTGGTTGACCAGTGCCTGGTACATTTGAGCTGTCTCGACTAGCTGCACTACATTCCTGTCTTCATTGGCCGCCGAGTATTGTAGTTGCTAGATAGCATGCTAGCTTTGTGTGGATTGTCGCCTGGACGACATAATGGTCGACTGGAACGGTGATTCTTTCGTTGCTATTATCTCCCCTGTTGTGTACTTAATGGGCTGCGGTTACTAATGCAAGCACTTGTGAACATTTCAAGGAAAACAGCTTGCGCTGAACAGGAACTACATTAGTGACTGCTATTTTCGAGAAAAAAAACTTACTTCGCAATGCATGTCTGCACAATCCGATGGCGTTGCACTGGTAAAAGGGGCCATGATGTATTGGCTTTAAGTAATGACAATTGTGCGTTTATTTATGCTGAAATACGTTGCAAAAATAATGGTTTATTTGTGCATTATGTTGGTCAGATATCGACCCCCCCCCTCCCCCCCCCACTTTGTAAATCGGCTTGTTGGCCACGTAAAGTTGAGGACGGAGTTGACTGCCTTCTTTCATACCAAGCTACCTCTTGCCGCTATTCACAAGTGCTTGCTTCAGCGATCGTACGTGTTGTGTTCATTTCACGTTTCTTGTTTAATCACAACAGAATGTCCCATTGTTGTTGTCGTTTGCCAAGGTGCACTGTGATGTGGCAGAGATGCGATGGAGGATATCTGTAAATTTTTTGTATCTTGCTGCCATTAAACGTTTTCTGATCATTTTCAATTCCACCTGCTGTGTATGTTGTTTGTAATGCTGTAGGTTTTGTCTCTATGCTATTAACATTTGAAAACAATGCGAGTCTTGAGTTCTTTTATTTGAGTGCAGGCTGTTCACCAGAAATATGTAGACTTTTCAGAATACAAATGCTTCCTTTGGGGTCACAAAACCAATTTTAGTACACACATAAGTGTTTTGTAGCAGGACATTATTTTCTGGCATACAGCAACAGGAACATACTAATGTATGTATGTGCTTTATATTTCCATTAATTAATGGATCGTTTTGTTACAAATGTCCTCCACTTTGCTTAATACTAGACCTGCCAAACAAGGAAGAACTGTAGAAATGTTGCTAACGCCATTGTTAAAGGGAATAACAACAAAACCCTAGCTAAAATACTTTTTATGTGTGTACATAAAGTTTAATGTATGTATTACATATAAAAGTTTAAAAATTTATTTATAGGTAAAATTCGAAGTTAATGTGATGAGTGATCACGTGGTTTTATGACATCAATGATTATATGGGTTTACATTCAGTCAGTGATGTAAATGCAATGCTTCAGTATAGTTTCGTGTTACTATAGCGAGTGATGGTGATGTAAATTTTCCAGAGTAAAAAGTGTAATGTAATGATTTTAAACCGCTAGCGGTGAGTGATACAGTATAATCATCTTCGAATTCGGCTCTTTCGGAGCAGTTTGTCGATGCCGGGTGCCTTTGACTTCCAACTTATTTACTTTCTCGCCGAACCATGAAAACGACCACGTAGAGCTACCAAACTTCTCGTATATCCATCACAAGCATACAAATGTGACGTGGTCAAACGTTACTCTTACCATATAAAGATAAAATAAACCATAACTTGTCTCCTATGCCTAGCTTCGCTGAGCGAAGCGTAGAAGATAAAGCTAGCTTTTGTTTTTGCAATTTGGTATCGTTACATGGCAGTAAGAGTAATGTTTGACCACGTATATGTATGGTAAATGTATGAAGTTTGGGGGCTCTAGGTTGTCGTTTTCGTGGTTAGGCCAAAGTAAACAGTGGTGGTGATTTCGGCCCAACTGCCATGTTATTTCGGTGACTGATGCGACATGCAAGATCTAGTATTTGATTGTTATTCATGTACTTGTCATCAAAGGGATACTAAGTTTAACTAGATACTGTTGAAGAAGTAGAATGCTTTGTTTCGTACAGTGAGCAGATGCGAATAAAAGACCATGCTTCACATTTAAAATGATCTGACAAAACAAGACTGTCTAGATCAAAGACCCTATGTAGGTGGCTCCATTGTATTCACAATACGATAATCACATCACTATTCACAGTACGATAATCACTTATCACTATTCACAATACGATAATCACTATTCACAATTCGATAATCGCTTATCACTGTCATTGCTCTGTATTTGATTTAATAAAAAAAATCTGGGGAGAATTTCCCCTGATGAGGGAAACGTTTAAAGTCTGAAATATAAAAACAAGATATTATGATAATTGTAATTTAATTTATTTAAATTATTCAACTGTATAATATAGTTTTTGGTGTAATATATTATATTATATAAATTTTAAGGATACAACGAAGATGTATAAATGATCGTCTCATTGACTACATGTTAAAGTGGAAAAAATATAACGCCCTGTTTTATGTGAAAGGAAGTGACAGCTATAAAAGCAGCTACAAAGTAATGATTTCAGGTTAATGTTGAATAAATCAATTAACACATGAGAATAAATAGTATGCTTTATTCAGAGTAAGACACACACACTAAACTTCATTTGCTCGCTACACAATCGTTTGGTCCGAGATCACTATGCCCGTTGTGCTCTAAGGCCGAAGTTACCAGAGTTGCGTGCCGAACTCCAAAGAATGCTGTCCAGGTTCACCGGGCCGAGTTCATCGTGAACCGACATCACCTGTGTGCTCGCTGACAGCTCGCTTCGATCCTAGATGGACCGTGGTTGTCGACGTTCTGCGGATTGGTGGCATCAACACAGCTTCCACTACTGGGAATAATGTGGGCACATCATCCCCTTTTTCAGAGATTTTAGCACCCAGACAACCCTTGGCTACAACCTTCTCTTGTCCGGATCGCAATCGAAACAAGTTTTTTTTCAAAGCCAGCTGTGCTTCGTCGGCTTGACGTTTGCTTTTTTTTTACAAAGTTAGCTACGTAGGGAACTACATGTTACTTTATTCTTACTACTGTTTGCATTACAATAAAATGCGCACAATAAACCATTCTCGCTTCTAAACAACCGCTATAGCTGTCAACGGTACGGTGGAACAATGGGAAGTCCTAGTCTCGTTGCACTTCCTTGTCATCAGTGACGTCACGTCGAAGCTTGCCGAGCGCGGGAAAAATATGCGTAATCGAGTCAGGCCGGTTGAACAGAGTATTGTTTGGAATTATTAATTAATGGCATTCTTATGAATTTTTAGGTGTTGTGTAAATGGAAATATACTACAAGATGTAATATAATATGATTTCAATCTTTGTTATTCCCTTTAATAGTTGTCATCCATACTGGATCATAGTATGACCAAAAATATGTACGTGGATGCCACCGTCAATTTTGGATTTGAAGGTCACAAAGTAACATGTGGTCAAAATTTGTTTTTGATTAATTGACATCTACTGAGACACATTTGCAGAAAACCAAAGATTTTTTCGTGATTTGCGGGTGTAATGTCTGTATCAACATATGTTGAAATAAAGCGATTAGTATGTTCTAAACTAATCACAAGATGCAACTCGTGAAATTGCGTGTTCTTACGGAGACGCGTGGCGAACTCGCTACCTGTTCGTTAGGTGACCGCCACAAGGCCTTTCAAAGGCGTGAACATGCTATCCTGCCATCGGACGAGAAACCGTTACCTTCATTCATTGGTGACAAGAAGATTGAGGTAAAATTATTCAACAACACTGATGATGAAAGGCAGAAAGCACAGGCCAAAGATGTTGGCTGTTGGCTATTGGCTTGGCTGGTGTCATGAATGCATGATGGTGAAGAGGGTCGGTCAGTTCCTCCAAGGGAGCACTAAACGAAGCCACCAGTATCGTTGACCCACTATAACTACAGCAGGGATTCTATCCGTTCCCCACGCACGAGCAGATTACAACGATACACTCACCAATGTTATCAATCGCTTTGTGGGCATTTCAAACCACTTAGGAAGCACACCACCATCACAGCTGACCACCCACTGTACAACAGGACCAAGTAACTGATATGGGCGAATCCCAAGTTTCAGAATGTCATCTTTCTCAAGGGAGGACTCCACATCTGCTTCAACTTCATGAAAGTTATCCACAAACACTTGGAAAGTGCTGGGCTGGATGACCCAATGACAGAAGCCGGTGTTTATGCAGCCAAAACAAGACATCGTGCTAGATGGCAAAGCTTACTACCGTGCCGTGAGAGGACGCCAAATGAGATATGCCACAGAGCTTCGTGTGTCAACTGGACCGGACTGTACTCTTCACGTAGAAGCCCTTTGTTGCAATGTGGCCATGATTCATCTTCTACAAACCACACAAACTATACCCGATGGGGACGTATCTATCTTGCAGACATGAAACTCCTCTAGAAGACAGCGCAAGAGGTTCACGCAGAGTTTATTGATGGAATTTTGTTTAATAGAGAACCAAAACGCGTTTCGACCAAGGCAATCATGATCAGGCAACCGAGTGGATGAACAGAACAAGGTGCACAATGGCATATTCAGCATTATAAGGACCGATCAAACAAGATACAAGTTTTGTGTCACATGGTCAAAAGGATCACGACTCTCACAGGACACGACCTCTCTTCAACTTGGAAGATGACGAGGAAGAGACCACTTTCACCCGCTCTGATAGTCTTCCATCCCAGATGAAGCATAATGCTGGTGACGTGAAGAAGCTTGCCACACAGCTGACAAGATTTGATGTTCCCTGGCTGAAGGAGAAGATGGAGACAATGACTCGGTGACTAACGACATACCTCTGGTATCATTGACAACCAAAGACACCGCACCAACTGACGTCGTCGGTGATCTCCTAACAGCTGAAGACTGAGGAAAGCAGCTCGTTATCACCACCGTGAAACAACAACTGATTGAGGAAACTAGCATCGCCCGAAAGGATGGTGAGTATACTTAAGCATGAGCTGTCCCCAATCCATCTTTATCTGGCCAAGCACGAAGGTGAAGTGAACGCGACACCGAAGGCAGAGCTGAACAGTTTCTTGGTGGTTGTACTTCACACACGATGGGATGTTCCAGAAGCTAACATGAAGATATGTGTGCTAATTGATGGTCAAGGACTCATCAATGCTCTTGGAAAGCCTCATGGGTGTCAGATGTTTGGCGACTGTTTCGATGTGTTCCTGCTAAACCTTCAACTTGATCAACAGGCGTGACTGCCAAGAAGGGTCGGTGATGCTTGGTTCCCTCGTGTCCCTGACTGCTCGTCGCATTTCAAAGAACGGTGCTGTGGAATGACATTTGCTTATTCAAGCTACAATCTACTACATCGTCAGTCGGCTTGATACGACTAAAACCGTTGACGTATTTGCGTTACTGCAATTTAGAATGCTGTTGGTTCGGTGATGCATTTAACGTAAACTCAATAGGTGCTGTGTCTGCCATCATAACAAGCTGTCGATATTTACCGTATCCATGCGTATCGCTGATATACAGTCCTGCTACTTAAGTATTTATCACCGAGCATATTGCCCAAAACAAGGATCACGTATCGTACGCAGTCGCCTGATATTCAATTACTTCAGTCGATATTGTTACCGTATTACTGCTACCGGTCGTTACCCTCACCTATATAAATGCTTTGGGTGCTACTTTTTGTGACTTGTTGAAATCGTAGTTGGAGCCGATGTGTTTGACCTCGTTAAGCCAGATAATCTATTTGCGCGCCGGTTGTTTGCACCGCATGGTACGTCATGTCAATTAAGCTTGTCATGCTAATTACGAGTTGACGACTGGCGGATCTGACATATTCAGTTGTCACGTCAGCGCGGTAATAGACTTGAAGCTGGTCTAATGCCGGTTCCACTGCTTGGGATGAGATGACGCGTAGGCGAGGTGACCGCACAGCAACGACCGCATCACGCAGACCGTAATTAGCAATTTGTGTGGCATACATGAGCGATTTAATTGACAGTCGCGAAATAATTGAGACTTTTCTCGTAGTCTTTATAAATCATTCTGCAGGTATACTATGTTAGAATACATTAATTACAAATAGACATATGCCGCTTTCGAGACGCGCTAATAAAGTAACTTGCATACATGGAATGAAGAACAGTTGATTTGTTATGTGTCGGGACATTTGTTTTGAATGAAAACAAAATGTGTTTCGACGATGGATTTGATTAAACAAATGTATGCGTGTAATACTTCCTACGAGGTATACCAGGCACCTATTTTGGTTTAATTGGCAAGTACGTTCATCTGTGATTTTCTAGACCATGTGGAGGTTATTGCCATTACAGAACAGACAATGCAACTGTGTTTACTTCTAACTATTATTTACTAGACTATTAAACCTGCCCTTTGTCGAAGTTGGTTGTATCTCACGTTTCTTACTCCAGTATCCGTCCACTTGAAAGTAACGCGATGTTTACTTCCTTCCATCATACAAGTGTGTTGAACTTGCTGTTCTGCCATTTTATTTCATCTATCTCCCGCTAATCCACCATACTGTTTATATATATATATATATATATATATATATATATATATATATATATATATATATATATATATATATATATGTATGTATATATGTATATGTGTATGTGTATGTATATATATATATATATATATATATATATATATATATATATATATATATATATATACACACACACACATACATTATATATTATGTGATTATGTACACTTACCATGATAATATATGTGCGTGCGTGCGTGCGTGCGTGCGTGCGTGCGTGCGTGCGTGCGTGCGTGCGTGCGTGCGTGCGTGCGTGCGTGCGTGCGTGCGTGCGTGCGTGCGTGCGTGCGTGCGTGCGTGCGTGCGTGCGTGCGTGCGTGCGTGCGTGCGTGCGTGCGTGCGTATTTTTATGGATGAAGAATCAGAGTGACCAACTTCCAGCTAATCAGCTGCCTCGGTGTAACATTTTCTCGAAATAAAAACTACATGCGTGCCGTTTAAATGACATGTCTGAAATGTCACGCTGTCGCGAAATCCGGATGAGCATTAGCAGAAATGTGCCAATTTTGAGATACGTTGGACATCTGCCTTTGCGAGCTACCGCAACAGAACGCGACTGCGGCTCCTAGGCGCCAGAGCCGTCGCATCAATCTGAAGAGACTAAACAAAAATCGATACTGCGGCAAACAGTGAATAACGGCGAAGCTCTCGTTATAATTAAATTAGCCTCGGGCCGGCGATGTGGCGATCACGTCAGTCGTGACGACGGTTTACTGTTCTCTCTGGCGGCTCGGCGTGTTCGTCGAAACAGTTCCCGCACCGTACTCATCCACGTCTGCCGCCGAGACTACTATCGACCGTTCACGACAACTGCGTCGGCGGCCGCAGTCTCCCGGCGGCGTGGTGGATGGGTCTGTCCGAGCCGCGCTGCCTGATCGCGGTCACCAAAAACCATGCGCGTGGTGAAGCTGCGATCGGCTTTCAGCGCAGTCAGAGATGTGGGCTTTGTCTTACTTCACTGTATGAAAACGCAGCGATGGCGCAGACAATCTGCCAGATACCGACTGCACGATGACGCTACATCTGGTGTTATTGTATTGAAGCATCATTTCGTTACCAATTCTGGTGGTGTTTGCCTTTGGGAGAAGTGAAGGTCCTTATTCACCAAATGTTTTTTTCGCGACGGCAATTTCGGAGCAACGCCAGCAACGATTACAACAGATGCATCACCGTATAAATCAGATCTTGTATTCGCAGACACGGTGTCTGATGTCTACCGTTTGCAAAGCAGTCCACCTTACACTTTGTAAAGAATATTGTATTATAATACATTACTATGAATAGGATCCACACTAATCACAAAACACCCGCCCCAGCCCCCACGCGTGCGCACATGGACGAGAGAGGGAGGGAGAGAGGGGAGAGGAGAGGAGAGGAGAGGAGAGGAGAGGAGAGGAGAGGAGAGGAGAAGAGAAGAGAAGAGAGGAGAGGAGAGGAGAGGGAGACAGACAGACAGAAAGAGAGAGAAGCCGCCACAGCCAGAAAGGGCTTCACACTACTAATTACTGAGACCTCTATATTCCCATATAAAAGCTGAAACGGCCCTAATCGTGTCTACTACAAACCCCAGATGGAAGCGGTTCCAAACTACCGAAACGTCCCCGCACACACCACAACCGACTCCAGGCCATTGCCTTGGCTGCATAACATTTATTTGTTCCTCTTATTTCAGTCGAGACACATCGACGTTTGTTGCAAAAACATGCTTTGAAAGGACTAACAACAAGGCACTAGCTAAAATGGTTTTCTGTGTGCACACAAAGGTACCTTTAAAAAGAAATTGGCAGGTAATATAAAATATTACAGCAAGAGTTGCTATGCTTATGTAAGGAGTAAACAGAAAGTTCGAGATATGGTCGGACCACTGGAAAACAACAGGGGAAACATAATTTCAGACGGGTTTCAAATGGCAGAAGTCCTGAATGAGTATTTCAGCTCAGTTTTTGCCACAGGAGATATCAGCTCACTTCCAGTTCCATTTACTAACTTTCAGGGCAATAAATCAGAACATTTAGGCTAATTAGAAGAACTATCATATATAAGAAGAAACAGCTAATTGTACCCCTGTACAAAGCAATAGTTAGACCACATTTGGAATATTGTATTCACGCATGGAGGCCATATCGTAAAAAGGACATAGACAAGCTAGAAAGAATACAACGAAGAGCAACTAAAATGATTCCAGAATTTAGAGACCTTAGTTACGAAAGCCACTTATTACAATGTGACTTGACAACACTAGAGACCAGGAGACTAAGAGGAGACCAAATGGAAGTATTTAAAATAGTGAACGGTTATGAGGATGTTGACAGAAATATGTTCTTCAAACTTAAAGAAGGCAGTAGAACCAGAGGACACAAAGCAGCATTAGTTAAGGAGCAGTGTAGGTTGGACATGAGAAAGTACTTTTTCTCACAGAGGGTGATAAATGAATGGAACAAACTGCCAAATGATTGTGTTAATGATAGTAGTGTTAATATAATGGCTTCCTTGTCCACTTGCCATCTGGAACTTGTTGTTTGGGATGGCAATCTTGTTAAATGTACTACATGCCAAAATAAAAACAATTAGGAAAAAATGTACGTAAAATTGGAAGTTTAATGCGTTTAACTCGCAGTTAGCACCCTGATAACCCAGGGCTGCACCTTCTCTGGTCCGGATCGCAGTCGAAACAAGTTTTCTCGAAGCCAACAAAGCCGGCTGTGCTTCGTCGGCTTGACGTTTTCTTTTTTTTTAACAAAGTTGGCAATATGAAACTTAAACCAACTACATGTTATTTAATTCCTACTAATGTTTGCATTACAATCAAATGCCGCACAATATACCATTATGCCGCTCGCTTCTAAACAACCGCTATAGCTGGCAACAGTACGGCGAATGAATAGAAAGTCCCAAGCTTCGACGTGACGCCACTGATGATAAGGAAGCTTGCCGATAAGCGCGGGAAAAATATGCATAATCGAGGCAGGCCTGTAGAACAGAGTATTATTTGGAATTATTAATTAATGGAATTCCAATTAATTTGTCGGTGTTGTGGAAATTAAAATATACTACAAGATGTAATATAGTGTTATTTCAAGCAGTCGCTGTTGTTATTCCCTATAACTAATTGAACCTTTCCTAGTCGCTGTGGCTTTCCACCAAAGGCCATGGGTAGGTTTTTGTTAAAACCAAGATTATTTATTACGGGTGGTCGCATAAGTTATCAAAGTCCAAACAAACGCATGGTGTTTAGTATTGGTTCAAACTGCCACCACCTGCATTCGTTATTTTATTTTTTAACTTTGAGAACTAATGCGACCACCCAATTATGTAAATGCAATGGGGCACGCGAGGGCCAAACAGCCCAGTCAATGTTGCCAAAAATACCACCAACGGTAGTACCTACATGTTGTGAGGGGAGTACCGAGAGTGAAGTCTCAAGTCTCAAGTAGTTATACTCCAAACAGCCCAATATTGAGTTAACGCAGTAGTTTGGACCAATGCGTTTTAGTGTCTCTTTCGAAAGACACAGGCAAAGTGGGGGAACGAAATTGCCCAAGCTTCGAAACGGCGGAGGTGGAATCGAACCACCGTCCTCTCGATCGACAGGCGGGTGCTCTAAGAAAACACAAATCCAGGACCTGAAACCTTGTGATTTCACAATTGCTTCCTGATTCTTTACGGTTTTGCGCAATTATAGATCCAAGGATACGTTGGCATTTGCGTACGAAAATCCACCCAAGTGACCCAACCAGTAGAATGTACGTTTCTATCAACTTAAAAATCAGATAAAACCGAAAAAATTACTTCTTATTAAAAAAAATCAACTTAAAAACAGAACATTGAATTTAATCATTTCATAGTTAAATTGTATATTTTTACCTGTGCAATATTGCAAGGGAGTCTAGATTTCATTGTAAGCCATGGTAAATTTACGTAGAACCAATTTTGTTATCACAGTAACGCCACCTTGCGATTAAATTATAAATGTTTTGCTTGTGGCACTTCCTCTTCCGGTCAGCGTGACTTACGAAGAAATGCCCTCTGTTGTGCAGTCAACTACACCAACTTTGTATTGTTATACGGCAGTAGCATAGCGCAAGCAGTTGGCATGGATCACAGAATATTAGCAGGTTCGCTTTTAGCCTTGAGTACGGGTATTGCAGCATACAGTTCATTTAAACTGTGGTCACTGAAACGTAGACACCGGCGAAACCACAACAACGTATACGAGACACAGAAATCTCTGCACGAATACCTCGTCTTTCACTACGGCCAAAAAAATGAAGTACTACGATACGACTTCGGTCCGCAGGATGCGTTGGACTTCCCGAAGAGATGTGCGGATATGTGCATGCAGTATTTTAAACAAAAGGTTGGTATGGTTTCTTACTGCTAAGACCCTAAGACTAAGTAGAAGTGCGTTGACCGTTGCTGCCCAACATAACTTACAGAACTGTAGACTGAAGTTACAGCAGATTAAGCGTAATTTGTATCTACACATAGTTTGTGTGATTGCCTGCTTGTCAGCACGTCCACGTATCACGTGTACTGCTGTGTCAGCTACCAGGCCACGCCCACCTAACAACGGTGTTCAGGCATGCTGCCAAGTGGTACTCAATTGGCATTGTTTGACATGAAGTATGCGCTATGTCAATGGCTATGTCTGTGACAATGAAGCCCATAAACATTGGAAGAGCCGTGAGATGCTGTGTCATGGCATTTATGTCCTGAGGGACCACCACGTACAGGACTGAACTTTAGCTGGCAGTGTATTATAGGACAATGAATGATGTTCTTCTTCACAGTTCCCTTTAAAATTAAAGGACTAGTTTTTGTACTGCTGCACTCTTTCAGTAGTTGTCCTTTTCCACAGCTCACTACCTGCAGCTTTTCCCTACCCTTTTCATCGTCTGTGTTTCTCACATCTTTGTTCACGCTGTCTTCCCATCTTAATTGTGATCTGCCTCTTCTCCTGCAGCCTCGCTGTGTCATCACCTCTGCCCTCTTTGGTTGTCGGCCCTAGCCCTTTCGCACCAAGTGACCTGCAGTCCACTTTATCTGGCTTCTTACTGTTCTTCTCATTAAGCTGGGTTGCATCCTAATATATTCCCTCAGGTCATACATCCTCATCCTGTCTACCATCTGTGCTCCTGTAATTCTCTGGTACCAGTTGTTCTCACACCCATGGTGCTTCCGTTGTTGCTCTATCAGTGTCATCGTCAACAGACCCTGCAGGTATGCTAGCGTTACACTCACTAACATGACAGACTTCCCCTTCCATCTTTGTTGATATTTTTTCTGATTTGATAAAGTTAATTGGTTTCCCTATCCACATGCCACCTGGGACATGTTCCTCTTGGTGGCAGTCATGTTAAAATTACTTGTCACTAGCTAGGAACCCAGGGTTGGGTTTCTTCCAGAAGAAGTCTATTTTTCCTAGAATGTCTGGATAAAACTGGAATACAGGGATATTATCTAGTTTAGTGTTGTTTATTTTCTTAATTGAAAAAAGTGTATGAAATGTTGATCCTTAAAATAGATGGTTTCTTGGATTGTTGCAATTGACATGTTGCTTATGTCGATATAGCACGTGTCACATTACTCTGGTTATGTGGCGGCATGTTGCAAACTTAGTCCGCCAAAATATTTGGAGAATACAACAAAGTTTCTTGAGAGGTAAGTAGCATGTCAAATGTAACACTAACAATCAAAGAAACCATTTCTCATATATAAACTGACAACAATACAACACATTCTGATTGTTCAACAAGGCAGGGAATCAGTAATCAATAGTGAATATAACTATTTTTATGATTGGTAAAGAACTGCATTGTAAATAAAAAGTTTTAACACATTTCTAAATGAATTGTAATTGTGTTCTGGCATTTCGCTGGGGGGGGGGCAGACGAGTGCATTATCATTTGCCACATGCGCAATGGTTGTTGATCATACTGTAGACCATTTGTTGGTTGATTTGTTGATGCCACACTGCCATTAGACATTGGGTCTAATAATAGGACTCTGACCCCGTAACACTGCAGTGCAGGTAGCACCAGGTGCATTAATGTAGGTGTGTCCAGAGCCAGACTTACTCGCACCTCGCTTGTTATTACACTCTCTGAGTCTCTCTTCAGTCCTCTGCAGTTTCCCGTTGACAACTCTCAGTTAATTGCATTAATTCAGTTATGTAAGAGTTGTCAATGTGAAACTCTGGAGCAGTAGAAACTAGAAACCACAACTAGAAACTACACCATGCATCTATAAGATAGACATCAACTATTTTGCATGTATTTGTGTCACAAATTGGGGTAGGCTTTTTACTACAAGACAACGTTTTTCTTTTGTGCGTTGTAGACATTTTGGTCAGCATTTGACATTGATGATTTATTTGGTAAAACAAAATATTTGGCCTGTTTCACTTGGTGCTGACATTTGTCTGCATCTTCGCCAGCACAGAACTTTTTAATGTCATAATTGAATGGGGAAGCTGCAGAATAGTCAATCACAGAGGTCTTCTCTCTCCCGTTACCCAGATAAGTCATGGAACAGGAAAGAAATTTAGCATGAAATTTATTTATATAATCGGAAACAAGATTGTGACAGCATATCAGCAGAAACAACAAATGACAAGGGTGCAATATATATAGATCGTGACTGTTATCTCCAGTTTGATAAGAAAGTTATAGGAGAGTCAACCAGCTAAGAAACATAGTCCAGGCAGCATGTGGATACGAGTGATCAGATATATGTAAATTATGTTTCTAAATGCACTTACACTGCTAATGTTTACACGGTTGGTGGATAATTTTTCCAGTGTTTCAATATTTATTTCCATAGATCTAGGAGAATATGTTCTTCTTTACACGCATTTAGTGCTATGAGCTCCTCTTTAGTATGAATTTGACTACAGGTGAAGTACTGAATTTAAATATATCATATATAGCATGCACATGTTATAATGGAAACAACATATATGTTATAATGGAAACAACATATATGTTATAATGGAAACAACATATATGTTATAATAGAAACATATATGTTATAATGAAAACAACATAATATAGTGAGGTATATCGTTGCAAAAATAGCAAATGTTTATTAAATTATAATTAAATTCTGATTCCTTACAAAGATTTTCACATGTGCAGTTTTACAGTAAAATGTCTTTTTGTGTTATGTTCGTTAATACAGTGAACTCAAATTGACCTTATAAGGCAGCCTAGTGTAGTTCTTTGGTTTTTTGGAAGCGATCACAGTAAGTTTTCTTGTTGGTGTTTCTTTGGCTCCATTGAAAGAAGGTCCTATAACTTTTTTTATATATTATCGGTCCGAACTTTCAGATTTGTAGTAGTTGATGTGTTTACTACTGCTGAGTAGTAACTAGTTACACAAGTGGACATTACCGACTCTTAATTGCCACCATTCAAATGCTATAATGCAGAGAAAGCACAAGAAAACATTATATCCACTTATCTCATCAACAACAAAGTGCTCTAAAAATCTAATTTTCTATGCAATCCAGATTTTATTAGTCACTTTATGTGGGTAATTGCGAATCAATAAATCAATTTCTTTAGTGGCCCATGGCATTTTAGTAACATAATAAAAGTATACCTGACTTAATCGCTGTCTCAGGAGACATATAGGAAACTTTTGTGCAATTTCAGGATGGCGTACCAAGTGTAGCGCTGGATGTGGGCTGTGCAGTTGGTCGGTCGACCTTTGAACTGTGTCGTCTCTTTGATGAGGTGGTGGGTATCGATTACAGTCAGTCATTCGTTGACGCATGTAATCTGCTCAAGGACGAGGGCAAGATGGCCTACTACATGACAACCGAAGGCAACTTGAGGGAAACTCTTGAGGCAAAGGTCGACTCTGCAGTGGTGAGTGTTTATATTGTATAATAGTTTTTTAAGCAGATACTTAGAAAACTGGGGGTCATTGTGTCATAAATTGGCACAGGTGAGAAACATGAAACTTGTCTCAATCAAAAGGGTTCCAAAATGTTTTTATTCTCACAACCAACTGATGGTATTACCATATTATCTAATGTAAGTTCAACAGCTATATCAGTTTTATCAGATGTTTGTGATGTTGTATAATTATTTATTTATTTGAACAGTTTATCTAATTTTCGGACAATTGCCAAAAAATACTATCAATGATAATATGACTGTTAAGTAAAGTAATAATTGCAAACACTGTGTATGAAAGTTGAGATAATGTTGCAAGCACTAGCAATGATGTAGTGTTTGATGGGGGCGATGACTGGTGTCAGTTTCTGTCTGGCTGGATCCGTTGCCACCATGGATGTGTCACCAAGAATGCAGTACTCTTAGTTGTTTTAGTTGGAGCAGTGATAGCTAGGGCAAACAGGTTTCCCATTTATAACGTGGACACAATCACCTTCAGGTTCCCACCTCGTTGATCCATTGCAATTTCAACCAGGAGAAAACTGTATGGGCAGTTAGAACGCCAGTATCTGAATTGAGAGAACCTGGGTTTAAATCTTCTTGCTGCCTTCAAAACTTTGACACTATAAATGAGTACCTGGCTACAGATACAGGTGGATATGTGAAGAAATAGTCTATATGAGAACCAGGACTGGGGTCAATTCCTTTTAATCAGTTCCAATTCCAAATTCCTTTTAATCAATTCCAATTCATTTTTCATGCTGAAATCTTTCAATTCCAATTCAATTCTTTTTAAAGAAATAATTCAATTGGTAGTTTTTCCAACACATTTTAAAAATAGTTACATGAACATTATGAATGCATTAATTTAGTCTATGAATACACAAACACAGAAAAAAACAACCTGGAAAAATGCCCTCCTGGCAAAAACTCAGAATTTCTAAGTTTTTTATTTAAATTATTGTGTACAATCAATTTGAAGCATTCAGAGGGAGCTCTTTCCCAGTAACTTCTGTGATGAATACATATCACACCTCAGTTAATGCACAAGGTGAGCAAATGGACTTCCAGGATTGCAATTATCTAATTGGGAATGAAAGGATGAGTTTAACAAGATTTAACAAGATTTGCCATCCAAGCCAAAGACCCAGATGGCAAGTGGACAAGGACGCCATTGGCTTATCGAGAGTCCAACAATGTTCATCTACTTATAACCCGCCCTACTGAGATATGTGTCAACCTTGTTTTTAAACATATTCACGCTGCTAGCAGTTACACTATCTGTAGACAATTTGTTCCATTCATTTATTGTCATCTGTGAGAATGAGTGCTTCCTGATGTCCAATCTACATTGATCCTTTACTAATTTTACCTCATGTCCTCTAGTTCTGCTATCCTTCTTGACTGAGAAAAACATATTTCTATCAATATTTTCATACCCATTCAATATCTTAAAAACTTCAATCTGATATCCTCTTAACCTCCCTGTCTCTATAGTTGTTAAACCACATTCTTTCAGGCGTTCTTCATAACTAAGGTCTCTCAGTTCTGGAATCATTTTAGTTGCTCTCCTTTGTATGCGTTCAAGCGTATCTATATCTTTCTTACGATAATTATGGTCTCCATACTTGTATACAGTATTCTAAATGAGGTCTAACTATTGCTTTATAAAGAGGTATAATTAACTTTTTTCCCTTGTATGTTATGTTTCTTCTAATCAATCCAAGAATTTGATTACCCTTTGAAGCTGCAATACCACACTGCTCTGAAACTTTCATATCAGCGCTTATTGTAACTCCTAAGTCCTTTTCTTTTACAGTAGTACCCAGAACAGTATCTCCCATTTTATAGTTTACATCCAAGTTCCCATGTCCTGTATGTAGGCATTTACATTTCCCAAAATTGAACAACATCTGCCATTTCTCAGACCATTTCACTAATCTGTCTAGATCGTTTTGTAAATGTTGTTTATCACCATCAGTATTAACCTTTCTAAACAGTTTTGTGTCATCTGCAAATTTCAGTACGTTACTTGTTATACAAGGAATTAAGGAATCCATGTTGAGATGAATTTAATAATTTATGTTAACGAGGAAGTCCACCATATGGTCTTTCTAATAATTTACAAATCACTGACGTTAAACTCAATGGCCTGTAATTTTCTGACTTATTTCTCGAACCCTTTTTAAATAATGGTTTGTTGTATTGTTGAGCACAAACGAAAGCATTTAATACTCGCTCACAAGTCAAAGGGAAATACTTAGACTCCACTTTTACACCAAATTGTTCAAGTCCTTTAATTGTTTGTCACACTAAGGTGAGAAAATGGACTTCCAGGGCTGATTTCCATATTTCTAAAACTCAGTGTTATTTGCACTTCCTTATTTACACTGGAAGTCTAGCACATGTCCAGCTACTTAACTGCAACTATTAACAGCAGACTTCTATTGTGCACACGTCTGTCTTTTGATCATGGTTTCTTGCCTCAGCAAGTCAACCTTACTAACTAGGACTAGCTGCTAAAACCTGCTATTGTTTCATTGTTTATGTGAGCTGATAAGACATGTCTGCTGTTTATGGGCTGACTAGAAGGTGGGGTTCAGCCAGATCAAGACAATGAGGATCAATTCCTATTCGTTCAATTCCTTTTGCTCAAAATCTTTCAATTCAAATTCTGGAATTGAATAATCCCAATTCCTTTTGGAATTGACCCCAGTCGTGATGAGATCGTACCTTTATATATACAAAGCCCAAACCTGTTCATGCGGCAACAAGCCAGTGAGTATATCTGTTAACCCTCTCCTCTTCAGGACCGTCAGCGTGCTCAGTTCATGCAAGGGGACGCGTGCAATCTGCCCCTGGACTTGGGTCAGTTCGGCTGTGTCCTCGCTGCCAACCTCATCGATCGGCTGCGCACACCACAGAACTTCCTCAACAGACTCGGCACGCTAGTGGCACCTGGTGGCATACTCGTCATCACCTCGCCCTACACCTTCCTCGAAGAGTTCACACCAAAGGTCAGTCGAGAAAGATGAATTCAGATTCAATTTCTTAACAACATTGATACTCAAAGCAAGAAGCTGCAGATGACAAGTGGACAATAATATTTTAGGTGTGTGAATTGTCCATTTCTGTATCAAATGAAAACTTTGTTTATTAAATAGTGAATGTTTGCCAGAAGAATCTGTTTGCAAAATAACCACACGTCAGTGGATTTACATATGATAACGTTATGAACATGACAATGTTTGTTGTGGCAGATTATGTGTACCATATAGTGAATTGAATTGTGGATGTTTCGCTTTATTTACTTAGTTTATTTACACTTAAATGCTGGTTCTGGCCAGTGTCGTAAACAAACCTGTCTTCGGTGTATTGCAGAGTTCATCGATCAATTAGAAGTATTTGTGCTACCCTCAATTGTGGAGCTGCATTTACTTATTGCAATCATGGATGATTGCTTAAATACTTACAGGTGGAAAAAAGCAGTCTTTGCCCTAAACTGGAGGACAGCGAATTTTGTCCAAGTGTTGAATGACATGATGATAATTTTCTGCGTTTTACTTGTAAATAACTGAGTAGTAGTGATAATTTTATATTGGCGTTTTTATGTTACCATATTGACCTAATTTAATTTATTTATATGCAATTTAATGCTGTATCATTATAATGGTTTATAAAGATGCTTATGTGCTTTTGTGTACTATTCAGCTTCTATGGCACAAATAAAAAAACTTATTTATGTGTGGTTGATTATTTATGATTGTTCTTGTTTCTACAAGGACAAGTGGATCGGTGGCTACATCAGCAAGAAGACGGGCAAGCAAGTGACAGGCTTCGACGGCCTTAAACAGAATCTACAGAAACACTTTGACCTCGTACACACACGCAATATGCCGTTTTTGATCCGCGAGACCGCACGCAAGCACCAGTGGACAGTCGCACACGTCACTGTGTGGTGTCGCAGGTGATCATCTCACAAACAGTCGTCTCAAATCGAGCGGCTATTTGTCCAACTGCAAGGTCGTGCCAATCATAAACTGGGTTGCTTCATTGGGAAGTATTTGCTAATATATACGCAGTCTTTTATGGGCCAACATTTTGAGATTATAATACTGCCATCGTAGATTCATTTGTGATGTTTTTTTAAGTGTATTTTTTGTGTTGATACTGTTTGGTGCACATAAAGTATTAGTTTGGGCTTACTGAGGGGCGGTCGCAGAAGTTCGCAAAGTCCAAAAACGTATTGCTAACATCAGTTCAAACCACAATCCAATGCATGGTGTGGAACATCAGATAATATGTGCATATTGCCAAAGCATGCTATGAACTATTGCTGCTGCTGGCTGGCAACAACCAAACCATCACCGCCAATATATAATGCTGTTTTTGGACTTGAGAACTTTAAGGGTCTTTCATTTACTACTACATGTTAAATTCATTAATCAACCCTCATTGTCCAAATGTTATATTGGATGGTTTAAGTGCAATTTAACCTTCTAATCTTGCCTGTCTCGGCTCTTGTGATAAATGTTAGGCAATTTTTAATGCCAAAATGATGTAGCAGATACATATGGGGTTGAACATAAACATGAATGTATTCATTTTTAATTAGCAGTTTAATAAACCCGAATTTTGTCCCACATTACACAGTCAAGTCAGTTTAGAACAACTGTATCTAACTTCATATTAAGCTGTATGCTTGGTTACGTGCTATTAAAGCCAATTTCAGGGAGGAAAGTGCAATATCACCCTCCCCTACATGCCAATACAGAAATTTCTTTGGACACTAATTTGGCTTTGTCACTGAACAGACACCTTCGTAGTCACTTCTCACAAATCACATTATTTATCATAAAACCATTACAAACTAGAATTTGTTGCTGAGATATATACAACATCACAGCATGTAATGCCAAGATATATACATCACAGCATGTAAGTGCAGTGAGTTACAATGTTGAGGCAAGCATTCAAATACAATTCATTTCTGGGCAGCGTTTGACAACTTTATTTACAATTTTGTATTACAAACCTATTATAAATATAGAAAAGCATCTTATCTTGTTATTGACATGCACATCCAAGAATAAAACAATCGTACAACATAGTATTGGTGTTTAACCAAATTCTTCCATGTTGTGATGTCACACGATATGTCCACTGTGGACAGGTATGTCAAAGGCATATTGAACTTAATTCAGCGTAGCTTGAACTTGATATGCCGGACATCCATAATGGCCAGACACGACACGGTCTACAATTGGACCCAGTAACGCATAATTAAGTGTAGATATATAATACAGTTTGCTCATGTTGTGAAGCTCAGTGGAAGAAATAGTGCTGATCGGCCTTGATATATTACTACATAGTAGGATTACAACCAAGAGTTCTTTCCACTGAAATGCCCCAACTGAGCAAAAGCATCCATTACAGTAGTTTTATTTCATCTGCGACGCACTGATGCACTCATTTACAACACACTGATGCGCTCATCTACAACACACTGATGCACTCATCTACAACACACTGACGCACTCATCTACAACACACTGACGCACTCATCTACAACACACTGATGCACTCATCTACAACACACTGATGCACTCATCTACAACACACTGATGCACTCATCTACAACACACAGATGCACTCATCTACAACACACTGATGCACTAATCTAAAACACACTGACGCACTCATCTACAACACACTGATGCACTCATCAACACACTGATGCACTCATTTGCAATGCAAAGCGTGTTAAACCCCAAAATCACATAAATCGAGTTAAGAGTAGTTTTGCACTAGTTGATAATGGTGGAGGGAAATATCTGGCAGCAAAATGTGTTATACGCCATGCTATTGACTGATAAAATGACAGCTTTCCTATCCATCGCTTAACAATGTACAAACATGATTTATGTACAAAATGAAGAAACCGCATTTGGCGGATAAACGCCTCGTATAGACATGGATGACAGCAACAACCTAGCGTGTGGCTTACAAGGACGCTGTTTATCGTGAAATAGGCCTGTGTATTGGGGTGGAGGAACTTGTATCCGTGGAACATACTGCTGCATTCTCTCGGAAGTCTTGCAGGAAGTTGTATTGCTACAAAGAGAAGTATGATGATCAGAACACTAGCACAATCAACAGCCTGTTACGTACAAAGTGAGCTTCCATGATACTTATACCCCTCACATCCTAATTGGTGCATAAGGCCACCAAAGCTTCCGTGAGACTTATACCCCTCACACCCTAGTTGATGCATAAGGCCACCAAAGCTTCCGTGAGACTTATACCCCTCACACCCTAGTTGGTGCATAAGGCCACCAAAGCTTCCGTGAGACTTATACCCCTCACACCCTAGTTGATGCATAAGGCCACCAAAGCTTCCGTGAGACTTATACCTCTCACATCCTAGTTGGTGCATAAGGCCACCAAAGCTTCCATGAGACTTATACCCCTCACACCCTAGTTGGTGCATAAGGCCACCAAAGCTTCCGTGAGACTTATACCTCTCACATCCTAGTTGGTGCATAAGGCCACCAATGCTTCCGTGAGACTTATACCCCTCACACCCTAGTTGGTGCATAAGGCCACCAAAGCTTCCGTGAGACTTATACCTCTCACATCCTAGTTGGTGCATAAGGCCACCAAAGCTTCCATGAGACTTATACTCCTCACACCCTAGTTGGTGCATATGGTCACCAAAGCTTCCGTGAGACTTATACTCCTCACACCCTAGTTGATGCATAAGACAGCCAAAGCTTCCGTGAGACTTATACCCCTCACACCCTAGTTGGTGCATAAGGCCACCAAAGCTTCCGTGAGACTTATACTCCTCACACCCTAGTTGGTGCATAAGGCCACCAAAGCTTCCGAAAAATATATTGTAATAGATCTTTACATGTGCGTGAAAAAAAAATTACTAAGCACAATGTTGATTATAAACCGCAAGAATGAAACTGCACTCGCTCATTTCAATGTTCAGTCTCAACATATGGAATTTATTACATTCACAAAAAAGTGAATTATCAGATGTTATGGCTGTTAAAAATGCAACTTTCTCTTACAAGAGGTATAGTCATGATCACATAAAACACTTTATTATTACTAATTATTTAATGACTGAACATTTTTATAGCTGAACTTACTAACTTAACTGAGACCCACTGTAAGGAGTAATCGTAACTGAGACTGAACCATAGAATTAGTTTGATAACCCCCACCAGGGTGTTCCAACACGCCAATGCTGTGCCATGCTTGGAGACTCACCTTCACAGACTGAACAGCTCCAGGTCCCCGCAGTCGGCGCATGGTGTCAATAGCTGTGTCCGCTGTTATTTTACTGTCCAGCAACATAAGCACACAGGCAGCCACTGCAGATAGAGAATTTGTCGTTTCATTATACTGCCCCTGCTCTTTGCAGTACATTAGTGTGACTCCTAATATATATATATATATATATATATATATATATATATATTAATCACAGACAAAGAGAACACGTTAGGGAAATTACCAATTAATATATATATATATATATATATATATATATTAATCACAGACAAAGAGAACACGTTAGGGAAATTACCAATTATGCTGCTGTGCTATTAATTATAGATTACTTTATCCACGAGGGGGCGACACTCGTGTCTGACAGTCTTTAGATGGCGACACTGTAATCAGTTGGTTCACAAGGCAACAATGGCTCCCACTTTCAGATATCCCAACAATTACTGCTAGAAGCATCAAGGCAATAGACTGATTCTTACATCAGCTAGCTTGAGGATTACCATGAGTGTACATAATAACCACATTTGGTTAAAGTAGCCCCCATAATGAGTGTTTGTGAAATCATCTATTGTGATAATAAATAGAACGACATACCAACAGCTGATCGACCAAGTCCACCATAACAACTGCAAAAACAATGTGACATTGTCTACAAATCCACGGGAAAAAATCAACACAACCTAACTGTTTGCATGGGCAGTTATAATTCAAGTCATCCTTATTGTTATCAAAACAAAGTTACAAAAATGTCCAACAGAATCTTCCATTTCAAAAACAAGTTATTTTTATGGTAATGCTTGGAAGTGTGCTAAAAACAACACATCTCTCTGAAAGATGGTAATGTCCACAGATTAGCTTTTCGTGGTTGCTACGTTTGACCTTAGCAAGACAGTACCTTTCCTTCTTTGAGGATGCCCCACCTTTAATCCATATACTATTTTGTCATGTATAATAAAACGATAAACTTCCCAAGTACATTGATTTAACAAGATTGCCATCCCAAACAACAAGTTCCAGATGGCAAGTGGACAAGGAAGCCATTTGCCTATCGGGAGTCCAACAATTTTCTCATCTATGTGTAGCCCGCCCTTACCAAATATCTGCCAATTTTATTTTTAAACATATTCACACTACTAGCATTAACACAATCATTTGGCAGTTTGTTCCATTCATTTAACACCCTCTGTGAGAAAGAGTACTTTCTCACGTCCACCCTACACATAACACGTTATCATAACACATCATCACAATCACCCTTGTTCAAATGTCGTGCTTCAGTCCTCCCCTGCAACTATTTAAGGAGTTCCCTTACTGTATTATAGGTATTTTGATCAGTTCCCTTACTGCCTAACTATTTTTGACCAGTTCCCTTACTGTACGAGTGTCTTAGTGCCGTCTTTGACATTCTCTGAGAGTTTCTGCAGTACGGGCAGAAATGTTTCAATGGTCGGGACCTCGCCATCAGGGAAAGGATGGTGGTGGATTATAAGACGGGATGCTTCCATGTCTTTGAGTAGAGTGGGCACGCGGTACTTTTGTAATTCCCCATGTCCACACAACACAAACACATCCTTGATCCCAGCGGTCTTCACACAGTCTGCATGGCAACGATGAAACAAACTAAGGTTATATGTTTGATTTTCGTAGTCGATCATTGGTTTCGCCAAACCAATCGATAATCAATTACACAATCGGTTTGTGCCTATAAATTGTGGGCAGCCAACATGATTGTAATGTAAGGAGTGCTGCCACCTATCGGATTTCACTGTAAATATTCCCAGCGAGTGCAGATAAATCGGGAACAGGAAAAATTAATCGTGATTTTTATATAATTGAAAAAGATCGCTCACACAAGATTGTAATCAAATAATTTATCAGAGTAATGAACCAACCAATCATTGAAATAATCGATTAATTAGAATAACTTATTATTACTAATTATTCATGCATGCAGATGCAACAGATAAATACAAAACTATTGAAAAATGACAACGCTGGGTTTGCATTAAATTTTTTACATAGCCAGTCCACCACAATGTCTACCCTAGTTACATTTGCTCCCAGAATCCAAGTTAGAGGGCATCTGAACATGTATCTCAAAAACGGCTTCATTGTCATATCTGATGTAGCAGAGTGTCAATAATAATA
Organism: Lamellibrachia satsuma; assembly: GCA_033239005.1. Classification (NCBI taxonomy): domain Eukaryota; kingdom Metazoa; phylum Annelida; class Polychaeta; order Sabellida; family Siboglinidae; genus Lamellibrachia; species Lamellibrachia satsuma. Next base: position 370,635 of record BSQZ01000037.1, on the reverse strand, counting down.
GCTTTTCTTCCTCAAATTCATCATCAATTTCTTCCCCCTTATTAAGATTCAAGTTTGTTAATTATTTCTTAAAGTCATAAATGTTAACCTGCGAAACTTTAGCTGTAAAATGGTCACTGAATTATCATGTTTACTAATATATTAACAATGTTCTGCATACACCCAGTGTGTCCATCCAGCTTTGGCCTAAAATTTATTGGAAATATAGGAATTTAGAAGTAAAAATATAGGAATAACATTATATTATAGGAATATGGCCTGGGTTAACACAAATTAGCAACTGCCCAATTTCAACATTACATCACACAATTCATGGATTTCACCAAACTGATTATGCTACGATGTGACTTACACTACACCACAATCAGATCCCATCAACAGGTGGTCATTAATGTGTGGAGTTCTACCGCCAAAATAATTGTGTAGTGACAAATCACAAGAAACCTCCAAATCGCTACAATTATTAGGAAAATATGGAATTTTCTTGAAAACAGGAATCACAATTAAAATATAAGAAAATACCGGAATGCTAGATATCCGGTACACAGGGTGTTTCGAGGATGTTTGCACAACTTAGGATTAACATCATCTGGAGGCAATCTGGGGACAAAAACCAACTCGTTTTATTTAAAGCCACCTCAAAACTGAGAGTTGCTTTAATCAAAATATGGTTTTGGAAGATCCGTGATGCAAACAGTGCAGAGAAAGACATTAAAGTGAGCATGCAGAGTCAAAATAAGTAGAGACTATTAATACCAAATAAAATTCATACTGATGAATTGATCACTAGTAACAAAGAAACTATTCTTTACAAACCTAGATCATGCTGTAGACGTCTCCACGTGTCCTTAAAGCGGCATCCTGCAACATTCATTGGTTATATTATATTAAGAGAAGCAGGTCTGGGGTCAATTACATTACAATGTAATCGTTTACTATTACTTTGTTTCCTTTCTACTACTATTACATACTGAAGGCAAAGTAATATATTACTATAACATATGAATCTATTACTATAAAAAATTTTCCATCACAACTATTTGCTTACCATTAAACATTCTGGAGTGCGTACAGGCGTACTACGCTACAGATTTTAACTTTCCATTCAGTAGTCATCGATTCTCAACAACAAATCATTATTCAAGCAGCCATCAATAATCTACAGTGACAGTAGAATGTCATCTGACTACACACCATAACACGCCAGCCAGTATTGTACGGCCACAAGGACTCTTTCAGATTTGCTCAAACCAGATAATAACAGTTACTTGTTTGAAATGTATCCTTTAATCATGTGATGCCAAGATATGCCCTCTGCTGTTGTTCACACACATTCGTGGCTTTGTTTGGAGTTTATAGTAGAATGCAGCTGTGCTGTGTAAGTTGATGTGTCAGAATGTTTCCTTTGAACTGCTTCTGCTGATCAAATTATACAAAGATCCAATACAGTTATGTGTGTAAACTGTACAAGGCTTCATAGCCTTGGTTGTCTTACCCATTGTCTTTGTAGGCTATTGGAACTAATACAAAATAAGTCAGCATTAATCCAAATTGTAATAGAAATATAATAGCTCAATTACTATTACACTGCCTTATATTATTATTACATTGTGTTCAGTTCCATTACTTGAAATATGTAATCATTACTATTACTATTGCAATTACAACATAACTGACCCAATGCCCAAAGAGGAGAAACCTATCATAGATAGACAAAGGCTGCTGGTCCATTAGACTGTATCTGCTGGGAGAGGTTGAGAAGAAATGTTAATTAATTAATTAATCAATGTTGGCATAAATTTTATAGCCACTTCTGAATTGCCCAAAAGAAATACTGCAATTGAATGCTCTGGGCAAATATGCAGATCAATGCAGAGAAATATTATTAAAATAATTCAATGGATGTTGTAATTTTGTGTTGTCAGCAACATAAATCACATCACACCATAATTTTGATCAATCATTACAGAAATTAATTATATTGCAATTTTTTTAAAGATATAACTGACAGAATTCAAATTGTGAAGTGGTATGGTCAGGGTAGCGTTGTTAAAATGAATGAGTGTTGTTTTAAACATTTAATTGAATAACATTGATCAATGATAATAATACATTTAATAATAAATATACTTAATTTAATAAATACATTAAACAGTACCATCTAAGTTTTTCTTGACTACGTTTTAGATAGATTACTTTTATTGCCGATCAATAATAAGGAGATCTCTGTTACTGTTAGTGTTACCAAGAATATGTAGGTAAGAATTAGAGACGGTCCCTAACCTGGCAGTCCACTGATGGCGAGAGTCTTGGCACCACGTCCAACTGCAGATAAGTCTACCCTGAAACATTGGCACAGTCTATGTGTGTGGTCGCTTCAGGTATTTGTTGGTCAATTAAAATTTATATGGAAAATATTCTGAATGATATATATAGTAATGAGATTTGTTAAAGAAACTGTGGCTGCTCTATGGCTAAACAGACATTTTAGGGTTTGCAATTTCCCCCAATTTAGTCACAATGATGCTATAAATATGCAAATACAATAATTAAACATTTACTCTCGAGTGCCAAATAAACGTATAGGCCAAATAACAGAATAAGGTGGCAAATCAGTCAAATTTAATTAATAATAGTATAGTGCCAAATAACAGTATAAGGGGGCAAATTGTTCAAAACAAATAATAGTACATTGTGAAAAAGTCACTAGTATATTTGTCTTTTTTAGCGCCGAAGCAATTTTTTTACTCAACGTGACGCCAAGGCGTCCCTAGAAAAATACACGGATTGCCGTGTATTTTTTATATTTCATGTTGAATATGCATAAATTGTTGGCGTATTCGCGTCACCGCAAATATAGTAACCGCATTTTATATGTGCGATAAACTGGGGAATCACTAGTTTTTAAATGGACATTAAAGTTTTATTGAATTTAATACGCAAGCCCGTTTCACGGGAAACTGCCGCCAGTCGGTTAGGCGCTGTGCACGGTGGCCATATACGGTCGGTTAACGCGGTGATAATGGCGTCTTAACTAATAATATACCATGTCGAGCTCCCGAGAACTAAGGATTCTGACCGATTCATTTAATCGTGGAAATCTCAGAAGCATGGGATCCCGCTAAATTCACAACTGTCGTTTGAAAAGATGAAAACTCCCAACTGGAGTGACATGCAACGCCAGTTGGGAGCAGGTGATTTTAGCGCTCGCAGTAAATAGCTCCATGGATGATTGATTAGCGCTCGCAATAGGGAGTGAGAGCGATTGCTCTCCTAAAAATATGCCCTGCATAATTTGCCACGATTAACGGAGAACATAGGCTGGCACAAATGTTTAAATTTAATAATAGTAGTAGTGCCAAATAAGGTGCGTACAGGGTGGCATTTTTCATCAAATAAATACACATATAGGGACACTTATTCGGCACTCAAGATTAAACCCGATTCTTCATCACATGACAAATGGTCTGTGAATGAAGTATGTAATATAAACATTATCAAGTTAATTACTAAAATTACAATCCTTCATTAACACATACAAGTCATTGACATATCATAGGTTTGCAGTTTAAAACTCAATTACGTGTCAGACACTAATACATCCATAACCCATGCCAGGTCAAATAAATTAACTTGGTTGTACTTTACCACCATATTGGAAATTGTGATAAGTCGAAATCTCCACTTTCTTCATCAGAAGAATCAAATCCACTCATGCTGTTTGTTTCTAGACCTGCAAGGAATGAATGCAATCAGTATTAATCACATTCACTTACGGCTACATGTACATATAATGGTAGGCTACTTGTACATGTAATGGTAGGCTACTTGTACATGTAATGGTAGGCTACTTGTACATGTAATGGTAGGCTACTTGTACATGTAATGGTAGGCTACCTGTACATGTAATGGTAGGCTGCATTAGAACAATGATTTTAACAAAAGTGCACTCTTTTATTAAACCCAAGTTCCAGGCCTGGGGTCTATTACATTGCAATGTAATATATTACTATTTATGCGGGACAAAACTACCTACAAAAGAGTTAATGACATGGAACCGTGGCTCATTTGCTGAAGACAACAAAGTCAAATGTATGTTTGTATACGAGCTTTATAATAAGCCACATGGTAAAATGCAATACATTATGTATACATCATAAATACATTATGTATATACAAGATAAAAACAGTTGTGACCTAGTTTATATACTCAGCTTACAAAATATCAGCAAAGGTGGGGGAACCAACCACACAAGGCCATTCTGTAATGCACGATTGCAGAATGGCTCCCCTATTACCATTACTTTTCTTTCTATTACTATTACATGCTGAAGGCAATGTAATATATTACTATTACTGTTACATTTCAAGCTATTACTATTACATTTTCCATTGGAATTATTTTCTTTCAATTAAACATTTTACATATTTAATCACTTACATAGATTCAAATTAACTGATGGGTGTATCGTCGATAGTAAGTGCACATTTCATGTAAAACTAACAACAAATACTTAGAGGAGAGTTTATACTTACTTTTGGAGGCAAAACAACTATTTACTTTAGTGTCAGTTGATTGTTATGAACACAAAATCTCTTGTATACAACAATACTGAGATGTTGTAAGATGTTCTTTCTGTAGTCTCTCTATCCTCGATCTCTAGGTGTTTTATATCACTTCACATCACATAAGATCGCTTTACTTTAAAAGATGGCTGTTGCATTTAACTGACATGAGCTTCTGGAAAATTACAATTAACTCATAAATTTCCCAATAAAATTAACCTCACACAATTCCAGTCGGATGTAGAAGTTTCATATATTCACTGGAATGAAACAGAAAAGCAATGTCACTGTCACATAATACGGTCTGATTATACCATAGTAGACCCTACTGCTCCGCTGCTACTTGGTGGACAGTTAATTATTGGCTCAAGGGTGGGATGTTTTTCACACTTTTGGTCAATAGTGTGCAAGCTAGCTACCAACTGAGAAAAACTCAGAAAAGTTGGTATAAGCCCCCTGGATTTTGTTCAAACATTACCCAGCATGGCAGGCTGGCAGCTAGGGTTGGGAGATGGCAATGATTGATTAAGATGTTAAAGACAGTCTGTTTAATTATGGTCGGTCACAGAGGGTGACCTAGTGGCAGAGTGACCCCCACTGATACCATGTGAATTGTATATAAGTCAGTAGTGGTACAGATAGTACTGGTAGTGGGTAGCTGATAGGCATGATTTACTAATTATGTGTAAACACCTTTTGGGGGCTGGCATGCTTGCTGAGATTATTGGATGTATCTTATTTTGATGGTGTATGCTTGCCTAATTTCATGCTCCTTAATTAATAAATCTAAATGTCATTCTTTGGCCTATTTCAATCTAAGCTGGACTTTTGTTGTTATTTTGTATAAATGAATTTATGTGACAGCGGCGCATAAAGGATTTTATGCAAGATAACAAGTCAATGAAGGCGATTTGAGGTTAGACCTTTTATGGTAGAGAGAGTATTGGCCTAATTACTCGCTCACGCGTATGGATACACCAACCACGTGACCTTGAGCATGCCTCTCTCGATTTCCAAGTTAGCTTGTGTTGTTGTGAGACCTTTGCGCTGCAAATATTTCCGAATTTCTATTGTTACTGATTAATCGTTATCGTTGAATTTGGTGATGTTATTGCAAGATCAGTTTTGTTGTTCGATTTATTCCGCTCCGTTTGAAAAATCCCACCCTCCCTCCCTAATATTGTGTTAACAGTTGTTACCCAGTTGCTATCTAATAAATCAAGTTGTGCATTATGTATGGATACACTGTGAAACAATGAAGACAGAGAGGTAGTTCACAAAGTTTTTGAATTTTTTGACGCTTTTCCCTGTTATAGTTTGGTACACGAGGTTTTGCATTAACGCTTTTACCTCCACTAAGTTTTCAGTAGTGTACACAGGTTTTTAGTGCAGGTACTTTTTACGAGTACATTTGTGTGGCTGTTTGGCCCTACCTCTCGTTCTGATGTGTTAGTAGTTATTGGTTGACTAATGTCTAGATATGTAACACCTTTATACATTGTGTGTTGTGTTACCATAATTTTCATTACGAATTGTTCACGAATGTTGGGTGGTTAGCCCAATTTTTTCATTTATCATGTTTAGCTGGGGGATCGAGTACCCCAGCCTTTCTGTTTGTACATGTATGTGTATGGTTAATTCACGGCGGAGTGACCCCCACCGATACCATGTGAATTGTATCGCTGTCACAGTGTCTCCTGCTAATAGTGCTGAAGTTCAATGACTGTCATGATTCGGATACTAAACCATTTTATCACCACCAAAAAGGTTCCAAATTGGAAATGTTAACAAGTCATTTTATGTCAAAATACAGAATTTTTTGTAAGTAATAGCTCAATCACTATTACTTTGCTTTCTATTACAATTACTATTACATTGCATTCTGTTCCATCTATTACTATTACTTGAACAATTGTAATCGTTACTATTACTGTTACATATTACTATTACCCCAGACCTGCCAAGTTCTGTCTGTGCATACTACTTAAAACTCCCTCATAAATTTATTTAGCCCAAAGTGAATCAGGTTCATCAACGTTCGACTGTGTCGCATGCGAATAGAACATGTGCAGTCAGTTTAATAAAAGAATGCTTACTTTTATTAAACCATCAAAAGGATGGAGTTTGACTGTTAGATCGCCTAATTTGCGGAAGTGTTAACCGCCTTATACCGGACCACTTTAGCAATTTGTTTGCAGAATTTGACTGGTTATGGTAAAAATAATTTAATAAGGGTTTGTCCGATGATTTCACAAAACTAAATAATAAGTTTGTATAAACAAGCTAGTATATGTTGTAGTGAATATCCAAAATATACAAGATATAGGTTAAATTTATGAAAAATATGATGACTGAAAAAAAGGAACTGCATGAGGAAGGATTTTTAAAGTTTAAACTGTTCACACCCTACAGATTTTAACATCAAACTAACAAACCGGAACCTGATTTGTGATGGGCTAAATTAATCGAGGAAGGAGTTTTAATGCATTTGTTACATTTACTAGTTTATGTTTGTGAATGAATTAAATGCGACGATTCCTTTTGTAAAAAAAATACCTGAAACTGAACTTGATTGTAGTTGTAGACATATCCACGCATAGCCATAGCGCACACAAACTTCTACTGTTTTGCCCCTGTCCTGTTGGCAGTTTTGGTAGGCTTGACTACTGTACCAGTCCTGTTTTGGTAGAACTAGAAGTGCCCCCGTTCCCTGGCTTTGTCCTGCACGGGCAACTGAATCAACTTGGGCCTGTGTATATTAGTTACACAGGCCCAACTTAGTTCAGTTGCCAGTGGTGTCCCATGCCACTCAATGCAACAGAGTTTTCTAATTGATTCTGATTTGTAGTTCCACCGTAGGCATAGGTGACATGTGTATAATGAGGATGATTTGAACAAAGTAATTTTTACACATTCAGTACACATATAAAATTTTCTAATTAAAGCATTACCCAGAGCATAAATTCTGTTGTACTGCCTAGACATATCATCATCACCACGGAGGTCTTCACTCATAAAGTGTCCAAGTTATTTAAATTTATCAACTCTTGGTAAAGGCTCATTATTTAATGGTATCCGGACATTTAGCCAACAGACACTTAGCCATCATTTGCAGGGGGGACATTTCGCCAACATTAAAAAAATTCAAACAATTATATCTTACATTTTGGATATCTTTATTGTTTTTGATAATGTCCATGATAAGCAAATCTTGATGAATGATTAAACTTACATTTTCACTCACCTTTTTATTCATTATTTTCCCAAAAGGAAAAAAGTTTATTTGGCAAATCACATGATGGAAAATATGAAGTTTAAGATTAATATATTTTAATTATTTATAAAGTGTTACATTTTCCTTTGAAAATGACCTTCCAATAATTACCATCATGATTTAATGTCGAGACCAACTGCTATTCATTATTTCCCCACCCTTTGGCTTAATTGGAGACAACCCTAGATATATGTGGCTTCATGTCAAGCTAGAATGAGCTCTTTGTAAGTGATCAGCTTATCCATCTGGGCTTCAATCTTGATTAGAATAGGCGATCCTCCATCACAATTGGCCCAATTTAATTTCATTCACCTGGAACACATGGCTTCCATGGGCTAATGGGATAAAAGGACTACCCAATATATGTATTATAACTACTAGCCGAGGGAAGCAGAAAGTTTGTCTGGAAGGTTTTATGTATACCAAGCTGATAACTTCCAAAAACCAGATTAGATGGCAGTGTGTTAAACGCAACAACCACTGCAAGGGTGTCATATCTACAACTCTTGACCTTAGTCAGGTACTCAATACCAAACCTCACAACCATGATGCAAATCCAATGGAAGTTGCAGTTGCCAAGACCAAAGTCAATATGAAATATTTAGCAGCCAACACCAGAGAACGACCAGCAACAATAGTGTCTTGCTGAACTTCCTGCTGCTGCCAGGCAGTTAGCTAGTGAGGAAGATGCCATGAAGAAGATGATACGACGCGTACGAAAAGGCCAAGCCCCTCCAGTTCCAGCTTCACTCAGTGAACTTACCATTGAAGGTGAAATGGACCCAAACATCAGACCCTACACCAGAACCATTCCTGATCTACGACAACGGCCAAAACTCAGATTCCAGGATAGTTGTTTTTGCATCCCCACCTGCCCTGCGTACGCACTCTACAGCTGACACATGGTTCATGGATGGCAACTTCGCTATGGCACCATCTGGATTCCTTCAACTATATGTTATCCGGGTCCCCCTTGGATCCACGACTGTTGATATAGCATATGCCCTGCTACAACGCAAGACCGAGGACACATATGAGGAACTCCTCCATGCATTTTGAGCAGGCTGTTATCAGTGCCATTGGAGCAACCCTGGACAATGATGTCCAAGTCAGGGGCTGCTTCTACCATCTGACCCAGGCAACCTGGCAAAAGATACAAGAGCTGGGGCTAGTGCCTCAATACAGGGATGACGAGGACTTAAAGTTGTTCTGCGGACAATTAGATGCCCTAGCCTTCCTGCCCACCGAAGATATCCCTGAGGGAATCATGTACCTCCGTGGTAATACCCCTCCTGATGCAGAACCTCTGGTGGATTACTTCGACCAGACTTACGTCACTGGCATTTACCGTCGTGCTGGAGTTCCACGAGATGGTCCACATGGAGCAGCCATTGTTCGTATGAGGAGAGTTCCTCCTCGGTACCCATCTGCCTTGTGGAATGTTCACCAGGCCACTCTGGATGATGAACCAAGAACTAACAACCAGTGTGAAGGCTGGAACAATCGCTTCACTCATTTGGTTGGCTACCAGCATCCCTCCGTGTGGACCATGACAGATGCCTTGAAGAAAGAAGATGCAGTGGCTTGCACTCACATCGCCAAAGATCTAAACGGTCAACCTCCCAAGAAGAGGGTTAGGCGTGAATACAAGGACATGCAGATCCGTCTGTACACTGTGTGAAGATCGTGCAGCAGGCAGGAAGACCATCCCTGAACTACTACGTGGAGTGGGTCATAACATATGCTGGAAGCCTGTCAACCGTGAGAATGAAGATTGATTATAAACAGCTGTGGACTCAATATATGCAATGTTCGTGTTTGCAAGTTTTAGACTATGAGACATTACTTTTTGATCGTTACATTCGTACAATGAATTAAATAAAATACAATTACTTACACTTGTATTGCATTTATTGAAACAACTATATTTATGGTGAAAGCACACAGAAACATAATATAATTTTTTGAATGTTGGCGAAATGTCCCCACTGCAAATGATGGCTAAATGGCCGTTGGCTAAGTGTCCATTGGTGAAATATCCATTGGCTAAGTGTCTGTTGGCTAAATGTCCCGGATTCTTATTTAATACAAAGTTTGGAATGTGTCTATATTTTAACTGTGTCAAATTTTTGCTGCAAAAAAATCATAACATTACTTTTGGTACTGTTGTACTTGAATTTTTATTATTGATTGATGTCATGTTCAATTCAATTTAATATCTTTATTTCAGACTCAACACAGCAGATACATATACATCATACATGCGATCTGAGTTCCGTATGATATGTTTTTGCAAAAAATTTTAAAATAATACAAAGTATTGAAAGTAATGTCTAATTATCGAGCTGCAGTAAACAATTTTATACAATTGTTTCTGTCACATATATAACAGCTTGTTCAATACCATATTCCGAACAAACAGACAACATTGACATACCTTTAGCTGATTGATCCACTAGTACTAAATCATCAGCATACATCAAATGATTGATTAATGCAGCACCTATTGACGTATTGTGCATCCAGCATTTGGTACACTGTTTAGATTTTTACTCAGTCTCGCGTCATCCATATAAACACAGAAAAGACATTAGGAGAGAATTCCTCCGTTTTTGTTCTTTTAATTTTACAAATTCCAATTAACGAGAAGTATGTATCACTGTAACCATAAAAGATAATGTGTAGGCTTTACACCTAAGCGTTTACCTGTTCTTTTTCTTTCGAAAATGGTGTTCGTTTTTGGCGCAAATTTCTCTGCGGTGAATGCTCTGCGGTGAATGTGTAACTGTGGCTGCTAAAAGTTTCGAAGAAGGAATCAAGTACCGGAAACGAATTTGACCAAATAACCAATAATCATTAAATAGCTTAAATTGTCTTAAGACATGTAAAAGAATAATGCCGTTCAATCAAACATAAATATTTACATGTTGTATTAGTTAGCCATTAAAATGGAATGCCACTAAATTGAGTTAGCCATTTTCGTATGTCGTTGCCTTAGTTTCGTTTTTCTTAGCGAGCACTTGGTGATGAACGCGTCGTTAAATGCCTGGCAGCCGTAAACATGAGCGGCAATAGGGGTATCTCGGTGGTACGCAGAATCTATTGAAAGGATGCTGACATTTCTCCAGGTGAGCTAAGAATGCAACATGGTTGCGTCTTTCTATATATATATATATATATATATATATATATATATATATATATATATATATATATATATATATATATATATATATATATATATATATATATATATATATATATATATATATATATATATATATATATATATATGACTTGTAACGATGATTTTTAAACTGAAAGCCACCGTCCTGGGCTGATCCGGCCAAAACTTGAGTACTCTTCACCCACATGGAATCCCCACACCTTTTCACAAATTAAAAGCCTTGAAAGAGTGCAACACTCTGCTGCTATATTTGTTAAAAATGACTACAGACGAAACACAAATCCAGCAGATCTAATTACTGCCCTTGGATGGCCAACCCTCGAACGAAGGCGCATTATCAAACAAGCCACTACCTTCTACAAAATTCTAAACAACATTATTGAGATCACCCCCCCCTTCAGGCCTACTAACTCGCTCTCGAACCCGTGGACAATACATAGCCCCCAAGTGTCGTATAAATGCAATGGTCTTTTCATTTTATCCCAGAGCCATTCGCATATGGAATCTGATTCCATCAAAAATTACCAACATAAAAAACCCAAAATCATTTCAAGAAGCTATTATGGAACTCCCTTTCACCACACCTCCTCACCTAAACTGCGTTTAAAACACAGTGCTTAGCGTAAACGTATCCAGGGTGGAGGTATGGAGACTGCCTATGTGTGCATGTGGCAAGGCAGCGACAGTCTCCATACACACAACCAACTTATTAAAAAATTTCGTTAAACATCCTATACATAAAATAAATAAAACTATCAAATAAAAACCATCTCAGCAACATTAATGATACTAGTCTTTTAATCGAATGTACCACCCACAGCGCATGTGCACAGTCCACCACAAACTCCTGCGTTAGCCCAAGTTTGGGCTGTTTGGAGTAAACCACTTGAGACTTGAGACATCAACTGTCAATGTGACAGTGACAAGTCTCGACTCAAGTCAAGACAGTCAAATCTCAAGTTGAAGTTGCTGCCTCCAAATGAATACCCCTCCAAACAACCCATTCTTAGGCTAACGCAAAAAGTTTTGGTGGTTTGTGCGCAGGCACTGGGGGTAATTTATGAAATAATTAGTAATTTAATTTCGACATTTGTAAATCTAGTTTAAAGTAGTTATAATAACTGCCATGGGCATGGGCACCAATGGCATATATGCAGAAGGCAGAACTTTATAGTGATTAGTGTTGCTCGAAATTAGATCTGGTATATGAACGTGTAACTTAAACTTCCTCGGCTCTGGCAAAGTGAAAGTGTATGGTTATTATTGTGTCAGTAGTCTCACTAGTGACATGTAGACTTTTTGAGTATTGACAGAATCATTTAACTTAAACAAATGAGTAGCACAAATGCCGCAATGTAAATATGATTATTCTACCTATGGCTATGCTATAGTCATGGACCTAGTGTTCCCAGCAGATTATTCTACCTATGGCTATGCTATAGTCATGGACCTAGTGTTCACAGCAGATTATTCTACCTATGGCTATGCTATAGTCATGGACCTAGTGTTCCCAGCAGATTATTCTACCTATGGCTATGCTATAGTCATGGACCTAGTGTTCCCAGCAGATTATTCTACCTATGGCTATGCTATAGTCATGGACCTAGTGTTCCCAGCAGGCACACCAACGTCGTTTCGACATCAAAAATAGGTAGAGATAAAGTCGCGATGCTGGACAACATATACACAACGTCTATGCAACGTCAATCAACCCCCATTGTACCGACGTTGAAGTTTGACAGTGTTTGGACATTGAATGTAGGATGGTACGCAACGTACATAAGTGAACAACATACACGCAACGTCGATCCACCTCCATCGTAACAATGCCGAAGTTTGACATTGTTAGCATGTCGAATTTAGGTCGGTATGTAACGTACATACACGCAATGTCACTGTAACGTCGATTAACCTCCGTTGTAACAATGTCGAAGTTTGACGTTGTCACGACGTTGAATTTAGGTCAGTACGCAATGAACATTGGTGGACAACATACACGCAACATCAACATAACATCAATCAATCGTAACGACATCAAAGTTTGACGTGGTTAAGGCATCAAATTTAGGTAGGTATACTAAAGATGAAAGTTACTACGAACATTATTTGAACAGCAACGTACAGCATGCTTCCAGTGACTGGATTTGTGATCGCATGACTTTGCCTGTTTGATTCACTAGCCAAACAACCAATTTAGGTTTAAAACGGGATGAGGAATCATGTCCCAGCCAGCACGCAGTCATCGTCCCGAGAGCGGATATCAGCCGTTGCCAGGCAGCAGCACTCGGCGCGCGCTTGCCGACAACAACCCACTTGCCAGCCGCAAATGCAGCGCCCACACTCGCGGGGGGTAATTTATCAGTGGTTGGACCGAGGGAGACCCGAGCACTGCATATGTGACGCGCTTGTATTATTACATATCAGGCAAAGGAATTTTCCCGCACGGTAATGCACCACACGGGAAGCAAAATAAAATAAAAAGAAACTAAAACTTGTATGATCCATGTATAGTTACTTTCACAAAAAAATTAACAAACAATGAAAAAAATTTCTTATTATAAGCTCCATGTGTTTACAATATTCACTGACAATTACCATTATTAAAATTTTTTTTACTCCAAGTCTACCCCATACCACCATATTCGAAGACCTGTTTTCACAGTTATATAATTTATAAATGATTGGCGCGCCGCAAGACAAGGTACATCTTTAGAAATTCCTTTGTGAATCTTTGGCTGTATTTTTTATTATCCAATACATTGATTTTGAGCATTATGCAAATTATTTTTGTTCTCGAAGCATACGGAAGTAGATCTTTGCATATCGTAATTTTAGGTGCCAGACTCGAAGGTCATGTCTTGGAATTAGTCTTAGGTGACGTCCAAAGGTTCCGTACTTAGTACTGTCACTATGTTTATTTGTTGCGAGTAATTTACCAGAATAGAAACACAGAATTATATAGTATTATATAATATATCTATATATTATATATGCATTCCCTTTCAGCTAGTGTTATGAAGTCAGTGAATGGCAGCACCGAGTCTGATGTAAACACAGCTATTGCCGCCACCCTGAAGTATGTGCCAGATAGGAGTGGGGGAGGTGGACGAACAGCCAGCACAACCAAACAACCCACCGACACTGCCTAATCAGACACATATATAGTAGTCTAAAGTGCATTTTCTGTTATATCATCAATAATAAAAGTAAGACTCACCAATATATTTGTGTCTTTGTTTCATTGAAGTTGAAACAATGCTGACAGATCAGTCAGCATTGTTTCAATTACAAAATCAATATTATGAAGGACATTGAAATCTAGTCAGTTTGTAACGTTGTTGCAACATTGCTACCTGACATTGAAACAGCGTTGATTATCTGACGTTGTTTCAACTTTCATATCAACCACAAATCCACGTCATCACAACGGTGTTACCCGACGTTGAAACAACATTGATACCTGTCGTTGAAATAACGTTGATATATGACTATGCAACAACGTTGATATCGGACGTCGACTCAACTTTCGTATCAAAAAATAATTCGACGTCATCACAACGTTGATATCTGACGTTGCTACAATGTTGCCACAACTTCGTATGCCTGCTCGGTTTCAGGGTTGAGAAAACTCACTGATTGTTATGGCAAATGTAGCAATATGTTTGAAATAACTTACAGTGCCAACAAATCTTACTGTACTGTTATTTATTACAAACCTCAGGACAAGACAAATATTCACCCACTTGCTACAAATAACCATACAATACGTCGCACTGAAAAATGTAAATACATTGGCAAAAAAAATGTATTTATGCTCAACTTTATTTAATTCATACTGTGGAGCAACGTACACCTCAAGTCTTTGATGTAATTTAAACAAAAAAACAGTCTGAAAGGTGCATTGCTGTTGCATATAACAACAATTTTAGTATTTTACACAACTTGTCACCCCGTTGTAGTGCTAGTTATATGCTTACTACAAATTATGTAAACTGTTTAATGAATGCATTTGATCATCATTATTTAGTCTTTCATGCCATTTAGAAAGGTAAGATAATCCATTTTTGTGTGAATTATTTTCACACTTAGTTATTACAGAAGTCCAGTGTTTAAGTATTGGATTAGTCAGTTGTACACTTTTAATGCATGATGTGTATATTTATACTGTTTTTGCATGTCCTTTACTGCATGATGTGTGTGCATTTATTTATTCTTTTTACATGTACTTTTACTGCACAACGTGTTTACATTTTACTTGTATTTTATATATATATATATATATATATATATATATATATATATATATATATATATATATATATATATATATATATATATATATATATATACATATATGGATTTTTCCAAACATAAACATTTACATATAGATAATATAAGCAATGAGCAGGTGAAAGTACGGTTTCAGAATCCACATCCAGAATTACAAAGAACACATATTTACTTGAAATTATGCTTTACTCAATTCAGCGGCATTCTGTGATCCGTATGACCTTATTGGTTTCCAGACATGCCTGAATTGCAGCATTCCAACAATGCTGACGTGACCCCGCTGCGGCCAGTATTTACGCCAACTGTTGAGCGAACAAGAGACTTCTCAGTGAAGCCTCTACCTGCAGGACTGAGATATGGCAACTTCAGCTGTGTGCGCACACTGCCCCATGTTGGCCGAGGCCATGTAGCTGGGCAGCATTTTGTGCCATATTTCAACAACCAACAGCTCTTCCGCAAAGTGTGGGAGTGGTTCGAATCATGGACGCCATGGCAACAAAAGATGTTGCTCTGTGGACTGACAAACAGGTGGGTGACAGTGTTATTCAGAACCATGGTCCGGAACAGTAATCAGTGGTCCGGAACAGTAATCAGTGGTCCGTAACAGTGATCAAACACTGGTTGAATAACAAAAACATGGTTGCTGATAACAGTTTCGGGCCATTTTGTGATGATGACAGAAAAACATACCTTACTCTACATATATAACCGTTTCTAATTTTGTGAAAAGCTGCATTATGCTATTGTCTATCTTTACAAGTAATTAATATCATCATGTGGAGAAGCCATAGAACGCTAGTCACCATTTTAATATTGAGTCCCCAAACAGGTTATATCTTGGATGACAGAATGAGCTCATACACCTCAAGTTTTCACGCAAACTTGTTCACTAGATAGTGGTAATGGGAGTGGTGGGATGATAACATGTCGTAATCCAAGCATGAACAAGTATCTTGTGATCATAGCCTTGGCCTGTTTGTCAGTAAAGTAAATACATAATTTTATTGGCTCCCTATCTGCCACCAACCAAAGTAACCATACTCCACCACAAACAAATACTAATTTTTATTATAGATTAACTGTTGTTATTTTTTCAGAAGTTCCACGGCAATGCTCGAGTCACTGGTCACTATTCTAGAGCCGGTCTTTCACCGAGACTTTGCCACATCGCTGCGAGGCACCGACCCATCATCTCTGATGGGAATGCCACGCCGGAGCACAAAGCCGGAGCCAAAGCAACCGAAACAAACTCCGTCAAGACTGAGCAGATTAAGCACACTCTCTAGCGCTTTGAGTGGTATGAGTTCAGGAAAACGCAAACCGACTCGGTCAGGTCAGAGATCACGTTTGGGGGACAGGCCAGGGAGTAGGGTGTCACAGCAGCGACGTCACCCTTCTGATGGGGACACCAGGTCATTGGGTAGAGATGAGCTGGAAATAAAGGTACATGTAGAGGATGTGACAGGTGAACTCACTCAGGAGGACACTTCAGCATTCACTGACACTTCAAGCAATTTGATTCTGACAGTCACCGAGGCACCTGATGAGGAGGCTGGTTTCTCTGTTGACGACATGGCAGCCTTTGCAGAGAACCTTGTCGCTGATTCCCTTGCTGAAGCTGGTAAAGAGTATGCCGCCTACAAGCAGACACACATGATTGAGGAATTTGGCAACCTCACTGACGCACTCGGGAATCTAGTCGTCCAGGTGTCTGGTGCACCACAGGTGACCAAGGAAGAAGACACTCAAAAAAGTGAAATCCCCAGAATGACACACAGAATAAAGTTGCTGCAAGAGATTGCCGCTCTGGACACGTGGATTCCACGGAAGAGCGCAGTGGAGACTCAGCATCACAATGCCTGGTCATCGTACGGCTTCCAGTTTGTCCAGACCAACATGTCTCTACCGGTGGTCCACCGACACCACAGCAGTTTCAGAGGGAAGCAACTCAGGAGTGCAGACTTCTTCTCCACCAGACCAGGTAGGCTGCCATTAAAGGTCCCTCCTCAATTAGATATTGTCTGTCTGATTTCAGGTCCATTTTATGACAAATCAAACCTGTCTAGCATGCTTGCTCCTTTTTTACAATTTTTTTATTTAGTTAGGTGAAATCTTTGGACAAAATATTAAATTATTCTCGACCAGGTCCGGTCGCATTTAGCAAAAAAGGGCAGAAGTTATACGGTTGTATTACTTCTTGGCATTTAGATTCCTTCTGTCTTGAATGGACAATTAATGGTTTCCGCCGTGGTGGTAAATGCCATGTTGTGCATCACCTGGTGGGCTCAATAGCCCATCTCTAGCATGGCAGTTTGTGCCGCACTTGCTGCAGGTGAAGGCAGTCGGCTGAGAACGTGCAGGATTTAGACTTCAGTTTTCGGTGGTCCATCTTCTCAGCCCGTCGTATGGTTCATTTCTCTTTTCTTCTGATGCCCTTCTGAACAGTCAGCCTCCAGTGGCCTCGATCATCGAAGGCTGTCTCCCAGATATTTATGTCGATGCCTGCCATCTTCATGACCCGTTTGTATGTGTGTTTGTAGCGGAGATATGGACAGACCATGTCCCATTATAGCATAAGGCTATTCACTATTCAAACTTCACATGTTATCTGTAGACATGCTACAGACTGAGCTGCGCTCTGGACCTGTGAAGACACCATCGCGCCTCACGGACATCTATGTGCCTGCACAGAAATTGTACAAGAACACACACTGGTTTCCGGAGCGGCCGCAGCAGGGTAGAGTCTATGTGAGGCCCAAGCGGCGATCACTGAAACAACAGTTTGGAGAGCAGATTAAACAGATTTGGAAGGTAAGTAAATGAACAAGACAGCAAATGAAAGTTAGAATGAATATGGGAAGATCTTTTGTAAACATAGCCCTGCAAGACAGCTATGAGAAAAAAACATCATAAAAGTTAACCATTTTAAATCGACAATCGTGTCAGGTCACTCTAAGATAGGCTACTAAAATCAAATACACCTAAATTATTTCTTTAAAAATACCATCACTCCAATGAGGTATTTTTTCTCTTCTTTCTTTCCCCAAGTAAATTACATTACACATCTTTGATGTATTAATAATACCATCTTACTATAATCCAGCAAGTGTTTGTATGTATGTTTGTATGTATGTTTGTATGTATGTTTGTATGCATGTTTGTTTGTATGTTATGCTTCTCCTCCAATATGCTTTGTATCTCGGGCGTAAAACTTTCAGGGGTTCATCTATGATGCCATGGTAAAGTTGTCTCAGTTTTCTTTTTTTAGAAATTCAACCCGCTATTGCCCTTTCTGCGAACAATCAAGTTACCCTTTGTAATTATTACGTACAATTGTCCACATCACTATGTGAACAATTACGTACAGTTGTTGTCAACGTCATGCATCTTTTCTTCGATTGTCCCAAGTTACATAATACAAGGGCGAGGTGTTGCTACACATTACCATAACTGCCAGTATTATGTCACAATCTTAAAAGAGTTACTGGCAGCACCAACTACCAAAATATAGATGGATATTTCTGTGATAACGGTTTTTTATATCGTCACCAATTTATACCATCCAGAGGATGGGTACTTTTGCTGTAGTCTACATAATAACCATGGTTATACTAACACCTTGCAGTGGATGGAGTCATGGGAGGACCATGAACGACTCACCCTGCTGTCTGAGATTGTCAAGTTGTGCAACTCGGAGATGATCAACTACTTAGCCCAGTGTCTCTTTCACAGGTGAGACCAATTAGCAGATTGTACACTGAGTTCATGCAACAACATCATTTCGGGAATCAGTTTATATGTAGGCTACTTCAAGTTCCACAAACTGAAATGTGCAATAGTTGGTACCTGGAATAGCTTGTTAGACAGCAGATGTGCGTAAACGCAGTGCATCGCAAGATCGAGTATCTCCATATAATTTTGAACTTTAAATTCAAAAGTTGAAACAGTGATTTATCCACGATGACAACAACAACAACAACACAGATAGCTAAAGAATTAAAGAATATAACGTATCAACAATAACGCTTGCTGATACTAAACAGAAATCACAACGCTAGCATCAGAACGCAGCCGATCTGACATTTGAATAACTTTGAACACAATTGAGCATGCATTGGCGTAGATTGTTTCAGCGCAAGGCAAAAGATTCGCACTAATTACCTGTTGTACTTCCATCGACAATTTCACACAATTTCTTTATATTAGTGTTACATTATGTACCAGGGGCGCCACATGTTATTTCAGGTAGGCTCTGTTGTTCAGACCTTTATGAAAGATGGGATCTTGAAAATAATGCATCAGAAATCAAATTGCAATTAACATTCTGGTGACCTTTGCAAAGTCTCCTGTGACTGTAAAAAATTTAACTGTGAACATTTCTCTTGTCCTTTGTCTCCAGACTTCAGGAACGAGTGGATATCAACTGGCTGCCTGACAGACTCTTACTCTGTATCTTCTCTTACCTGCCCGACAAGGACATTGTCACATCGGCTCAGGTAGTGTGCACACGTGCTCTGTAAAAAGTCGGTTTACCCATCTCTGCACACCATCTGTAGGTGTAGAAATCACTGAAGTGAAACTGGTAGTGTCTCAACATTACAAAAACATGTGTTACCTATGTGGGAAGTACTCAGTTTGTTGTAATTATTGCACAAAAGTAGTTCACGCATAGTTGCCCTTCAATGCATAAATTTCTTAAACTGGGGAAAAGCATGTATGACCTATATGGGAAGTACTCAGTTTGTTGTAATTATTGCACAAAAGTAGTTCACGCATAGTTGCCTCCAATGCACATATTTCTGAAACTGGGCAAAAGCATGTGTGACCTATATGGGAAGTACTAAGTTTGTTGTAATTATTGCACAAAAGTAGTTCACGCATAGTTGCCTTCAATGCACACATTTCTGAAACTGGGCAAAAGCATGTGTAACCTATATGGGAAGTACTCAGTTTGTTGTAATTATTGCACAAAAGTAGTTCACGCATAGTTGCCTTCAATGCACACGTTTCTGAAACTGGGCAAAAGCATGTGTGACCTATATGGGAAGTACTAAGTTTGTTGTAATTATTGCACAAAAGTAGTTCACGCATAGTTGCCTCCAATGCACACATTTCTGAAACTGGGCAAAAGCATGTGTAACCTATATGGGAAGTACTCAGTTTGTTGTAATTATTGCACAAAAGTAGTTCATGCATAGTTGCCTTCAATGCACACATTTCTGAAACTGGGCAAAAGCATGTGTAACCTATATGGGAAGTACTCAGTTTGTTGTAATTATTGCACAAAAGTAGTTCACGCATAGTTGCCTTCAATGCACACATTTCTGAAACTGGGCAAAAGCATGTGTGACCTATATGGGAAGTACTCAGTTTGTTGTAATTATTGCACAAAAGTAGTTCACGCATAGTTGCCTTCAACGCACACATTTTTGAAACTGGGCAAAAACATGTGTGACCTATGTGGGAAGTACTCAGTTTGTTGTAATTATTGCACAAAAGTAGTTATCGCATAGTTGCCTTCAATGCACACGTTTCTGAAACTATTTTAATAACTACACATTTCTGAAACTATTTTAATAGTACTGTACAAGGTTGATCGTGGTAGGCATTGTTTCTTAGTCCAAAGCAGGAGATGCTAAAGGTAAGCTGCATTGCTGTATTGTCAGGAATAGGAATACGTAGAAATATAGTATTGTACAAAAGAGCAAACATCCCAAGCACGGAACAGCTTCTTATGCAAGCAAATCTCTGATGGACAGGTCAGGACTACCATGCAAGAAAAATAATTGTAAATTCAATAAAACTATTTTGTTTCTTTCAGGTCTGCAGACGGTGGCGCTACCTGTGTGCAGTCAATGAACTATGGATGGTCAAATGTCACAAATTGGGTAGGATTTGTTTGCCAAATTAATTTGTTACCTTGATTAATATCTTTTTATAATGCGTTGTTATGTGCAGTGCGTACATGTGCACGCGCATGCGTGCGTGTATGTGTCTGTTGTAATATAAACAGGTCCATTAAAGTTTATGTACTAAAACTCAAGCTTGTAGTTGCCCCATCCGCATCTATTCATAAGACATTCATTGTTGCACAGTCTAGACACATTAAAAAATATTCACCGTTTTATGTATTGATTCTTTTGAAATTACAGTCGAACCTTGGTTTACGGTCACCTCAGTAACTTAACGTTATCGTCACCCAGGGTTAGCCCAAAATTATTTCCATAACAGTAGAGTATAGGACATTCAGTAGAGTATATGACATTCAGTAGAGTATATGACATTCAGTAGAGTATAGGACATTCAGTAGAGTATAGGACATTCAGTAGAGTATAGGACATTCAGTAGAGTATAGGACATTCAGTAGAGTATAGGACATTCAGGTCACTTTGATCCAGTCTCGTTGGTTACCTTAATATCGAGGTTCCACTGTACTTCAAAAAAACCTTCTTTCTCATCGATAGTCAGTTACTCACCTAGACGCATCATGGTTAACTGATGTGTTACGTAGGCAACCAGAAAGGGATTACAGATCTGACAGATCTTGTCCTGAAGTATAACCGGGTCGATCAGAGCATCGACTGGAAACTTGCTTACCTCGAACTGCTGCGCATCACAGATACGGTCGTTGAAAGCGGGCGGGACAAAGTCACCATCATTGGTAGGCCCCTTAAGTCATTGCTTATGTGAAAACCCAGTATCTTTATTTTAGTTTACAGCATCTATAGATAATAAATTATGACAATAATATGATAATCTAACAAAGGTTCATGCTTAATACTCCCTCCTCTAATGATTTAACCCTTCACGAATCAAGTTTATTGACTTTGATCTTAGAGTGAATAACTTGCGTTGCATTATGTTATAATAATATTTAGAACTGGATGATGATATCACCAAAACTAAATAATAAATTTGTTCAAATGAGCTAGCATGTCGTAGTGGATCCTAGGTTGATTTGATATTTTGAGAAATTATTTTTAAATGAGATGAGGGAAAAAATTGAATCAAGAAGAACCTTTAAGTAACTGCATTGCATTTTATGTGCAGCATCTTTCTGTCGGAGATGTACATTGTTTGTACTTTATGATTGCCACTATTAGGAAATCTAAATTAGTTGACCTGTGCAGTGAGTAGGAAACGTGCACATTTAAACATGCCTATTTGTAAGTCTCCGGTTGTACAATGAGCAGATTTGTTTTTTCTGAATCAGCCAAAATGTGACATTTGTGTTCTCAGATGCAGAAACGCTGGAGGAACAAAGATTGAGAGCAAAGAAAAATGAGGAGGAAAATGGTAAGTATTCCCATTTTCCACATTTTAACGATCTTGTGATAGAATGCCCTGCATTTTATATTTATACCCAAGATAAAGCTTATCATCCATGGATTTGTTCAGACTGTCTATTAGCACATTTCCCCAATTTTACATTTGTTGTTTGTTTTGCTAAAAATCCTCTAATACGGTGTATATAACAACTGCTTTTAAGGTTTTGATATGTGGAAACATGTTATAGAAATTTTAATTATTTTTTTTATTTTTGCATTTGTTATACAGATTTTTAACACAATATTTGCGTTTAAAAATTGGATTCTAATGTGTTATTCGTAGGAAAATATGAACAGTTTGCTATAAAATAGATTATATCACATGGCAAGAGAAATGATCAATTCAATCATATCAATCTAAATACTAAATTATGTTTCAATATATTTTATATATATATTGCTTTCTCACAAGGAAAGGCTACTTTAACATTGTTCAGCATTTTCAGATTTGCTGTTAACCATTCTAAAACTGTTATACTTATATTTCTGTTTTATTGATATATGTCAACTGTTTGTGTTTTGTATAACTTTGTGACATTCTTACATAGGATATGTATTGTAAGTATACGTTATGACGTTAACATTTCACTAAACACTGGATGTTGTGTTCAAGCCATTGTATAATAAATATTGTGTAATGGTTCTGCTGAGAGTTTATATTTATTTGGAACATATATTTGAAATTACCACTTTAACAGTTGAGTTATAATGACCTTGATCACATGATCTTAACTATTATATGAACAGTTCAAACTTCAGGTTTGTTGGAAATTAAAATACTTATTTAAATTTAAGTAAAATATTACTCTCATGTTGAACATTGGAACCACTTACGATATTTTTGTCTGATTGTTGTCGTTGTGCACACATTTCTACAGTTCCTGTATGTTGCAAATTTGGTTCCAACATGCTCTTAACATGCATATGTAATAACTAAATGTTGTGTATGATTTAACTTTACTGATAACTTTCTTGTGTTGTTTTATCAGATGATTTTATGACAAGTGACGAAAGGATCGTATGTAAGTGGTGTGTCGGTTGAGCATGCACCAGGGGGAGATAGGTTTCAAAGAGAGTGCGACAAAACATGAAAGACAATTTAGTTCACCCTGTTATATTTCAAAACCACATTAAAGCATCATCGTTCATATGTGTTTGTGTCAACTAAGGAGTGTCACAGGCAAAGTGCTCAGAATCAAATATTTTGAAACATTTGCCAATTTTGCACCATTACCTTTTTCATTTAGTCTCTGCTATGTATATGAAAACAATAATTGTTTGTGAAATGTTGGTTATTATTTTGTTGGGATTTGCAACCATTAACTTTTAGTAACATTTACAAATAAAGTGCATATTGCAAATGTGTATAAATAATGATATTTATACAATATGGCATTTTGTTGGTTGTCATGGCAACAGTATGCATATGTTGACTTTAACTGGATATGGACAATTCCAAACAGTTAAATTCCCAACAGTTCAAACAATATCCTGGTGCTGATTATAACTCTTGAAACAATATTTTGCCATTTATAGCATTTATTTCCCCATAAACGAAGAAACTGCACTTGCAATTTCAACTTCTTATGTTGATGCTAGCAGTGTAAATATGTAACAAGATAAATTGACATATATCTGATAAGGGCTAAGCATAGATGAAATTGTTGGACTCTATAGGCCAACGGCTTCCTTGTCCACTTGTCATCTGGAGCATATTGTTTTATTTGACAATATTGTTAAATATTTTTTAATATCGTTAAATTACTGAAACCAGTTACAGTAAGTTGTTTTTTCATGACAATATTAATTTTAGTGTCCAGTTATGTTATTGTGCATCCTATTCCAGACAAATTTTTATTGTGTACAAATAACATATTCCTATTTCCAAATTTACTTTCGATAAATTTGTTACTGAATATCTCACAGAGAATTAACACAATACATTGTGTTATATTCCATTAACGTTGATCTTATTTTAATATATTTATACATAATATATTAAAGGCGTTATTTCAACTGTGACTCGTTAGACAATTCATTTTAATAATTTTTATCGGTAATTTTTTTTATGTTTTATTTTGTTTGGAAGCATTTTATTTGTACACATTCTCTGGTTTTGTGCAGATCACCAAATCACATCCTGCACCACACAACAGTATTTTGTTTGCATTTTTCAAGTACTTATGCATGTGGTTTGAATTCCAGTACCTGCACGGTTGGCTTGTTTTATGGTACACCACTTTTGTACCTGTAGTTGCAAAAACATTATTGATGTTGTAAAGCCAAACTAAATGTTCACAAATTCTGTATGTGTTCAATTATCATATTTAATGTATCGCTTCAGTATTGTGTTTGATTTAAAATAATACTGAATCTTAAACATTTGGAAGAAAGTGCAGCATGGTATGTAATAATTGCATATATATATTAGCAAAGTCTGAAAATTGCCATTTTATGTTGGTCAGGATCTGACTTCATCTTATAAGGACATAATTATTATAGGCAGACATGAACATACATTTTTTTTTATTTTGCTGACAAGCATTTCCTGATAAATCAACACTTCATTTTTTTAGAAATTTACAAAATGGGTGAATTTGGGCTTCTAGTGCTAATTTTTAAAAATCAGCTTGTAATGTGAGTCTAATGATCGAGCAAGGTCTTTCAGAATTATGAGTATGAATGTGCTTTTGACTTCTAAAAATTTTTTTTTAATCAATAATAATTTTTAAATATTTCAATTACATGTGGAGTTTATCCTTCAAAGTAGACATTTATAAAAAAATTAAGATATCGGATGTTTCTAACCATAGCCCAACTTGCAAATAAACAAAGCATCTGGCAGTATTTTTTTCCATTTGTATCAAACAAGTTTGAAGTTTGTTTCCTGTTGGCAGTTGAAGACGTACCGAAGAAAGGAACTGGCCACCTGTTGGCTTGTGTCTCCGAACGAATCAAGAGGGGAATATCTCTGAAAGTCGTCATCGATGACGCAACAGTGAACTCAGACACAGTAAGCAGCTTTGTTCCATGTCATATGACAGAGACGAGTGAATCCAGTCGATCCAGCCTGTCATCAGTCTTGTCTTCAGGTAAGGAATGTCAGTTAAAAGTTCCTCCTCAAGTAAATTTTTTACTCGTCTCATTTCAGACTCAGTTCTCAAACAATCAAACCGACCTAGCATCCACTACAACATGCTGGCTTCTTTGTACACATTTGTTATTTAGTTTTGGTAAAATCATCAGACAAACTGTTAAATAATTTTAGACAAGATCCAGTCAAAATTTTGCAAAACAAAAGGGTAAAAGCAGTCCATGTCTATATACTGTGGCTAGTCACACTTTCTCAAGTTACCCAGTCATTCCTTTCGATGATTTCAATAAAGGTACAATGCCAACAATTGTTTGTTATATGGAGGTGTTTGTTATATAGAGGTGGTATTCAACAGTTGTTCCTTATATACTGAGATGTCCACCGTACTGATGTGGCAATTAGACCATAGTTTTATGATAAATTGTTTCAGGGAAAAAGGTTGTTATTTATTATGACACATGCCTCATTGCCGTATGATATTTATTTCCTAGAGTATGTTTGCTTGACAGGGAGGTTGACATCCCTAGAACCACCCAAGACTGATAGACCACTACTGAGGAGGGCTGTACCAGTAAAAGGTGGTGATAAGTCTGCTGACAAGAAATCTCTGTGCAGCGCTGTGGAGACGGTCATCGATTACACAGAAAACAGGATACAATCCAAGTGAGATTGAGGACTTCCAACTGAAGTTCCTCCTTGATGACTTTAAAACTAGCAATGTGTTTTGAAGACATTTATGTGCAGTTAAATTGTTCGCTCATCTCGTTTTAAAATCATTTCACGAAAAATTAAACCTCTCTAGTGTCCACTACGACCAGCAGACTCGTTAGTACAGATGTGTTATTTAGTTTTGGTAAAATCATCAGACAAACTATGACATTTTTTTAACTGGATCTGGTGAAAATTTGTGACATAGAGCAAAAGTGGTGCTGCTCTATTTGCAATGACATAAGTTACCCGATCTAAAGGTCAAAGTCAATTCTTTTTATTATTTTAACAAAAGTATGCATACTTTTATTAAAATTACTGCGTGTTACTTTCCTGGATTAAAAACCACCTGCTGCCGTTTCGAAACTTGGGCAGTTTCATTCACCCCACTTTACCCGTGTCTTTGGGAAGAGACACTAAAAACTGTTGGTCCCTTCTGTCTGGTGTCTAAGCCAGGGGAAGTAAAAGATCCCACACAGGGAAATGGAAAATACCTTTTGACTCAGTACGCCCCATAGAGCTGGTGATCTCAATCTGTAAACTCGCTATACTACCTCCAAGTTTAGCTGTGATCAGCTGTAAAGGGAGTATCTCATCAAGCATCGCCGAACCAGATTTGTGATTGGCTAAATCAGTTGAGGAAGAAGTTTCAAGTTTGTCAAACAGCAGTAAATACCAAATATAAATTCCATCCATAAAAATGAAGGGTAGAATGATCCTTTATGATGAATTAGCTATCAACTTCACACATAAATTTAAGTTACAGTTGAGAAAATAGGTTCATACACCAATTGGGTATTTGGATAGCTGTGGGCTGGATTACATTTATGGTTGTTTCTATAACTTTCATACTGAAGCTCAATAAACACTGAACAAAACTACGAATGACTGCATACGTCTGACGTTCTCATGGTTGTTCTTCCTCGTAGTTTCCTTTATAAAGAAGTGAGGCTGACTAGTTCTTCTTCTGCTGCACTGCTTCGGCTGTTGTCTTTCCCACTGCTCCCTATCAGCTGCCTTCTCCCCACCCTTTTCGTCCTCCATCTTTCTCACTTCCCTCTTAACGCAGTCTTCCAGTCTTCATTGTGGTCTCCCCTTTCCCTTCAGCCTTGCTGTTTTATACCCCCTCTGTTCTTGGTAACCAGCCCTCTTCCGTCCACACCAAGTGACCTGCTCATCCCACCTGGCTTCTTACCATTCTTCTTGTTGAGGTGTTGTAAGTGACGTTTGTTTATTAGTTATCATTGCTCACTTACACAGGCCACTAACACAATGGATCAGAGGTCAAGGCTCTGGCAATGATGAGGAGGACGTTGCCCTCGACGTCAGACCAGAGCTGCAGCAGGCTACAGACATCCTCGTATGTACTCACACATAATAGTAATAATACATCTTCTGTAGTATATAAATCCTCTGACGCGTGCTCAAAGGCGTAACAAACCAGAATCGTTAAGCATGATATCATGAACAGGGACAGGCACAAGTCGTCAGAGCGAGGGTCTGCCAAGGGTGTACGGTGGAAATGCAATTTTGAAATAAATTGAGGCTATAAGAATGTGGTTTAACAACCCTAGAGGCAAGGTGGTTAAGAGGAGATTAAATTGAATTTTTTTAGATATTGAATGGGTATGAAAATATTTATAGAAATATTTGTTCTCACTTTAAAGGGGTAGGATATGAAATAACATTAGTGAAGGAACAGTAGGTTAGATATGAGAAAGTATTCTCACAGAGAATAATAAAGGAAAGGAACAAATTATCTAAAGATTGTGTAAATACTAGCAGCGTGAATATGTTTAAAAACAAAATTGGCAAATATTCAGTAGGACGGGTTACACATAGATTTGAAGATTTGTTTGACTTTCGATAAGCCAGTGGCTTCCTTGTGAACTTACCATCTGGGTTTTTTGTCTTGGATGGCATCTTGTTAAATCTATACTTTCAAGTTATTGTTCTACAAGAATTGCTGCTGTTGTCAGGGCAAGCTTGATTCGAACAATGAGCTCCACTGGAAGACTGACTTTGAGGATGACACAGGCAGTTATGACGACCGGATGAAGGCCGCCAAGTTTGCAGGGGTTGTCCCCGGCATCAAGAGGGTCAGGAAGTTTGAGGTAATAAAGACCGGTTCATGAGCAAGTTTTGTCTTATTTGTCAGCCAATAGGGTGTCTTATGATATCAAGGTGTAAGATTCTGTTGTGTTAATAGCCTCACAGACTGATTTGTGAGGCTAATTTGTGGCTACAATTATTTGTGTTTGGGGGATTGGGGCTGTGTACAATATGGTCGATATATATGTATATTATATAGTCCATGCACGCACGCACGCACGCACGCACGCACGCACGCACGCACGCACACACACACATAATTCAGCTGTGCATTGCCATGTGACATGGTGTCACATGACCAACTGGGGTACAAATCAACCATTCAGATATTCTCCCTCTCCCACCCTGTTTCACTTCCTCTCCATGCAATGTAGGGACATTTATTGATGTTTGTTGTGGGTCTATGTTGAAAAATTCAAACACTCGCCATGTTGCAATCTTTGTTTGTGGATTGTATTATTTATTGGCCTATTTCTTTGTTGCCTGTGTGCTGTAGTCTTTACATGAGCGTTGCGTCGTGGTTAGAACACATCAGACTCTCAGTTGAGAGAATCCATGTTTGAATCGTCGTGCTGCCGTATTGAAACTTGTGCCATTTCGTTCACTCCACATTGTTCCAGTGCAGCCGGCTGTATAAATGAGTGCCTGGCAACAGACAGTGTTGGATATGGTCTTTGCACAGTAACTGCAACATGGCTGAATGCTTTCCAGAGAACGCAAATTAGCACTGGAATGAACAAGTCTGCGAGGGGGTGTAAAGCATTTTTAACTGCGTACCACACTATATAAGAACACACATTTACCTTTTTTGTATTCTTGGTTAATGCCTTCTATTTCTAGTCCCTATGTATGTTGTATTTGACTGTCACTGAGTACTGGTGTCACCAGGGCCACCTGAACGCTGTCATGTGTATCGACTTTGACAAGGTACGACTGTTCACGGGAAGCATGGACCGGTCCATCAGGATCTGGGACATCCGCAGTGGACGCAGCATCCATAAACTCTACGGACACAAGGTTTGAATGTCCCACATTCTCATTCGTCATATAGCTGTAGCAGCTTGAAGTGAAACAAAAGTCATGGTTTTGGGGCTAAGTGACCAATAAAGCTATGATTTCACTGCAATATGTTAAGTGCTTTCAATCAAAAGCCGGCAGGTATACACTGAAGCAGTGCAAATTCTCAATCAAGAGAGCTGTTAAGTCAGAACACGAGAAGTTTAGTAAACAAAGGCCAAAATATGTTGTATATGTTGAGTTTCGATACAAACAGCATCGTCATGTTCTATTGGCTAGTATAGGACTATTTTTTTTTCAAATAAATTTTCAGTTGGTGAACGAATATTGCCACACTACAAGCACTCGTGATGTAGGGTTATCTAACAGTACGGCGCAATCCATGAAAAAGATGCTGTGTGTTCAATAAAGTTTACCTAGTAAACTACTGGCATGAAATTCTTAATTGAACTCTTGATTGAGTGAACTCTTGCATAGGCCCAAAACCATGACTTTTTTGTTTCCCTTTAAAGCCATGGCGTTAGGCCAGCCAGGGTCATTGAAGCAAGGCCAAATAAGCACATTTGAACTCCACGGAACCACAATTTCAGTGGGGTGATAACATCACTGCCAAAGGTGGTTTTCGTTTTCATTTGTTTTATTATTTGTGGCTGACATTGTGATTTCCTCTCTACAAAGTGTTGTCATCATTAAATGAATTACTTATGTGTTTAGTTGAACAAAATCCTTGAGCAGTCGTGTTGTTTCAGGGTGGAGTGCGGTGTCTTCTGGTGGATAAAGAAACCCTTTACTCTGGGTCCTGGGACATGACAGTCATGGTGAGGCCACTTCTGTGACAGCAGTGTTTAACATAACACACGCGCGCGCACACACACACACACACACACACACACACACACACACACACACACATCCATTCACAAACATGCACACTCTCTTTCAAACACATACACGTACACACAGTCAGATGCACACAAATATGCACACTCTGACACACAAACACACACACACACACACAAATACACACGCATGCACGCATGCAAACACACACATATTTTCCAATTCAGTGAATACATTTCTAATATCCTATAATTTGTATGTATGTATGCTGTGTCAACCAAATACACAATTACTAGAATAAGCCTTGTACCTTGTAGTACTTTATTGCAACCATTCACATCTCGTTCACTCCCCCAGGTTTGGGATGTTGTACATTTCCTGCGCAAGTTCATCCTCACGGGTCATCTCGACTCTATCTCTTGCTTGAAGATGAACTCTGACTTCTTGTGAGTGGCTACTTGTTCCATAATAACAACAATAACATGAAAATCTCTACTGTGCCTCAACTCTCGGAAGCCCCAGTTCAAATGTGCATCAGAACAAAACAGTCAGGCAATCTCGAAATTGATATACAATATTAAAGTTGTCAACAGATGGATGAATACGCCAGTGAACTACGGATGGAAAGCACAGTTAAAAATATAGGGAGTGAATTCCAAATGTTTATGAACAATATGGTGATACCATGAACATATCCTGGTATCACAAAAAATATAGGGAGTGAATTCCAAATGTTTATGAACAATATGGTGATACCATGAACATATCCTGGTATCACAAAAATATAGGGAGTGAATTCCAAATGTTTATGAACAATATGGTGATACCATGAACATATCCTGGTATCACAAAAATATAGGGAGTGAATTCCAAATGTTTATGAACAATATGGTGATACCATGAACATATCCTGGTATCACAAAAAATCTATCTAAACACATTTGCTTATGCCGTGAGATCTCATATTCTGTGCTACATAAGACAATAAATGACCATGCGGTTTATGGGGCGTTGTAAATATAAAAAAGCCAATAACCCAAAAATAATTGGGTAGGATTGACCACACCCACCCACAACCCAAAACAAAATTGGAGGCACTGTACATTCGTTGTCAGCGTCAATGTCAATTGGAGGCACTGTACATGCGTTGTCAGTGTCAATGTCAATTGGAGGCACTGTACATGCGTTGTCAGTGTCAGTGTCAGTTGCAGGCTCTGTACATTCGTTGTCAGTGTCAATGTCAGTTGGAGGCACTGTACATGCGTTGTCAGCGTCAATGTCAATTGGAGGCACTGTACGTGCATTGCCAGTGTCAGTGTCAATTGGAGGCACTGTACATGCAGTGTCAGTGTCAGTTGGAGGCACTGTACATGCATTGTCAGCGTCAATGTCAATTGGAGGCACTGTACATGCGTTGTCAGTGTCAATGTCAATTGGAGGCACTGTACATGCGTTGTCAGCGTCAATGTCAATTGGAGGCACTGTACATTCGTTGTCAGTGTCAATGTCAATTGGAGGCACTGTACATGCGTTGTCAGCATCAATGTCAATTGGAAGCACTGTACATGCATTGCCAGTGTCAATGTCAATTGGCGGCACTGTACATTCATTGTCAGTGTTAATGTCAGTTGGAGGCACTGTACATGCATTGTCAGTGTCAATGTCAATTGGAGGCACTGTACATGCGTTGTCAGTGTCAATGTCAATGGGAGGCACTGTACATGCATTGTCAGTGTCAATGTCAATTGGAGGCACTGTACATGCATTGTCAGTGTCAGTGTCAGTTGGAGGCACTGTACATGCATTGTCAGTGTCAATTGGAGGCACTGTACATGCGTTGTCAGTGTCAATGTCAATTGCAGTGAATGGAGAACAAATTATTGCAAAATTTCAACAAGAAAAACACTTTAAAAATGTACCTTTCAATTTTTTTTGTGACAATCCCAGTGGACCCTTGACCCACCCACCCACAATCAAATTTGTTTGGATTATTGTATTTTTTATATTTACAAAGTCTCTTACTGCATTAGATCTGCCGTACATTTGACGTTTTGTATTTTATCAATTCCTGTCCATGGTGCAGACTCTCTGGTAGTCATGACACGACAATCCGTGCCTGGTGCCGTCGGTCACTGCAGTGCATGCGAGTGGTCAGTGGACACACATCATCTGTCACCTGTCTGTCCTTCGATGGGACACTGGTGACAAGTTCTGGCAGCGACAGGTATGTCACCACTGTTGACCTGTCTGTATTGTTTCCACAATTCCAATTCCAAGGCAAAATTCACTCGCGAAATGAAAATATATTTGTATGCACCTATTCCTATTCTTGCCAATAGGATATGGCCATGCTGTTTGTGTCCTAACTCAGCTTGTGTAACCTATTTTGGCCTTTGTTTAATAAACTAATCCTCTTTCTGACAAAATTGCACGATCGTTTGAGACTGCGTTGATTCTGTGTGTGCCGGCCTCACTTAATACATCACGTGTAATCTAGGTTACCCGATTTTCATAGAACTGTGCATGCACTTATCGGTCATGCTGGTTAAAATGTCAGCCCTCAGTCAACCAGAGAAACGACCGGAATCTCCCATTTCTAGAACACATTCTGAGTAAACCACTGGCTTGATATTTATCTTTTTAGTTGCACATGGTTAGTTTTTATTATCTCTTAGATGCATACTGCAAAACCATGACTTTTTCACCTTAATGTTTCACCATATTTGATAACATGTTGGTTGCGTTGGGCATTAAACACATCCGATGGCATTAAGTTTATACTTAATAAGAGTTCACTAAAGCTTATTGTTTTTGAAATTTTCTGTGTACTGGAGAAACACGTTGCGTGACGTAACTTTTCAGGACCATCCGAGTGACAAACCTGCAGACAGAGGAGTGCATGGCAATCATCACTGGTTTAACTGAGACACCGCAAAAACTTGTCGTAAGTACAGCACAATTTGATGGAAATTAGACAACCACTAAATCAGACCACATGTCTATCAAATATAATGTTGTTGCATTATTTATTGTTTGTTGCAAGTGTTTGTGAATAGGTTTGCCCAAATATATTGTGTATTACAAATGCTTGTTACTGCTGTTATTAGTAATATATAAACATTGGAAGCTTTTAAATATTGGGGCCAGCATATACTGAACCATCAAAAATATTGGGCAGAGGGGTGCACGCATGCACACATACACACACATATACAGACACACTGATAGTCATAGTTTATATTTGTTGTCTAAAGAAAATGAATAAAACTCAATGATTACCATAATTAATGACTGTCGCCATGGTAACTGTTTCAGGTGGTAGGTGACCTGGTGATTGCGGGGGGTGTGGGGGGCAAGGTGTTTTTCTGTGACCTGACTACGGGTTCCATGGAGGCTGTGATCCAGGCGCACGACCAAGGCATCAATGCCCTCGACTTCCATGATGGTCGATTCTACACTGCCTCCAGGTGTGTATCAACAGAGTAACCTCCAGATTTGTGACATTTCATATCATTTCAGATACATGTGGCATTATAGTGTTAAATGGAAATATTTCAGCTTTACATTGGTACCAGTGTCATCCTTGTAGGCAAGTTATGGGTGGCTGAAGTGTAGGCAAGTTATGGGTGGCTGAAGTGTAGGCAAGTTATGGGTGGCTGAAGTGTAGGCAAGTTATGGGTGGCTGAAGTGACCCAACCCAAGAATTCATGTTTCGAGAAATCAGGGTTTACTATTTTCGCAACTTTTTTCTTAGCAACAGACTATTTATATTTATGGTAGCTCAGTGGCATTTTGCACTCTTGCTGTGTATCTTATGATCTATGCTTTGTGTAAAGATTATGGTCCAAACATTTGCAGACATCATTTCATGGCAATTTTAGAAACACTTATGTGGCTCAGTCAGTATCCCCCATCGTATCAATTCATGATGTTGTCTTTTTTATCCATAGGGCCTCTCCTATCCATTACACAGTGTTGTTGTAGTGTGTAAACTTTACAGTTGTGTTACAACCATATCACAAGAAGGATATGCTTGAACGCGTAAAGAGGAGAGTAACTAAATTTATTCCAGAACTGAGAGACTGGTTTAACAACTCTAGAGACAAGGAGGTTAAGAGGAGATCAGATTGCAGTTTTTAAGATATTGAATGAGTATGAAAATACAGATAGAAATACGTTTTTCTCACTCAAGAAAGATAGAACTAGAGGACATGAGGTAAAATTAGTAAAGGATCAGTGTAGATTGGATATCAGTACTCGTTCTCACAGAGGACAATAAATGAATGCAACAAATTGTCTACATATTGTCTACATATTGTGTAACTGCTAGCAGCATGAATATGTTTAAAAACAAGGTTGACACATATCTCAGGAGGAAGGGTTATACGTAGATGAACATTGTTGGACTCTCGATAAGCCAATGGCTTCCTTGTCCACTTGCCATCTGGGTCTTTGGCGTGGATGGCAAATCTTGTTAAATCTTGTTAAAAAGAAAATCTGTAATTTAGTTGTGTTGTTGCAGTGAGAGTTGACATGTTTGTGTTGTCTCCGCAGTGACATGACAGTGAAGGAGTGGGACCTGCTAGGCATGACATGTGTACGCACTCTGCTGGGACATAAAGGTGTCATAAACGACTTCAAGGTAACACATTTAGTGTCATACATACAGTGGCCCTCGCCATATGGAATCCCGATGTAAAGAACATCCTCTTAAAAGGAAGAACTTTGAAATCCCTGTTCTGCCTGCACTGCTTTATGTACCCAAGGATATAAATAAAATTAAAATAAATTAGGCATTTATAACATGCTGTATATCCAGATAAAAACCTCAAAGGCAATGTCAAGATAAAATATGTAAGATAAGTTTAGATAAATCGAGATAATTTAACAGGTTAAAACCAATTAAGTCAAACAAATAAAATGAGTTAAAACCAGTTAATAAGTAAGGTATATAAGGGAACGGTTTAACCAAGTCCGAATATGTTCCTTATAGCGAGAATCCACTATATATCATAGTAGACTCTCACAGATCATCACTAAATTACCTAAAATACAGAGCTGTATCATATGATTATGTATATGTCATCTCTCCAAACAGTATGTCGCAGTTATCTTTTTTCGTTATCACGTTTCAAATATCCGTGGATAGATAAGAGTACATAGCCTCTGAAAGTTCAGCCTTTAACTGCAAACACTGATTTGACTTGACATTACAGGTGACAAAGGAACGCATGGTCAGCTGCAGTTCCGACGGCAATGTGCGGGTGTGGGACTTCATAGATCCCACACCGAAGGCAGCCAAGGACAGGAAGGAACCAGCGGAATTAATCCAGCCAACTGTGGTACACCAGGCTCAACTCAAGTAGACAAATGTCTCCTGAATTCACTTTGATATTGCTACATTGTTTTACATTAAGTACAGGTGTACTCTTCTCATGTTGATAATATTACATTGTTTTAAGTCAAGTCCTCATGTTGGTATTGTTATATTGTTTTAAATTAAGCACTAACATTGATATAATTACAATGTCTTAATGTAAACACTTAAGTTTATATTATTGCATTGTCTTAATTTAAGCACTTATGTTGATATTATTGCATTGTCCTAAATTGAATATTCATATTTATATTATTATATTGTATTAGATTAAGTACTCATGTTGATATTATTACATTGTCGTAAATTAAGCACTGATGTTTATATTATTACATTGTCTTAAATTAAGTATTCATGTTTATATTATTACATTGTCTTAAATTAAGCACCCATGTTGATGTTATTACCTTGTCTTAAATTAAGCACTGAAGTTGATATTATTACATTGTCTTAAATTAAGTATTCATGTTTATATTATTACATTGTCTTGGATTAAGTACTCATGTTGATTATTATTACATTGTTTAAAGTTAATATTTTCAAGCTGGCATTAGAAACATTATAGTAAAGTAACAGGTTCGTACCATTTTGTAAGTGTTTGAATCATGATACTCTATACGTGTGAGTTATGGTTGTGCTACTAAAAGGAAAATTGCACTTTCTCTGCAATATGATAGTATAATTACATTTTCATTATAGGGATGTTTATTGCATGGAAGTGAAAATAGGGTATGTTAAAGTGTGCATAAATGAAAAAGATCACATAATAATACTGACGTCCTGATAGAATGACATCGTCCTACCAGCACGTCAGTTGTGCTGAAGAAGCCATCTTGTTATGATGTAGAAAGTCTCTACAGGTCATTAAAACATTTGGATATATTCAAAATAATTGCATTATTACGAAAATTAACTATCCTGAAAATGTTCAACAATTTCATAAAGGTCCCAGTTCGTTTGGCAAAAATGAGTCCTCTTCTGTACGGTACGGCGTGGCGTGTATTTACGTATTGTTGAATGTGTCTGTCGAAACCCTACACTTTGTAAGAACAAAACGTTCACAGTTAGAAGTTCCTGTTGAATGCCTCGTGTATGTGTGCCTTTGATCTGTTGTATGAGAAGAGTCACACTGAACTATTTCCACTTCAGAAAATAAAACTTTAAAGTGTTGGACTCTCATTGGCATACATTATTTTAAATAACTGCAGTTTTTCAACTTATTTTTTTATTGAGTGGCACAGGGATTTTTACAAATTACAAATTTACAAATTATAAAATTAACAGATATGCTAAGTTCAGGTTTTCATCACATGATGCACCGTCTCAAACATCTCCTGTAATAAAAACAAACATGACAAAAAGAGACAAATGTACTACTGATAAACTTTGATGACTGCAATGTAGATTTTAACCTGTTAAAATATCGGCAATATGTCTAATGCAATGTTGTGGCCTGTTTTTGATTAAGTGATAATATGTATTTAAGCTCAGTTAAGCTGTGTTGTACTGACATGATTATTTCAGTGATTATCATTTGATTTAATGTATATGGATGTGTACTGTTTCATACTTGCTACATATGTATATGGGTGTATACTGTTTCATTCTTTCTACATATGTATATGGATGTGTACTGTTTCATACTTGCCACATATGCATGCCTAAGTGAGGTTTTAGTAGAATACGTACACGTATTGTCAGATTTATGAATGTTAGACTCATCATAATCTGACTAGGATGATATTACCAACTGTGATACAATATTTATACATTTGATTTCTATTGACATTTCCCTGAGTATATTGGTTCTGCTATTTGAAAATATAACTTCATAGTGTTTTCACTTGTGCCAAGTTGAAGTGGTTTTGTTGTTAAGAGATAAACTGTTACCACATTTTTATGGTGTTCCTTCTCTTCTCGTTGACAGCAGCAGTCTTAGTTAACCGGTATGCATGCATGGGACTGCACGGCTATCTGTCCCTCCCTCCCTCCCTCCCTCCCTCCCTCCCTCCCTCCCTCCCTCCCTCCCTCCTCTCCCTCCCTCCCTCCCTCCCTCCCTCCCTCCCTCCCTCCCTCCCTCCCTCCCTCCCTCCCTCCCTCCCTCCCTCCCTCCCCCTCCCTCCCTCCCTCCCTCCTCCCTCCCTCCCTCTCCTCCCTCCCCCTCCCTCCCTCCCTCCCTCCCTCCCTCCCTCCCTCCCTCCCTCCTCCCTCCCTCCCTCCCCCCCTCCCTCCCCTCCCCTCCCTCCCTCCCTCCCTCCCTGCTTTAGCATTAGAGTTAAAAATATCCGGTCAGAATGTAATTGTCAAATATTCTAGACTTTTCTTTTCATCGTGAGTGATTATATTGCTACTATGCATGTAGCCGTCTGATGTACACGATTAAAATCGCTTCAAACCTGGAACCTACACTACTTCCTACACTATATGTACTCAATCTCGACCTGGCGAGCACAAAGAAGATGGGTCATTAAAACGCATCTACATCTGTGAAAAATGCCTCCCATACCATTGCGTGGGGCCCCGGA
Source organism: Lamellibrachia satsuma (assembly GCA_033239005.1). Classification (NCBI taxonomy): domain Eukaryota; kingdom Metazoa; phylum Annelida; class Polychaeta; order Sabellida; family Siboglinidae; genus Lamellibrachia; species Lamellibrachia satsuma. The sequence goes on along the minus strand of BSQZ01000037.1, from coordinate 332,317 downwards.
GAAGATAAGATGGGGAGGTATATATCTTACATAATTATTGCAGGATTCTTAGCTAGGACTGGCGAACAAACTGATGAACAGAAATGTAATGTGCTCACTAAAACCTCACCCTTATTCTACTATGGTGTAGTGACGTGTTGAGTCTTCATCCTGACATTTCAGGCACATTTTGCTCACGTCTATTTGACTGCGGCCACGTATCTAACTATAATCGAGCTACCGTATGTTTGTATGTTTATTCAGGTTGTCAATTCGTGCCGCCAAATTTTCAGGGATTAATTTACGCCCCACGAAGTACCCCATATATCAAGGGTTCTTGATGTTTTTTTATGGTAAATCAAATGTTCGCTATGAAAAACGTTAACTTCCAACAATCGCAGGAAACGCGCGCGCGCCAAAAGATGACGGTTTATATTACGTAAGACGTCAACTTCCAACAATCACAGAAACCACGCACGCGCGCGGCGAATACTTCGGTACGTAAACCGTTTGAGAGTATGTAGCGCCATATGGGCGGTTTATATTAATTATAGAAGAGAGCACGCACCCATGTATTGGCCCGAGGTCGCAGACCGAAGACCAATACACAATAAAAAGATAGTAGAAAGAACGCACCCGCGGAATTCTACAACCAACACAAGTATCCATAGGTCTAGATTCACGCGAATTTCAACATTTCGAACATGCAACGAGTATTGCATTACGTGCGTGACGCGGTTGTTTCTGGTAATACGTATTGATGGCATATTGGCCTGAGGCTTTTGGTAAATATTGCTATCAAGACTGTCTCGTATGAACTACCAAGTTATCCCGTCCTGGGGACTTCTGCTCCGAGCGCTGAATTTAATTAAGTGACCAGACAACCACTATCGGAACAGCGTGGAAAACCTGGGTGTTATTTTCGACTCTGCCATGAACATGGAGCAACATTTTAACTGTGTCTGTAGGTCTGGATACTATCAGCTCCACAACATTGGGCACATTAGGCGTTATCTCACAAACGATGCCACTCAATCATTAGTCAACGGGCTTGTAGCATCACGTCTAGACTATTGTAATGTTCTGCTCAGTGGACTGCACCAGACATCAATTAACAAGTTACAACGTGTGCAGAATGCCGCAGCACGGATTGTAACCAGAACATCACGCTACAGCCACATCGCACCAGTGTGGAAACACCTGCACTGGTTACCTGTTACCTACCGTGTGCAATTCAAAATCCTGATGCACACATATAAAGCCCTACATGGACAGGCTCCAGGATATATATCGGACATGCTGAATGTATACCAACCAAGAAGAACGCTATGATCCATGGATTCAGTGACACTAGAAGGGCTAGAACAGTTACTTACGGCGACAGAAAATTCCAGTGTTCAGCAGCTAAGTTGTGGAAAGCGCTACAGGCTCACATTCGTGAAGCAAAAACACTGAACGCTTAAAAAAAAGTAAATTTTTGGATGTTTTTCGAAACTTTTGGTCATTTGCTGGTGTGTAAACTATCAACGCATGTGACCAGATTTTATTGTTTTTGCCTCTACAAATGGTTTAACTATGCACAGGGAAAAATATTAGTTTGCGCATTAATGAGAAGTTAATAAAAAAACTTGAATGTCGAAACGAGGCTGGTTAAGCCACCCAAGGCACAATGGAGGGTTAGTTGAGCAGCGGTTAAAGAACGAAGACGAGAGTTTTTACCCCAAAATACGTCAAGGAATTCATTCTTCAAGTCTGTCGCTCGGCTCATTCTCGTCTTCGTTATCAAATCGCGCAGCAGTTGAATATTGTTTCTAGCTACATCTACCTCCATTATACCACAGTCATTACCATCACCACCTCCACCACCACATCCACTAGATCAACTACCACCATCACCATCTCCACCACCACAATCAACATCATCATCACCACCACCATAACCCCACCACCACAATCACCTCCACCATCACCACCACTCCACCACCCCTACACCACCCCACCCCACCACCCCCGATTTAAAATACGCGAAGTTGATCTCTGATAATTTCAACATCTGTCTGCTCGAGCACCAACGTTGCACGGCGGCCCTGGTGGATGGTGGACCTCGCTGAAAGAATGTCTGTATCTTCTTCGCATCTTCAACCGCAAGTAGGTGCGCAAGTATATTTGCAATTTTTGTCAAAGGGGTTCATAACAGTTGCATGTATTCTGTCCGCGGAGTTGACCGCTCAACAGACAATCTTGAGCAGTCACAGGCCGGTTTCTGTTTATTCAGTTGAACTCACTCCGTGAATGCCTGACATTGTGTGAAGTAAAGGTATTTATACATGGTACGTCACAATCGATTGCTTTTAAGAGTGTTTTTCTCTTTTCGTTTTGACTTATCTATACGAATACTGCGAGTAAGAACTGCATTGCCTATGTTCGGAGTTCATAAAATCAGTACACCAGCACTGATACCCTCTAAATCAGAAATGAAAAACATTTTTTTTTTCAAAAATAAAATAAAAACATAAACAAGTGCGGTTTAAAGTCATGAAATGTGTTGTTCTTGACAGATCTCGCAGTCGGTCGCTCTACATCATTCCCTTTTACTTTCCCGCTTCGTTCTTCCTGATCCGACCTCCATTTACCAGCACGTAGGCCTACTTCCACGTAGCTTCGCGGTTAACCACATGGGTCGCCAGCAGTCGTCCCGGACCAACTGGAGATAGGCACCCGTCGACTCTCCTGATGTATGGGAACTACAGCCGGATGGCTCAGCTTCTGGCAGGTACAATATAATACCTTATCGAAGTGAAGCGTTCGTTCGTCGTCTTCTTTCAGGTCGATGGTTAACGAGGATCAAGATTTAACAAGATTTGCCATCCAAGCCAAAGGCCCAGATGGCAAGTGGACAAGGAAGCCATTGGCTTATCGAGAGTCCAGCAATGTTCATCTACTTATAACCCGCCCTCCTGAGATGTGTGTCAACCTTGTTTTTAAACATATTCACGCTGCTAGCAGTTACACAATCTGTAGACAATTTGTTCCATTCATTTATTGTCCTTTGTGAGAACGAGTGCTTCCTGATGTCCAATCTACATTGATCCTTTACTAATTTTACCTCATGTCCTCTAGTTCTGCTATCCTTCTTGAGTGAGAAAAACATATTTCTATCAATATTTTCATACCCATTCAATATCTTAAAAACTTCAATCTGATCTCCTCTTAACCTCCTTGTCTCTAGAGTTGTTAAACCACATTCTTTCAGGCGTTCTTCATAACTAAGGTCTCTAAGTTCTGGAATCATTTTAGTTGCTCTCCTTTGTATGCGTTCAAGCGTATCTATATCCTTCTTACGATATGGTCTCCATGCTTGTATACAGTATTCTAAATGACGTCTAACTATTGCTTTATAAAGAGGTATAATTAACTTTTTTCCCTTGTATGTTATGTTTCTTCTAATCAATCCAATAATTTGATTACCCTTTGAAGCTGCAATACCACACTGCTCTGAAACTTTCATATCAGCGCTTATTGTAACTCCTAAGTCCTTTTCTTTTACTGTAGTACCCAGAACAGTATCTCCCATTTTATAGTTTACATTCAAGTTCCCATGTCCTGTATGTAGGCATTTACATTTCCCAAAATTGAACAGCATCTGCCATTTCTCAGACCATTTCACTAATCTGTCTAGATCGTTTTGTAAATGTTGTTTATCACCATCAGTATTAACCTCTCTAAACAGTTTTGTGTCATCCGAAAATTTCAGTACGTTACTTGTTATACTGTCGTCCAAGTCATTGATATAAATTAAGAATAATATAGGTCCTAATACTGATCCTTGAGGTACCCCACTCAAAACCGATTTCCAATTTGAAACTTCTCCATCTACTACAACTCGTTGTCTTCTGTCAGTCAGCCATTGTTCTATCCAGTCAGTTATGCTATCCCCGATACCATGGGCTTTTAATTTAAGTAGTAATCTTTGATGTGGAACTTTGTCAAAAGCTTTCTGAAAATCTAAGTAGATAATATCTACTTGCGATCCCACGTCTATCCACTTAGTGATTTCTTCCAAAAAACATAACATATTTGTTAAGCATGACCTCACTTTAAGGAATCCATGTTGAGATGAATTTAATAATTTATGCTTAACGGATCGTCCGGCATAGTTAGGACAAATTTATTTATGACGAAATAATTAGGTCAGCTGGAAGGGCATGCTGAACAAGTCGCCCATTTTTCAGATGCGGACAGTTGAAAGTCCCGGATGTGCAGCAAACATTAATTGAATGGGTATGATTAAACTGATCTGATGGTGTGTCGTCAGTGTGTGTGTGTGTGTGTGTGTGTGTGTGTGTGTGTGTGCGTGCGTGCGTGCGTGCTTGCTTGCGTGCTTGCTTGCTTGCGTGCGTGCGTGCGTGCGTGCGTGCGTGCTTGCGTACGTGATTGCTTTCTTGAGTGCGTGCGTGCTTGCGTGCGTGCGTCCGTGCATGCGTGCGTGCGTGCGTCCGTGCGTTGGTGTCTTCGTGTAGTAACAGTTTTGTCGTCGTGTTTGAGGTTGTCTAAAGGAAGCTGTTCTGTCTGTTTCCGTTCTGCTGCTGTTGCTGTGGAATGAAACTGACGGGCTACGGGGAGAACACAGCGTTGACGGCAACATCTGGTGAACCACGAAACGCCAGGAACCGCGAACGGCGACGTTGTGCTCGATCAATGACATTGTTTACATCGATTTCATTGTTTGTGATTTCAATTCCCAATATAAACCGTGATCGTCTTCCTGAACACAGTCAATTGCACAACATTTTTGACAAGTAAAGATTATTCGATTTGCACGGTAAAAATACGTGGAATTGTTCTGTTTACTTTGTTCCGATTAACTTTATTAGCAAAGCTATTTAAAAATGTTCTGGTGTTTATTCGTGCCGATGAGCACGAACTGCGTATATTCAGCACCTAATATTGGGCGTATTACTCTACAATGTTGCAGTTATAATTTTATCATTTGTAATAACTTCCGTTCCGTCGTTATTTTTTTCAGATTTTTTTCATTAACAATACTGATGTCCGCCAACTCTCTCAGTGGTTGGCCAGAAATCATCAGCACGATCATAATTCAGAAACTAAATATAACATTACGGAGACCCACAGCCTTAATCATTGTTTAATCATTGATGTGTCGCTTGTCGCATTTAGTAGCCAGTCATTCATTATCACAAAGGATTCGCTACTGCACCGGACGAACCAAAATAATGTATATTTAATTGGCAAACATTTGCACGTCGACCAAAACAGGAAGTGGGACTGCGTACTAATGATTCTGCGCACATCCACACTTGGCGTGGGATAAACTAACAAATCTACGTCTGAACATATCGATCTGCTGGGATATGCTCGTTGAAAATGTTTCCAGCGATTTTCTTTACATTTTCTCAGTACATAAAACATCAATTAACTTAGAGGCCATCGATATAGTATGTCACCATATTTTTGGACGTTTTTGAGACCCTCACCCCTGGTGGGCTGGCATGTATTGACAGCTAGACAATATTGACAGCTAGACGAGCCAACAAATGAGTCGGCGAATGTCGACATTTGGCGTGTGTTAAACTGACATATCCACCTCTCAACAGATCGATCTGCCAGGATAGGCTCGTTGAAAATGTTTCCAACGATTTTCTTTACATTTTCTCAGTACATGAAACATCAATTAACTTACCTTACCTTTAATGAGATTTAAGAAAAAACGCACCCAAAGCCCATACCCTATAATTTCGACCCAGCCCTGTGAGAATAGCCAGCGTCTGTTCATGTCCATCAAATGAAAGATCTAGTGCAGTCGTACAGAAAGCGCTAGCAGCCAGTCAGCGTCATTATCGAGATGCTAAAAAAATTGTGGCTACAATTGTGTCGTTGAACTTGTACCAATTCATGAAGCATTGGCCAATCAGCAGCCGCCGCGTGCTGCACTCGTGACCTTTCACGACTCCCCCTACCTTCCTCCACGCATTCTCCTCAGCTGCATCCGATGACGTACTCTGCCTTCGATCGCCATTTAGACAATCTCTTCTACCAAAAAAAAAAAGGGCCGCTCAGAGTCGTTATTGCTGTGCGTACATGAAGCAGTGACTTTTCGCCAGACACTTCCCTTATGAAAATATACCTTTATATATCATGGTATACTATTGAATACCATGGCAAACCATGGTATACCATGGTATTTACATGGTTATACTTTGGCTTACCTGTTTCAAAATACAACAAAACCCAGCGTCTTTACAACGTCTGATCACCAACGTTACAAGGACATGGAAATGTTACGTCCATACAACGACGTTGTAATCAAGTCAACAGTCCAACCAAATAAATTGCTATATAAATACGACGTCTTTATAGCGTCTTGTCATCAACGTTACACGGACGTGGAAACGTGACGTTGAAACAACGTTGAAATCAAGTCAACAACCTAACCCAACGTCGATCCAACGTTTGGTCATCAACGTTACAAGGACGTGGAAATGTGACGTTGCCACAACGTTAAAATCAAGTCGCCAGTTCAACAAGCTATATTTATATATTAATACGATATCGTTTAACGTCTTGTAATCAAGGTGATAAGGACGTATAAATGTTACAGTGATACAACATTGAAATCAAGTCGACAACCTAACCCAACGTCTTTGGAAGACGTGGAAATGCGACGTTGACCAACCAACTAGATTCCTATACTAGCATATGCTTTGCGTGTGTCACACAGCTCTGAATTTCTGTCAAGACAATCTCAAACCAACAGCGTTTTACACGAACGACTAATTGCACAAAGTGCACCCGGCGCGACTTGCCTAAGCTCAAATCGGGAGTCGGAGGAGTCCGTGCATGTAAACTGTGCGTTGATGCAACACATTGAGGCAACGTCGCATGAAATAGTATTGTTCGTATTTTGAATTGACGTCGCTAGCTATATGAATTATGAAACTGCCTTAATTGACCCTTTCTAATGACGCAGCCATTGCCGGCTGAAAGGCACACTAATCAATAAGCTGGTCATAGTTTTACGTGATCAAGCCGCAGTCTGAGGCGGCATCGGCTCGTCCACCGTGACGATATCACGTGGTGTACAGTCAGCTGCGCAGCGTCATTGACCCGATGTCCTACGACATGTGAACGAAACGAACAGCTAACAAAGTCTTCACAACAACATCCGATGTCAGTGACTTGAGGGAGGAACTAGGCAAAGAAGACAAACAAAAAGCTATACAATGATTGCGTAACTGGTATGTTTATGATGTATGGTAACGCTTAATAGCCATTTAAAATACAAAACTGGTTGCTACTTCATCAAATTTCTTGTTATTGATTTGTGCTATTCTACATGGAGTTGTATTTGGTGTATTTTATTAACTAAGTTGTGTATAGCAATTTAGGCGATTTAAGTTTGTGTGTGAAGTAAACACATGTTGTGTTGCATGTACAAACACAGTGTATTTAATGTAAGCCTGACGATTTGGACATGTACATACGGGATGTCATACAGGTGGTAAAACGTACTACTAAGAGAGGTAATTGCGTGAAAATATATATAGATGGATGGACGAACAGATGGATAGTGGAAGTCTGACTTTTGCCATTCCAGATTCTCTACTTGATCAATCTAGTTCCGACGAAGAAACTAGTAGGAAGAATAGGAGTCAAATTGTAGTAAGTACATATAAATGTATATTTGTTGTCAAATTTTTTTTTTATTATAATTATACCCATAAGGTTTGTGCGGTTGTTTGTGCGGTTGTAATATTTTTCTTGTTTCAATAATGATACCTTTGAAATATGTTATGTCTAGCACAGTAAATGAAGCTTCCCCAGCATTTGTTAACTACACGGATGATCTGATTGAAAACTAACAGTATCATGCTTAAGACACAATGTACCTTATTTACCAATGGTTACACAGTGTATAATATCTAACTACAGAACATGTATGGAGGTTCTATAAGTCTTTGTAATATGTATTCTTCAGTGCAAAAGTGTAAAGTTTATGATTGTACTTGTGTACTATTTTTCAAGTTTCCATAATATTCAATGATATCATTGTATGTCCATATTTTGAATTGCCACAGCTGAAAATGTCAACATCATCTCAATATTTGTTAATGTTATATAACGTAGCACCTCCATTATTCCGATGAAATATTTTGTTTGAACAGAAATGTTAAATTCCTCTATTCTTCATAGAGGGTATGCTGACTGCGACTATGATCAGTCATACCGAAGACGCGTCTCCTCACCAGAATTACAGAGATAATTGGTACATTTGTATTTTTATGGAAATATTTTAAAGGTGTTACTTTATTTAGTGGTGTTGGCTGCTATGATAATAATTAAATTTGGTTTTGGCATCAACCCCTATCTGACCATTTATAATGGGTCACTGACGTCAGATGGTAGCTATGCATTATAATTATTACGGTTTCGGCTACAGTAAATTATATAGTGTGTTGCTTCGTTTACCTAAGATATATGAATTTATATTCCGATTCAGATAGGGCCTAACTACATAAATAATTATTAAGAACCAATATGAAAACCTTGTCAAGGGTTTTGGTTGGATGAACGATGCATGCGGATTGGTAAATCAAGGAATATTGACACCATTTACAGTGTCAAGATTTGTAATCATATGTGATGAATATTTGTTTTGGCGAGTGTCCTGAAGAATCAGACTTTCACAAAAACAGAAGTCGATTCATCAGCAGTCTTGGCGTGCTGAAGGACCCCCTGACCGATTTGATGGGGTGGACGACAGAAGAATAATTATTCATTATTATTATCAAAGTTATATTTGATAGTGCGTTATTTACTATTACATATGTTTATGAATGTACATCTTGTCGAATAAAATGTTTCTTGTATCATAACAAAGTGAATATCATTATTTTGTTTAAAACATAGTGAACGTCCCAGGGACAGTACATAAGCATTAACGCCAAAATACATTATAATCTAATGTAATATTTCGGCAGTGAACCTCCCAAGCCTTACGACACAATGTCGTATGGCCCCAGCAAGCAAAATTACGTTGGAAACACGTTGTTTTAACGTCAGGTCCCACGGTGTGGTAATGTCGGAAACTAGTTGGAATTGAAATTTGTATCTACATCAGGTTTCGATGTTGCATCAACGTCGGGTTTCAACGTCGTAACAATGTTGAAAACTAGGTGGACCAACGTCAGATTTAAACGCTGCTTCGACGTCAAGACTCAAAACGTTGACTGACGGAATATTACATTAGATTAAAATGTATTTTGGCGTGAATGCGTGTACTGTTCCTGGGGGGTTCACTGACGGAATATCTGCGTAAATATTATCCGATGTGCTAAATACTGAATATGCCTACTGAAGTATCGCATAATACATGTTCAATCTCAGCCAAGACAACAAGATTTAACAAGATTTAACAAGATTTGCCATCCAAGCCAAAGGCCCAGATGGCAAGTGGACAAGGAAGCCATTGGCTTATCGAGAGTCCAACAATGTTCATCTACTTATAACCCGCCCTCCTGAGATATGTGTCAACCTTGTTTTTAAACATATCCACGCTGCTAGCAGTTACACAATCTGTAGACAATTTGTTCCATTCATTTATTGTCCTCTGCGAGAACGAGTGCTTCTTGATGTCCAATCTACATTGATCCTTTACTAATTTTACCTCATGTCCTCTAGTTCTGCTATCCTTCTTGAGTGAGAAAAACATATTTCTATCAATATTTTCATACCCATTCAATATCTTAAAAACTTCAATCTGATCTCCTCTTAACCTCCTTGTCTCTAGAGTTGTTAAACCATATTCTTTCAGGCGTTCTTCATAACTAAGGTCTCTTAGTTCTGGAATGATTCCAGAACTGAGAGTATATGTTGAGTCGTAGATGTGTCAGTTTATCCCACGCCAAATGTAGATGTGGGCTGAATCATTAGTACGCCGTCCCTCTTCCTGTTTTGGTCGAGAGAAATTAGAAAAATAACGATGGAACGGAAGTTATTATTAGTGATGAAATTATAAATGCAATATTGTAGAATAATACGCCCAAGACTAGGTGCTGAATATACGTAATTCTAGGAGTCGTGTTCATCGGTACGAGTGGACACCAGAACATGTTAAAATAGCACTGATAATAATATAGTTAATCGGGACAAAATAAGCAGAACAACTCGTATTTTACCGTGCAAAATAATCTTTACTTGTAAAAAATATAAACAATGTCATCGATCGAGTACAACGTCGCCGTTCGCGGTTCCTGGCGTTTCGTGGTTCACCAGATGTTGCCGTCAACGCTGTGTTCTCCCCGTAGCCCGTCAGTTTCATTCCACAGCAACAGCAGCAGAACGGAAACAGACAGAACAGCTTCCTTTAGACAACCTCAAACACGACGACAAAACTGTTATTACACGAAGACACAAACGGACGCACGCACGCACGCACGCACGCACGCACGCACGCACGCACGCACGCATACCCAATTAATTAATGTTTGCTGCACATCCGGGACTTTCAGCTTTTCAACATCTGAAATGATGCCGACTTGTTCAGCATGACATTCCAGCTGACCTAGATTATTTTGTCACAAATAAATCTTAAGTCTTAACTTGGCCATACGATCCTTGTTGACCATCGACCTGATCTAAAATAATGTATTGTACCTACCAGAAGCTGAGCTTACTGAGTCCTACTGTTGTTCCCATACATCAGGAGACTCGACGGGTACCTATCTCCAGTTGGTCCGGGACGACTGCTGGCGACCCCTGTGGTCAACCGCGAAGCTACGGGGAAGTAGGCCTACGTGCTGGTAAATGAAGGTCCGAGCGGGAAGAACGAAGCGGGAAAGTAGAAGAGAATGACGTAGAGCGAACGATTGCGAGATCTGCCATGAACTACACATTTCATGATTTTAAACCGCATTTGTTTATGATTTTGTTTTTGAGAAAACAATCTTTTTCATTTCTGATTTAGAGGGTATCAGTGCTGGTGTACTGTTTTTATGAACTCCGAACATGGGCAATGCTGTTCTTGACTTACTCGCAGTATTCGTGTAGATAAGTCAAAACGAAAAGAGAAAAACACACTTAAAAGCAGGCGATTGTGACGTACGTACCATGTGTAAATACCTCCACTTCACACAATGTCAGGTATTCACGGAGTGAGTTCAACTGAATAAACAGAAACCGGCCTGTGACTGCGGGAGAACACGTCAGGTGGACACTGTCGCCGACTGCTCCCGGGCGAGTTGCACACAGTTCGTAGGGGGACGTGTCCGGACCCAGGGAAGGCGTTGCTCTAACGTCAGTCACACCAACGATGAAATCACTTAATCGATTTTCTAAACGACCGAATGTTCAGTGTTAGCATCATTAGTGACTAAGTAAATAAACACATGTTCATGTTGTTACATTATAGTTATAACAACAGTGCCTAGACTCGATATGCATCGATTCTTTCGATCAAATACTGCTATAGGAAACAATAGACAGGCAATATAGACATCATGAACTAATTATACACTACACGTATTTTTATTTTGGACACTGCGTCAAGGCATGGTCATTAGAAAATATTTAAAACTGCGAATTGGAATTAGCATCCTTCAATAAATGGTGACGGTGTCCGTTACGTGTACCTTCTGAAGCACGGGCACTGACTGAGCAACTTTTAGGTAGTAACTGTGATTTTGTAGAATCATCCACTGTAATGGATGTTAACCGAATAAAGTGGGACATGACTGCGCAAGATTGTCTGTTCAGCTGTCAACTCCATGTACAGAATACATGAAACCCCTTAGACAATAATTGCAAATATACTTACGCACCAACTTGCGGTTGAAGATGCGAACGCTAAATACAGACATTCTTTCAGCGAGGTCCACCATCCACCAGGGCCGCCGTGCAAGGTTGGTGCACGAGCAGATAGCTGTTGAAATTGTCAGAGATTAACTTCGCGTATTTTAAATCGGCACAAGAAATATAGATAATACGTGTGGAAATATCAAAACCATATTAAAGTCGTTGCTGCGGTGGTGGTGGTGGTGGTGGTGGTGGTGGTGGTGATGGTGGTGGTGGTGGTGGTGGTGGTGGTGGTGGTGGTGGTGGTGGTGGTGGTGGTGGTGGTGGTGGTGGTGGTGGTGGTGGTGGTGGTGGTGGTGGTGGTGGTGGTGGTGGTGGTCTTGGTGGTGGTGGTCTTGGTGGTGGTGGTGAGGTGGGGGAGATGGGAGTGTTTGGGTGGGGGGGGGGGGGGGGGTGGAGGTGATTGTGGTGGTGGGGTCATGGTGGTGGTGATGATGATGTTGATTGTGGTGGTGGAGATGGTGATGGAATGGGTATAATGGAGGTAGATGTAGCTAGAAATTGTTGATAAGAAATTGTATTGAGTTCATCTTGTTCCATCAGATGCAACTTACCCACACCGTCTTTAAGCATGTCGCCATCTGCGCCACTAGGCATACTACTGAGTGCTCCATCAACGGCTGCCTCTGCCTCTATAGTCTTGTAGGTCGAAATCTGTATATATATATATATATATATATATATATATATATATATATATATATATATATATATATATATATATATATATATATATATATATATATTTATATGTATATATATATATATATATATATATATATATATATATATATATATATATATATATATATATATATATATATATATATATATATATATATATATATATATATATATATATATATATATATATATATATATATATATATATATCAATATAAATCAATTTAATGCATCTTATGCTTCTGCATTTGAATATTGTCATCGTTGTGTCCGTTCTTAACGCCAAATATATTACAAGAATCGCACATCTACGCAATCGATTGTTGTTTTGTGAGTACATTTTTGAAAATTCAATATTTATTCGAGACATTACCTCAAGAAATTTCCGTTCAAATAATAACTAGATCCCTATAATATTACGTATGCTCCCCATTTTGATACATCGACGTTGATCGCTTCTTGGCAGTATTCTCCAAAACATTTGCTTGAATTTTTTTTTTTTAGAAATCGAAGGTGGTGAAGCAAACCTGGAAGGCGTGTTTGTTGAGCGCCACATTGTAGGCTGACTGTGCATCTGTGGAAGAATAAACTGATGGACCTAGACATATTATTGTATTAATGTTCGTAACAAGATCCACACGATGATCAGATTGGTTAAAATTTTAAAGCAAAGACTAATTTCCAAAGAGAATTTCACGCACACACATGCACGCATTCACACATACACACATACACACATACACACATACATACATTCAAATCTTCTTGCACGTATCTGCAGCGGTGCAATTAGTTAAAGAGAACCCTCTTTCTAGACAACAATTTGTAACGGTAAGTCATCTCTCTGGGAGTCCCTTACTAAAATTCCATCTCAAACTGCACCAAATTACCCAATTTCAGTTTATATCAATTTTATGTAAAGGGTACACCAAAATCCTCTCTTCTGACCAACTCTCTCTCTCTCTCTCTCTCTCTCTCTCGGCATACGCCATGTTGCATATAAATTACCTTGGAAAAAATCATCTTTCGAATGGGACTTTGACAATCGCTGATGTTTTCTGCGCGGTTCCTGAGTCAAGGAAAGTAAAATATTCAAAACGGTGTCTGTAGCCTGACGTGGATCCGCGGCTTGGCCTCTCGGTTTCATGTACCGACTAGCGTTAGTTACAAGAGGAGTGTCCTCGGCGCAGCTAAAACTGTTCTGCCAACCGTATCATATGAAGACACAAATTAATGATTTATAGTGAACATTATATTGCGATAACATAAACACGAAAACATTTCAACAAACAGAATAATTATGCGGACAATTTAGGCCACATATACTGTTTACAGCGTCCAGAACTTACATTCAGTATGCACGACGAGCATCACTAAAGCGACGAAGCCCAGAGCCATTCGACGTGAGGGCGGCAGCGGCGGTGGCCGTAACGGCGGTGGCCGTAACGGCGGTGTAGGAAGTGGGCCTCTCATTGGCTGTCTAACACTGACGTCGTCAACCCTACAACGAAGTCAACGGAGCTCCGCAAACGAACTGCAACTGCACTTTACCGCAGCGACGACGATTGTGTCGGCATGGCCAAAGTTTGGGGACGATGGTAGTCAATGGTGATACGCGCATGCGAGTGGGTCATTGTTGCGATGGTAACGACATGGACATTGCATTGTTTGGGTTATTGTGTTCACAGCGACAACTTTATTATGAAGATCATGAATTAGTTAAACTCCTTTTTGCCTACATACTGTGTGGCACTTTGCAGTAGCAGTAGACAGGTAGAAAGGTCTAGTGGAGGGCTACATCCTGCAGTAGATTGACAAGGCTTAGGTAGTGATACATGAAAGATTTTGTCCCACTATGGGAGCTGTGAAAGGGGGAACGTTATGGAAGGAAACTTCAATAAAAATAATATGTTCGAACATTTCAGCAGCGGTTGAGGAAGCAAGGATTTCAGTAGTGTTCCGTGCTCTCTCTCTCTCTCTCCCTCCCTCACTCCCTCCCTCCCTCCCTCCCTCCCTCCCTCCCTCCCTCCCTCCCTCCCTCCCTCCCTCCCTCTCTCTCTCTCTCTCTCTCTCTCTCTCTCTCTCTCTCTCTGAGTCTCCCTTTCAAAATCAGTCCCCAGAAATGAGTCCTTGGTTTTGAGCAAGGAAGCACAAGCCTCGCATTGAGTTTCGTGGATAGTTTGTCCGACGGCAATCACTCATGTCAAGATGTCTTTAATAACATGTTTATATCATTGAACTGCGTTTTGAATGTTTCGCCAATAATTCTATATTCAACGTCCTATGATGACGGTACGCGGCCGATCATCTCAGGATTTAAGGGGTACGCGGGGAGAAAGAATTATCAATGTTTATCTTCTGCCGCCGCCGCCGCCGCCGCCGCCGCCGCCGCCGCCGCCGCCGCCGCCGCCGCCGCCGCCGCCGCCGCCGCCGCCGCCGCCGCCGCCGCCGCTACATAAGCTAATTTGTCTTTTTATATGAAATAAACTGACTTATTTACTTATTTCCTCCCTGTGCCGTCAGGCACACAAGGCAGCTTTATCTCTATCTTCGGTCATTCTTTCAAGGTCTTGTCTCTAAATTTGCTGTTTTTGTGCCTCTCGTAACGTCAATCAGAATTCAGAGATGCCAGATCCAGGCCTACATGTTTTGTGTTGGTATTGCCCATATAATTGTTCCGTTGATGTTGCATTAGCTTTTATTGCAATGTAGCTGCTAATGCAATAAATTTAATCGCACCACGGTTAGCAAGTGCTTATGCTGCACTGTAGGCATCACGCATTGATTCATATCACTGACGGCGTGGATGTGATAGCGATATCACATGGAGCAGGTGACACGAGTTTAGTACAAAAACAAAGCGCTTTGTTATCGGACACCGCAATCAAAATGCTGCTGCTGCTGCTGCTGCTGCTGCTGCTGCTGCTGCTGCTGCTGCTGCTGCTGCTGCTGCTGCTGCTGCTGCTGCTGCTGCTGCTGCTGCTGCTGCTGCTGCTGCTGCTGCTGCTGCTGCTGCTGCTGCTGCTGCTGCTGCTGCTGCTGCTGCTGCTGCTGCTGCTGCTGCTGCTGCTGCTGCTGCTGCTGCTGCTGCTGCTGCTGCTGCTGCTGCTGCTGCTGCTGCTTTGCGCCACGTTCTATGTTCAACTTGTGTTCCTGAGGTGCTGACTTGATGCTACGGAAGAGCGGTGCCTCGATCATTTAGTATCTAATGGACAACACTGGCTATCGCGTGTTTGGGACAGGAAGTTTCCCTATTTAGGTTGCGTGAAGCTGCAGTGATCTCTTGCCGTTAATGCATCTCGATCATTATTCGGCCCGATATGGCGAGAATACGTGACAAACTAAACTAGACCCGGATATACTAACCTCGGGTATATGTGTCAACTCTTCCGGTTTGCCTGTAAGTGCTACGCACTTTCTGAAATTCGACGGTCTTATGGATATAGACATTACATGCGATTGTGTGCGAGCAATATACGAGACTCTCGCGATAATTTTAACTGTGCGCAGCCGTTGGCTACGCACAGTTTAAATATTCGTTAGAGTTTTGTATATTGAACTGATGATCCGTATATATATATATATATATATATATATATATATATATATATATATATATATATATATATATATATATATATATATATATATATATATATATATATATATATATATATATATATATATATATATATATATATATATATATATATATATATGTATATATATATATATATATATATATATATATATATATATATATATATATATATATATATATATATATATATATATATATATATATATATATATATATATATATATATATATATATGTATATATTTATATATATATATGCGGCGAGCTACTTTTGAGCATGCGCTGCAAACCAGTGGAAGTAGATAATTATACTGTTTCGTTTGCGGCCTAACGGATTTCTGTTTTTCAGGTGTGCACTACTCGGGGTTGGCACCTACGCTTGGGGGTAACCACTTGGGGTAACCACTTGGGGGTAACCAATAGGCAAGCCAGTTGCTAACAACTATCTCTCACATGGTATGTTTTCACGTCACCTCACCTTTCCTCATCGGGCCTTGTGGCCCTTAAGGCTACAGTGCACTTCCGTCAGCTCACCCTGTCATTGTATGGCCTCGTTCTATGATTCCATGAACCTCAGTTCTTGTGTTTTTATAGTTTTTTGCCAGGTTGTTTTTAGGTTACCCACTTTCTATTGGAAGTAATAAAGCCAGCAGATGTCACAGGCGCATCGACTCGGCATTGGTCTATTGACACATTCACCTATCTGCGTCTAACAATCTGTTTCTCCAAGCTTCGGCCTGCTGCAGATGGAAGCCGCGAGACGGCGAAGGGCGTTTTGTGTTGCTGCGTCATTAATGTTTACCGGGATCTAGTCAGTGACGCCGCTGGAGAAACGATTAATATTAATATCGACGTTAAATCATTAAACGAACAGGTAGGCCCACCACTCTACTCGCTCAGCGAACGCTGTTGACGACAGCAGCAGGAGAATTGCCGTTCGCACATGGTGGACTCGACAGACGTTCGTCGTCATGGCCACAAGCTTGTTGGATGTTGTTGCTTTCGCCGTGACGTTGATGTGTAGCGTCTCTTCCGTCACGGCGACACTACTTCAAATCGGTACGTATATGTTATTCATGAGCAATATCGCCATCCTTCCGGCAGCTCAATCAGCCGAGCTGGTGCCAAATTAGTGAGGCAAAGAGGGGATACTGAACACTGGACAACCCAGTATATCCACATAGTGTGCCTAGGCTTTCGTCATGTAGAGAAAACAACTCCCTCCTTAGAAGTAATCATTGTTCGTGCAATTTCGAAAATAGTCAGTGTAAGTACTTCAGAGCGGAGTTCCATATATTCTTATTTGCATTTAAAACCTCAATGATGTGGCCTTGTCTAATTAATGTCACAACTACTGTAGATTGTACGACCAAGTTATTTACGTCTATGCTTCTGTTTGTTAACAATTGGCCCGACTGTCTGTGAGTGTGTCTAAGTTGTGTGTTAAATTCTCGTGACATTTATCTAGTTGACTTTTGGTAACGGCCTACGAAGAACATAAATATTTTAGTATACTACTACATATGAGCGAGCAGACATTATGTGGGTGCTCGCTGATGCTAGTTCATACTTTGTAGCGCAATCAATGTCTTCTACTTGCAGTGTCATGTCGTAATTGTACATTACTTCCAGCAATATAGGTTAGTGACGTAATGAAACGTAAACTATGTTTCTGTTTCGATATCGTGTTATTCTTTTATGTGCACGTTGCAAGGCGTGCCGATTCTGCCATCCAGATAAAGCACCAAGCGAACGGAGGCTCGTCAACTGTCTTGCATTCCCGTGGGAATGTAATGTCCATCGGTGGCGTTTACATCGACTTTGGCCTGCATTGAGTTTCTAGCCTACAACCAAGGACGTGTGTTCACGTGTGTTCACGCATCTCGTTATGTAAAGGCCTACTTGTGGATTCAGTCGTAGCTTACGTGTCTGGCAATGCTCTCTGATAATTGGAACAGCTCAATTCTGTTCACAGACAACCTGGAATGTTTTTTATCTTGACATTGACCTAATGCTGATCTGGCGTTCAGGTTTGTTTGCAGATTTCTTTCAGTGGGGTGGGGGCAAAAATGTTGTGATGACGTCCATTGGCGTATCTAGGATCTCGCAAAAGAGGAGGCCGGGGGGGAATGCTACCTATGCGTCCCGTCAAGTCGCCACTGATAACATCCGCCATCTAATGTCGACCAGAAATCTTTACATTAACAAAAATTTTTAACTGACAGTTATTATACCACTGTATATATGTATATTCTTGACAAATATACTAGAATATATATTTAGCATAACTAGTAAACAATCTATTCACTATAAAAGACCTAAAATTTACAACAACAAAAAATATGGGGGCAAGTGCCCCTTGCCCCCCTCCCCCCCCCCCCCCGGACGCACATGTTTCCTATCGACTTCAAACCCACTATGCGGGCCAAGATTACCTGCATTGGACGTTCAGCAATACGCCGGCGACGAGACTTTTGTATTATTGATGCAACATTAATAATTGAAGTGGTTATCGGCGCGTCAGCAAGCACTTTGTCGTTGACCGACCTAGACGGCGGCAAGTAGCAATGAAAGCAACGTCGATGACGAGTTAATTAGTAAAATAAAGTCATATGCGTGCAAGCGTGAAAACATACAGGTGTGCTTGCGTGTATAGGTATATATATGCTACGCATACACGTTCGGATCCAGGGGTGCATATGTACACTGTTTATTTCACTCATTTATCTTTGTGCATTAGACTTGCACCAGTCGGTCTGCAGCCTGCGAGGTCATGGTGTCTCATGTCAGACTGCGAGGTCATGGTGTCTCATGTCAGACTGCGAGGTCATGGTGTCTCATGTCAGACTGCAAGCTATCAACTCTCTTGCCACGTTTCCTCGGGGCGACATCGTCGCCTTTACTTCTACCACCTGCTGTCTAACGCAGGTCTGTCTTGAGCAGTGCGTCAGACACGCGTGCCCCAGGCAACTCCGTCTCGGTGTCTGTACGGCCACGGATGTTGTGTCTGTTTGTGGCGCAGCATCTCATTGGTGACCGAACTCGGTCAAAATATACCCAGAACCTGCAGGAGACCCTGTTCTGGAAGGCCTTGAGCTCGTGTGCTGAGCTTCCAGCATTCGGAGCCGTAAATAATAAGATATATGACGATGCTATCGTGTTAATTTTGTTTACATATTATAATTCTAGTCTATTGTAGTTCCATGTACAATCTACATTCTTGTTTCCACTCACATGCCATTTTGCAGTGACTGTTGAAGCGTAACCGTGATTATTATGTTATTGTACCGTTCGACCATGCTTCACATATGCACAAATGCTGTACAACAGTCTATATGAAAATCGATACTAAAATTCAATAAATGTAATTGCAAATTAGTTTCTTTGTTTTCCGCTGAATTTCACCAACAGCACAATCACAGTTATGTATGATGCCATCTTTCTGCACAACTGTGGGGTAAGTTACACGGGACGTCGACTGGAATTGATGATGTGGTGTCCCGTCAAGTCGTACCACTTCCGGTGATGTCTACAATTAGATGTCTCCAACCAATCCTTCTTTTGTTGCTTCTCTCAACTCGTCCATCGGCAGCTTTGTTGTATCTTTGATCACATCTGAAGTACGACAGCTTCTGCTTTGCGATTACTGCGTGTAGCAAGAAAGCCAGACTGGTTTATTCAAGGACAGATTGGTTCGATCTCTTGGCTGTCAGTTGGATTCTTAGCATCCTCGTCCAGCACATTTCGAAACTGTCTGTTCGCTTCCTTTTCCTCTGACGATCGACGACTCGCATCCACGCATTACTACTGGGAAATACAAGGCTTCGTGATACTTTTCTTCATTGCTATTGTTACATTCTTATCCTATGACAGAAGTCAACGCCTTCCCCCAGCCTCCGCCCCCAGAGTGGAGAGGGTCAGCTGCTCTGACAAGGAGGAAGCACGCATAGAAAAATCCTTGCATATATTTTCTAAGATTGCAATTGCTGTCCTGCCAAGAGCCAATCTTCTTCGGATTTCTCCACCGTAATCACCAGAACTGTCAATTATCTACTCTAAGAAAATGAAGCTATCCACTAACCTCAACAAACTCCTCGTCTCCCATTTTTGACTCTTCCATCTTCTCGTTGGCCATGTCTTTGGTCTTGTGATATTAAAATAGGCTAGCCTTTTAATTTTCCACTTCAAATTTGAGTAATAGATTGGTCATGCGTGTCGTCTTTGCTTTCTGCAATGAATGCTGTGTCGTCAGCTTATCGAAGGTTGTTGATGCATCTTCCACCAATCCTGACGCCTGGCATTGGGTCTAATTCGGCTCTTCTCGTGATGGTCTGAGCGTATATGTTAAAGAGATGCGTAGTAGACGTATACAACCCCATCTGGCGCATTTGCAAATAACTAAACCACTCCGTTTGGCCACGTCGTCTCCACGGTGGTTTCTCGCCCCGTGTATGGATCTTCGATTTAGGATTGGAATTAGCGGGAGTTATTTCGTCACATGCAGGTGGTATGAAACTAGTCACGAGGAAGCAATAACTATTTAATGCATCCCCGCGTGGTTCCCGGCAGTCGACGACAATATTTGGAGATTCAACAAGACAATTAGACACCACTTTCCAGTGTGGACGCAGTGGCACGGCGGCTTTGGCGCAGAACTGTCGGTCACGAAACCCGGGATTCACGGTGTCTATGGAAGGGGGGGGGAATAAAAGATCCAACCGGCAAATGTTATTAAATTTTGGGAAGTGTAAACGCATACACGTACGACATGGAAACATGGACGAAGAATATAAAATAAAATGGGGGATGCTATGTTAGGTAGAACTATAAAATGAAAAGGACTTGGTAATAACATTTTGTGCTGACATGAAAATTTCAGAACAATGTGGGATTGCTGCTTCTATTCAAATGTTAAAGCTATTAGGCTAATTAGGAGAACCATCACACATAAGGACAATGAGCTAATTGTACCCCTGTATAAAGCAACTTTTAAGCTGCATTTGGAATATTGTGTACAAGCACGGAGACCATATCAGAAGGACATAGATAAGCCAATCAGAATACAACGAAGAACAACTAAACTGATTTCAGAACTGCGAGGCTTTAGCTACGAAACCGCTTGATAGAATGTGGTTCAACAACACTAGTGACCAGAAGACTAACAGGAGACCAAAAATATTTCTTTTTAATGTAGAATGGTTATGAGGTTATTGGTAGGAATATGTTCTTCAAACTTAGAGAAGGCAGTAGAACCAGAGGACACAAAGCAGCATTAGTTAAGGAACAGCGTAGGTTGGATGTGAGAAAGTACTAATTTTCACACAGGGTGATAAAGTGATAAATGTATGGAACAAACTATCACGTGATTGTGTTAATGTAGTATTGTGAATATGTTTAAACATAAAACTATAAGATATCTGATAAGGGCTGGCTATATATATATATATATATATATATATATATATATATATATATATATATATATATATATATATATATATATATATATATATATATATATATATATATATATATGAAAAAACAATTTGGATTCTCGATAAGCCAATGGCTTCCTTGTCCACTTGCCATCTGGAACTTGTAGCTTTGGATGACAATCTAGTTCAATCTTGTTAAACTTGCAGGGCTGCTGCAGTCGTCCTCCGAGCCGGTGTCTGAGAGCGCCATATCGCGGTCCGTATCGGGGTGGAACAGTCCCTATCGGACCGACCGCCAGTACGACGTCGCTGTCACCGTAGTCCGGGTAGCGCAGCCAGACAGCTTCGTCGCCAGCAATGTCGGTTAGTGTCCTTCTGGCTTGTTGTTGGTTTTTAGCCGTAGACAGCAAGCATCATCACCACTACTATAATTTTAGTAAAAATTTTATTCAAATTTTACAACCGTATATAATGAAGTATAATATTTTATTAAACCAGTTACGCACACATACGCACTTTCACCTAGGCGTTGTCCATCCGCTGCAGCATGTAGTCCTCCGCTAGACATTTCCACCTTTCTCTATCTTTAACTTCTCTTGTCCAAAGTGCTCCTGCAATATTTACTATGTCATTGTACTATCGTCTCGTCTGTCTACTTTTTGTTCTTTAATATGTGGCATTCAGTTGTTCTGATGCTCCACCTGTTGTCTTGCATTCTCGCTATCTGACCTGCCCATCTACACGCATGCACGCACGCACGCACGCACGCACGCACGCACGCACGCACGCACGCACGCACGCACACACACACACACACACACACACACACACACACACATTCAACACATTCAACACATTCAACGCGTCAACATGCACTGTGTTTCGGCAGCGCGTTCGTTGGTCTGCAATGGAACCGTGGCGTTCCTGTCGACCGACGCCTGCTCGCTGCCTCTCGTGGAAAGCTTTGACGCGGTCGGCCTGCATCTCGTCCGAGTCGCCAGTCGCATCGAGTGCGACCTGCCCCGGCGCCGAGACGGCGTCGTCTTCACCCTGCCCTCCGCCGTCGACTTCACCGTCATTGTCTGGCGCATCTTTGAACAGCTGCAGTGGAAATCGGCAAATGTGTTTTACGATCAACGTTACGGTAAGCAGATGGTGGTTCAGGATTTGGAACCATGTAAATTGAAGTAAATAATATAACAAGCCAACATTTTCAGCAGTTAATTTTAACTGTAGCAGGCGCTCACCATAACCAGAATGTGGCACATTTTAGGTGAAATTCTAAAGACAACTGGAAATGGTCGGTCGTTTGTTCGTTCGTTCGGGTCGGTTCGGATCTGGGCGATCAGTTTCCACCATAGTTGCTGCTCATCTTCCAGACTACCATGTCCGGCATGTGCTGACTGCGTTGCGTCAGCTCAGAGCGACCATCCGTCTGGAGATGATCGGTGCCGGGCGGATGGATGTTGGCTCGCTTGTAGCCGCGACGTTGAGGTCGTCGATGACGCTGGAGTTGACAAACAATGTCGTGCTGTGTTCGTTCAACAACACGGCACAAGTCCTCGAGCAGGTGGGCCTGAGCTGTGTGTCACAAGGGACAGTGAAACGTCGGCAAGACAGCGCCAAGTTAATTGTGCATGGCTTACACGTTTTTAAATGCTATCTGGCATTTCTAACGTATGGTCGTTGCTAATGTCAAATGACCTCAAATTTACTGTTTGTTTGATCCTTATTATCATGTTATTGTGGTTTACAATGTTATTAGACACAGTTAAAATCTTTCATCTTATGCCCCCGAAGTTAAGGAGGCCTGATAATAATCATAACATATCTAATTAATTGTGTGGAATTATTATTAAGTGAAATATTTATTAAGCGTGGAAACATATTTTACAGCTACATTAAAAAATATCACCATGTATAGATCAAACGTGTGAAATAAATAATAATAACATTAGCCATGATGAATTTAGTTTTTTTACTCTCCGCAGGCGCGTCTGTGGGAGATGAACGTGGGCGAAGACCGGCCTGGCGTGTACAGAGCTCGCTGGCTCGTCTTCACCGCTGACGACGGCGACGTCACTCGGGTAGAACAACAACTGTTGAACCTAGACAATGTGGCACTTGTCCGCATCAAACAAGAAGCGTTACCATTGTCTGTAGATAAGCGATTCGAGGTAATTGCGTCACGCGGGTAGAAAAAGAACTGTTGAACTTAGACAATGTGGCACTTGTTCGCGTCAAACAAGAAGATTTACCATTGTCCGTAGACAAGCGATTCGAGGTAATTGCTATATACATAGACAGCCGAAGTGCGCTGTAAATTCAAAGAACTTGAAAACAAATAAAATATGCCCCGTTTGACGAACCCGAAATCTGGTTTCAGCATCCAGCATGCAGTGTTTCTACTTACAAAGACTTAACAAGATTGCCACACAAGGCAAAGGCCCATATGGCAAGTGGACAAGGAAGCCATTGGCTTATCGAGAGTCCAAAATTGTTTCATTCATATGTAACCCGCCCTCCGGAGAAATGGGCCAACCTTGTTTTTAAACACATTCACGCTGCTAGCAGTTACATAATCTGTAGATAATGTTTTCCTTTAATTTACTGTCCTCTGTGAGTACGAGTACTTCCTGATATCTAATCTACACTCATCCTTTACTAATGTTACTTCATGTCCTCTAGATCTACTTTCTTTCTGGAGTGAAAAAACAAAATTATATAAATATTTTCATTCAATATCTTAAAACTTCAGTTTGATCTCCTCTTAACCTCCTTGTCTCTAGGGTTGTTAAACCATATTCTTTTTATGCGTTCTTCATAACTAAGGTCTCTAAGTTCTGGAATAATGTTCGTTCAAGCGTATTCGTTCAAGTGTATCAATATCCTTCCTACAATATGGTTTTCATTCTTGTATATAGCATTCTAAATGATGCCTAAGTATTGCTTTATATAGAAATATAATTAGTTATTTTTCCTTGTATGTTATATTTCTCCTAATCAACCCAAAAATTTGATTACCATTTGGAGCTGCAATACCACACTGCTCTGAAACATTCATATCATCGCTCATTGTTACTCCTAAGTCTATTACTTTTACGGTAGTACTTAAGAATAATAAAGGTCCTAATACTGCTCCTTGTGGTACCCCACTAAAACCGATTTCCAGTTTAAAACCTCCCCATCTACTACAACTCGCTGTTTCTGTCAGCCAGCCATTTCTATCCAGTCGATTGTGCCATCCTCGATACCATGGACTTTTAATTTAAGTAGGAATCTTTATGCAAGCAGCCTGCTAACAACCACTATAGGATATGCGTTCTTTTTTACATAGACGCGAACGAATCACGTTTAGTGAACTAAAAACTAAAAGAAACGTTATAATATATCAGTAGAGAAGCACTCGCTAAAAATACTTATTGCGCGCTTTCGCAGAAGCAACAAGCGGTCTATCTGGATTGTGGACTTATTGGTCGTTATTATTTTACGTATTAAAGATCGATTTACACGAGCGATGTGTGCCCCAATTAGTCGTTCGACACAGTCTCGCATGACAACGCGCAGTGACATTATGGTAGTGTTTACAAGAGCGATGTGTTACATTAAACTGTCGTCTTGTGTTACTCTCCAGGATGGTCTACTCTTGATATTGCGTAGTATAGATGACTACCTACGAGAAAGAAACGCGTCCTCAGCAAAGGACATCTTTGTGAAGAATTCTGAAGGGTGTGATGTGATTAATAACGACATTATATTGGAGCATATCAAGGTGAGAGGTCGCAAGAAGCGAATTTATTATGTTGCACTGGTATAAACTATTACAAGGGTAATGCGGAAAAAACAGGTTACTTTTCTTCAGACCGTATTTGTTAAATAGGCTTAACAGAAAACAAGATGCAAGTGCAACGGATTCATCTTAACAGAATCATGCGTAATAGAATCGACCGTTTTGTAGAAGCAAACATATTGGCTGAGACGGAATCATTCCTAATTTCCGCTGTATTAACATGAGTCGATTAAGGGAATCAATTATTGTATATCAAAATACGAAAACTAAAAACCAAGTCTCCACATTATACAAATATATCCATCCGTTATTATGAGATTTACCGAGGACGAACCATTATTTCAGCCTGGCCTCGAAGACAGCCGCTATTACAACACGTGCAGACCATATAATGTATATAGCGTGTCACGTCAGCTGGACAGAAGAGTCCTCAGAGACGAGGGTGTGTGCGGAGACGACGGCAAGACAATAAGAAATGTCGACTTGTTCCCGAACGAGAAATACGGCTTCAACCGGATACATCTAAGAGTGGCCACATTTGAGGTGACATTTTCGGTTCGATGTAGTCCTGCTTTCAGGGTAGATCTGAAAGATGATATGTATGTTTGAAAGGGTTCCCTGGTTCCCGTAGGGCCTATGCCCAAGTTTTCCAAAGAAGTAATTTATTTACAAAACTTTTGCGTGCGTGCGGGCGTGCGTGCGTGCGTGCGTGCGTTTTCTTATATGCGCTTGCATATACAAGTAGGCCCACATACTCCTTAGTATACGAATTCTAAATTCTGTACGACGAGACATGTAAACTTAAATGCAGAAAAGGAAAGGATATGTAGATATTCAACTGTCTGGATGAATTGGACAGGTTACCGTGACCAAATACAGGTTACCGTGACCAAATATCCCTGTGACTTTTTCTGTTTTAGTCGTCGCCCTATGTGAGCACGAGCACGGAAAATGGAACTACTCGTTTCTATGGCATCTGCATTGACATGCTAGACATGTTGTCTCTTATGCTTAATTTTACGTAAGTATTGACATTTCTGTGGGGAGGCCCGTGTAACACATATCCTCCTATTTCCCAATGATATCTTAAGGTTCAGGTGAATTCAAGCAGATGTTGGGGTGCTCTTTATGATGTATCTAGTGGCGAACAAAGCAACCGCGTCACGTTAATAAATGATCCATCTTTTGGAGCAATGAAACAAATCATTTCAACTAGAGACAAACAAGACTGTTAAAATAGCATAGATGAAAGATATTACTTCACTGATGAAAACTTTATCTGATGGAACTGCAATGTGTATGCAAAAGCGTTCAAAGATATGGTTAACATAACAATGCAATTATTGCAGTGTCAGTTTTATGGAGACGTGCAGGTGCAGCACATGTTATACGATACCACTAATCGTGAGGGTTGTTCGTATACCGTGTATTATTGATTTAACCGCGCACATTTACTTCATTAACTATACCAAAGAGCTAGGGGTGTTCTCGGGATCCGTGGGTCAACCAACCATACCGTGGTGTAGAGTGTCTTCACATATATGTCTGATGTGTCTAGTGGTGTAGCTTCGCGTGTGGCCTGTAGCTCTTGTTTCGTACTTTCGTTTCTACAGCGGCCTTGGCGTGAAAATGGAGCTGAGTGCGTAAGGCGTAATAACCTCTCCGTAGACACTATTCTAGAACATATACCACAACGTGCTCATGGTACACCATGTATAACTGTATAACTAAACGTTTTTAAACAACATTCTGCTATGCTCTGTATAATTGTTTTTAGATTTCTATGGATTTTTTGGTGAGGGTTCAACACCCGGCAGTTGGCAAATGGTACTGGCAGATCACACCCATTAATCTTGGTAGGCAAGTGATGTAAGGGAATAAACCCTAAAAAAACCCGAAGTGGGGTCCTGAAGGCGGTCATAGGTCAACCTGCCGAGCTGATGCCAAACGTACTGCTCTGCATTCCTTAAAAGTTGGACCCCCACCAGTGAAGCAGAGGGGGATCTTGGCGTTGGACAACCCAGAATCTCCACACATTTGGCCCAGGCGAATGGAGTGGACACTTCAGTCGTTTTGTTACACATAAGAATGCCGACGATCTAACAAGCCATCGTTTCATACAATGCCAGATATCACATTAATGTGACAATCCAACCACTGGTGACATGACACTTACGTCCCGGTTTATTTCCCGGTAGTTACACGTTGACAACATCAACCGATCACGTCGCAGGCGTTGACACAGGAAACGACACGTGGAACGGCGCCGTGGGCATGATACAGCGTAAGGTAAGCCAGGCAGTCGTGCAACCACTTCCTGCGATCATTGCTGTCTCAACGCTATTGCATGCAATCACTGCTAGTCCATACGTCTGCGTGGTATCGCTGTTTTGAAATATACGCAATATGTGTGTGTGCGTGCGTGCGTGCGTGCGTGCGTGCGTGCGTGCGTGCGTGTGTGTGTAGATAATAATGCCCAAGATATCTATGTATATGCCCTATATATATATATATATATATATATATATATATATATATATATATATATATATATATATATATATATATATATATATATATATATATATATATATATATATACATTTCTATGTGCAACTTATCATTGCCATTATTAATGCCAAAATAAGTTAATAGCCGACCATTGGAGTTATCTTAATTCGACCTGAAATTAAAATTGCCTTCAGTGTGTCTTTACCCGCCGTCAGTAGGACATTGGTTTCCATTTGTATTTGTTATCAGACGTCTTGGACTTTAAACAGCTGTCCTTATTATTTTATCCACCGTGAAGCACTAATTGTGTTTTATATGTCGTCACCCGTCGTTAGCGCCATAGAGTATTCGTTGTTCAAATCAGCCATAACAATATAGTGTGTGATATTTCAATGAGACCGTCGTCTCGTAATCACCAATGACACCTGCACATCTTTGATGACAGGAAATCGACATGATAGTTGCATCGCTGTCTGTGACATCAGAACGTAGTGCTGTCATCGACTTCGTGCCTTATTACACCGAGTCCGGCGGCATACTGATTCGCGAGATGGAAGCCAGCAAGCTGCAGGTAGCCTATGGACAGAGTTCCCAACCCTACCATAGGCGCGGCAATAACTTGGCCAGAGTCGCGTAGTACGGTTTCCAAAAACGTGACCAGCATGCTTTAGTCAAGCAGTAGATAAAATCAATCCTGCTAAAAGTACAATTATTTCAACAGTTTTTTTTTTAATGAACGTCAATCTTTACAAAATAATACATCAGACCTTTTTCGGTGGTTCCAAATATAAATTTGACATGGAAATCTAAAGTTGCCTGTTTTGTGATTTGCCTTCTTTCCGTCATTCCTTCCTTTCTTGAGTTCCTTTCTTCCTTTCTCGAGTTCCTTCCTTCCTGCTTGCTTTCCTGTCTGCCTACCTTCAAGACTTTTTGCCTGCCTGGTTGCTTGTCTGTCTCCGCCCCCCTCCCCCTCTCTCTCCCTCTGTCTCTCTGTCTCTCTCCCTCTCTCTCTCTGTCTCTCTCTCTCTCTCTCTCTCTCTCTCTCTCTCTCGACTTTTTGATTTTAGTATTGCCGGTTCTAATACAGTCGTTTAATGAATTTCTTCTACAAAACAACGTTGCAATTGTTCGCCTCAGGTGCTGGTTGATCCTTTCAAGTGGTCGGTGTGGCTGTGTATCATCTGCAGCGTGCCAGTGGCCGGCGTGTTCACATGGGCGCTCAGCCGTCTCGTGGCCTCCTTCAAACCCAATTCACGTGACGAGTTCACCAGCATCAGCACGACCGCCTGGTACACATTCGGCTCCATTTTCTATAAAGGTAGGCCCCGGAACCTTGATGTCGAATCGGTCTTGCCAAGTAATTATACTCAATCGTATGTACACGCATGCGTTGGTGCTTGTGTGTGAACTACCTGGGACATTATATGCTCTTCTCTTCCTATTCGGTCAGGCTTCAGCTGTCGTCAACCTCAAACCCTCTGCCGGTCTTTCTCCCAGCGTCGGATCGCCCTCGGTAAACAGGTTAATCAGACGCATTGGTGCACAATGTGCTACATGGACTATGCACAGAATATAGTAGTCAAAATCTCATGTCACCCCCAATATCCAGAAAAGAGCCAAGTCACCCGCTGGGGGATAAGTATTACCCATATGTTGTCCAACATGGATAGATTCTTGTTTGATCGTTAGGAAGCAGGCCTGGGGTCTTTTTAAATTACAATGTAATATATTACTATTACTTTTTTTCTATTACTATTACTACTACATGCTGATGTCATATGTTGCTATGTTAAGCTATTACTGTTACGATCACTATTATCACTATTACATTTTTTCATCGAAAATATTTTCTTTTGATATTCTTTTGATATTTTTCGATCGTGTTCATTCAGTAGTAGAACAATTCGCAATAATAACTCTTTATTCAAGCAAGTATCTGTGATTTGTTGGTTTTGTTGGTCTCTGTCTTACAATATCCAATCTGATGTGCCAAAAAGTTAAAATTAAAGCTGTGCTCACTGGTGCTCGGGTTCACACAGAGTGGGACCATACGTTGGTATAAGCTATGTTCACTGGTGGTCATGTTCACACAGAGTTGGACCATACGTTGGCATAAGCTGTGTTCACTGGTGCTCATGTTCACACAGAGTTGGACCATACGTTGGTATAAGCTATGTTCACTGGTGCTCATATTCACACAGAGTTGGACCATACGTTGGCATAAGCTGTGTTCACTGGTGCTCATGTTCACACAGAGTTGGACCATACGTTGGTATAAGCTGTGTTCACTGGTGCTCATGTTCACACAGAGTTGGACCATACGTTGGTATAAGCTGTGTTCACTGGTGTTCATGTTCACACAGAGTTGGACCATACGTTGGCATAAGCTGTGTTCACTGGTGCTCATGTTCACACAGAGTTGGACCATACGTTGGTATAAGCTATGTTCACTGGTGCTCATGCTCACACAGAGTTGGACCATACGTTGGCATAAACTGTGTTCACTGGTGCTCATGTTCACACAGAGTTGGACCATACGTTGGCATAAGCTGTGTTCACTGGTGCTCATGTTCACACAGAGTTGGACCATACGTTGGCATAAGCTGTGTTCACTGGTGCTCATGTTCACACAGAGTTAGACCATATGTTGGTTGGTATAAGCTGCTAGAATATGTTCAAACATTAAAAAGGCCGTGAATCTGCAATGATTGATACATATGTTAAAGACTTGGTGCTGGAACCCTTATCCAAATGATCATCAGTGAATGAATGATCAGCATGTAGGGCCTGTCACCATATCCATAGGCTTGTGTAAAAAAAATACAATTGGCCAGGGAAACTGGCTTCAATGGACCATTGAATGATGCGCAAACTGTACATGGCCTCTCAGTCTTGATTGTTTTAATGGGCTATTGGAGCTAATATAGAAGAAGCCAGCATTATCCCAATTGTAGACTTGTGAATGTGGCTTACATGAATAATAGCTAAACATAAACACACAGGTTGATATTTCTGCCTCACAACCTGCAGAAATTGAATTCCGGCATGTGATTTAAATATTCAATTGTAATAGAAAAGTAATAGCTCAATTAGTATTACATTGCTTTCCATTACTATTACATCATGTTTTGTTCCATCTGTTACTATTACTTTAATATTTGTAATCATTACTATTACTATTACATATTATTATTACCCCCAGGCCTGTTTGGGAGCATAGGCAGCTTTACGTTTAACCCCAGTAAAGGCACACGTCATTTTGTCGGGGATGTGGCTATATTGGGAGACGTGGGGAATTATAAAATTCCCGGGAGACTCTCGGTCATAGCACAGCTGGTGGGTATGAAAGAGTGCACCAGGTTTATACATTATTTGGATATTTTTAGAGGATAGAGACAGCTAGATACATGTAGGCCTACACACAACGGGGGGGGCGTGAATATAATACTAATGCTTTGACCATCAGTTTTCGATAAGGACATTGGTAGCATTTAAATCCATGATCCAACAACGAACGCAGAGATCACAACGATTTGTGGCACTACTGACAAAACGTGTCTACTGGATCCCCTGCCAATTAATCAGCTTAGGGACAATATCACCAGTATTGTGTCGGTCATCACAATGATTATAAATACCTCTCTAGACGAGGCAGTCATGCCAAGGCCGCTTAAGCATGCAATTGTCCGTCCATCGCTGAAGAACCCATCACTTGACAAAGACATCCTGAGCAACTATCGACCAGTGAGTAACTTCTCACAATTATCCAAGGTCATTGAGAAAGTAGTCGCGCTTATGATAATGACACGCGTTTCTGCTCAGCAAATGGTTGAGTGCTTTCAGTCGGCGTATTCGACTGAAACCGCGCTACTGTACATTACAAGTGCCATCAAAACAGCGATGGACAATAAACAAGGAACAACTTTGGTTCTCGTTGATTTTAGTGCGGCGTTTGACACAATCAACCATAACATCATGATTAGGCGTTTACATTTGCGTTACGGCTTCGTTGGCAAAGCACTAAACTGGATTATATCGTATCTGCAATAGAGGACGCAGCGAATAGTAATCGGTGGCCAATCATCGAGTACAACTACTCTGCCGGCGGGTGTCCCGCAAGGCTCTGTCCTTGGACCACTGCTCTTTTCACGCATGCTAGATAAATTATTTTGTTATACAATGATCTACTAATAATTTTGACTTAATTGTGACTATGATTGCGCCCTGGACATAAAAAGAATGAAAAATGGTTCAACTAACACTGCCTTCCCCTATTAAGAGCGTCTTTCGCAGTCGCGACAGCCTGCTAGCACGAGCACCACTTCCCTTCAATTGTTCCGTGTAGTGTTCCCCATCCCGTCCTGGTGTTGGCGCTGAGGCCAATAACTCCCGATGTTGCTCTGGTAATCTTAAACCTAGCTGCTATCAGGGGCAGACCACAGTAGAGAATTACATTGGTGGCCATGTTAACGTTTTGTCTGATTATAAGAAAACCTGACCATCAAAAATTCTTAAACTTTTTCACAGTAACTGCCATCATCTCACTGACGTGCTCATCAGCTTTTATCAAAATCACACACCTCAAGCTCTTTTAAAACGCCCCCACGTGCGATGTCCGTCAATATTTACAAAAATAGCCATGTATTCATGCGCCCACGTGCCCCATAGCAGAAAAAATTCCCGTAAATCCCTCCGCCAGTTAAACTCTAAAAAATGCACCGTTTCACAGCCAATAGCTTCTACAAACAAACCTGTGAATATTCCTGTTCAAAGGCACTCATGTCACATAATATTAATTTATTAAGTTCCCATTTTACAATTTCATACGCCTTACAATTTCATACGCCCTACCACAATAAACAGGAAGGTGTAACTGTGGTCTTACCCCTATCATTACAGTTGTGATGACGTTGTTTGTCTCGATTTCAGGAGGTTCGTCACAGCCGCGGACATTGCCTGTGCGAGCGTTCATTGGCTGCTGGTGGGCTTTCTGCATCGTTATCGTGACAACATACGGGGGCAGTCTAATCGCGTTCCTCACCATTAGGTTCGTAACATCCGTCTCGGTTGAGATGGCAGCGATTGTCGTGACGAACTGTTCACATACACGCATGCCTATGTAGATGAAATAACGTTGACATTCATACATGTCTGCGTGTATTAA
Organism: Lamellibrachia satsuma; assembly: GCA_033239005.1. Taxonomy (NCBI): domain Eukaryota; kingdom Metazoa; phylum Annelida; class Polychaeta; order Sabellida; family Siboglinidae; genus Lamellibrachia; species Lamellibrachia satsuma. The sequence continues at coordinate 299,280 of BSQZ01000037.1, read as the reverse complement.
ACTGCTACTGCCCCAGTATGACAAAACGTCATACTGCATGGTTGCCTGAAGGATAAACCGCAAACATCGCCTATTAGGTGACGAGCCATGATGTAGGCAAACAAAAGAAGCTATTTAACTTAATTACAAGTTACAAAATGAATGTCACCGTTTGGTTCTACTATTATGTATTGTTGATCAATTGTAACAATATGCATACTTATTGTATTTCCACCACTGCAATTCTTATCCATCATTAATAATCATTAATGCTCCATATAAATGTTGTATTTGTTTGGTTGAACATGTCTGTTCTTCCAAATGATGGAGTATGAAGTTTTCAGAAACGTCGTGAAGATAGAATGGATGAAGAACTGTTGGACTCTCGATAAGCCAATGGTTTCCTTGTCCACTTCTTTCTGTGTCGTTTGTCTTGGGAGGCAACATTGTTCCTTGTTCACTTCTTTCTGTGTCGTTTGCCTTGGGTGGCAACATTGGTCCTTGTCCACTTCTTTCTGTGTTGTTTGCCTTGGGTGGCAACATTGTTCCATCTAGTACGCTCTATAACACGGTTACTTCCCACTTTACCAGTAAGACGGTGGCGCCGTTCTGTTCCCTCGAAGAGATGGTGGAGCAGTCGGCCTACCGCTGGGGCACGAACAAGGACAGTGTCTACGCCTCCACGTTCTCGGTGAGCAGACTATGAGCGGGTGGTCTTCGTACAGTATGCATGGTACTACGTATTAGCACGAGGTTATCCTTTTCGTCTGGCGCATACAGAAACCCGTGTAGAATAAGATTTTGTAAAATACGTAACCAGCATGTAACACAGTGTTTTCCGTGCTAAAGGAAGCTATTTATCACATAAAAACAACTGTGACACAGTCCAGAGTAACGATTATGTTTGATTTTCCTTTAAAACATCTTGTATTAGTTTTCAAAGTCAAAAGTTGTTATGCATTGACCACATATAGGCCTATATTACATATATCGGTGTCGCAAAACTTCTGTTTGGTCAACTTTGTGACAAGCAAAGCTTCATATAACTAGACGTGCGTATGACTGCGCGGCTGTTGTCTCGACCCTGTCATCCTCCACTGTCGTTTCTCCTGCAGACGGCGAGGCGTGGCATCTACAGCAAGTTGTGGGCCGGCATACAGCGGTTCTCGGCCGACGACCCGAGCGTGCTGTCGCAGGACGAACACGTCCAGTTCGAGAAGGTGAAGCGGGGCGGCTACGCCTACATCATGGACCGGACGCCGCTCACCACGTACTCGCTACTCGACTCCAACTGCACCGTCGTCGTGCTCGGCTGCCACTTCATGCAGCTGCCGTTCGGCATCGGTCTGCAGAAAGGATCGCCCTACCGAAGTCTGCTGTTGACGAGGTAGGTGACGCAAGGCCGGTTTACACGAGCGATTAATTGCCCAACTGGTCGTCAGACACGGTCTCAAATCGGTCGCTTAAAACATCCTCGCGAGATAGATTATCGAGGCCAGTTTATGGCTACGATTATATCGGCGGAATCTGGACTGGTCGGCGGCCATTTTAAAGCAGTGGCTATTCAGCGACTGACAGCAGGTGCATCCGTCCTGACGTCATCAACGCTCAAATCGGGAGTGGCGTGAGTCAAGATCTAGGTCGCAGTGACTAGACACGCCAGTCGTCCAAATGCATACATCATTTAGCTGGCACCATCATGCGACAGTGTCGGCAGTTTAGGCACAAATCGCTCGTGTAAACCAAGCTTCAGCGTAGCGTTAATCTATACCCGGTGGGTGTATCAGTATCATCATCATGGAATGTGGGAGTATTTGATATATGTCCCAGTTCGACTGTATTTCAAGAATACACCAACAAGGCTCAACACCTGAATAGGGTCGTTCCTTCCAGGATTACAATGTCGATAACAATATCTTAAGTGGCGCTGCATTTTGTCGATGTTGTCCAGCGATCGCCGTTTGTTAAGTGAGCTATCTTAGTTAAACATCAACGTTTCCTAATGTGTAGTTCCAAATACCATATAATCAAGGTATTGACTATTAAAAAATACCATAATTCAGTGCCCATGTTTTTTTTCAAATGAAATAAAAGCTAGGGTAGTAAAGTTCAGGCTTGTTAACAAATGCAAATGCATTTGAATGTTGAGCATTTGAATGCGCATTCAAATGCCTCTATAAAATTGTAAATGCATTTGCATTTGAATGCGTACCTTAAACATTTGCATTTGAATGGGACCCACAAACATTTCATTTGTTAAATGCACACGATCAAATGCATGCACAATTCTTTGAATAATTATTATTGTTAGATTCACTTTCACAACATGCCGTTGGAAAAAAAGTGCTCTGTAGTGAGCAGTATCCTCAGCAGTTTATGAAATCATTGCCTGACCTGTGAATCCACTTTCACGTGCTCTTTGAAAAGTGCTCTGTAGGTCAAATGGTCAATACGTGAGCTGTTATTCATACGACATGAAAACACCAACTGGTTTATAAGTTGATGGCTTCAGATATTACCTGTTCATTGAAACAAATCAAACAATGCAGACAAATGACTCCCTTGTGTTGTGTTAGCACAGTTGGGGTGGCAGCTCATTTGTGGAGTAAACATTAGCAATGCCAGCCCTAAATATTTACAGCCAGAGAGAGTGATTAGTGGTAGCTGTAATTATCCGTCAGGTTATCATCCCAGTGACCCCACCAGTGGACAGTCTAATGTCTTGGGTTCCCCTTCCATTCTGGCCTACCTGAAGGATTAGCCTTTCATTCCCTGTCATGGTTCCCAGTAAACTGTCAATTGTCTATTCCTCCCTCCCATTTCAACCACCTATGCAGACCTGGAACTGTGTGATTCAGTGTATGCCATGTTCTTCTAGTGGGATTGGTATGTAGTGGTACTTAGTGGTTACAATAATGTATTACTGTATTTATTAAATAAATTAATAATGTGTTTGTATACATTACGCTGTTTTTTTTTCTCAAAATAAAACAAAACGTTAATATAAAGCCAAAACATTTGAAATTAATTCAAATGCATTTGCAAATGTGTAACCAAAACATTTGCATTTGCTTTTTAATATGACCCCAAAACATTTGCATTGGAAAATGGCATTTACATTCGCATTTGCATACGAATCATGTGAAACATTTGCATTTGCATTCAAATGCGTTGACATGCATTTGTTAACAAGCCTGGTAAAGTCTGAAAAATGTCAGAACATTAAAAAAATACCCGACTAGAAATGATTCATAATCTTCGTAGACATCCTATACGTGCGTTACGTAGACATTCTATACGTGCATTACGTAGACATCCTATACGTGCATTACGTAGACATCCTATACGTGCGTTACGTAGACATCCTATACGTGCATTACGTTGTACTTTACTGTGGATTTACACACGAGGACGTGTTTCAGTGTGCGGCGCCTGCAGCAGTCTGGGATGCTGACGATGTGGCGTAACAAGTGGTGGCCGCCCGAGGCGTGCAGCGGCATCGACGTGCCCGAGGCAGCCGCCGTTACGTTGCCGCACACCCAGAGCGCCTTCTACCTCCTCTTTGCCGGCGTCGTCGCCGCCTACATAGCTCTTGCAGCCGAGCGCTGCCGATCGTACAACGCTGTCGGCTTACTGTGGAAGGCGTGGAAGAAGAACTGACCAGCGGTGTGTTGTTTGTGTCTGCGTTCGCTGTTTCAATAATTCGAGCGAGTTAGTTTCCGAATCACGATCGGTGGCATGGAGTGATTTTTTCCCGCCGTCTGTGTGGTCAGCTGACGTCACGTGACCAGCATGCTTGGGGGAGATTGGTCGGCGTTAATTACGTGGACACTTGAATCCGATACTTCAGAACATTAAAACATAATAATAATTAACTTCTATGGCGCCTATATCTTCAGGAACCTGAGCTCAGAAGCGATCAAATTCCATCCGTCATCACAAGGGAAAGTCTTTTTAAACATTCCGCAGACAAAATTTGACCGACAACATTTGCATACGCAGACTAGCATGTCTTGTTTCGGGAAATTCACAACGAAAAGATATTAACCTGACGTACTCAGGCTGGACGTACTCAGCCTGGACGTACTTCACTACTAGAAAAGCGGTACTATTGCTCGACTGTCCTTGAACTCAACACTGGAAACGATGGTATTCAAGACAGGAAACAATGACGAACAGTTGGGATAGACATACAGCGTGAGGGTGCGCATTCGGATTGATGGTCAAAAGTTACTCCTGCCTCCATACACTGCTCTCATTTTGAAGGCGATTTGTGCTGGATTTATGCGTTACCCGTAATAGTTAGCATACTCGTAGACAAAGGCATTGTGGACGATATTATTCTGCAAACTGATCAGTGTAACCATGTGTAAAGGATAACTAGGTTTATGCCAGTTTCACACTCCTCGTGGACACGTGAAGCGGCCATCACTCGAACACTTGCAATATGGGTCATACGTTTCCGAATAGCCATATAATGCTAAAGCCCGCCAAACATATACCGATTTTTAGTCGCCAACTGTTCGTCTGCCGCCAACTACCCAGCGGACGACCGATTTTTCAGATGCCAGATGTCCACAAAAAGTGTTGCCAACTGTTGGTGGAGAACATACACATAACGACTACATTTGAGTTGCCAACTGAAAAAGTAGTCGCCAACATGTTGGCAACTGAAGAATCGGTATGTGTATGGCGGGCTTCACGTAGGACTGTGTATTTACAGATAGAGACCACCAATTCGAGTGGACGACGGGTTATGCAGGTTTACCCCGAGTGCGATATTTGACTTCCCCTGGCACAGGCACAAGGCAGACAGTATGCCGGATTTTAGTTTTTATCCCAAAGACACAGATTTCCATCTCCCTATACTCATAGATATATGCACGGTGCTAGAATGTTTATGAAACGACTATGTGGGGCTTAAAAGAAAATAGTGCGTTCGTGAACATGTCTTCTTTTAAAACATAATACAATTATCGGCTAATGTCGTGATGTTTGTTTGCTTTTGGCAAAAAACTGCTCCAGCAGCTACTGCAAGAAGAGAGTTCCACTGGTGCAAAAGTATCCTAGTCACACAAGAGAGTTGTAAAACAGCTTTACATCGAAATAAAATTAACAAGTTTACTTACATTATATAAACACAATACATACAACTGAGAATGTAATGTGACGGGTTGCATGCAGGTAAACACTCTATCCATTCGACAACAAAACAACGAATAAAATAACAATTGTTTTAAAAAAACATGCCGCCTCTCAAAATAAAAACGACGCACGCCGTTGAAACGACACGCCAACAATAAACAGTAAGCGACAAGGAACTTTTCAATAGCTGCTGCAATCCACTTTCCATCAATGTCTACACACTTTGTATGTAAATAGTTCGACTACCTTAATAACGTTGATTGCCTTCACACGTCACGTTGTAAACACGTGAGCCTAACAAACTATTTCCTCCAGACCAACAGCACGTAGTTAATATACCGACAGTTTCAATCACAGACTCGCCTCTAAATTAACCCAATAAACACAACATGCTGCCATGTCAAAACAAAAGCAGCGATTCGCAAAACGACCAATCTGGCTGATGTTTGCCTGTTTTGACAGTCGATCAATGTTGCCAGTCAACGGTATTATTTAAAATACGATAATATCGCAGTTGAGCGCATTATATTAATCACATTAGAACTGCACATGTGTAAGATTTAGGGGCGTGAAAGCCGGGGTTTCAACTTCTTCCTCTTCAACTTTTTCTCTTCCTCGCGGATGATTTCGAATCCCGTAAAACTGTAACTCTTTATTGGTGACTCATTGTGAAAGTCGCATTTTGCTATCTGTGACTTCTTACTTCCAACCTTTGCCAGCCATTCTTTCCTGCGAAATGTCATTAATATGTATTAGGTGGGTACTAGTTACAACAGTACAACATATATTGGTACATTTAATAACAGCATTTAAAGAAATATACCTATTCGAACTACCGGGGTAAAACTGTTTTAATTCCGTTTTCACTGTTGTAGGAAGTTATAACCAAAACATGACAAGTGTATTCTGTGTCAGGTCTTTCGGCAGACATTGGAGTTAATCTGGAAGGCCGTTATACAGAAGTAGCGATGTAAAGCATAACACTGACAACACTTTGTAATAATTCATATTCGTTCATAATTCAGTATTACAGATAAGTAGTTTTATTTTAACGCACTGCACAATAAAATATTTGTGTCCACTGGGTTAACAAAGAGCTTGTCTGTGATTGCCTACACAATGTTACTACCGTTAATAACGGTATCATATATTGATAGGATTTGCTCTGCTTAATTTCTTCCAGAAACACCAGGTGTTCGGGCAAATGATAAATACTGAGCCACTGCCAGGTTGACTACATGACCAGGACAAGAGCAACCAAGTGCAGCCCAGCGACACGAGCACTGATTAATATTGGTCTGGCCTCGCCAGATTAATATCTGTGATGATGAAAGCTCATCTTCAATTTCACTGTTAGTAGCGCTATATACAGAATCTATTGACATCGACACCACGACAATCTGTATGTAGAAACCTGACCAGTGAGAAGAAATATTGTCATGTTTTGATTACCAGATGCCTTTAATGGCTGCAACAACGTTTACAGCATCAGAAGCACCAAGTAGTATTGTGACCACTAACCACACCAGATCCACGGGTTCATAGGGCTACAGTCTGTTACCATTTTCATATATTTATTATCCGCACCATGATCGTCAACAAGTGCTGGCACCCACACTAAAGTTCTGACCAGTAAAACTAGTGTTCATATGACGTGAAGACATTTTGTAATACACAATATATAAACCATGCTGTTGGTAAGCAGAGTTGAACACACCCAGGTGTATGATGTATCAGTCAATTTTAATGTTTAGTGTACACACAATTCTATAGTAGGGTTTTCAAACAACACTAAGTGACCATTTGTCAATGTTTGACTGCAAAATGGATGTGCTCCAGTTTGGATATACTCTGCTCATTACTAAACACACACTTCTCAATCTTGGAGTGAGGACTTCCTTTGTACTGAAGCCATTCTTTCCTGTGGGGAGTGGGAAAAGAGATAATAATCTACACACAAGTAAACAGGAGAGACAAGCTTAGCAATAAGAAACAATTTGTTAAATAAATTCATAACCATTTAAATCTCTACAATAATGACTTACATGCAGTCATTTCAAAAATGCGACTAATTTAATATGAAGAAATATTAAATAAGTTTTTTATCGGTTAAAAGGTATTACTTCATATCTACATTATCATTGGCAACAGCTATGCCAGGGACTTGGGACTTAAAGGTACAAAGTGTATACCTTTAACATTAAATAAATCAACACAACAAAAGTAGTGCCCATAAATGCGCTATACCCTTTGAACAAACATCTGGTTATAAATCTAAATGATAATCGAATGCAAACATGCACTGTGAACCTTTTATAAAATGTGGTTACATACATGACTTTGACTTTATCATCGGGGCCTTGCACTGTGCCAACGACTGTTCCACGTTCTGTGTTCTTCACCCATCCTTTCAGTCCATACTTGCGTGCTGTCTCCGAGGTGAACTGCAGCAGAATCCATCACGTTTACTATGCTGTACCAACACAGCTGCTCATCCTAATATTTAAAAAGGATTATCCATAATGTGCATAATTTCACATAAATGACTATTAGAAGACATCTACGGTGAGACGTATCAACTGTCTGCCACAGATCCCTCAAGAGGCTTTGAACACAGATCACGATGGGTGATTATTAATCATTGAATGTGTGCGTGCGTGCATGAAAACAGTTACCACAATTATTGTATGAACACCAATCAATCAGGGAATGTGTGAATACTGATCACTGAATGGGCATGTGCACTGACCATTCAAGAAGTGCATGAACACTCAAGTGAATGAGTCCCAGGGCTGGGTCCAATTATGTAATTGTAATTGATTACAGCAAAAAAAAATTTTTATTGTAATTGTACTTGATTATGGTTTAGAAATTTTGCTGTAATTGTTATATTTTGTATAATTGAAAATTTATTTCAATTACAATCAATTACAGTATCTTTCATATCACAAATTACCTCAACGAATTGTCAATAAAAATATAATTTAAGTCTCACATGAGTTGAAAATCAAGACTAATAATAACACCTGCTTATATATTTATATTAAGTTACAGTATTCATTGTCTGGTGGGTACTGGTCAGTGGTGCTAGTGATGAGTACTGGTCCATGGTGCTAGTGGTGGGTACTGGTCCATGGTGCTAGTGATGGGTACTGGTCCATGGTGCTAGTGGTGGGTACTGGTCCATGGTGCTAGTGGTGGGTACTGGTCCATGGTGCTAGTGGTGGGTACTGGTCCATGGTGCTAGTGATGGGCACTGGTCCATGGTGCTCGTGATGGGCACTGGTCCATGGTGCTAGTGATGGGTACTGGTCCATGGTGCTAGTGGTGGGCACTGGTCCATGGTGCTAGTGATGGGTACTGGTCCATGGTGCTAGTGATGGGTACTGGTCCATGGTGCTAGTGATGGGTACTGGTCCATGGTGCTAGTGGTGGGTACTGGTCCATGGTGCTAGTGATGGGTACTGGTCCATGGTGCTCGTGATGGGCACTGGTCCATGGTGCTAGTGATGGGTACTGGTCCATGGTGCTAGTGATGGGTACTGGTCCATGGTGCTAGTGATGGGTACTGGTCCATGGTGCTAGTGGTGGGTACTGGTCCATGGTGCTAGTGGTGGGTACTGGTCCATGGTGCTAGTGATGAGTACTGGTCCATGGTGCTAGTGATGGGTACTGGTCCATGGTGCTAGTGATGGGTACTGGTCCATGGTGCTAGTGATGGGTACTGGTCCATGGTGCTAGTGGTGGGTACTGGTCCATGGTGCTAGTGGTGGGTACTGGTCCATGGTGCTCGTGATGGGCACTGGTCCATGGTGCTAGTGATGGGTACTGGTCCATGGTGCTAGTGGTGGGTACTGGTCCATGGTGCTAGTGGTGGGTACTGGTCCATGGTGCTAGTGATGGGTACTGGTCCATGGTGCTAGTGATGGGTACTGGTCCATGGTGCTAGTGGTGGGTAGGCTTAGCAATTAGCCTTTTCAGTAAGTTGGTAACAGCCAGGAAGCAATAAACAATACACAGACGTTGTCAGACAAAGGCTAAGCTGGTATTCAAACAACATGGAAAGACCTGTAGCCTGATATTGCTTCAGAAAATATCAGCTCAGTGAAACATTGCAGAGTTAGCAAGCCAATTAGACCGCTTGTGTTGTGGTGGATTGGAGACAGGTCAGGTGCCAAGGACCGTTTATATGGCCTCTCTCCCCATTCCCAACACAAAGCAAAGGGCAGGCCAATTAAGAATGTTAGCTTAGAGTAGGAGCTACAACCTCAAAGTAAACACAACCTACCCTATTATTAGTATTTCCCGAAGAAAAATATAAGAAATGCACACGGATAAATGTCTGCAAAACTAGAAAGGATGCTTAGAGAACTACAAATAAATATTGTATTACGGCCTGTGGGGTTTTGTTCACTTTTCATATTGTGTGATTTTGTCTGTAAGGAATATGTCCTGTAGGATTATTATTCTTATATAATAAAAATACGTTTTAAACGGCTATCTTTTTATGTAGTATAATTCAAAGTCACAATTCAACAAAATGTACAAACATTACCGTTATATTTGTTTATTAGTTGTGTACAAAATATTGAAATTCAGAAAAACATGCAAAAATACATAATTAACAAATGCTGAATATATTTGGTTCCACATAATGTAATTGAAACAGTGTAATTGTAATTGATTTGGAAAATTATGACTGTAACTGTAATTGTAATAAAAAATTAAATGTAACTGTAATTGTATTGATATAATTTTGTGTAATTGGACCCAGCCCTGATGAATACTGATCATTCAAGAGGTGTATGAACAATGACCAATCAAGAAGTGCATGAACACTATCATTCAAGAAGTGTATGAACACTGACCATTCAAAAGGTGTATGAACACTGATCATTCAAGAAGTGAATGAGTACTGATCATTCAAGAGGTGTATGAACACTGATAATTCAATAAGTGTATGAACATTGATCATTCAAGAAGTGCATGAACACTGATCATTCAAGAAGTGTACGAGTACTGGTCATTCAAGAGGTGTATGAAAACTGACCAATCGAGAAGTGTATGAACACTATCATTCAAGAAGTGTATGAAGCCTGACCATTCAAAAGGTATATGAACACTGATCATTCAAACCTAGTGGTGGGTGCATGCCAGGGTTCAATTACACAAAATGAAATCACTTGCTTTTCATTTTAAATTTCAATTACATTAAAAAAAAGAATCAATCAGTTTTGTGCCTGGAAGGTTATTTTTACGATTGATAAAAATGTGTCAGACATCACTTTTGACATGACATATTAGAAGCATGTTTTCAAATTAGTGAACTGGAATAAACTACATTCTACATCTAGGTAGTTCTTCACTAAGATTTCTGGCTGCCAACTAAAGTAAAGAAAAGATGACCCACCTTTCGGAAGAAGACACCTGGAAACAGACATTAACTGCTGTTCATGACAACTGAACTGGTGTAGTTTATGAAGAGTGATTATTAAACTGCCATAAAAATAACCAAACATGTCAATTGTCAGTTCCAATGGAAAACACATTCAAAACACGGATCAAATGTCAATTTATGTATAATTATTAATTAAATTATTAATTTCAGAGTAGTGCAGAACTGTGGCTTCAAAGGAAAACCTAATTATCAATGTAAGCAGGAAAATGTGACATATAAAGAAATAGTGAGGGCCGATTAAGAATACTGCACACAATCATGGCAGCTATATCAGAAAAAATGTAGATACGCTGGAAGGAATAGAAAGCATAATACAAATGAATACATGTAACAGCTCATGTAATACATGTAACAGCTCATGTAATACATGTAACAGCTCATGTAATACATGCATGTAAAACATTAGGGAGTTATTAGCTATAAGTGAACACAAACTGAACACAGGCCATCAGTGCTCTATGAAGGACGTTAATATTCTAGACCACGAGGAGAACTGGCACAGGAGAAAAATAAAGGAGGCGATTAACATCCACAGAGAAACCTACGCTGAACCAAGACGTTGGCCAGGAGCTCCCACCAGTCCTACTCCAGCTTGTGTCACATGACATTGGTCATGTGACACATCCGTAACATCAGTCTGCTGAAGAAGACTGCGAGATGCAGTTGAAATATACAGAACGAATACTAAGTTTCTTGAGAAGTAATTATGTTTAATATTAGGGAGTTAGGTATACTATCTGTGGGGAAGAACTAAGAAATGCTTTAATTTATTTAGGATAACCAGAATTATTTTTGCATTTATTTAATAGTAATTGTCCATAGTAATTGTCTATTTTGGTGAAGCTGTAACTGTCAATGCCTGAGCTGCTTTAAATAATTACATCAATAAAAAAATATAGATAGCTTGTTAGTTGTTAGCCCTATGGAGATTTTATTTAGCATTTCATTTATGAGTGAGCCATCACTTTTACTATTTCTATGGCAACAGAAACAGTGTACTGCACTTGAAGGAGTGGTCACCACACATGAAAACTGTAATGTTAGCTTGCATGTTGTACAGTTAATTAATTTGGTGATTGTATTTAAATTTGCATTATAAGAGACTGAGTGAATAATTATTTCCACTATATTATTCTTGGTAAATGATGGAGAGCACTACTGTTATAACTCATCAACATTCTGATAAAATTAAACATTTAGCTTGTTTGTGCCTGTTTTGTGGTCAATCTTAAATAATGTATATATATATATATATATATATATATATATATATATATATATATATATATATATATGTAATGTCCCAGGGCTCTAACCTCAAAGCCATATTTTAGTCATAATATATATATACACTGTATATATATATATATATATATATATATATATATATATATATATATATATATATATATATATATATATAATGTCCCAGGGCTCTAACCTTGAGGTTACAGCCCTGGGACATTACAACATAAATAAATGATTCAAACAAGCATGGAAAACAGAAGAGGGTGGTAAAAGAGGGATCTTGAAAGGGCAAAGGTGAAAAGCCAAGAGTGGGAGAGAGTGGCAGAAGATTACGATGGATGGAGGCGACTCGTCAAAAGGGCGGAACAGACTAAGTGGTGTGACCCCCGGAAAGGACCATGAGGGAAGAAGGAGAAGAGATCAATGATTGGAACAAACTACTTGTTGCCTGCAGTTGAGTTGTGCAAATGTTGGGCAGTTAGCAGCATTTGTACATTTTATAACAGAATAGGAAGATATCTGATAGCATAGGGCCTGGACACACACACAACAAATTTGCTTCCTTGTCTACAGGGGTTTACTTGGGAGTTTGTATTAAATGGGCATCAGGACCCCCAATGTTTTTTTAAAGTCTCCAAGCATATAACAAGGGTCTGATCCGTGTAATTTTTTTTAGAATTACTTTGTAAATATTATTCACTGAATAGTACAATGTCTTATGACAAGTTAGTCCCATTAAATGTACCAGGTGGCAGCACTGCCATCTAATACTGAAACCCCCTGTAGGCAGTTATGCCCTATTGGCTAAGTTATGCCCTATTTGCTATGTTGAATGCACATGCGCATGGTCATGTGCATGCACATGCACATGCATCTAAGAGTGGCAGCAAGACCTTTATGCATTTGACACTACACAGTAATGGTTTTTTAGGACTGTGAATAAAATACTGAAATTGTACAGATTAAACAAACAGATTCTGTAATGAATTAGCAAGATAAACATAGCATTCGTTCTCATATAAGACATGTTCTTTATCAACATACATTTTCATTGTATGATAATTTCTTATGCATCCGGAAAATTGTTTTATGCACCTAGGATGCAGGATCTTAATAAGTGTCTCATAAACCCTTATGTTATGGTCTACGACTACATGTCATCTAGAGCTTGTACGTTGCTCTGTATGGTCGTCTTGTTAAGACATAAAAGTCTGCTTAATTTTCGGTTTGACAAAGTTTCAACATCAAATTGAATACCTCCGCCGGCTCCGGCTCCACCCCAATAGGCAATAACTTATATATAAAAATATATATACTGAATGTTTGGCATTGCCATTGGCATTACCACTGGGTTTCAATTGAAACAGGCGTGGACCTAGGGGCGTGGGGGGCACAGAAAAATAACATGGTGGTCGGTGCTGGCGCCGGTGGCGCCGGTGGCAGTGGCAGTGCCACTCCAAAATGGACAACTCCTAGTACCTAGATCTTCCTGTGCCTGCCTGGTGTGTGAAATGTATTTTTTTACGTGTAATTTATTATCGCCATGCAATAGATACATAGACATCTAACACCTTGATAAATGTGATTATAAATTAAATACAACCTTGGACGCGGCCAAAAACTTCATAATCAACCGTAATCAACTTTTGTGTGCCCGCCATATTGAATACAAATCCGTCGCCATGCATAGGTCGTCATTATTGGTCAAACGAATATAAGAATTGACCAATCAATAACGTTCACACGTATCAGCGTGTGTTCGACGAAAGCATGCTCTTCCGATAATATGAACAGCAAGTGTTTTTATTATTTAATTTGCTTCAGCTTATTTTAATCAACCCAACATTTAATTTGCTTCAGCTTATTTTCATCAACCCAACATTTGTATTAATTTGTGTTGCATTTAATTAAATGATCCCAACATTATAGCACGCCAGTATCATCACTAAATTACGTTTATATCGGGGGTGAATAAACTGTCATACACCAATTCGTTTTCCGGTTCCGCATTTACCGGGTGCGTTAGGAAACTCGCAAAAGTGGTTAAAAACACTAAAGTAATAGCATATGTTTATTGTCACTTGCATATCTCAAATTATTTTTCATGTCATTGTTTGAAATTGTATTTTCTAAATGAAAAGTGCTGCGCGTTCTCTATCGTTCATTAAAACCGTTGTCACTAGATCTCCAGGCGCTTGTGCAGAGCGTATATGTACATTTGACTCCGCCTCCAGGTCTGCCTTAACCATATGCTGCGTTCACACACAGAAGGTATTTCAGACAAAATAAAAACAATAAGTAATATTATATAAAATAATATGGTAATCGTTTACTTAACTGGCCTAAATTATTAGCCTTAGGGCTTTATGCCGACGGTTTTTCCAGCATTTTTGTACCTAAATGCGTTCCTTACATTATTCCGCATATGTTCCAGTAAAAAAGTTCATATATTCTTTAAAAATATCGTGTTTTAGGCCACTTTGAATCAGTTTTACACATCAAAGCAGCGGAACTGTTTGCTTGATAAACATGGCGCGTGTGCGATTTGCGCATTAGTCACCTCGGTGCCATCAGAACTGCGAAGGCGGTGTTTGTGTGTATTGGGCATACAATTACGCAATGTAAAAAAAAGTAAGAGAACACAATTGAGGCTCCAAAAATGTTTAAAACGAAGAAATTCTAGAAAAAAAATTAAAACATTCTCCACAGTTTTCATATTAAACACAACAATTGTAGAGCACATACAGTCACTTCTAACGTAATATTTCATATGTTATTTAATGAAATATTTGATGTTGCAAATATCATTTGTATGAAAATTATGTGGTCGATATTAGATGTTATGCGCATGCGCAACTGCAAGGGCACATTAAATGGGTTAAATTTTCTGTCGTTTGATGAACAAAGGTTATTGTTTTTGTAATAAAAATACTGATGATAAACATACTGATGATATTGCATGTCATGCGCATCTTTAAGGAGGGAGGGAATGAGTACTTTAATTTATTAAGTCAATTTACATAAATTTAAGTCAGTTTATATAAATTTACAATTTAATGTACTCTCTTTACATTAACATGTTCAGTTAAATAGTTTATTTTGTTAATTAAATGATATGCATATTCATATTTTGGGGGAACACCAAATACACATTTAGTTTTTTTTTTTATAATAATTCTAAACTGGTGAATAACCAAATGTATTGCTTTTCACATATATGCTGTGTCTATGTGCAGTTGCAGTATCACTGGATTTGTTTGAATACACATTTCTTGATTGGATGGCTGATAACACATTCACAGCTCACATCCAGCGGATACACAATCCTGTACATTCAATGTGTATTCGATGGTTATGCACCCATCACAGCTGTTCGTGCAGACACTGCACACTTTCTTTTGTGCAACTGCCTTGGACCGAGGCCCTCAGTGCGTGGAAGAAAGCCACACGATGTAAATACTTATTAAATAGTGTTATTAGTTAGGCTTGGGCAATGATTTCCTACAGCAATTTACCTTATTTCTGCACGTGCCTACATAGGGGTATATATATATATATATATATATATATATATATATATATATATATATATATATATATATATATATATATATATATCCCTCCCTCCTTCCCTCTTATGTTACTCATGCACATGACATGCAGTATCATCATTATAATATTTAATTACAAAAACAATAGTCTTTGTTCACCAAATGACAGATAATTTAACCCATGCATTCTTTTAAATTTAATTCTAAAAGTAACAATGACATGCAGTGAGATGTCCCCTTGTAGTTGTGCATGCGCATAACATCTAATATCGACCACACAATTTTCATACAAATAATATTTGCAACATAAAATATTTAATTAAATAAAATATGAAATATTACGTTATGAATACTTGCATGTGCTCTACAAATGTTGCGTTTAATATGAAAACTGTGGAGAATGTTTTAATTTTTTTATAGAATTTCTTTTGAAACATTTTTGGGGCCTATTTTCTAAAAATGTTTTCTTAATTTTTTTACATTGCGTAATTGTATGCACACAAACACTGCCTCCATGGATCTGATGGCTCCGAGGCTTGACTACTACGCAAATCGCACATGTGCCATGTTTATCATGCAATCGGTTCTGCTGTTTTGATGTGTAAAACTGATTCAAAGTGGCCTAAAACACAATATTTTTAAAGAATATATGAACTTTTTTACTGGAACATATGCGGAATGATGTAAGGAACGCATTCAGGTACAAAAATGCTGAAAAAACCGTCGACATAAAGCCCTAATAATTTAGGCCAGTTAAGTAAACGATACCAATAATATTATATAAAGTGCATTTGAGGCAGTCATTTGATAAAAATTACGGCACTGACCGAACATGGCTGTTTTCCCGGTGCAAACAAAAGTTTGGGTCACTTGGGGAGTAAATGAAAACAGTTCCTTGGGTATTCATCTTCCATTTTGTGTGACATGCTTGCTTTTTTGGCATGGCGCTCACTATATAATACACACTGTACTAGTCATGAATACTGCTGTTATTCTTTTGTGCAAATGTGATATTAATTTGGTTTTGATGAAATCACCACTAATAAATTATAAAAAATCAGCAAAAAAATGCAAAAGTTGCTCCGCCTACATATACTACAACACAAGCAGGCCTTCACATTAAACTTTTTTATAGCCAGCGGGCCAGTAGATTCAAAATGTTACTGGCCCCCCACAAAAGTTACTGGCCCAGGAATTTTCTCAAATATACAACACAGAATGTGTGTAATGCAACAGTTTCATGTATGTAGGGCCTACATGTAAATTTAGCTAATTCTTCTATCTACAACTTACAAGACAGCCTTGTGTTCATTGAAAACTACTGATTACTTAGGACAGGAATGCACTGTCACTGTCGTAACTCTTATGTCACATCATCATCAAAGAAGTCTGATGACTTGTCAAACAGAACATAGTAGCAGAAATTATTTGAAACAGTCATGGCCCTCTGGGCCAGCAAAATATGAAAAGTTGTGGCCCAATCTAGCTCGACAACCTTAAAAAGGGCTCTGGGCTAGCGGGCCAGTGTTATGTCGAGGCCTGACAAGACAATTTACAGTTTCATAAGTTACCCGATAAATCCCCTCTATGATTTTTACAAAACAGTGCACACTTTTGATAAGCTGACTGCACATATATTACTTTTACTTAGATGTAGAACATTGGAGGATTTGGCACACAGTGACCTAACTTGTTTTGGTTTACAGTCCAAAACATTTTGCCGCGGTCAATACTTCATGTTATGCTTATCATTACTATTTTTAATGCACATTTGTGTGTATATGGTTTTTAACCTGAAATAAATGTCATTTGGTACAAAAAATAAATAAATTTAAGTCATGGCCGAGTAGTTTGCATTAGCTTGCTCGGTGGACGTGTAAATGTGATCCAGTTTTTAGCACAATTAAATATTTAAACCAACAATGTGCACGTAATTGTTGACCTGCAAGGTGTGAACACAGCATTAAGCTAATCCAGGCCGCCTGTTTAATAAGTGTCCCTTTCGCACATATCAGATTATTCAGTTAATTTATTATCATTGTACTTAGTTATATTTCTTGGCGTATTGCTACTCTTATTTCTAGAGTAGCCTTACCAGCTTTTGCTAGTTTTTGCTAAATTTGTCTTTTTGTCCTGAGTTTCAATGACTTCAATATTACACTACTCTCTTTGAAACACAATTTGATCTAGATTGTTATATTATATATTACTTTATGTGTATATCATTTGTGTCTTGAAAAGCTTACTATGTAAAAAATGCAGGTCTGACGAATTAAATGGATAGCCTTAAAAAAATAAGACATGTTTATTAGTTTGTGCATGAAATGGATTATGTTTCAAGTCAGTTCCGAATATGGGCCAGAATCGATAAATTATATTTAATAATACTTAACAAATAGGAGCAAAGATCAACTATTTCTGAAATTCTCCTTGCAGTCGGCACATTTCAGTAACCCTAAAGCTGAGCCAAGCTTTGTGAGCGCACAAACCATGCCAGTCGTCAGTGACAAGTCGCACTACATTCTGCCCAACACGACAGAGGTGTGTCTGCTCGAATGTCAGGCAGCCTTCAAGGCATTGACGTCACGCGAGAAGTTCTACTCGCATTATCTGTCCCAGGCGTCATGGTATGGCGCACTCGTCTGTCTCTTCCAGGTACGTTCTTTAAAGGTGCATAATCTGCAAGGAATCGAAGAGTAACATTTTTGTTTGTTTAGTGATATAGCCACCACTAATAATAATAATAATATAATATTCAAAACAACTTTCAGAAAAAAGTTGGTAGACTTTATGTACACGTACACACCAGTAATGCTGCACACACATACACACTGACACACAGGTGTTGCATTCCGTCTCAAATCAACCAAAATAAGAAAATCTTGTTACACTCATAATTTTGAATTCAACCAAACTTTTGTCAATCATAGAGCTGTAGCTCAAATAGTTTCTGAGCATTGACAAAAAAGCTAACGGTAAACCATGGTTTAATCAAGCCTGTAAAGAAAGGAGAAAACATTACTTTCAAGCCAAGGCAGTGTACTGTAAAGATAAAACTGATGTTAATAGAAATGCCAAACATATTGCAAGTAGGAACTATAAAAAGGAAATTAACAAGCAGCACAAATTGTATTTTAAGGATTTTGCAAATAAATTAAGAAATATGAAGAGTAAGAATCCAAAGGACTACTGGAAAATTATTAATGAGTCGAAAGGTGACAAAGGTAAAGAAATCAATACAGTTAATACTACCGGGGTAACACTTTTTTTGAACACTAAGGAGTTAAGTTTTAGTGAGGAGGAGGATCAGAATGACTATGATTATGAAAATTTTGCAAACAATAATAATAATATTTTTTTAAATAGTATGTTTACAGCTGAGGAAGTAAGAAATGGTATACATAAGTTAAAAAACAATATAGCGTGTGGGTTGGACCTAATCCTAAATGAGTTCCTAAAACATTCTGAGGATTGTATGATCTCTGTATATGTTAAATTGTTTAATGTCATACTAAAATCTGGCCATATTCCTAAAGATTGGGCCATGGGTATTATTTTGCCAATTTATAAAAATAAGGGTCCTGTAACTGACCCAGACAACTACAGAGGGATCACACTGCTCAGTTGCTTTTGCAAATTATTCACCTCTGTTTTGAATAATAGGTTAACTGAATATATTGATGAATTGGGAATAATGGGGGAGGAACAAACTGGATTTCGGCATGATTATTATTATGAATATTATGTATTTGTCTTGAAAAATTTAATCGATTTATACTTAAATAAAAGGAAGCGCTTATACTGTGCCTTTGTAGACTACAGAAAGGCTTTAGACACTGTAAACAGAACATTCCTATGGTTGAAATTATTATCAAATAATATTGATGGAAACATTTTCACTGTGATATTTAACTTATATAAGGAAGCCAAATCATGTATTATGAATACTTTTCAAAACATTTGTCACCTTTCTTCCCATGCAATATTGGCGTTCGACAAGGCGAAAATTTGTCACCACTAATGTTTGCATTATTTTTGAATGATCTTGAAACACATCTGTCAAATGCATATGGGGGTTTAACCTACATTTCTAGTCTAATGGAAAATTGTTTTGAAAAAGAGGACATTGTTGTGTATCTAAAGCTTTTTGTGTTGCTGTATTCTGATGATACAATTGTATTAGCAGAGTCACCTACTCAGTTACAATCTGCACTTGACGCCCTATTTAACTATTGCAAAACTTGGAAATTGCATGTTAATACTGCCAAAACTAAGGTGTTAGTATTCTCAAGGGGGAAGATTAGAAAATTGCCAGAATTTAAATTTTGACCAAATAAGCTTGCCATTGTAGATAAGTATAACTATCTAGGAATTAATTTTAACTATAATGGTAGATTCTCTAAAGCAATCAGACATTTATATGAACAGGCAAACGTTATGTTTAATTTCTAAAGCTAGGAAGCTAAAACTTCCTGTTGATATCCAGTTAGAACTATTTGATTCCCTTACATGCCCAATATTGTTATATGGATGTGAAGTATGGGGATGTGAAAATATCATGTTAATTGAAAAGCTACATAGGAAATTTTGTAAAATTTTACTTGGGGTAAACAATAGAACACATACTTCCGTGGTTTATGGAGAACTTGGGCAATTTCCGCTAAAATTAAAATAAACAGTAGATTGTTGAATTTTTGGGGGAAACTATTGATGGGAAAGGAATCTAAACTGTCTTGCATTATGTATAAATTATTATATCAATTATATGTTAAAAATATCTTTGAATCCCCTTGGATTACTCATGTTAAATTTTAAATAACACTGGCCTATCTAACTTGTGGCTGAATCAAGAAATAGTGAATCTTAAATGGTTTAAAGCAGTTGTCAAATTAAAACTTACTGACCAGTATCATCAGCAGTGGGGTAGTAATATTTGCAATAGCGATGGGTGTATAACCTACAGAATAATTAAACATGATTTTAAAATGGAGAAATATTTGCTAGTGTTACCACCAAATCTATCTAGACCTCTGTGTAAATTTCGTACTTGTAATCATCGGTTGCCTATTCAGCAAGGCAGGTATAGTGGAATCGATAGGCAAGAGAGGTTTTGTACTCTGTGTGATTGTAACGATATTGGTGATGAGTTTCATTATTTGTTTAAATGTACTTTTTTTCAAGAAGCTAGAATTAAGTTTATTTCTAGATATTATTTTGTGAGACCAAACACTTTAAAAATGGATCAGTTGTTTAATTTGACAAGCCATGCAAAGCTAATTAAATTATGTAAATTCGTACAGGAGATTTTAAATAGCTTTAAGTTGTAAGTAGATCTTCCTGTGATACTTTTGTGTTTTGTATTTTGGTAAAACCATTTACCAATGTAATTTATAAGTATTATTGAAGCCTGGATTACATACACTTATAGCCATCTCACATTGTAACAGTATGCAACATTGTGATTCTCATGTAACCTAATAAGGTTTTTGAGAATAAAGTTGAATTGAATTGAGTTATGACCATTTCAAATTTGGCAGATCCTTTTTTGCCAATTTTCGGAAATCATGAAGATTTTTGTCCTACTTCTAATACCAGCAACTCAAAAACTATTTGTGCTAGAACTCTGAGATTTGGCATGCTTATTATCCATTATATGTAGATAGTAACATACATACTATAGTTCCACAAACATCTGTGTATTAGTTCTCCCACAATCAGCCATTGAAGTTGTCTGTTTTTATATGCGAAATTGAGCCAACGAGTGATTTTAGACCCATATTTTCAACAGTGAAACATGTTAGAACACAAATGAATCTTATCATGGCTCAATAACACACATATCTAGGTATATGAGAAGTTTGAAGTTTCTATCTAGTTTAGCTTATGAGATACTGATCTCCAAAGTTGGTAAATAGTGAAAAGTGGCATATGTTTAGCAGCCAAAAATGCTGTGTGGCCATGGAGCTAAAATTCCAGTTTATTATTTATATGAAAGGCAGGTACAATGCCTGTGTAATGCACCATATTTGGATTCCCTGATCAAATGGCTTCATGTTGAGAAAAAATATTTCAAGTAGACATATTTTGTGTTTTTAATCTAAGCAATATTTATATTCGAAATATTTTTTTCAACGTGAGGCCATTTGAATAGGTAATCCAAATATGGTGCATTACACAGGTATTGTACCTCCTTTTCATATAAAAATAAATTGTCATTTTATCTCCATGGCCACATAGAATTTTTGGTTGCTAAATACAGGCAACTTTTCACTGTGTACCAATTTTGGAGATAAGTATCTCATAATAAACTAATCAAGACAGAAATTTTAAACTTCTCATATACCTACATATGTATGTATGTTATTAGTCCAAATAAGATTCATTTGTGTTCTAACATGTTTTAGTGTTGAAATGTGGATGTAAAATTACCCGTTCGCTCAATTTTGCACATAAAAACACACAACTTCATTGGCAGATTTTGGGAGAACTAACATACAGATATGGAACTATGTTATGTATGTTACTATCTACATATAATGGAGAATAAGCATGCCTAATCTCAAGAGTTCTAACACAAATAATTTTGAGTATTTGAAGTAGAACAAGAAATCTTCATGATTTATGAAAATTGGCAAAAATAACAGGATCCGTCAAATTTGAAATGGTCATAACTCACAAACTATTCGAGCTACAGTCCTATGGTTTGACATGTTTCGTTATATTGACCTGCGAATTGATTGGTAAAATTTTTTTTTAATAAAAAAATATGAGTGCAACATGCATTGGTTGATCTGAGACGGAATGCTCCAGGTGGTAAGTCAGAGCAAGTACACACATTGCAGACTTGCTGATAATCATTATACGCTTCCGCAGTGTAAATCGATTATTTATTAATTGAAACCATTGTGGAAGAAAATATTCATTACAACTACTATTTCATTATTCAGTCTGAACAGATTAAGGCAAAAATCTGTAATACTCTCAAGACGGTCATATAGTTTTATTGATGTTGTTCCTTGTAGACTTCCCGTAATACTCTCAAGACGGTCATATAGTTTTATTGATGTTGTTCCTTGTAGACTTCCCGTAATACTCTCAAGACGGTCATATAGTTTTATTGATGTTGTTCCTTGTAGACTTCCCCGGAGTCCCCTGGCATCTTCCTGCTGCTGCAGAAGTTGTTCTCCGCAGAAAGTGTTAGCTCGCTGAAGGAGCGGGCAAAGTCATGTGACTTCTCTGATGATGACTTCCAGGTAATGTGTGGTTTGTGCTAAATGGTGACGCTCTGTGTTAGGTTCAATATGAGGGCTTTTTAATGGCCTTTACTACCTGATCCCAACGGCATCAACCTTTATACTTGATATGCATTAAGAATTGTAAACTTAAGTAGTTTAGTTCATGTAATTTGCAAAGCCTGTAAAAAAGCTGCTCTCGATAGTTGTAGTTTTATGTATGACTCATAACCAGAATGGTTTTAGAAGAACCATAAGTTACTGATCAGACTAGTCAGCATTTGATATATGCCCGTTGACCCGTAATACACATTATGTTTTATTGTCCAACGACAGAGCTTCCTCATCTATGCAGCTGGCCTGTATGGTAACATGGGCAACTACAAGTCGTTTGGTGATACAAAATTTGTGCCAAATGTGGCCAAGGTAAGCATGTTGGAATATCTTCATTAAAGTACAAGTGCATTATAGTTTAACTAAAATATATGTTTGGATGGTTCATCAAATTAACTTTGAACCTCCCAATTTGTAGGAAACAAAGGCTGTTATCAGAATATAACTAGAAGCAGATCACTTCAAACAGTATACGTGGTGATGCTAAAAATAATAATATTTATGATTTTGTATAATTAAGAATATATATTCCCACTACTTGTTGAATAAAGAAAATTGGTATCCTGTCCAGATTGGAAAGTTTTACTTTTTTCCCAGAAAATTCCTCATTAGCAGGAAGTAAATGAACTGTCAACCATTTTCTGTTAACTTTCACTTTTGATTTAGGAGTTGTTGGAGAAGCTGATCTTTGCCAGTGCAGCAAGCAAGGCTGATCCCAACGGCATCAAGTCACTCTGGGGCCGAGTGGCTGATCCCATGTACTCCCTCGAACCCAGGGAAAAGCAGTTGGGACTTGGGAAAGAGGTGCACATTTTATAATTCTGTATGAAAATCAATGACAGACAAACATTTTAAATAAACTATGGCATATGCACTGTGCTGTAACTTATTATACACAGACCAACAATAAAGATGTGTTATTGTGTGTGTTTGCAGGGAACCACCACTTACTTCTCTTCCAACTGTCACTTGGCCGATGCCAAAGCTGCCCAGGAGTTTATGACTGCCAAGGTACCTGATGTCTCCCACTCTCTCTTGTTCTCTGAATCATAGTCCTTCATTCTCCCCCCTCACCATTACCTCTCTCCTATCCACATATCTGATATATCAGTCCTTAGCAACGCATGACAACAAGTTATTATGCATATTACAAATCATCTTGTAAATCGCTAATAATTTTTCTTTCTAAAAAAATTTAAAAGTTAAGCCTCCCTTATTTGAACTCATCAGATTTTAATTCTTATTTCTAGTGCCTAAGGTAAACAGGTAGCATCAGTTTCAGTTTGTCGGGTGGAATTTGAGACTTTGTATCGTTTTTCACCAGAACCTAAGTGCCTACAACTCACGGCTATTTAAATCTGACGACAACGGAAACATCACCTATGAAATCCGCCTGGCAGCTGTGAAGAAGTCTGGTATGTAGGATGGTTTCTTGAAGGCTAAAACACACCTGCAGACAGGTGTGTTCGCTGGTTTATTGTGCATGAACGACCACAACATAATTGTTCCCAACAACCATATAGATACAAATCACATTTTAATATTTAACAAGATTTAACAAGATTGCCATCTCGAACAAGTTCCAGATGGCAAGTGGACAAGGAAGCCATTGGCTTATCGAGAGTCCAACAATTTTCTCATCTATGTGTAGCCCGCCCTTATCAGATATCTGTCAATTCTATTTTTAAACATATTCACACTACTAGCATTAACACAATCATTTGGCAGTTTGTTCCATTCATTTATCACCCTCTGTGAGAATGAGTACTTTCTCGATATACTTACATACATGTATTATAATATGCTGGTTCTTGATGTAGTGTCTTAGAAATAGAAAGTAATGTGGCTTTAATATTTGTGGACAGAAGTGTTTACATCATGGCAGGTAGTGACAGTGAAATAAGTATGTTTCCAGTTGTTGCAAAATGCTGCTAAGGTTACTGCCATGTCATTTCATGTTCATCATGGGCCTGACATAGCAACCTTACACTGTCCATGACATTGTCAATTTCGCATTCATCATGGGCCTGACATAGCAATGTTACACTGTCCATGACATTGTCAATTCCAGAAGACCATTTATATGTTTCTACCAGAGTCTGGTAGTGGGGACTTACCTGACCTCGGGGTGCACCAGTTCACCCTCAAGGGGGCATCGCAGCCAGTCACCTTCAAGGTGACCCGGGGCGATTATTCACCCTTGATGCGGCATGTTGCTGAGAACCTCGCCAAGGCCAAGGTGTGTGATTTCCTATGACAGACACAAACTGAGAATTTTTTGTCAGTGTCCTGCAAAAATAGCTTGTGAACGAGTATAGTTTTATCAACCCTAGTGGACCCAGCCGAACAGGCATAAATTTAACTTTGTCCTAGTTGTCACATCAAACGCTATATTGTGGTTACCAGAATCTGATGGTTTTATGAGTTCTCATTCAACTAGTCTAGTCAGCCTTTTCCAGAACATTACACCAGGGTTGGCTTTCTTCCGGGAAGAAAGGTATTTCTTCCCTTCCGTGGGAAGAAACATGGGAAAAAAGGGAAGAAACACCTTTCTTCCCGGAAGAAATGGAGGAAACTAGGAAGAAACTGGGAATAAAGGTGTGTTATTCTTTGTTGCATCACTGTCAGCAACTATAATATAGTTTAATACAATAAACACACAACCCCTGACAGTGTTCATACTTCAAAGTATAACATTTACAGAAGTTAAGAGAATAATATTTACATTAAAATCAGCACAATGTTCTCACAATTAGCACAATGTTCGTATCAGGTCACACACAATCTTCACATCAGGTAGATAGCAATCAGCTCAGTGACGAAGGCAGGACTCTTGGACACAATAAAGTCATTAACAATCTCCAATTGGCCAGCAGAGAGTTTAACACCCTGATATGCTGGATGTAGTTTGTAGGCTGTAAAGTGTTCTGGTATGATTGCTTGCTTAAACCGTTTCGTGACAAGGGTCTTGTGCACTGGTGACTGAAGATTGGGATTATCCAGAAGAGACAGCCATGTATGACACGCTGATGCCAGAGAGGAGTAGTCTGCTTGGCAAGCATCAATAGCAGTGCTACAGGGCGAAGCAGGTCTGCCATGTCCTTGGCATTCCTATAGATATTGATATCCTGTATCTTTTTGGCAATGGTTTGGTCAATCTCATCCTCATGGTCCTGGACAATCTTCATGTAGCTGGCTCTGTTGGCAATATAGCTGTCCAAACAGGTGAGTTGGGACTTCCACCGTGTTTCTCCAGGGAGCCGTGGTTTCTTACTTTCGGCACACTCAGGCAGCCAGGCATATGGCTTATGGTGGTTGCGAAAATACTTCTGTACTTCCACAACATGCTTCATCACTGACTGTGAAGTTAGATCCAGCCCAAGTAAGTTGAGCCAGTGGGCAGAGCAGCCATACACAGTGAGGTCTGGATCATCTTCTTGTAAGGCAGCACGCATTTTTTCCATGTTCTTAGCATTGTCAGTACATACTCCAGATACAGTGCAGTTGTAGTTTTCCTTTGCCTTTGTGATTGACTCCTGACACAACATCTTGCAATTGTCCCCTGTCTTTGACATAGATCCAGTAGGGTGGCTATCCAAAAGATAAGATTTGTTCTCAACCTGGAGGCAACTTGCAATTATAGGTTCGTTGTGGCAATTACTCCAGCCGTCTTGTACAAGAGTTGCAGTTTTGCCGCCAATGACATGCTTCATATCCTCCTGGAGTTGATCATACACAGTGTCTAGGAGTTTCCGGCTATCTGCTTCCTGTTAGGTGGCTGATATCCTGCTCGTAGTGTGCTCATCATCTTTTTGTACTGTGGATGGTCAACGGCATTGAATGGTATATTGCAAGCATAGAAGAATTTGGCAATCTCCAAGTCGATGGCATTTTTCTGGTTTAGAGATGTCTTCACAACACAACTGTCCATGTCTGGTTGAATTGAGATAGCCTGTCGTTTGGTTGGTGGAGGAGATGAAGATCTCGGTCTTTTGACTGACATAGGCTGCTCAGGGATCTCTTTTTCTGCTGGTAAGTGGTGTGCTGCACTGCATTTCACATAATGGAGTTTCAGACGGCAAGCTTTAGGAAGCTGCTGGTTGTCACAAAGCTTGCACTTAGCATACTCTTTTCCAGCAACTGTCACAGAAACAAAGTGTTCCCAAATGGTGTCACGAGGTCTACCACCCTTATACATTGTGATTTGAATAGAACTGATGAGAAAAATAAATGGTGATAAAGGTTTCCAGTTTAACGCAAAGGCACTGTCGGTACATGTTGGAGAAGCATCTAGATCTGAATTTAAAATATTTCTCTCACCTGGTTATATAGTGAATATGTAATCAATGGGAGGCCACTGGATAAAATGAAGCCAGTGTAAAAGTTGTTTAATAAGGGGAATGCCATTGTCATGTATTTCAATAGGAAGCCACTGCAAAAAATGAAGCCATTTCACCTTTTGAAAAACCCTTTATTGTTTCTGGGGGAAAGGAAGCCAATGCACCAAAGAGCTGTATCAATGTGTTGTGTTATATTTTACACAGTGAATGTCACTTTGAAATAAAATTACATGTTTGCCACTTTTAGAAGTCCACAATCTGTCAATTGAAACATATAACAATAGCTAGTAATTATAACAGGTTGGTTTGTGTGACCCAGCTGATGGGACTTATACAATGTAGGTGACACCTGGTAATTGGGCTTGATCACCAGATGTTTATTGTTGAAGCGTTATTAATCATTATATATAAATTTTATGTATATTTATGTACATTTTATGTATATTTTGGACATATATTACTAAAAAATTTGACAAAAACCGGTTTTCTGGGTTTCTTCCATTTCTTCCCAGTAGTAGGGAAGAAAGGTATTTCTTCCGTATCGGAAATAACCGGGAAAAAACCACGGTTTTTTCCCTATAGGGAAGAAACCTGTGAACCCTGCATTTCACCAAGCCAACCTTTCTTTCTGACCAGTGGTTCTGCTGGTAGATAATATAACACTACATTTGTCAACAAACTATCAAATATCCATGACAGCACATACTCAAACATAGTCTGCAAATATTTAACAAATTATCATGTCAGCAAAGAATACAAACAGAATCTTACCAACAATAATGTTTACTGATATTTAAAAAATCACAACACTGGCATCCAACCTTAAAATTGAACGATTGAGCACACGTTGTTTTGGCACACAGCATAAACTGCTATTCCTTGGTATGCCACAGGAGTATAAAGCCAATCAGAATGAGGGTCAGATGTTGGACGAATATGTGAAAAGTTTCACGAATGGTTCAATTCCTGCTCACAAGGAGGGGTCGCGCTACTGGATCAAGAACAAGACACCAATCATTGAGACGTAAGAGTGAATGGCCAGTACCAGTGGTCAGGACACTAAATAGACAAATATGTGAAGATTGGTTTCAATGATATTACTGTACCTGCCTTCACGAATAACGGAGTTGTTGAGTTTGATTGTTCACTCTTTTTAATTTGATGATGGTGTCGTGTTGGTGGGGCGCAGGCTACAATATTAATTTTACTCCCTTAATCAGGATTGGAGGTGAGGGTATGGGTTGAATCACCATGGATTGAATGATCCAACCAAAGCCAGAATATTATGATTTCCGTAGTATTAGCTAGTTATTTTGGCATTGGTAGCACTTTCTTCCGGTGGCAGATGTTCACTGTGTTTGCAATCGAATATTGACAAAAGTTCCAGTTGCATCATGCCAGAATCACCAGTAAAGTGTACTAAAATGATAGTTCTTTTTACAGATGAATGTTTGAATTTATTTGACTTTGTCTACAGCTATATTGGCTTCATCGAGAGCTACAGGGACCCCTTTGGAGTACGTGGCGAATTTGAAGGTAAGTGTGAATTTGATATAAAATAGCTGAGGTTGATATGTACTTGCCACATAATTTCTTTGTTTAATTACATGTATTAACTTAATTTTGATGTTGTTTCCAATTATGTAATTATTTGCTTGCTTGCTTAATGTTTATGCGCAAAGGACATTAGAAACTAGTCAAACATACGTACGGATGTTAACATCTAGAAAAAGTTGTGTTACCATTATAAACAAAGGACACACAAAAACTGTTACAAATAATAATAAAAGTATATCTATTCATACTAAAAGGTGTTCAGTTCAATTAAAACAGTATGTGCATTTATTTACTGAATACTTTTGTGTGTTCACCACGTTGTTGAACTACATGCAGGGTTCGTTGCCATGGTAAACAAGCAGATGAGTGCACGTTTTGAGCAGCTGGTGAATCAAGCTGAACACTTCCTTCCCCTGCTGCCGTGGCCCACTGCATATGAGAAGGACGAGTTCCTGCGCCCAGACTTTACCTCCCTCGATGTCCTCACCTTCGGCAGCAGTGGCATCCCAGCTGGCATCAACATCCCCAACTGTAAGTAACTTCGGCAGCAGTGGCATCCCAGCTGGCATCAACATCCCCAACTGTAAGTAACTGAAATTGGGGCTGGGTCCAATTTGACAAACAGTTGATAAGTGGCTAATCAGTGACCAACAGTTGATAAGTGGCTAATCAGTGACCGACAGTTGATAAGTTGCTAATCAGTGACCACAGTTGATATGTGTCTAATCAGTGACTGGCAGTTGATAAGTGGCTAATCAGTGACCAACAGTTGATAAGTGGCTAATCAGTGACCGACAGTTGATAAGTGGCTAATCAGTGACCTACAGTTGATAAGTGGCTAATCAGTGACCGACAGTTGATAAGTGGCTAATCAGCAAGTGGCCAATGAGCTACTGACAGCAGTAACCAGCAGATGCACCTGTTGAGATCTTTCATTAAAGCTCAAGTCAGGAATGGCACTAGTCTAGATCACAGTATCTAATCACGTCACTCATTTAAACACACACATTTAGCTGCGCAGCGTCATGCAGCACAGTTCGGCCCGACCAGTTGGAGCACAAATCGCCCGTGTAATCAGCCTCTGTGCATAGAAATTTCAATGTGTGTTTTATTAGCGTTTTATGAAAGTTATGCATTTCCACAAATGCATATTAGACAAGTCTAATATGTGTATTCATGCTATACAATAAATCAGAAAATATCAGAAAGTAACATTTGTTCAATGAAACCAGTGAGATATTTTTCAGTTCTAAACCAGTGGTTATTTTATTCAGTTAAATCAGTAAGAAATAGATTTAGGATATTTGTAACATTGCAATTTGTTTTGGAGTTTCCTGTTTTCATTAAATATCATCTGTATTTTTGGTCTTACTGTTAACTGTTAACTGCTGCGAATAAAATTTGCTTGTACTTACTTAAATTTTGAAGTCTTGTTTTTACTTGATTGGTTCTGATGTACTTGTACTTGACTGCCAACCATGCTGTGTACATTGATAGATGACGACATCAGACAGACGGAAGGCTTCAAGAACGTATCTTTAGGCAATGTCCTGGCCGCTGGGTACAAGGACACGAAGATCACCTTCCTCTCGGAGGCTGATAAGGTCATTCTCCATCAAATAACTACATACAAGTATATGTGATTTGTGAAGCTGGCCCCGGACCTTATTTCATCCACTTGCGTTAGTGATCTGAGACGTATTTCGTCTGCAGTTCTTGCCAAATACCCATCTCCGCTAGCTTAGGGTATTTCTGTCTGCTGTTAATGTGTTCTGTATAGTTGAGGCATTGGTTTCTCATCAGCACACACGTTTGAAAGTAGGTGCAGCAAAACTTTTTTATTGTCTACATTTTTTCCAAGTGATAAGTAATATCCGAATCGTGCCAAACGGCATCTTTTTTACACGTTTCTGTGGCACAGTGTAAGAAATACACGGGGTGTACTTCTAAAGTTGTCTATAAGTGAATATAGCCCCTTTGATAGTCACTAAAACATCCATCAGCAAACTAAAAAACCTCATCCCTCATTAACTTTTAGAAAAAGTTCTGATGAGAAACTTGGTTTTTTGTTTGGCCTATTGGACACATGATGTGACGTTGATGCGATCTGTGACCGCAGGAGCTGTATGCCAAGTTGAAGATACCCTCGTTTGAGGTGCAGGTTGGACTACACGAGTTGCTTGGGCACGGAAGTGGAAAACTCTTTGTCAGGGTAACTACACACATTATCTACATTTGGAAATAATGTGTTACTAGTGTAGTGTGTGAATAATTGCCAAACACCATCAATGTTAAATAAATAAGGATAAGTGGACATGTACAGTTAGTGCCCACATCCTCTACTATTAAATATCTTAGATTCTATCGAGGATGTAACATCGTCAGCACAAATATTTTATGCAGCACTAGACAGTAAGTGCATCATCCAGCTTTCATCCCATTGCACGTACATTCTCTGATCATTACATTATCTTCATATATTGACAGCGTATATGTGTTAACAAACCATCTAATCATAATTTGTAGTACTCAGCGTTTCAGCTACCCCCGGTATCCTTCAGTAGGAATTTAATTCTGGGAAGACTGGTTCTTCTTCTGACTGCCACTTGGCATGTAAAGCAGGCCCCCCCATACATGACTGACTCCGTAACCCCCTTGTCTCGATTCATTATAGGAGTCTTTCTGTTCCATATGGTCTCTTTAATCCATTAAAACATTGAGTAAATAAATCTCCATAGTGGTGATTAACAGAAAATCGGTTGAAAATGTTCACGAGATAAGATTTGCAGAAGACACACAATGCATGTGGTGTCTTTGTGTTGTAGCATGCAGACGGCTCATTCAACTTTGACCATCAGAACGTGAAACATTGTGAAACAGGAGAACAGGTGGGACTCGTGGACCGGTAACTTCGGGAAAGTTCTTTTCAGTGATTCTGTCGGTCACTTAGAGAATCATCGATCAAATTTTACTTGTTGTTTATCAATAAACCGAGGACAAGAAATGAAATGTTCAAAAGCATTCCCATTTATACGCTTATAAAGGTTAATTTTGTGTGCTTCCCGTACCCAAACGAAATTCCGGATTCATTGTGTTAAGTGGATTTTCATTATCCTGATTATAAAGCCAATTTAAAGTGATTTAATTTTTCAGTGAGGACCGGTTTATGTGAGTAATTTATGCCTCGGTTATAATATTATAATAATATAAGTTCTTTGATGCGCCAGTTTCTAGCTTACGCTAATCACTGCGCGTACAAACTAAAAGTCCATAAAAATATATATAAATAAATTAATTAATTAAAACATCACAGAAAAGTTTATAAAGTCCTCGATGACAATCGTTATAATCCATAAAAAAATTTTTTATTCAAATAATAAATTAATTAAACTAATCGTTATAATCATAAAAAATATATAAATAAATTAATCAAAACATTGCAGAAAAGTCCTCCACAACACAATTTTATCACACATTGCCATATGCACACTGGAAGAGGTGTGTTCTTAGTTTGCACTTAAATAATGTCAATGACGGTGTGTCACAGAGGGAGAGTGGTAGTGCATTCCAATGTGCGGGGCCGGCTGTTCCAAAAACGCGTCTGCCGATGGACTTGGATGCTGGTGGTACAACTAGCTGTAGATCGTCATAAAGCTGCCATGGCTGGGGGGATTTCTGGTTCTTTCATTTAGCAAGTCCAACAGATAGACCGCTGCCAGATCATTCATAGCCTTATATATATAAATATATATATAAAGTTGCGCCTCGTTATTACGTGGATTCAGATATAACGTGGTCGGTCGTGGACCCCGATTTTCTGCCGCCAGGGAAAAATGCCAAATGGGCCTACTTAAACCTACTTAGAATTGCTTTGACATTAGGTGAACAATATCAGTGAACGAGTATCAACATGTTGTTTGTTTTGCGCTGTCGCCGACATCAATCGCTGTCGCTCGCTTCGCTTCGACGGTTTGTAAATTGCAATCGAGATTAACAAATATGCCTCCCATAAGAATCAGATGAACAGTTTTAAATGCATTTAGTGTTCAATACCAACATAACACTTGGGTGAAGTGACATGCTTCCATTACATAGTAAATTTAATTGTTTTCGCAACACGAAACCAACATGCCAAATTCCTAACCCAAGGCTCTACCAGTGCGTGGAAAAACGAATTCGTCATCCGTATATGAAACGATGAATCGATGTGATGTGGTGTGTAATAAATTTATGCTGTTGTCGAGATCGGTTGAAAGACGAAGTGACATATTGATTAATTCTACCTATTGTCGTTTTCTGTGTTCTATCAGCTTGCATACTACGTTTGTCAAATCATATACGTTTTCAGCTGCTCAGATCCAGGTTATTATTTTCGATTCGTAGGCCTATTGGTCCAGTACATCATAATCGTAGTAGATCTATTCTATAAAGGTATATGTACGTGTTTTATTCAGTTCAAGAATCAACAGGGTGTGACATTTAAAAATAATACACGTTGATGCTAGTATAATAAGTTTAATAAATTCCATAAACTGCATATTGGCGTATAAGACTATGCTGCAAACACACAGGGAATTACATGACTGATTCTTGCACCATGCGATATCACCAACCAGATGAGCAACTAATCTGTCGTGTATACCAGCTTTTACTGAAGCAAGCAGGATGATGAAAATAATATGATAAATAACCATGGTACCTCATCTTTGTGTTTTCATATTGTTGAAACAATCAGGGCACAGCCAGCCTAGCAGCAGTAGACCTCTCTCGTGCGATGAAACTAGTGGAAAGACCCTTTGTGTCATAACAGTGATGCTGTTTCAGATCAGCACATGGTATGAACCGAATGAAACATGGGACACCAAGTTTCAGGTGATCAGCTCTTCCTATGAAGAATGTCGTGCGGAGTGTGTAGGCATATACCTGTGTCTGTCTGCAGAAGTCCTCAGGTGAGGCTTCATGTCAAGATGGAATGGCTTCCACGTAAAAATACAATCTACCATGGTGGACTATAAAGTAAGCCTTGAAATGTAAAATAAGAAATACAATAAAATTCCAGTTGCAGTTGAGCCGACCTTTTTAGCACCAATCAGAAGTGTTGTTTTGGCATTAATCTAACAAGATTCAATGAGATAGCATGTGAACAAAGTAGCTATCAAGGTAGCTATTGATGAACTGAATGTCCAACAAAGTTTCATTTATTATGTACCCTGTGTATGTTTATTGATGAGAGTGGCCATTTTTATCTTTATATAGCATGTTTGTATATCCACAGATGAGAATGGTTGTGTTTACTGTAATGTTCCATGTGTCTGTGTATTGTAGTATCTGTGTGTGTTGGTGGGAGGGTGGGTGTGGTGTGTGGGTGTGGGTGTGGTGTGGGTGTATGTTTGTGTTTAGTATCTTTGGCCACCAAGGCAGTCAGACACACTGTAATGTTCCATGTGTCTGTGTTGTAGTATCTGTGTGTGTGGGTGGGAGGGTGGGTGTGGTGTGTGGGTGTGGGTGTGGTGAGTGGGTGTGGTGTGGGTGTATGTTTGTGTTTAGTATCTTTGGCCACCAAGGCAGTCAGACAGACTGTAGTGTTCCATGTGTCTGTGTGTTGCAGTATCTTTGGCCACCAAGACAGTCAGGCAGACAATGTTATCTACATCAACTGGCTGAACATGGTGCGTGCTGGTCTACTGGCTCTCGAGTTCTACTCCCCGGACACATCCAACTGGATGCAGGTACCTTCTATTAAAGCTCCCTCCTTGATTAGATCTTTTATAATACTCAACCTATATAGTATCCATTACGACATGCTAACTTGTTATTTAGTTTTAGTGAAATCACTGGACAAACCATTAGATAATTTTATTTCCAGTCAATATTTTGCCTATAAATGGTAGAAGTAGTCCGGCTTGATATGCTGTAGCATAAGGCTGCTGATATTTCTAAATTACCCGACCTAATCATCAAAATCAGTTCTTTCAATGATTTTAGCAAAATTACGAACTGTTATTAAGCCAGCTGTGCATATTACTTAAGGTAGGCAGCTACCATGAAATCAAGCTAACTTTGCATTGCTCTGTGCATTGTAGTCAAAACATGAAATCAACACAAAAGTTATACTGTCAATTTATGCCAACACAAACGATACATGTTTTTGTAAAAGAACATTAAAAAATTTTGTTCGGAACTTGTGTAATTTTAAGATAGCAAACCCTGATTTTTTGCCCAGTACTAAATTAACATTTCGGCCAACTTTTATTGAAATAATATTACTCCTTGTGTGTAAATTTGGCTTTTGATAACAGTTTTGATAATTCTGCTGCTGACGTAGCTGTTACTATGTCAGATATTTCATAATTGGAACCCCAAAATATTCTTTTACCTTTTTATAGAGATAAATAATAAACCAACATTTTGGACTAGTTTTATTGATGTGGTGTTACTCAAA
Organism: Lamellibrachia satsuma; assembly: GCA_033239005.1. Lineage (NCBI taxonomy): Eukaryota > Metazoa > Annelida > Polychaeta > Sabellida > Siboglinidae > Lamellibrachia > Lamellibrachia satsuma. The sequence continues at coordinate 264,214 of BSQZ01000037.1, read as the reverse complement.
TATTTAATATTGTCAAAATGTAGCTAAAATGTGGTCGTGACTTAATAAAATACATGAAATAATTAATTTTACCATTTTTGTTGTACGAGTTTGACACATTATGCTTTATGTAATATGACCATATTAAATTGCAACATTCCAATAATTTTTATATTTGAATAGTAAATAAATCTGATGTTATGACTGATTGTGATCAGAATAGTGTATTTTGCTAAATTCGCAAGTGACATAGCTGCTACTAAGTCAGATATTTCAAAACTTTTGCAAGGGACCCCCAACTTTTTTTGGGGTCTAATGGATTTCAAACAACCTTTAAAATTTAAAGTTTAATTACTTTTATTTCAGGGTAATCAGCCACCTTAAAGGATTCACACACTACCAATTTGAACATCAACGACCCTGATTTGTGATGTGCGAAATCAATTGAGGAGAGATTTTTAAACACTTTGTCTGCATGTATGGAATGGTTCAGGTCCTTACTATAGGAGATAATCTTACAAATTTCATGTGTCCAACTGTTTTGTGTTCTTTTATTTATTTGAGCTTTTACACATTACGGAGTGTCAGGGATCAGTGACTGAAAGGTTTTGTGTTGCTAAAACGATTTCACAAAATAACTCTGACACATCAAATTCTTCACATGGCCTACCACACACATTTTGAAATAACTCAAACTACCACTGTCATTTCTTGATGACTTATGTCTTACAAATGTTATGATATGATTCCCTAATTACACTATTCTTTGGAGATGGCCCTGACTACTGCAATTGTTTCTACATAGCTTTACCCAGGCACCTGTAACTAGATATCCCAGATGTAGAATGCATCGAAGCAATCAGCATATTTACATTCACTGCGCACTCCTGCAAGAAACCCCAGGCAGCTTTCATCATCACTGCTCACTCCTGCAAGAAACCCCAGGCAGCTTTCATCATCACTGCTCACTCCTGCAAGAAACCCCAGGCAGCTTTCATCATCACTGCTCACTCCTGTAAGAAACTCCAGGCAGCTTTCATCATCACTGCTCACTCCTGCAAGAAACCCCAAGCAGCTTTCATCATCACTGCTCACTCCTGCAAGAAACCCCAGGCAGCTTTCATCATCACTGCTCACTCCTGCAAGAAACCCCAGGCAGCTTTCATCATCACTGCTCACTCCTGCAAGAAACCCCAGGCAGCTTTCATCATCACTGCTCACTCCTGCAAGAAACCCCAGGCAGCTTTCATCATCACTGCTCACTCCTGTAAGAAACCCCAGGCAGCTTTCATCATCATCACTGCTCACTCCTGCAAGAAACCCCAGGCAGCTTTCATCATCATCACTGCTCACTCCTGCAAGAAACCCCAGGCAGCTTTCATCATCACTGCTCACTCCTGTAAGAAACCCCAGGCAGCTTTCATCATCACTGCTCACTCCTGTAAGAAACCCCAGGCAGCTTTCATCATCATCACTGCTCACTCCTGCAAGAAACCCCAGGCAGCTTTCATCATCACTGCTCACTCCTGTAAGAAACCCCAGGCAGCTTTCATCATCACTGCTCACTCCTGTAAGAAACCCCAGGCAGCTTTCATCATCACTGCTCACTCCTGCAAGAAACCCCAGGCAGCTTTCATCATCACTGCTCACTCCTGTAAGAAACCCCAGGCAGCTTTCATCATCACTGCTCACTCCTGCAAGAAACCCCAGGCAGCTTTCATCATCATCACTGCTCACTCCTGCAAGAAACCCCAGGCAGCTTTCATCATCACTGCTCACTCCTGTAAGAAACCCCAGGCAGCTTTCATCATCACTGCTCACTCCTGTAAGAAACCCCAGGCAGCTTTCATCATCACTGCTCACTCCTGTAAGAAACCCCAGGCAGCTTTCATCATCAAGTTTGGTCTATTTTTTTTCCCAGAGTTGAAACAAATATTGCAACTAGGGCTTTCTCAGTTGCTGCACAAACCCTTTGAATTCACTCACTGCTAGTGTTGGGTCAATAGAAAACTAACATTTCATAATTTGAAGACATACTTTTAACCGTGTTTACCCTCCATAGCTCCTCAGCATATTCATCCATCTGTCGACAACTTTAACATTGCATACAAACTTCAAGATTGCCTGACCCTTTTGTTTCGATGCATCTCTGAAGTTGACTTCTGATTATTTATGCACATAAGAAATTTTCTAATTATTATTGTTACTCTGACTGTTGTAGGCCCACATGCAGGTTCACTATGGCATCCTACAAGTGTTACTGGAGGTCATAAAATGTATTGTTACTCTGACTGTTGTAGGCCCACATGCAGGTTCACTATGGCATCCTACAAGTGTTACTGGAGGTCATAGAATGCATTGTTACTCTGACTGTTGTAGGCCCACATGCAAGCACGCTATGGCATCCTACAAGTGTTACTGGAGGTCATAAAATGCATTGTTACTCTGACTGTTGTAGGCCCACATGCAGGCACGCTGTGGCATCTTACAAGTGTTACTGGAGGTCATAGAATGCATTGTTACTCTGACTGTTGTAGGCCCACATGCAGGTTCACTATGGCATCCTACAAGTGTTACTGGAGGTCATAGAATGCATTGTTACTCTGACTGTTGTAGGCCCACATGCAGGCACGCTATGGCATCCTACAAGTGTTACTGGAGGTCATAGAATGCATTGTTACTCTGACTGTTGTAGGCCCACATGCAGGCACGCTATGGCATCCTACAAGTGTTACTGGAGGTCATAGAATGTATTGTTACTCTGACTGTTGTAGGCCCACATGCAGGCACGCTATGGCATCCTACAAGTGTTACTGGAGGTCATAGAATGTATTGTTACTCTGACTGTTGTAGGCCCACATGCAGGCACGCTATGGCATCCTACAAGTGTTACTGGAGGTCATAGAATGCATTGTTACTCTGACTGTTGTAGGCCCACATGCAGGCACGCTATGGCATCCTACAAGTGTTACTGGAGGTCATAGAATGTATTGTTACTCTGACTGTTGTAGGCCCACATGCAGGCACGCTTTGGCATCCTACAAGTGCTGCTGGAGGCTGGGGAAGGCCTCGTCTCCCTGGAGAGGATTGTTGGGGAGGACAGCGAGCCAGACCTCCTGGTGACCCTTGACCGCAGCAAGATCAACTCTGTCGGCAAGACAGCCATTGGAGACTTCCTGAAGAAGCTGCAGGTCGGTAGATGTCACATTATTGCAACGTTATGGTCAACAACATTTTTACATTCACTGCTCACTCCTGCAAGAGAACCTAGACAGTTGTGGTTGTATTGTTCTGGTTTACTTTTTGTTCGTAGTAACAAACATTGGAACTGTGGGGCGGTAATATAGTGGTTAGGACACCAGACTCTCAATCCCGGGTTCGAATCCTCTTTCTGCCGTTTCAAAACTTACGCAATTTCTCAGGTGTACAAACAGGCACCTGGCAATAGACAGTGATGGGTTTCCAGTGATGGAATTATAAAAACGAACAGCTTTTGCACAGCAATTGCAATGTGGCTGGATGCTTCAGTAGAAGTTGAGATGGTGTTTATGTGGCCAGATCTGCTGAATAATGATTGTTAGAAGGGCGGGGTATATATAGCTTTGCTTTGCTTTTGGTTTTCTCGGTGACTACAACATCAGCCATGAGCATGGTACATTATTGTGTGCATGCGTGCATGTAAATGTGCACGACTGAATAGCACTCATGCCATTGTAGGTGTCTCATAGAATGTCTACATTTGACAGACTCCTATCACTGTCATATGTGCACTCGTGTATTTATAATCTCGTCTGTTTTATTCCCTATTGGGAGCGACCTCGTGTATCCTCCTCCTGCACAACCTCTCTCACCTCCGTGTCTCTCCTCACCATGTTTCTCATTCTTAACCGTTCCCTACTGTGTATTCCATCCAGCCGCCGTGCCTTCTTTATCACATTGTGTTTCTCTCCACATACAACAGGTCTGAACCATCTCGTCTGATCTTTCTTAGTTCATATGTTTTGCACAGCACATCTGTCTCTTCTCGTGTCTTCATTTCATCAATATCTCTCAAAAGTATCCACGCCATCCATCCCAGCATTCTCATCTCCGTTCTCTTGAGTATTCTTTCACCCTTCTGGTGGCTCAGGTCTAAACACCATGCATCAATACAGGTCCCACTACAGTCTTGTCAATCTTATGTATTGCAGCTGTACAAGTCAACAGCTGACTACAAGTCAGGCAAGGCGTTGTACGACCGGTACACAAACGTCTGTGAGAACATGTTGTCCCTACGAGACATTGTCCTCAAGAGGAAACAACCACGCAAAATGTTTGTCCAGTGTCACACTGTCATCAAAGGTTTGTCCACTCAGCAGCACTTTTGCATCACTTTTACTTTGCAATGTTTTATTGGTGACCCTGGCCACTGTCCTCTCTCTATAGCTGCCTGTGCAATTCTATATTTGTCTAGCTCATTTGTGCAGATGTCTTATTTAGTTTTGATGCAATCATCCGACAAACTATTAAGGTAGGTGACTATTGTGAAATCAAAGTAATGAAACCTAAGATGTTAAGGGTTGTTTGGAATCCATTAGACCCCAATAAGACAAAAAAGTTGGCAGGTCCCCTGCAAATTTTTCAAAAATCTGACAGTAACAGCTACGTCAGCAGCTAAATTAGCAAAACTGTTATCCAAAGCCAAATTTTACACACAAAAAGTAATGTCATTTCGGTAAAAGTTGGCCGAAATGTTAATTTATTATTCGTCTCTCTATACATAAAACAACTAATGAAGTGCCTGGCAAAAAATCAGGGTTTGCTATCTTAGAATCGCAGCAGTTCTGAAAAAAAATTTCTCTAACAAATTTACAACGCACATTGTCTGCCGGGTAGCTCCACTGGTAGCATGTTTAATTTATCTTTTCGGTTCTTATTAATGCTCTTTTATACAAAAATTTATCATTTGTGTTTATTATTAGCATAAAAGATTGACAGCATAACTTTTATGTTGATTTCATGTTATGATTATGATGTGCAGACCGTTGCACAGTTATCCTCCTAACTAATGTTATTTTCAACTAGTTTTGAAATTCGGCGAGAAAAAGTGGTCCAGCTATATATACTGTGCAATAAGGCTGTTTACACTTTCTCAAGTTACCCGATCTAACGATCAATATCAAGTGTTTTGATGATTCTAACAAAGGTTTCCACTCTTATATTAAACTGACTGGGCAAATTACTTGAATTATTCACACACTACAGATTTGAACGTCAATGAGCCTGATTCGGGATGGGCTCAGTGAATTGCAGAAGTAGTTTTAATTAAATGTATGGTCTTTTGTTTCCATTTCCCACAAAAATTATCAATAACAGCTGTGCTATGAAAATGTTGATAACCAAGTATGAATATCTCATCACATTTGCCCTGGTTCCAATTTGTGTTGAAAGTTTAGGTGACAAACAATAATGCTTACATCCATGTTTTATCTCACAGTAATTGAGGAATTTAAGTTACTGTCATTTTTTAAGACATACTTTTAACTGTTGAATATGCTACTGTGTCAATGCTGGCTGAAATTAAATGTTAAATTTTATTTCAGATGATGACATTGACTTGGTGAGTTTTGAGAGTTCCCCTGAAGGATTGATTCAGTCGTTTGTGACACGGTTCCCCCCAAGTTGTGGCATCAACAATGAACTGGAGGAACTCTGGGAAAAAGATGCACCCCACTTCTCCTGATCTCGTACAACAACGTGTTAGGATTCTACCTGTGATCACAAATTGGTGGTATATGATCTTCTTGTGATCACAACTGGGTGGAATATGATTTCGAGATCACAACTGGTTGATATATGATCTTCATGCGATTACAACAACTTGGTGGTAGTGGTGTGTGATCTTTCGATCACAGTTTAGCGATGTAGGATTTACTTATGATCGCAGACTGGTGGTGTGTGATCTTGCAGTCACAGATCTTTGTGATCACAACTTTGTGCAATTGATCTTGTGTTCATTTGCATCTCTTAATATGGAGGAATAACATCAATATCACTGATGTTGGACATGGTTGGACGGTTTATTGTCACAGTTAATAGTCTTAGTCAGAGGCTTGTTTCACTCAGATACTTGTGCACTTATGTAACATAATATTTTCCATAAAGTCATTATTCTCCATAAAGCCGTTCTTCTCCATAAAGACATTCTTCTCATAACGTCATTTTGGACTGTCGATATGCACTTTGTCGAAGTGTTGATTAATGTAGCACGGAAAACAATTTATTATGGGAATTATGCTCGTATATTTAGATGGAATGTTTCATAATTAATACTTATGAATGATTGAAACCCTTTTTAAGCCAGTTTTAGAAATGTGATGTTAATGACGAAACCAGCTGATCAAGGTCATTTTCTTAGTAAAATGGAGCCCAGTCAAGATGTTTGGTGTATGCTGGATGCTGCTGGCTGGATCCAGCCAACAGCATCCAGCAGAAAACTGTTTGCTCGGTTACAGAATACTGCGTTCACGTTGTTATGAACAAATTAAAATAACTAGTAATCTTGACCAGAACATTAGCTTGTGGCAGTATATGTATACACTATGTATTATAGACGTTGGTTTGGTTAATGATTTATGGTTGTGTTTCCATCGGCACTATGTCACCCACCTAACACACTTTGGAAATGTTAAGGGAACAATTTGTTTCTTTTGACATTGTTGGGATGTTACATGGATGGTATATCTGCTATGCCTATATTTCATAACTCTGTGGTGGCTTAAACTGAGGATCCACTTACCCTATGTCCGTCCGACAACTAGAAAATTGCCAGATGATCTCTGTCAGTATACAAAGCAGACAGAAAGATGAATTGACATAAAAATGTTTTGACGTAGATGTATGTTAAATCTGCATGAGGTACATTTTACTGCCAAGGTTGTTCAATATAAATACAGTTGCTTGCATTACTCTGACAGGTGGTGGGTAGCATAGCAATAGGTTTATTTTAGTTGTAGACAAAGACCTGCTACTAATTTGTACTGCTATTTATGTGGTTTGATAAGGGATTTTCCCTTTCAATTTACAGCAGATATAGAAACTTATCTGTGACAATTAAATTGGAATCTACCAGTTTGTTGGCAGTATGACATAACAAAAGCAACTCATAACCTTAAGGAACAGCATTTACCAAGCCCAATAAAAATTTTTAATCTTTCTTTGTTTTGTCTGTATTGATGTAGGCAGTAGTTTTATAGTTTCGACAAACCAATGTTGCACTGAACTCAGATATCAGTATCTAGTTTTATTACAGCAATTAAGCATAATTTGTTTTACGTTGCTTAATGCAAGAACAAGAATTGTACTTGCTACAAAAGTAACAATAAACTGCATTGTTTAAATGACACAGTGAAACAAGTTAATAGTTGTGTACTATTCAATACAATCACATTAGATAATGAATCTTAATAATGCACCAATCACAGAGTAACTAAATTGCAGAGAAAGTAATTGCAAACAAGTCATCATGGGAAGTCATTACACTAATCTGGTACAGGTCCATGAACAAATGAATTTTTCGTCTAAAGATGCTGGATTCTAGTCATTAGTGCAGTCCAGTATATATATATACTTCATTTGTGTGCTGCATGAACTGTGCCATGTCCAACACTTGGCTTCAGTTTGACCTTTAGCCTTATTTTATTTGCATTGCTTTGCACCTTTTACCAGAAGGTCCTTAATTCAAAAGACCACTGTTGTGTAGACAGTTGTTTTAATTATTTTATTTGAAAAGTGAAGTAAATGAGAAACAGATAATCCAAATTTTTTTAGAAATTAAATATTAGTCATGCAAATTTAGCACTGCCTGAAAAACGAATCTCATTTTGTACACAGTATGGAATGGACAGCCAGACTAACTCTTGGCATTAGAGGTCAGACCACAATGCAAAATTGCATTGGTGGCCATGCTGATTATAAGAATACAGGACCATCAAAAATTCTTTAAATTTTTCACAGCAACTGCCATCATCTCATTGACATGCTGACCAAGTTTTGTCAAAATCACATAGCTCCAGCTCTTTTTAAACGCCCCCACGTGCGATGCCCGTCAATATTTACAAAATATCCAAGTATGCGTGCGCCCACGTAGCCCATATGCATAGCAGAAAAGTTCCCATAAATCTCTCTCCATGTTAAACTCTCATGCTCTATTTCACAGCCAAAAGCTTCTACAAACAAACGTGTGAATGTGACCGCTGAATTGCACTTATGTCGCATCATATAAGTTGCTTAATTTCACATATCACGATTTAAATACGTCCATTCGTTCAACCGTGGTATCACCTCCTTAGTTTCAATAGGGAAAAAATAGTGAACTGCAGCCAGCAAACGGGGATTCCCACAAACGTCACAACGATGCTATCTGCCGGACATGACGTCATAGCCATCAAATCGAGGCCGCGTCAACAAGAAAAGCCGTTTCAAGCGTTTCTTTTCTGCGTGGTTTTCTGCTAATACTAACCGCATTTGGGTAGTCATCAGTTTGAACATTAGTAATAATTAAAGATGCATTGATTTGACCGAATGAAGCGTGGTTGATATCGACGCAATAACAACCATCTGCTTGTCCTTAAGCGCAGATTCGACGCAAACGGTTTGTCTATAAATCTGACAGCTGGCGAGGAAATCCCGCTGCGTTTTATCTCGCTTCATTAAACACTACAATCGCGATCGATTGGCGGCTACACACCGGCTTGTTGGAACTTGCAGACCGTACCTCCCGCTTGTCTGGAGCAGCCAAGTAGCTTAGCACCTCGACGCACGGCGGTAGGACGATGGTCGTGCCGACGACGACCGAGTACACACGCTCGTACAAGACGAAGGTGTTCGCGCGAGCAGGTAAAATCTACGACGATAACCTCGAGTTTCGCCTGCAGAAACGCGAGATGGAGCAAAACCACACGACCAGTCCGTTTATGTGGGACCCGTCCGAGACGGACTCTTCTGACCGGAGCATCGGCAGCGGTGAGCAGGAACGGCCGAAGTCGGTGCCGCCACATAAATACAAACACGAGAAGTTCAACCGATCGTATCAGAAGAAACTGTTGCAGCAACAACAGATGGAAGAGGATGATGATGAGGAGGAGTCTAGCCCCGAGAGGCGTGGTAGGAGCAGAGAGCGGCGGGAACGCCAGGGTCACAGCCAGTCGCGCAGTCAGTCTCGGGGGCGTTGCTCTGGTGAGAGCGTTCCACGCCACTCCAAGCCTGCCCGACACGCCCCTGCCCAGACAAACGGTGTGCATGTCCTCAGGGACCAAGGTGTGCAGACTCCCGACTGGGCCAGAATGAAGGGACACAAAACCATGTATCCGTCAGCCAGCTTTGAATCTAGTTCATCAGGTATTTGTTGTTATACAGTTTTCTGTTGGTTGGCAAATCCTTTATGAACCTCACTGTGCCTACTTACAGTCTGCCCTCCTCTTTATTTCCCTACACAATCCACCATCTTGCAATTCGTCTAGCTTTCCCAATTCTTGGTTGTTTCGCCTCATCCATCCATCAAGTCTTTTATCAGTCATTTCCCCCCAGCAGGGTTCACATCAGAAGTACATGACATATTGTTCAGAGATTAGCAGCCAAATCAACCGGATTCCAGAGGTTGAGATCTGAGATGCTTATAGCATCTGTGCACTGACTACATGCATTTTAGCAGGCGACCATAATCGTAAAAGTCAAAAGAAAGTGAACAAACCCTAACGTTATATGGCAGTGATGTATACATGTCCTTTCGAAATACTAAAATGTATTTCGGCTTTTAAAGGTTTGTATCCACCATGTTGAATTTGTGTCGATATGGCAATAAACGCAGAGGCAATAAACGTAACAGAGTTGTGATGAAACTATTTAATTTTCATGGCAGATCCAGGTAATTATTAAAGCCCATACATGTATGTAAGAAGTGGACTTACCATCATGATACTGCCCTTAAGATTCCAAATGCTTTTCCCTTCAGACTCTCCCGATGTGTGGGTGAGAAGCAACAAGCACAGCAGCCGACAACACCGTCAGTATCTGTCCCCCCGTGGTGCCAATGGACACTCGGATAACTTAGCTGTAGAGAAGTCAGATCGTTGGAGGGCGAAGAACGATAGACACATTGTGCAATCATCATCATCACCAGAGAGTGCAGACAGGCGCGTCTATCGCAGTTGTCCGTGTCCATGTGCAAATATCAACAGCAATAGAGTTGTTCGACAGCCGGCTACGGCACCAGCGACGAAGAAGCCACCATTTGTAACGTACGGCTGCCAGTACCGTGAGAGAGAAATTGGAAAGAAGAAGACTCATAACATTCTTGCTGCCACTGATGTAAGTTCTGCATACTGTATTCAGACTTGGGGCAATGGGAGTCAATATATCAATTCCAGTTACACACCATTTACAAATAGCATCTCGAATTCCACCTCAAAAATGCTAATTCCAATTATCAATTCCATATTGAAATGAAAGTATGTGAACAGAGCAACCATATTCAGTGCCAAAAAAACTCTGTTTTACAGCAGCTTCATTAATTTAATTTCTACATATTATGGTACACAATGGCAAGCAAACATGATACAAGCAACACATAACATTTTATTGATTATCTGTAGTGAATAATCTGAAATAAAAAGTTGCATGATGTAATTAAAAAGTAATCGAAAGTACCACTTACATTTTTTTCCAATTCCAATTAATGTTAAAAAGAAAACACCAATTCTGGAATTGGAATCAGTGTAATTGATCCCATTTCTAACTGTACTGAGGTTTTTTGTTCTCAAGGTCCACACCATGGCTTTTTACTAATTCATTTGGCATGGGGAAATATTAATGCTGTTTTAGTGTAACATCAAATTATGATCAATTATTTTTAACCTTTCTTTTAGCTATTTAATGAATAATTATTTTATTTCATGTATATGTTAGCATACATCTGGATGGCTGTACAAGTATTCACATTAAGTTTTACTTTTACAATGAAATAAGCAGCAGTACAAAAGAATGCCAAACAAATTATATTTGTCCTGTTAAATGTCTTGCTTTATGACTGGTTTGTTTATAAAATTCAGATTCACCCGACAGCTATACAGGCTCTCAAACGTCGACAGATTGAAAAGGCAATTAAACAGAAGCAGGAGCAGTCACGAACAAAACCAGAACGACCAAAATCACAGCAATCAATAATGAACGAGTTTGATCACAAAATGAACAAGGCCACGTCAAAGTGGGAGACGGAATACCAGAGTCACTATCCGCGCTACTGCAACACAGAATACGAACGCAACATCATGTCTCGACAGCAGACGTCCAGATCAGGCCAGAATTTCTTTATTGACTGGTGACTGTAGCCGATTACATCTCACATACGGAGAGGCGCGTTTTTAAAAGTGATCTTTGTGTACATAAATGTGGGTATTTTATTTGATGTAACTTTCTTTAGTTATGTGTAATATATATTTTGTTGATAGTATTATTATACACTCATGTTACATCATTGCCTTAATTTATGCAGACATGGCACTCAACAAAGGAAGCCAAATTATTCTTGGTTGAAATCTTGCTATTTTTCCAGAATATTTTCTAGGTTGTAAACCTGTACATCGTTAATTCCATGTTGAGCCAATATACAATTGTCAGTATTGCAGCACCAGGGGGCGCCACTTGATTCTATTTGGTTTCGCAACTAAGCAACAGATGGCCCCACACGACGTCTCATTTCTGAATGTGAATTCAGGCAAGGCAGCCAAATAGAACAATGTGAAAGTAAGGTGAAGTCAGGAAACAGGTTTGCTATAAATGTTTTCTATTTTACTAAAATATATGTTTGTTATTTTATTAGTACATTTACGTAGACGCATTTTGTACAATGTTTGTGACCTGAACTTTTACTAAAACTGAGCTGGTATAACTTGGTAATGTTTATGCAGTGTGGCATAAAATATCATATGTACACAACTATGCAAATAAAATTTTTACTGTTTTACAGTTCAGTGTTTGTTTCTTGTGAATTTCATGGATTCAGTGGGTTCTATAATTCATGTACGGTTTGACTTACATATGTCGTCTACTTAACTTGCTGACATGTCTGACAGTATAAACAAATGCCAATAGTTTAGTTAATGACACAGTAGACTTTATTACAAAGTTGATTACACAGTTTCCTTTTTGATAGTGCAACAAGAAGTGTTCGCATGTTTTACAACTGCTTAGCAAAACATTGCACAGACACTCAAGAAAACAATCAGATCTGGCAGTAAACTTCCACACTTGTAGCATGACATATGATTAAATACTACTGCACATTAGTTAATGAAAGAGTACTATAACTTTTTCATAAAACATCCATGTTTGGCCAATTTGGGGTGAGAAAAAATCAACATCAATCTACATTTTTATACAAGAACAATAAAGGCTGGTGTATCTGTGAAGATTTTTTTTTAATTTGTAGTAGAACAGTGTTGCACAGTATTGTGCTGCAAGGATTGGTCATGTAAGCACCTGTATGATTTGTGTAACAATTCTGTTGGGGAGAATTGGGACAGGTTCTAACAGGTCACCCTGATTTTGAAATTAATTGATTGTGGCCTCTCATAAAAGCAGGACTGGTGAGAATCGAGATCTACACTGCCATGTTGCCTGGTAAACTGGAGGGGAAATTATTCATGTGCACCGGCCTTTATTTAAAATAAACTTATAAGAATGCAGGAAAGCATGCAGTTTTAATAGTTTTCCTGTCCCATCCATGACAACATTCAACTGTACATTGACATAGCTGGTCTTGTTACACCAAGCAAGGAAATGGGACTTGAAACTTGGCTGTGAATGATAACAGTGTATTATATGGTGCACAATATGTTCTCAACTATATTTATCTGTTTATTTTACCCATACTACAAGTAATAACTACACACCCCAATGACAGCACAACAGTAAAGCAACACTCGTCTGTGTAAAATGTTCACTCATACCTGGATGCACAGACAAATGTAAAAGACAGGCTTATGAGAAAACCTAACATGCATTTTTAAAAAAGACAACACATTGACAGAACTATACACTGGAATGCGGATGTGGCACTTTTCACACATATCTCATACAATCAATCGTGATTAACTGTACACATATGCACACTAATGTTGCGTTCGAATGCGCTCGTACTTCTCGTGAATACGAGTTCATGGTGTTAGTAAAGTTCACGACCCCGTGAACTTGTAAATACAAGTTGCCAACTGGGGCTTCTTTTTAAATGTCAAGTTCTCGACTGGTAATTATGAGTTGACCAAGGTCATGAACTCTATTTACATGTTGTGAAGTCGTAAACACGAACACAGCACAATTCACAGCTTCCACACTACAGAACAACTTTTTCATATTTATGAGATTTCATTACCACATTCAAAATTACAATTATCCAAGCAGGGTTGCATCACATGAAGCATTAACAGTTGATAAAACAGAACATAAACCATCTTGAAAATTCCATCCTGACCCGTCTGAGGTTACTGCTTCTTACTAGAGTAATCTCAAACAAAGAATATTTATTGTTCTATGTACACTGTTCAAAACAAAGGCAATTCAGGCAAACTGCCATACCAAATAAATTTATGTACTGTGGATTCATTTCAAAGCACCATATTCTACTCTGCATATTTATGTTAAAGCCAGCTGCACAAGTTCTCACAGTCACCTTGTCAATATTTTGTTTGATATGACAATGCACAGTAATTCTTTCCACTTACCTAACAAATGAATAAATAGAAGAAGCAGATTACTATGTACAACAATACTTATGATTATATTTATCAAATAGCTAGATCTAACTCTTGGTGCAATTTATAAGCAAACACCCAACCTGGTAATCACATCCATATTTCAAATGCACATTGTGTTTGTATTTACTAAACACTTAGAACAAACACCCACCTACATAATCACATCCGTATTTCAAATGCACACAGCACTTGACTTAACTTCTCAAGATGTTATGTTTACAAAATATTCTCCTATAGGCCCTCCCCATCAACCTGCTAATGACCAGATTTACCAACTGGAAGCTAACAAGGACAATGTCTATGCCAAGCAATGTGGTATCTATGCTTTGTAATGACTATGTGAAACAGCGAATCAAAGATAGGTGTCCATACTTTCTATATACAAAGTACAAGCTTTACTACAAGGTTCATTCTCAATACAGAATCATGAAACAGAGTGGCAGGCATGTCTCTAACAAGCAGACCTACAGTCAACAAGTCATGTACATGTTAACCTAGGACTATGTTTCTCCAACAAACACAAACATGTAGTCTAAGGGCCAAATCTGACTTGCAAACCTTCAGTAATAGGTTTCAAAATTGAGAACTTGATAATATATGTTGTCTACAGCCAGTGCTTTGGCGTAGCTGATGACTCCTGGGAGCTAGGAATATCACGACACAGCTTTTCATCATAACCTCAGTACTGACACAAGAATTGTGCAAGGAACTTCTCTACTAGTGGTGCTTCCAGTGACCTGGATTACTATGATATCTGCAATGAGTGGACAGAATAGAATAGACAACAGAGCTGGTCTCTAAAATAACTGGACAGAAGGTCTGGTCTCTGCAATGAGTGGACAGAATACACACCAGGTCAAGTGGACAGCAGATCTGGTCTTTGTAATGAGTGGACAGCATGTCTGATCTCAGCAACAAGACAACATCATGCCATACAACATTACCATCACAGTTGGGTTCAATCAAACAATTTTGACGACACAACTGACATATTGTACAGCACAGTGTAAAAGACTACAGTGGACACGGACAGAAGCTGGAAGGAAACCTCTGAGTGCCTCACCTCTCAGCTAAGCAAACGACACCCAGGAAATAGCAGTCAATATTATGTCAACTGAAAGGACACAGTCTATCCCCTCAACATTTTAAGGGTGGTGTGTCATCCACACGTTTCTTTTTTATAGTTTTGTGTGTCTGATAATTTGGAAATAGGCTACAATGATATTATGACACTTCCCAATCTGTTACTGCAGGCATGGATGGGTGTCTTGGACAGGGACAACCTTGGTTAACTGTGTCCAACCTACCTTAGGACAGCCTCGTTAATGTGACCACGTCGCTGCTAAACAAAGCCGTCGCACTTGTGATCACTACTATCATACGCGACAATCCTGATCGTATCATGGTGGTGATGATTTTGTACGTGTGCTGGTGATTACACAAGGATGACAATCTTGGATACACAGTTGACAAAAGTTTGAACAAGTGTCACCTGAGACAGCTGGAGATATACATTGCCAGCTTCCGTCTATGCAAACAAGAGTAAAAGCGCCCCACCCAAGCCCGTTGCATCGTAGTGAGGCCACTAGCATGCGCCACCTGCATTGTCCACCAGATGATTTCTCCGACACTTAGCACGCACACTCAGGTCGTTTCTGACTTGTCTGTAGTCGGTTGAGTCGACGTATTGACGCGTCACCATACTGGATCCCTGAGCCCATTCGCTCGGGGTCGAGTTCACCTACAATAGTTGGTGGTTCAGTTTAACAACACCGCGGTAACAGTTGGTGGTTCAGTTTAACAACACCGTGGTAACAGTTGGTGGTTCAGTTTAACAACACCGCGGTAACAGTTGGTGGTTCAGTTTAACAACACCGCGGTAACAGTTGGTGGTTCAGTTTAACAACACCGCGGTAACAGTTGGTGGTTCAGTTTAACAACACCGCGGTAACAGTTGGTGGTTCAGTTTAACAACACCGCGGTAACAGTTGGTGGTTCAGTTTAACAGCACCGCGGTAACAGTTGGTGGTTCAGTTTAACAACACTGCAGTAACAATTGGTGGTTCAGTTTAACAACACCGCGGTAACAGTTGGTGGTTCAGTTTAACAACACCGTGGCCACGCAATACTACAAATGTAACAAAGTTTACAGATGTGGTCGGAGAATACGATAAAAAGGGGTGTCTGAAAACAGGCACGGGTCACAAACGTTATTGGAAAGAGGGGCTAAAGTAGTTTTAATCATAGGGGCAGTTTGGAATGTCAGACAAAACCTGGTTATTTTCTAAAATTAATTATATTTCACCCCATTTTCTTTGATAATACAATATTACTTTAATAGTCAGTGAAAATTTCTGCAAAAAAAGACATACCCTAGTACTATACAACATTGTTTCCATTTTTAAAGGTGAACTACAAATTAATATACCATAAAAGGTAACACATTAATGTGCTGATGAGACATATTAATTAACGGGTTCTTAAAAAAAGAATGTGCCCATCAGTAGAGGGCAGACGAAATGTATTAGACAAAAATAACACTTTGGCAGACTTTGAATATCCCAAATCATGTTTCAAACCATCTACAAAAAATTGCCAGAAAATGATCAGCATTTAGTGTGCAGGATTGGTGCTGCACTCTGGGGTATCTGGAGAGCAATAAATTGTGGGGGGGTGGTCACAGGTTTGTGGGTGACCTTGTGGCGAAATGGCCCCACCTGTTTGTAATTAAAGTTGTGTATTGGTGGTGGAATGTCTGTATTCTTTGCATTACATGTTCATGACGACTTCTTGATGTATATATGTTATCGTCATGCTTGTAGGAATGTGGGTTCTGAGAAACTTGCTGGACGGGGCTGTACATGTGTTCAGTTCCTGTCTGGTTTGATTTGAGGAGCTCACATTCCTGTTAATGTTCTTCCAAAAGTGGCTGCGTGATAAGCAGTCCACTTTGCAATAAAAAACGTCCTTTATTTGGCCTGTTTCAATTCTCTACTACATCGGACTTGTGTTGGTTATTGCATAAATATATATATATTTACATATAATCGGAAGAAAATGGTGCACCAGAATTAAGTAGTAATTATGTATCGTATATACATCTCAAATGCACAACATACACTACTTTTACAAAAGTCAATGTGACTTTGAAAATAATCAAATTGTGCATCATATCAATGGACCAACAAACTTGTGTAGTCTTTTGTGCCATTAATTTTCCTGAAACATAACCTATCGCTCATACCTGACTCGATCTTTGTGAGGATTGAGCGAGCGCACTTAAGGAAGGTTTCCTCCACATTTTCGCCAGTCAGGGCACTCGTCTCGTGGAAGATCAACTCTACAACACAGGCCAACACAAGGCATCAGCTACAGAGTAATCTCAGTCATGGGCCCAGGGCAGTGTCACCACCCTCAGAGGCTGATACAACCACTGCATGTGTGCGTGCATGCGTGCGTGCATGCATGCGTGTGCTTTTCATTTCATTATTAACAGCAAGGAATTCTGGGGCGGTATCTCTAAGAGTGAATTTAATTTATTGCTGTCCATGTTGTTCTTATATTATTTCTGAGTATGTTAAAACTAGTTTCATAATCTTTTACCTGGTTGTGTGAATACTTTATTTCAGAATGTTGTAAATCCTTGCATTCAGTGTTTGAGGTTAGCACAGTGTAAGTGTTTAACACTAGTGAACCACCACTTTAAGACAGCTACCTACATGTAGCACTGCCCACGTGTTGTTCTTTCACTACAGACACCGGTCTCCAGAGTCTCTAGTGAACCACCACTTTAAGACAGTTATCTACATGTAGCACTGCCCACGTGTTGTTCTTTCACTACAGACACCGGTCTCCAGAGTCTCTAGTGAACCACCAATTTAAGACAGCTACCTACATGTAGCACTGCCCACGTGTTGTTCTTTCACTACAGACACCGGTCTCCAGAGTCTCTAGTGAACCACCACTTTAAGACAGTTACCTACATGTAGCACTGCCCACGTGTTGTTCTTTCACTACAGACACTGGTCTCCAGAGTCTCTAGTGAACCACCACTTTAAGACAGTTACCTACATGTAGCACTGCCCACGTGTTGTTCTTTCACTACAGACACTGGTCTCCAGAGTCTCTAGTGAACCACCACTTTAAGACAGTTATCTACATGTAGCACTGCCCACGTGTTGTTCTTTCACTACAGACACTGGTCTCCAGAGTCTCTAGTGAACCACCACTTTAAGACAGTTACCTACATGTAGCACTGCCCACGTGTTGTTCTTTCACTACAGACACTGGTCTCCAGAGTCTCTAGTGAACCACCACTTTAAGACAGTTACCTACATGTAGCACTGCCCACGTGTTGTTCTTTCACTACAGACACTGGTCTCCAGAGTCTCTAGTGAACCACCACTTTAAGACAGTTACCTACATGTAGCACTGCCCACGTGTTGTTCTTTCACTACAGACACTGGTCTCCAGAGTCTCTAGTGAACCACCACTTTAAGACAGCTACCTACATGTAGCACTGCCCACGTGTTGTTCTTTCACTACAGACACTGGTCTCCAGAGTCTCTAGTGAACCACCACTTTAAGACAGCTACCTACATGTAGCACTGCCCACGTGTTGTTCTTTCACTACAGACACTGGTCTCCAGAGTCTCTAGTGAACCACCACTTTAAGACAGCTACCTACATGTAGCACTGCCCACGTGTTGTTCTTTCACTACAGACACTGGTCTCCAGAGTCTCTAGTGAACCACCACTTTAAGACAGCTACCTACATGTAGCACTGCCCACGTGTTGTTCTTTCACTACAGACACTGGTCTCCAGAGTCTCTAGTGAACCACCACTTTAAGACAGCTACCTACATGTAGCACTGCCCACGTGTTGTTCTTTTTCACTACAGACACTGGTCTCCAGAGTCTCTAGTGAACCACCACTTTAAGACAGCTACCTACATGTAGCACTGCCCACGTGTTGTTCTTTCACTACAGACACTGGTCTCCAGAGTCTCTAGTGAACCACCACTTTAAGACAGCTACCTACATGTAGCACTGCCCACGTGTTGTTCTTTCACTACAGACACTGGTCTCCAGAGTCTCTAGTGAACCACCACTTTAAGACAGCTACCTACATGTAGCACTGCCCACGTGTTGTTCTTTCACTACAGACACTGGTCTCCAGAGTCTCTAGTGAACCACCACTTTAAGACAGCTACCTACATGTAGCACTGCCCACGTGTTGTTCTTTCACTACAGACACTGGTCTCCAGAGTCTCTAGTGAACCACCACTTTAAGACAGCTACCTACATGTAGCACTGCCCACGTGTTGTTCTTTCACTACAGACACTGGTCTCCAGAGTCTCTAGTGAACCACCACTTTAAGACAGCTACCTACATGTAGCACTGCCCACGTGTTGTTCTTTCACTACAGACACTGGTCTCCAGAGTCTCTAGTGAACCACCACTTTAAGACAGCTACCTACATGTAGCACTGCCCACGTGTTGTTCTTTCACTACAGACACTGGTCTCCAGAGTCTCTAGTGAACCACCACTTTAAGACAGCTACCTACATGTAGCACTGCCCACGTGTTGTTCTTTCACTACAGACACTGGTCTCCAGAGTCTCTAGTGAACCACCACTTTAAGACAGCTACCTACATGTAGCACTGCCCACGTGTTGTTCTTTCACTACAGACACTGGTCTCCAGAGTCTCTAGTGAACCACCACTTTAAGACAGCTACCTACATGTAGCACTGCCCACGTGTTGTTCTTTCACTACAGACACTGGTCTCCAGAGTCTCTAGTGAACCACCACTTTAAGACAGCTACCTACATGTAGCACTGCCCACGTGTTGTTCTTTCACTACAGACACTGGTCTCCAGAGTCTCTAGTGAACCACCACTTTAAGACAGCTACCTACATGTAGCACTGCCCACGTGTTGTTCTTTCACTACAGACACTGGTCTCCAGAGTCTCTAGTGAACCACCACTTTAAGACAGCTACCTACATGTAGCACTGCCCACGTGTTGTTCTTTCACTACAGACACTGGTCTCCAGAGTCTCTAGTGAACCACCACTTTAAGACAGCTACCTACATGTAGCACTGCCCACGTGTTGTTCTTTCACTACAGACACTGGTCTCCAGAGTCTCTAGTGAACCACCACTTTAAGACAGCTACCTACATGTAGCACTGCCCACGTGTTGTTCTTTCACTACAGACACTGGTCTCCAGAGTCTCTAGTGAACCACCACTTTAAGACAGCTACCTACATGTAGCACTGCCCACGTGTTGTTCTTTCACTACAGACACTGGTCTCCAGAGTCTCTAGTGAACCACCACTTTAAGACAGCTACCTACATGTAGCACTGCCCACGTGTTGTTCTTTCACTACAGACACTGGTCTCCAGAGTCTCTAGTGAACCACCACTTTAAGACAGTTATCTACATGTAGCACTGCCCACGTTTTGTTCTTTCACTACATACACTGGTCTCCAGAGTCTCTAGTGAACCACCACTTTAAGACAGCTATCTACATGTAGCACTGCCCACGTGTTGTTCTTTCACTACAGACACTGGTCTCCAGAGTCTCTAGTGAACCACCACTTTAAGACAGCTACCTACATGTAGCACTGCCCACGTGTTGTTCTTTCACTACAGACACTGGTCTCCAGAGTCTCTAGTGAACCACCACTTTAAGACAGCTACCTACATGTAGCACTGCCCACGTGTTGTTCTTTCACTACAGACACTGGTCTCCAGAGTCTCTAGTGAACCACCACTTTAAGACAGCTACCTACATGTAGCACTGCCCACGTGTTGTTCTTTCACTACAGACACTGGTCTCCAGAGTCTCTAGTGAACCACCACTTTAAGACAGCTACCTACATGTAGCACTGCCCACGTGTTGTTCTTTCACTACAGACACTGGTCTCCAGAGTCTCTAGTGAACCACCACTTTAAGACAGTTATCTACATGTAGCACTGCCCACGTGTTGTTCTTTCACTACAGACACTGGTCTCCAGAGTCTCTAGTGAACCACCACTTTAAGACAGTTATCTACATGTAGCACTGCCCACGTGTTGTTCTTTCACTACAGACACTGGTCTCCAGAGTCTCTAGTGAACCACCACTTTAAGACAGCTACCTACATGTAGCACTGCCCACGTGTTGTTCTTTCACTACAGACACTGGTCTCCAGAGTCTCTAGTGAACCACCACTTTAAGACAGTTACCTACATGTAGCACTGCCCACGTGTTGTTCTTTCACTACAGACACTGGTCTCCAGAGTCTCTAGTGAACCACCACTTTAAGACAGTTATCTACATGTAGCACTGCCCACGTGTTGTTCTTTCACTACAGACACTGGTCTCCAGAGTCTCTAGTGAACCACCACTTTAAGACAGTTATCTACATGTAGCACTGCCCACGTGTTGTTCTTTCACTACAGACACTGGTCTCCAGAGTCTCTAGTGAACCACCACTTTAAGACAGTTATCTACATGTAGCACTGCCCACGTGTTGTTCTTTCACTACAGACACTGGTCTCCAGAGTCTCTAGTGAACCACCACTTTAAGACAGTTATCTACATGTAGCACTGCCCACGTGTTGTTCTTTCACTACAGACACTGGTCTCCAGAGTCACATTAACTAACATCATTTATATCGCTTAGACAAGCTGTTTGTGGCACTTACTCTCTTATCACAGCTAGTTTTGGCAGAAGCTAATTCAGTGCCCATCCTGCACACAATCGATGTATTACGCGTAAGTTTGTCAGTCTGCGATGGGTTACACATTTACCAGGTGTGTGTGGGATCTTTGACTTCCTCTGGCATAGACACCAGGTAGAAGGGACGTATGACTTTTAGTGTCTTGTGATTTTTATCCGAAAGACACAGGTAAAGTGGGGTGAACGAAATTGCCCAGTGTCCTTGGTCCTCTTCGTTGACTGGTGCTCTAATCGCCGAGCTACTATGCCTCATACAACCCTTATATGTTCCATTGGTGGAACATGAAGCATATAGATACACTAAGTTCAAGAACCTACAAAAACTCATCTTTTTAAGCTTGCTTACTTCTACTGAGGAATATTCCAACTGCGAATGTGGACACTTTATGAATGTATGTTTTAGTTATTTATTCATTACAATTTATTTACTAACCCTAATCATGCACTATATTTATTTTAATATATTTTAAACTATATGTAGTGCACACAGTTGTGTTTCTTATCATTGCATATATGTTTTTACAATGACTTCAATAACAATAACAATAACCCACCCATAAGCGTGGAGCACTCACCATTCTCTATGGCGAACCTGCTTGCCTCGAGGAAGGTGACTTCACGTTCCGCCTCCAAGTCTTTCTTGTTGCCCACCAGCACAATCACGATGTTTGGACTGGCCAGAGTGCGGGCGTCGGTCAGCCAGTTGGTGAGGGCATTGTACGTCTCACGACTGAAACAATCACCATGAGAAATGCCTTCACAAAAAGACACGCTATGCAAATTAATTTCCCCCAAAACAAAACAGATGTTAAACAAGCATTTTACTGCATCTTTAGTGATGGCAATTAAATTTATACCACTTTCAAGAGGCCAGACTGGATGCATAAAATGTATAAGCTTACACCTGAACTGTGGTATTTCACATGTAATATAATCCACCCCTCCCTACTAACTGAACTGAGTGTTCATGACCAAGTCATATAAATACAGCAATTGGTAATATTTCACTACGCCAGCTGCAGTTTGTTTAAATAGCTACTGACACTGAATTAATCAGAACGGTGATTATGTCAGCCCTTTTATCTATATCAGTTCACCTACTTCCTTCACTACATATAACACAGCTTACTCTTAACATTTTTGTTTCTATAAGTTTGCTGGTGGACTACTGATGTCCAGGACATGCGCTGTTCATAGATTAATGCAAAGCAAACATAATTAAACCACTATGTTGTATTGTTTGCACTAGTGAATTATTTAGTGCCCTTGATATTTAAATGACTTTTAAATATGATCCACTAATATTGTACATAAATACTGAAATGTGTAATTGGTTGCTCCTCCACTATTATATTATATATATATATATATATATATATATATACATATATATGTATATATATATATATATATATATACAGTCGCGCCTCGTTATAACGCGGTAGTCGGGGTCCACGACTCCGGACCGCGTTGTAAGCGAGGCGCGTTAGGTGTTCTCATATCTGCCACCAGGGAGCTACTAAACAACAGCGACCGCCGCCCGCTGCACCAAGTTCATGAACCCTGTCGAAACCCCGTGTGCTTACAGCATTGTCTTATACGGCAATATGCAGTTTATGGAACTTATTAAACGAGTATACTAGCATCAACGTGTATTATTTTTAAATGTCACACCCTCTTGACTCTTGAACTGAATAAAACACATGTACGTATACCGTTATGGACTAGATCTACTACGATGATGACGTACTGGACCGCCAGACCTACGAATCGAAAATAATAACCTGGACCTGAGCGGCCGAAAACGATATGATTTGACAAACGTAGTATGCAAGCTGATAAAACACAGAAAAAGACAATAGGTAGAATTAATAATTGTTTCACTGCCTTTCAACCGATCTCGACCGAAGCATAAATTTATTACGCACCACTTAACATCGATTCATCATTTCATATGCGGATGACGAATTCGTATTTTCGCCACCGGTAGAGCCTTGGGTTAGGAATTTGGCGTGTTGGTTTCGCGTCGCGAAAACGATTAAATTTACGATGTAATGGAAGCATGTAATTTCACCCAAGTGTTATGTTGGTACCGCATATTAAATGCATTTAAAACGGTTGATCTGATTCTTACGCGAGGCATATTTGTGAATCTCGATTGCAATTTACAAGCCGTCGAAGAGAAGCCAGCGACAGCGATTGATGTCGGCGGCAGCGCAAAACAAACAACACATTGATACTCGTTCATTGACATCGTTCACCTAATGTTTCTTGAGAATTGTCAAAGCAATTCTAAGTAGGTTTAAGCGGGCCCATTTGACATTTTCCCCTAGCGGCAAAAATTCGGGGTCCACGACCGACCGCATTATATCCGAATCCGCGTAATAACGGGGCGCGTTATAACGAGGCGCGACTGTATATATATATATAGGTAGTGTAGTGTCTATATTCATGCATGCACGTATGTAAAGTGTAGACACATATTACTTCTCTCCATTATCATGACTCAAGACTGTTGCTATGACAACAGTGAAACAATGAAGATCCAACCGACCTTGTGATGTCATAGACGAGCAGCGCTCCTGCAGCTCCGCGGTAGTAACTGCGGGTGACAGACCTAAGACAGAAGAACACCTCATCATTAAAACACTTATATTCTGCAACACATACTGGGTATCACTTTCAACAGAACTTCTGCTCCATTTTAGATTAAATTTTGTATCAATCAGATGACATCTACATTTAATTAAATATATAAATGATTTGCATCAATGCAACACATTCAGAATTAGTTTTCCAGAGATTTAGTTATTTTTCTTGATTGAGTTTTTTAACAACTAACCAGCAAACATAGGGGTAACATATACCCAGTATGTGTACATTAATTTTAATGTATGGTTTTATTAAACGCATTTGCACAACATTTATCAATATACAAGCTTTGCGATCCTTGTATATATCTGCTATGTTAGTAATGTCGGTATTGTGTGGTCTTATACATATTGTTCTTATTGTTTTTATACCCTTATTATAACTATTGTTCTTACTGTTTTATACCCTTATTATAACTATTGTTCTTACTGTTTTATACCCTTATTATAACTATTGTTCTTACTGTTTTATACCCTTATTATAATTATTGTTCTTACTGTTTTTATACCCTTATTATAACTATTGTTCTTACTGTTTTTAGACCCTTATTATAACCATTGTTCTTGCTGTTTTTATACCCTTATTATAACTATTGTTCTTATTGTTTTTAGACCCTTATTATAACTATTGTTCTTGCTGTTTTTTATACCCTTATTATAACTATTGTTCTTACTGTTTTATACCCTTATTATAACTATTGTTCTTACTGTTTTTAGACCCTTATTATAACTATTGTTCTTACTGTTTTTATTATTTATAGGTATTGTTCTTATATTTTGTTATCAGTCCTGTTACTGGGTCTTCGGACCTGTTGGAACTTAATAAAATACATACATACATACATACATACATACATACATACATACATACATACATACATATACATACATAGAATACATAGAATACATACATACATACAATGAACCCAAACTAACACATCATGTTTTCAAAATTGTATCATTGAAGTTATAAACACGAAGGTGTTTTGAGAAGATCCCTGTGGACAATCCTGATTCATTACAAGTGTAGATGTAAACATTCTGCATGCCATTGTCACCTTCTGTTGGCTACAATGTTGCCATCAACCAAAGTCTAAATGTCACAACACAGTTTAATTAAGTATCAGACCAGTATCAACACCACAACACTGCACGTTTGTTCATTGATCTTAGTCTAAAGGCCTTAACGTGTATGAAACGCAAAAACATGCTTTAATTAAGCAAAAATGTTTAATTAGTTGTTGCACTTTTTTACTCAATTTAAAACATAAAATTGCTCATTCTATCTTTTTACACTTTCTACTAAATAACATATTGTTTACATACACACACACACGTGTGTTGGTTTTTTTTAATTGTGCAATCTCCCATATATCACAAGCTAGCAAAACTGTACATAAAACAATTTTGTAAATTTTTCAAGGTGTTTTAGCAAAAATATATATTAACCAAAATTAAACAAACTGAATGGAGAAAATCAACATTTATAGAACTATTATTTTATTATAGAACTATTACAATGCTCTCAACTCAACACAATAGTGCATGAATAAGGGTGATCATCTACAGGTGGAGATTTTCTATATTACGTTACACCATACATGTTACACCATGGTTGACTAACACACACACACGCACACACGCACGCACACACACATGCACACAACTGAATGAGAAGCTGCCAATCAATAAGTCTGCCTGATTTTAATCAGGGGCAGTGAACAGAACATATAGGGCTGAATTCTCAAGTGAAGAAAACAGCTGAACCACTACAGCCTGCCGTTCAACCAGGTCCACTCCAGGGACGCAAATTTTTATTACCATTCTCTGTATCGGGAATACACACTGAAAGGTGATACAGGACGCAGCTCTGAATACAGATCACTTGATAATCAGACGTAAGGATTGTTGTCATTTAATTTGTATTAAAAGCCTGCCTTTTTTTTACAATTTAAACATGCATGAACATGTGTGCATTTGATGCATGTATGTGTGCATAAGTGCACCATTCTGCTGGCTTGTGCTTTAATTATGAAAGAATTCGGTGCATATTATAAAACATTATTTTTTAACTCTTCTATACTAAAATCCAAGTTGAGTTCAATTTGTCTTATCAACTTCACTAAGATCAAAATTAATCTACAAGATCTATATTTATGTCTATCTCTGATTTGCACTGTTGTGTTGTGTTGTGTAGAGTACCTCACCTATGACTGTTAATTTAACAGTTCATACAATCAAGCATAGAAGCGTAGGCAGGTCAAATGGACAGTTGCTTCACTTATCAACATGCGTACATTATACAAATTTTGCACATTCATACACCCAATACAAGCACAGACAAAACATACATATATCTACATGACATAATATATATCTAGTATTATCTAAAACAACTGGCTTTCACTTTAGTTACTCTGTAATTTGTTTATTAAATGAGAAGATCAAAACTACAAGAATAATCTTGGTACTTTTGGTACAGTACTGTTTTACACACGACAGCTTTATTTCAGATGATAAAGAAAATATGCTTCTCGTGGATGTAAAAGTTATGAGACAGACCTGAAGCGTTCCTGCCCTGCAGTGTCCCAGATCTGTAGTTTGACAGACTTGCCACCAACGTTCACCACCTTGCTCCCAAACTCTACCCCAATTGTATGGTTTGAGTCTTGTTTGACTGAAATATAAAACATCGTCAAGTTAATCACAAAGATTACACTGAGGTTTCTGATTTTTGTAAACCCTGTATCGTTAGCAGAGTGTTCGGTGACTTTGAATGGCATTTGTATGACATTAATGTGATTTCTCTATGTGTATTATGACGTCTTTTAGACAAATGAACATTTCCTGATTCTGCAGCAAATATAGCGTAACACCATCAAACAACACTGGTGAAGGCCAGACTTTGCCAAGTTACACTGATGGAGAATACATAAAATATTATACCAATTCTTCACACTTCTTATTAGTAACACAATGCACAGACATCAAGGCTCAACTATTAGTAGCCAATACTCATTCTGGGTTTACATAAATTACTAACAAACAAGCAACTCACATTTAGTAAACATGATAATGACTTCATTACAGAACTGACACACCATAAGGATTGTATACAATACGGATCTTATTAGGAATACGGCCATATTCCATTATAATATGGATTTGTTTCAAATGGAGGAAAAATCATGATAAAATACATATTTTCTTATGTTTATCACACAAGTACATAATCAAATAACACCCTTGCACTTCAGTGCAACTTACAGCAGTTGAAGAGAAAAATTTAATGCTTTTATGAGAGGCAACTTTCTGACAAAACCTTGTGGATTTTGTTCGATGTGGAGCTATTTGTTAGACAGCAACACTTGATCGGAATAGGAATGCTGTAGGCATGTAATGTGAGACGGATTTATACAGCTTTTTTACAGAAGAAACAAATATAGATTTCAACCAAAACAGTGTGACAGGTCTACAGGCTCTACAGGCTAAAATGCTGGTACGTGAACCAAGATGTCAGACAAAATAAATCATCATATATGAGAATCACCCTTTTGACTTACATTTGTTCTCAATGAACTGGTGCAGGATACAAGACTTGCCAGTGCCTGCACTGCCTATTACCAGGAACTTGAAGAGGAAATCTACAAAACAAACTGCAACTGTGAGATTTAAAAAACAACAATCTGCATTTTCTGCAGAGTTGATTTATCTATAGGGTTTATTTAACTCCTGCTCTGTTAATTTGCTCTTCACCATATACATTATCATAGTTTGTTTTATGTACGTTTAGACAAGTGTATCCATGTGCACACATGCATATATTACAGCCAGTTTGTGTGCTTTAAATTGCAAATCAGTATGTATGTGCAAGTCCAGAGATGTATTTTCTGGCGAGCACTATGTCAAACATTATTTGTAGTCAGTGGTACATCACTACATTGTATATATATATATATATATATATATATATATATATATATATATATATATATATATATATATATGTTCAAGTCAGAATCTACTTACAAATCTGTGGCCAACATTTACTTTAGATCCGTTAAATCAGGGAGTTAACTGTGATGGATTTCATCAACATAAATATTCATGATATGGTCATCCAATATTCATGCAGTCATGTCGTACTAATTTCAAGGCTATTACTGATAATAACAGTATCCTGCATCACATTTCACAATGGCGTGTCGTGAAGACATTAAATGGTCATGCCTGGAAGTGGTATGAAGCTGTCAGAAGACTCAGCTATCAAGTAACTTTATAAAGGTGCATGGCATGGGCACGAAAGTAAAGTTTTTAAAGTAACTACACTGGGTTTAGTTTGAAATTACTGCTGGGGCATGTTTCATAGAGAATGGTAAGTGTGAATAGTTCTGTCGACTCATAGATACCTCCCTGATTTCATGAACTTAACATTTACTAAATCAATGTACTGCAACAAAAATAACAGTGTGATGTGGACTGGTGTGGTTCAGTGATAGGACCGACATCACATTTCCTTTAAATGTTCAGTTAATTTTACTCAGTTTATTGGGACTGAATTGACAGATGTTGACTTTTAACCTGTTCATGTTGAGCAGTCAATTAAACGTTCTTCTTTCAGTTGGAATTAAGTTTCTTGTGATTCATCAACTGTATTTTTTATTTCAAAAAGGACAACCACGACTGACATAGCTGAACACTTTATTGATTGGTTCTGATGTGAATGTTTATGAATAGGTAACTGGATATCACCACTCCTGAAAATCTTATTTTTTCGTGCGTGGTTTCACTTCTGAAAAAGGGGGTGGGCTTCTATTAGGCAGCATGCTTCTATAGAGAACAGTACGGTATGTTTAAATGTCCACATTTCCAAATACAGCAGGAGCAACGAGCTCAAACAAAGGTGATGTTGTTCTACCGAGCAGTCAACAAGCTGGTTAATATCTGGCTAGAACAATACCTGATTCCATTCATTGTATCCAGAAGAGTGCTGGAAACAACTACAACTATATGAAGATCAACCTCCGATAGAAATTTTTTTAATATTGCATAGTAAATTATTGTTCGCACCAAATTGAGATTTTTTATCAGCTTCCCTACTGCTGATTACTCCGCCAAGGAGGCTGCCTAGCACGTCCCTAATACTTGCTGTCTTATAACGAAAATATCAGTTCAACTGCACAATTCATTTGTAAATTGCGATCATCTATCAAAGCTAAGCTAATTTAATTACCGGTTAATTATTTAGCATGTGCTAAGTCTACGCTAAGGCAAAAAACACTCGAGTTTAATTGCCATGTTCAGCAGATTTTGATCATGTAGACTTTAGTAATAGACTCAGACTCGGTCTCAAACTCAGAGACAGACACTTAATCCCAAACGACATTGACTTTATATGTAGCTGTGCACTCGTAAAAATGTTTGCATATGTTAAACAGAAATTCTTCATGGGAAAACACCAAACGAATAAAATACAAAGGTCGCGAATGGCATTTTTCTTGAGCTTGACAGTCAGGCAGTGTCAGTCTGATACCGTCTGACTCTCACTCGGTGACAGGCACGCATCACTTCCTTCTTCTCCAATTTACAGTGCCATTACAATATGATCATCTTGCTACTACAAATAGCCGTCCTCTGGATACGTACCGTATGTTTCTGACATTATCGTCAGAAATTCAACCACTTTTTGTGTGTTTCTCAAACGTCAGTCGTCGAATCCGTCAAGGTAAATATGGCCGCCGTCACGTGACTTTGAGAATGCCCAGAGTTTTTATTTTTAAACTGACATTAGCGTCCCTTAGACAATGTGGTTTAATTAATAAGTGGTGCAAGTTGTGTTGATTTTCGCGTTGCCATCTATCGCATGTGTGATACAATTTTCTGCAAACATAGATAACCGGGATTTTAATTTATGAAGTGCCTGCGGTAGTCACAAATGACGTCATGACGATTGGGGATTTTCCAGCAACCGAACACGTTGATTTGTTTACATCATTCGTTCCACGTCTCCTAATCCACATGCGTGGCGCACGGGCTTTATAAATATCTCCCACATCCACTACCATCAACATTCGCACAACCTTTGTTGCTTGCAATAGTCTACACTTGCCAACAGAAATGGGTCTCTTCTTATCAAGACTGACGACACTATTTTCGTCTTTCGGTGCCGCCGAGCCAGCAAGGATTCTCATGCTTGGTTTGGACGCTGCAGGTACGAAATGATAATTTTTATGTTTCATTTTCATATATAATCTACTTTATGACGACTGTAAACGGCAGTAAAGTGTATACTCATTCCCGACTGTAAAGCAGTAATTCAAAACTTTGTATATACATTTATGAAATGTTTAAGTAAATAATAAAGAATTTTTTCCATAAATAAAAACATTGATATAGTTGTGGTACTGGATACTGACATCAGGTGTAGATCCATGATAAGGAGACAATGGGACAGTCACGTTATGTATATAATGGCCTGGTGTAAACATACTGAATGTGTATTTTTATGCTTAATTTTCATCCTTTTTATATTATGTTATTAACTGTTGTGTATTAGTTTGTGTGTGACTATGATTTATATGTATCCTTGTATGTTTAGTTGGCTCTGAATTAAATAATTGGAATATATTGAATGGAATGGTTTCAGGCAAAACAACGATCCTGTACAAGATCAAGCTGAACGAGAACGTGTGCACAATCCCAACTATTGGCTTCAATGTGGAAACAGTGGAACCACACAAGGGAATCTCCTTCACGGTCTGGGATGTGGGTGGACAGGACAAGATACGGAAGCTTTGGCAACATTACTTCCCAAACACAGAAGGTCAGTACAGTTGTATGTGTAACTGGAGGATGTGCCTTAGAGGTAGACCTGCACATATGTACACAGCTATAGGGGTGACATGAATGTCCTATTAAACTAGTCACTTTCACATTGTTTATATATGTATGTATATTGCTGCTCTCGTCTTTGTCCATGAGGTGAGGGCTGAGACTGGCATCAATACTGGACCTCGAATTTTTTTATTACCATTAGCCATCTCCACTACCCCCAAACTCACTCTTGTTCTCCACTCCCCTCCCAATCCCACCAAATCTCTCTCCACACAGTTATCCCATCTCAGTCGCAGTTTTCATCTTCTCCTATACTCCCCTCTAAGCGCATCCGCTCTTGTCATTAACCTTTCCCATTCCATTCTGCCCATGCCCCCAGCCCACTATTCCAAACTCTTCACGAACCCCTCCTGAAACTCCTCCATTCTTCACTTTTCTAATAATAATAACTTATTGCTTTGCAATTATGAAGATTGAATCAAATGACTGTCTATTCTTTTCCCTCCTGCAATTTTTTTCACCCAGTTATTTTCACAAATTTGGACTTTCTCTTGACATTTTCCTGTCATCGCTACGGCCTCCAGGCCACACGCAGGTACACACACATAAAATGTGTCATTCGTACACATAATGTACATAATACTATATATATGGTTATGTGTGTGGTTCTCAAAATTAGTTATATACAGTGAAATTTACCACTTTGGTTAACAAAGGGTTCTGACTGGACTGACAGAGTGTGTGGATTACGGAATCACAGAATAATGAAGCAATTTACAGTGTGTCGAGATGTGTTCACAAAAAAGTGTGCATTATTGAATAGAATGGATCAACAAGATTTCATTGCGTATATATACAGTGTTCACAGCAACTTTGGCATTATATGATACTTACTTACTTACTTAATCCTCTTGGCCCCTTCAGGAGCATAGGGCGTCAACCATGTTTCTCCACCTCATTCTCTTCTGGGCTATAGCTTTGGCCTCTTGCCAGGTGACCCCCACTTTTTCAAGATCTTGTAGTGTGGAGCGTCTCCAGTTGATTTTTGGCCTTCCTTGTCTTCTCTTTCCTTGTGGGTTATAGTCCAGTGCATGTTTGGTTGTATTTGTTGGATCTTTTCTGAGTGTGTGGCCAATCCAGCTCCATTTTCTCCTCTTGATTGTAGTGCTTATTTCTTCCTGTTTAGTTTTCTTCCAGAGCTCTTTATTTGATATTTTGTTAGGCCACCATACCTTAAGGATGTATATATGATTATATGGAGCCCATTCATTATTCTTGCTAGTTTCTCCTGGTCACAGGTCTCATCTACGTTGTGGACAGTTCCGACCGAGAGAGATTCAGCGAGGCAAAGCGAGAACTTTTCAAAGTCATCGAGAGATATGAAATGACAGGCGTGCCAGTTGTCATAATCGCCAACAAGCAGGATCTACCAGGCAAGTTTACATTGTCACCAGACCAATAAGAATGACAAGAAACTGTATAAAAATATTATTTTATTACACATTTTGGGTACAAAAGAAAGCTGTTTAAACTATTTTATTCATGCTATGATCGGTAAAATTTACAGAAAAAAATGTCTCTTTCTAATGTGTTTGGCTCTTGCCTTAAATATAAATTGTATATATTATATATGATTTAATTAACTTGAAATAAAGTTTGCTTTGTTTTTATTTTTAAACCAGTTTTTATCATGCTTTATAATGGTTATGTGAGGCACATGTAAACAACGTAATCACGTTAAACAGTAATTAATTATTACGATACAGGTCAACATGTATGACTTTTGAAGGCATTGTTATAACTGATGTGTGTGATTCTGCAGGAGCTGTTACACCAGGAGAATTGATATCACAACTTGGCGTACAGGAGATGCGAGATCGCAAGTGGTACGTCCAGGCTGCATGTGCTGTGACGGGAGACGGTATTTATGAGTCCATGGAGACACTAGCTGGCTATGTGAAGGACTTCAAGTCTCACAACAGACACAGGTAGAGAAAAAGACAACAGAGGACACATCTGAGAAACTTGTGGAACAATTCAAAATGTGTCCAGGTCTTCTGGAAGATGTTGTTATGAAGTGGATCAATCAAAAATTATATATGAACCAAACAGTTTAGATGCCACACAAAATGTCTCAGGGAAATGGTGCACAGGCAGATTTTACCTTCTCTGTAAACCGTGACCAATAACGGAAGAGGGACATAGGACAGGAACTGAGTCTGTTATTGGTGGCACAGGGAAGACGTTTCAGGAAACTGAAAGTGCCCATGTGACGTTGTACTCCAAACGATTGAAAAATACTTGAATAATAATCACAATATATTTCCGTGATTTGTGTGAATACATTATGTAGAAAATTATTTATAGTTATTGTACGTTTTACTTTATCCGGCCAAGAAGGTGGCAGAAAAGAAACAACTATGGTGTGCACTGGAACTACGAATAGCAAGAATGCTGTATTTTTGTATCCCACTGAAATGTATTGAATTGTGTCATGAGGAGTTTCCTACCAGTTTGGATTCAAAGAAATTATGTTTGTAAAGTTTTGAATCCAAGACTCTTATTTAACATAATGTACCTTAACGCAATTCCACTGTCTCAATTAAAGAAAGGTTGTGACAAATATATTCAAAAGTTAACATAGTTTCATGAATGTGCATTGGACTGTGATTGTACATACATATTGTTGTAGTGTTTTTTTCACCATGACTGTGATCAGTTTAAATGCTTTAAACTTTTGTAATTTAATTTTATGTTTGCATAGACTGGCTCTGTTTTATATGTTGTTTTTACGAGTGCTACAAAATAAAACAATCGAGAACAACAAAGTTGTTTACTGAAATCTGTATCATTAATGCAATAATTCTCATACAATACTGTTTAACAACAATGTACAATAACAATGTACAACACAACGACTAGTTGTCAAGATAAAGAACTGTAGTAGTAGAATAAGTAATTGTATGATATTTATGATCTATAAGCTATACTATTTCTGGATATTTATAAACAGATTCGATAAATCTTTATGCTATAACGTTATTTGCATCATTAAAACAATACACAATTAGTCTGAAGATCACAAAAAGCAAGATAGAAAGTTCTCTCCACAGACACTGAATGAGCAAGTAGTTATTCACACACACCAGTAGTTATTCACACACACCAGCAGTTATTCACATACACCAGTAGTTATTCACACACAACAGTAGTTATTCACATAAACCAGTAGTTATTCACACACACCAGTAGTTATTCACACACACACCAGTAGTTATTCACACACACACCAGTAGTTATTCACATACACCAGTAGTTATTCACATATACCAGTAGTTATTCACATACACCAGAAGATCTGCGGGCCTAATTATAGCCCTCTAGCTGTCCTGACATCTCAACAGCTGGCCGTCTGTAGCTGGTAGATGCGTGGTCCTTTCTTCAGAAGAAATCCCTGGTTGTTCAGGGAAGCAAGGAAGTCCTCAAAGTGCCGCACCAGGATGCCAGCATCCTGTTGGAGGGGGAAATGAAGTATCAACAGGAGAGACACATATTTAGTAGTCAGCAGGCCACTCAACATGGAAATCATTTGATGTGTAACACACATAAGTCCTAATTTAAAACATAGTGTGTGGGGTGTTTTGGATAGAAAATGTGTGGGGTAATATGGATAGATCATATTTGGATACATTATGTGTGGGAAGATTTGGATAGATTTGGACAGATCATGCGTGGACAGATCATGTGTTTGGTGATTTGGACATACCATATGTGGACAGATCATTTGTGAACTGATTTGGACTGATCATGTGTGGGTTGATTTGGACAGATGGTGTGTGTGTGGGGCGATTTTGACGTATCATATGTGGACAGATGATGTTTTGGGTGATTTTGACAAATCATGTTTTGGGTGATTTGGACAGATTTGTTATGTGTGGAGTGATTTGGACAGATTTGTTATGTGTGGAGTGATTTGGACAAATCATGTGTGGACAGATCATGTGTGGGTTGATTTAGACAGATTGTGAGTGGGGTAATTTAGACAGATCATATGTGGACAAATCATGTGGGGTGATTTTGACAAGTCATGTTTTGGGTGATTTGGACAGATCATGTGTCTGGTAAGTTGCATAAATCATGTGGGTTGACTTACACAGATCATATGGTGATTTTGACAGATCATTTTTGCAACCACTTGATCTGGAAATATCCTTTGTTGATGGGGCCAAACCAAACATAACTCTGGCTATAAAGTGATCACATACATAAACAATCAATGCACACACAGAGATTTGCATTGCTCCGAGTATCTCACCTTGGCGATCTGTCGGATCTCCTGGGCTGTGAAGAGAGAATTACACGTTTGCTCAGCCCGCCTCTGGAGAAGTCCTATAAGTCTCTTGGCCTGGAACATACAGAATCATTTTACACGTGAAGTCTGGAACACTGACGAGGAAACTAACAGTGACAAAAGTGACAACTGTCATGACAAAGTGGCACAAAGTGACAGAAGTGACATTTGTTATAACTATCCAGTCAGCCATTGATAGTGGTTGTCTCCTAACAAGATGGCTGTGATGTAAGTTTGACCTGTGATGTAAGTTTGACCTGTGATGTAAGTGTTACCTGTGATGGAAGGTTTACTTGTGATATAAGTTTTATCTGTGATATAAATTTTACTTGTGATGTAAGTTTTACCTGTGATGTGAGTGTTAACTATGACGTAAGTTTACCTGTGACTTGCTACTCATGCCAGAGCCGTGCTGTGACCGCTGGAAGTCCAGGTGGCCAAACTCGTCCGTGTAAGTATCAATCATGCTGCAGAGAGACGCAGGGTTAACTTGGAGAGATGAAGGGTTAACAGCTTCACTGAGGGGTTTAGAGTTATAATGTTTACGTTACATTACATGACATCACGTCATAAAGCAAGCAGCACCTTGTAAATGTAGCATGTATAGGACCATTTAGGTGTTCGTGCATGCATGCGTGCATACATGCGTGATTCCATGCATGTGTTAACACAATGTGTGCACAACAAATGACACCATTTATGTTAGCACTGTATACGCCATTGTACAGTGTTCAGGAAGAGTTATTTGAATGGGGAACTATATTATGAATTTATTATTATTAGCAGAAGTATGCAGCTTATTCAGTTCAATACAGATTTGGTTCTTAACCAACTGTGATCAATGCAGGTAACACACTCACTGCGGACTTAGTGTCTAGATCAAACAACAACTAGTTGCTTCAGTGTGTTTGGGGGACAGATGGTTTGAGATGATAGTTACATGTAAAAGTTCTATATTCTTCTAGAGAAAATTTTTTTCCCATGGACTATATTTTAGAATACTCATTGTTGATATAGTTTCTAATATAATTAATACAAATATTTTAATATATTTATTTTTAATAAAATTAATACTCTTTTAATATAAGTTATGACTGCATGTATGTAAATTGCCTGTGAGCAATCTCGATTGATCGGGCGCTATATAAACACTTTTACTATTATTATTATAACCAACCTGTACTTCATTATTTCAACAACTTCCTTGGCATCCTGCTCCAAACACTCCTCTCTCAGTTCCAGCCGTGTCCGCGCCTGCAACCAGTCACAGACACATGTCAACCAGTCACAGACACATGTCAATCAGTAACAGACACACGTCAACCAGTCACAAACACATGTCCACCAGTACCAGACACACATCAATCAGTCCCAGACACATGTCAACCAGTCCCAGACACACGTCATGTCACATGATCAAGGTCACATGATCTTGGTCATGTGACACACCAGTAGCGACTCTGATAAGTGACTCACCTCCGTGAGTCTAATGAGTGACAAACCTTCGTGAGTCTGAGGCGTTACTCAATTCCATGAGTCTACTGAGTGACTCACCTGTGTGAGTCTGATGAATGACTCACCTCTGTGAGTCTGATGAGTGACTCACCTCCGTGAATATGAGTGACTCACCTCTGTGAATCTGATGAGTGACTCACCTTCGTGAGTCTGATGAGTGACTCACCTCTGTGAGTCTGATGAGTGACTCACCTCCGTGAGTCTGATGAGTGATTCCAGTTGTCGCGTTGTGATTGGGGTGCTGTCCTGAGTGTGGTGCTTCCGTCTGAGGTCCAAGTAAAACTCCTATTAACAAAATATATTAATATATAAAATGAATTAATACATGTTTATCTGTCACCGATCTCTGTACTATAATACATGATATGATAATACTACAGGACAGTTTCACAATTAACTTTCTTGAAGCTCTTGAACCACATGTGTTACCATAGACAGGTGATGAGGCTTTAAAGAATGTTTATCCATTACTCCTTACAACGTTTGTATGTACAGTGAAACCTGTCCGTAGCGGACACCGCCGGGACTATGCATAATGTCCAATAAGGACAGGTGTTTGTTATGGAGAATTTGCTATTATAATTTGTTATTGTCACTAGTTGGTGCTGTCATGAACGGCGGTTAATAAAAGAATATATATATATATATATATATATACAATATATGTGGGACATAAATTCAGTTATTTGAAAATGTCATTAATCACACAGCATTACTGCATTCCAATGCATGAAAACCAGGTGGCGTATGGGGCCCATGATCAGTAATCTCCATTTCTTTGACCCCTCCACGAACAAATGATTAATCCGCCGAGTGACGTAATTGAAATGAATTGTACGTGGTCCACTGCTGTCGGACAGATGGAACACAAATTTCTCCTTGTTCATTCACTATGGTTGGAGCTTGGCTTCTGAGAGTTAGATTTTGAGACTTTGTCGAAACAAAGTAGGGCAAACTGAAATGGCTTTGATGTCCAAGAGAAACCAAGGGGTGAAAGTTTACACAGCCGGCAGTGGCCTAAGGTAGGGCTGGGCAAAAGGCTCGCCTTATTTGGAGCACATTTCTTATACTACTTAACGACATTATGCAGATGGTATGACACATACTTAGCAAAGTTAGTTGGTATCAGCAGTGGCTCAGCTGAATTGACTTGCGGGATTGTCAATGCAATTTGACCTGTCCACAAGCAACATGGTGGTTATGAATGGTTGGGTCCAAATTCCCTGTCCGCTGTCCACATTGGCCAGGTGGCCGCTATGGGCAGTTAGCGGACAGTGCAAACTAACTAGCAAGTAATTCGGGACTTTCAAAAGTGTTCGTTACGGACAGGTGTCCGCTAAGGCAGGTTTTACTGTAGTTTTTGAGAAATCATAACACAAATTTGATAATACTTGATCCAGAATTTATTGAAGTGAAAATGGAAAAGCTGAAAACTAAAAAATTTTGCTATTGGTGAAATTTCCTAACTTTACCATGTGATCGGCAAAAGGATGTAAGTGATGCCCATGATCAGTCTTGAATTGTTTAACGTTACGGATATCCACTATTTTGAGCCTTACGAGATCTAACGACTAAAGTTAATTCTTTCAACGATTTGAAAAAAATACGCACCTTTTTATTAAACTGCGGGTATAACTTAAACTATTCACACATCACATATTAGGACATTAATGAAGCGGATTCGCAATAGACTAAATCAATTGAGGATGGAGTTTTAAGTAAACCTACCTGTAGCACTGTCGCGGCTTCTGCCGTCACTTTCGGGTGAACGTATCTTCTTGCATAACCGATGTACTGTGAAATAAAAGTTCAATATATGGTAAACATTCTGCTGTAGTGTTGGTCTATGTACAGTGTGCATTAGCAGATATTCAAATGAAAAGGATACTTGTGGCATACCAGACACTTTGTAGTGGGAACTGATGCTAACAGAGGAACAAAGATGTGGCCCTCAAAAACAAAGTGATGTTGCTTGAATTAGCAGTCGGCTTGTTTAAATTAGTCATAAGATAAACACAGTCTGTTTGCCTTCCTCAGCAGCACTGCAGGGATGGGGTCGAAGGGTTCTCCACGCGGCACCTTCAGCTTCTCCGAGAGAGGTTTGTCGGCCTGCCACTGTCTCTGGGCTGCGTCGTCCTCATCAACCTAGATTATATAAAATTAATTTACAACTCCCTCCTTAATAGAGGCCATCCAGAATAACCCGTCGCACCCCCTGGTGTATGATATAACACTTACATAAGGTGAAATCACGTGACATTCTTGACGGAAGTACAACACATAATTCGCACATATCGTTTGATGTGCGATGAAACAATCACACATCTATGCCAACGAAACGTCAATCGCATTCGAATATATTAAAATGTCAAATCAGCTGATTTTTGTGTTCCAATGTTAGTCTTATGATTTCTGCTTAATATCAGAAAACGTTATTATAACTAATTCTTTGTGACTCTCTAGTTTGAAGTATAAGTTGTATTTCCGTCAACAATTGATCCTGCGATGCATAGCATTTATGCGTGAATGCCGTCTAGATATCGAAAACATTATTGAGGTAATTCATGAGGTTCGTTAATGTTCAAATAGTTCAAATGTAGTTTAATAAAAGTTTAGTAAAAGAATTCCTTTAGTTAAAATCAGCAAAAACAATTTACTTTGATCATTATATATATATAGATCTGGGCCATTTTTTTTCAAATTTTTACCGGATCCAGTAAAAAGTAATTTAAAAGTTTGTTCGATGATCTCACCAAAACTTAATACGTAACACATTTGCACAAACGAGCCAGCATGTCGTAATAGATACTAGAACTAGCATGTCGTGGATACTTGACAAATAACTTTTGTGAAATGACTCTCAAACAAGATAATCAAAGACACTAAATTAAGGAAGGATCTTTAACTGGTACAGGGAAGTCAGGTTGATATACGAATGATAGCAGTCGACACACAGTACTTATTTCAGCTGGAGGTCAGCAGTATGTCAAAAGTTCAGTGTATGTGTCAAGAGAAATTTTTGGTTCCCATGGACTATGTTTTAGAACACGTATTGTAGGCATTGCTTTTAATACAATTAATATATATTTTAATATATTTATTTTTAGTATAATTAATTATATTTTAATATAAGTTATGATTGCTTGTATGTAAATTGCCTGAGATCTAGCACTGTATAAATACTTTTATAATTATTAATAGAATGTATGAAATATGTCAGTGATATCCTGCGTAGACCAAGGAGAAATGTCAGTAGAAGTGGCTCATGTTTTGCATTGTTGTAAAAATAGATAGTGCATCAATTCTGCCAGTTTCTGTCAAATGTACATCATAAACCGACTTAATATGGGTAAATAATTAACTAACTGTCATACCTGGGGAGTCCTCTGGGTGGGGGGTGCTACCCAGGCTTCTGGAAAACTTAATATGGGTAAATAACTGTCATACCTGGGGAGTCCTCTGGGTGGGGGGTGCTACCCAGGCTTCTGGAATACTTAATATGGGTAACTAACTGTCATACCTGGAGAGTCCTCTGGGTGGGGGGTGCTACCCAGGCTTCTGGAAAACTTAATATGGGTAACTAACTGTCATACCTGGAGAGTCCTCTGGGTGGGGGGTGCTACCCAGGCTTCTGGAAAACTTAATATGGGTAAATAACTGTCATACCTGGGGAGTCCTCTGGGTGGGGGGTGCTACCCAGGCTTCTGGAAAACTTAATATGGGTAAATAACTGTCATACCTGGCGAGTCCTCTGGGTGGGGGCGCTACCCAGGCTTCTGGAAAACAAATAACAATGTAAACTTTCAAAGTTCTATTCGTATCTCAATAATTCTGTTTCTTCTACGATAACCCTCCTGACTAAGTGAGAGTGATCACCTAACTCAAACAGTTTCCAATCTCCAAACTTTTACTTGTGAATACCATAATTATCTTTTCGTCTCAAAAAAGAATCTTGGCATTCAAGACCATCTTAATTCTTATACAGTAATAAACATGGCTAAACACTTTTGTTTATGAGTGTTCTTAAATACTAAAGTATCTGTTTATCTGTTTTTGGTATGTGAATTTGAAATATGTGCCAGGACATTGTCATTGTGGTTACATTTTCATATTTTCATATACACTGCTGCTTTTGTTAATAATGTTACTGCACATATAAATATTGAAGAGTAAAACAACACTACGTCCTTGCCTTCACAAAAACATTTTGTTAATAATGTTACTGCACATATAAATATTGAAAAGTAAAACAACACTACGTCCTTGCCTTCACAAAAACATTTCCTATGTGTATATTATTTCCTATGTGCCATTTATTCAAAACAGCTGGAAAGCTGCATACAGGCTACAAATAAAAAGAATCTATATTAATAACAAGTGTAGAAGAAGGATAAATTACAATTACCATCATCAACATGGAAGAGTGTAAGACTTCAGCATCTCATTGATTACAAAATATATATATATATATATATATATATCATGTTTACAGGACAATAATTTGTGGCATTAAAAAAATTATTACCTTTTCTTTCCTGCGTGTAAGGCCATGACATACTCAGACAACATGCTGTCGATTTCCTGCAGTGTACAGAACGTGGCACACACTGACTACACTAATACGGACTACACTAATCAGATGTTCGTAGAACATACCAAGGATTATGGCATAGTCTAAAGTGATTGAATTGAAGAAAATGTAAGGAAATTATACAAATTATATCCTTAAAACGATGCAATATTAATACAGTATTAAGATTCACACTGTGTAGGTAGAATCAATGTTTAAATAATTAAAACCAGCTCCACAACTGATGTATAACACATATTTCTGCAATTTTCTGCTTGATCAAAAACATATTAATAACACTGCTTTGTTCAATAATGCAAGTTTTTATGCCAATTTTTAATATAAATATATAAATCACTCTTCATATAAATCATCCTGAGTTTCCTCTTGTAAAAGTGGAAGAACTCTATATTAATGGTGTGTTCTAATATATCGCCTACCTCATCTGGTTTATCCAGCAGGATGAAGACAAGGTCAAACCTTGAGAGCAGGGCACTTCCCATCCTGTTGGAAGAGATACAATATCATTATTGATGAAACACCTATTGGCCACTAAAACTACTGTTAGATTTTCTAAAAAAAAATGGATGCTAGACTTAAGAACATTCCAAGAATGCTTGCCTTGAATTTCCTAACATACAGCAGAAATCTTAAAGTATGTTGTAAAAGCATTATATTATGATTTTCGAGCTAATAAATACAATTTTAAATTATATTTTAGATTGTCATTCTTCAGAGCCCCCACTGAAAGTGTATTGCTTTATGGAGGTGATATCTAGCCCCGCACAAAAGAACTGGAACGGAAGCTCGACGGGAGTTACACTAGAATGTTCAGGAAGTGTTTAAATGTCCACTGGAACAATAGGATGACTATTGGGAAATAGGCATTAAACAAGATTCGAATGAGACGCCTCCAACTAGCCAGTCACTGCTGTAACCACAGAGAAGGCCCAGTGAGCAGATAATGAATGCGAAAGAGTTGTGAGGATGGGCGAGAACAAAGGAAAGTATATGACATGACCCCCTGATCCACAAAACAACAACGACATTGCTTCAGCAAGTGACACGAGACCTGAGGTTTTCTGCGACTGTCTTGGCCTTGTTGTAATGTCCACCAACTGGGTTGGCAGCAGCCATGATGGACGTCCTTGCCGGCAAACTGAAAACAACACCACCACATGTATTAATCAATTAAG
Source organism: Lamellibrachia satsuma (assembly GCA_033239005.1). Lineage (NCBI taxonomy): Eukaryota > Metazoa > Annelida > Polychaeta > Sabellida > Siboglinidae > Lamellibrachia > Lamellibrachia satsuma. The sequence continues at coordinate 221,594 of BSQZ01000037.1, read as the reverse complement.
ACTCCCTCCTCAATTGGATTTTTCCGCCGCCTCATTTCGCAAAATAATAGACGAAGAAGAAAAGCGACAGAGGATGGACATGGCATCATGGTGAACAAGATATGAGCAGCCACTGCCAACAGGGAATAATGGTTGAAAGAAGATGATAAGACATATACCTGCACACGATGCCAGCCTTGGCGATGCTGATACTCTGTTGTTCCTGCAACACAGATGTGGTACTTGTTGTAGTAGACGAAACCAGACACACTAGTATCAGAATGAAAAAATCAGTTGATCTAATGCTGGAATAATTTCGGATGTAATCAGGAATATGTTGGCAAATAATGTTGAGAATATTTCAGGTGTTGTCTTATCAAACTAATCAATACAAATAACAATACAAACCATGGCCTCTAGCAGTGCCTGATGTTGGGAACCCATCTTATCAAACTAATCAATACAAATAACAACACAAACTATGGCCTCTAGCAGTGCCTGATGTTGGGTACCCATCTTATCAAACTAATCAATACAAATAACAACACAAACAATGGCCTCTAGCAGTGCCTGATGTTGGGTACCCATCTTATCAAACTCATCAATACAAATAACTACACAAACCATGGCCTCTAGCAGTGCCTGATGTTGGGTACCCATCTTATCAAACTAATCAATACAAATAACAACACAAACAATGGCCTCTAGCAGTGCCTGATGTTGGGTACCCATCTTATCAAACTAATCAATACAAATAACAACACAAACTATGGCCTCTAGCAGTGCCTGATGTTGGGTACCCATCTTATCAAACTAGTCAATACAAATAACAACACAAACAATGGCCTCTAGCAGTGCCTGATGTTGGGTACCCATCTTATCAAACTCATCAATACAAATAACTACACAAACCATGGCCTCTAGCAGTGCCTGATGTTGGGTACCCATCTTATCAAATTAATCAATACAAATAACAACACAAACCATGGCTTCTAGCAGTGCATGATGTTGGGTACCCATCTTATCAAACTAATAAATACAAATAACAATACAAACCATGGCCTCTAGCAGTGCCTGATGTTGGGTGCCCATCTTATCAAACTCATCAATACAAATAACAATACAAACCAGGGCCTCTAGCAGTGCCTGATGTTGGGTACCCATCTTATCAAACTAATCAATACAAATAACAATACAAACCAGGGCCTCTAGCAGTGCCTGATGTTGGGTACCCATCTTATCAAACTCATCAATACAAATAACAACACAAACCATGGCCTCTAGCAGTGCCTGATGTTGGGTACCCATCTTATCAAACTAATCAATACAAATAACAATACAAACCATGGCCTCTAGCAGTGCCTGATGTTGGGTGCCCATCTTATCAAACTCATCAATACAACAGCAGCCCTGGTCAGCCAACACAAGCGCCCCAGCCTCGAGGGCGTAGTCACCCCCTGCTCCCGCCTCTTTCGACAGTGTCACCTGCAGCAGGACAGACAGCAAACTCAGATAAACACATTCTATAGTCATGCACTATGAGATATACTCCAAACAGGCTTTTTTCCTGGGCTAACACAGACATTTTTTAATGAGTTTTACAGATTGAGGCGACCAGCTCTGTAAGTCCAAGACAGGTTACACAAGGTATGTTAGAAGGAACATACAGCTCCTGACATCTCTTCTGAAAGACACAGGCAAAGTGGGGTGAGTGAAATTGTTTTGAAATGGCAGAAGGTGGTCTCAAACCCTGGTCCCATCAATTGACTCTGTGGCGTTCTAACTGCCGTGCTACTGTGCCCCCGTGACATCGTATTTGTTTTGAATTAAAAAAAACCACAACAGTTTTTGTCAAGCGAGGTCAATAGTTAGAACTACTGCTTCAGTGCCACAAGTCAATCACCAAACATTGCAATATGTGCAATTACAGATGAAGTCTTAAAAAATTAAACTTAGGTGCATTAATATGATTCAAGGATGTGTAATATCCACTGATCACATGGGACAAAGTTAACATGTCACCCTGAGGAAATATAAATACAATTGTATTGTTAAGTAATTTCCAATTACTACTATTTCTAATCACACTTCAAAGAAAAATATGACCCTACAATGACAACCATGACACTTTTTTACTTTTTATGACAATCAATTACAGTTGACACTTTGATGATAGTTGTGACAGTTTTGGCACTTTGCTACAGTTGTGACACTTTGATGACACTCACAGTCAGACCAGAAGTGGTGGTTGTGTTGCCGCAGACGTAGACACTTCTTGGAGCGACGTGCGTGACAGCCTGCAGCATCTGGAGAAAAACAGTGTGTGAGTTTGTACCTATCATACTTATTTTCAATCTGACGATTGCCAAGGAAAATAAATTATTATTAGCATCAGACTGACATTTTGTGTGGATTAACGTATTCTATTAAATCAACGTTGTATTGACTAATGCATTTTACATAATAAATAAAAAAATTGGCCAAAAAATGTGAAAAGTGGTATGGCTCTATACACTACAATGTAAGGCTGTTGACACTTTCAAGTTACCCGATCTAACAATCAGAGTCCATTCATTCAATTAATTCAACATACTACTATTCACATACTACATATTACTTAAACTATTCACATACTACAGATCTGAACATCAACAAACCTGATTCATGATAGGCTGAATAAATTGAAGGCGAGTTTTAACTGGTCAGCCGATGATTGTTAAACCATAGCGATTTAATCAAACAGGATAACTCATTTAAATTTATGATGGACATCTTGGTGATGAGTCTACCCTAACACCAGAAGTTCATAGGCACATCCAAGGTACATATACAAAGTGTATGAAAGAGTAAAGAGGACACACTTGACTCTTGCCCAGTCCTGGGTCTCCCACAATTAGGATGTGTGGATCTCCTCTCACTGGAATACGATTCTGATGGCAAAAACAAGTAATATATTTAACACACGTTGTTTCTCTGGGTACATATTTATTACATGTTATGATAATAATAATGATAGATACATAACAACAGTAATATATTTAAAATTACATATATGCAGTGTTTGTACATACATTGCTAATCCAAAACATATATACATTACAATACTCATTTAATTAAATCATGCATGTAATTCATTTTTTATTTGGTTCAATTACAATCCCTTGCACCATAGTGCTAGATATATGCATAACAACGGTTTTATAATTTTACACAATTTGTCACCCCATTGTAGTACAAGTTGGATGTTTCTTTTCATCCATATTTAGCATGTTTACATTTACATATTTACATTCTGTTATATACAATGAGATTTGGTATACCACAATAGGATTACACATGCATGTTTACATTTACGTATTTACATTCTATTATATACAATGAGATTTGGTGTACCACAATAGGATTACACATGCATGTTTACATTTACGTATTTACATTCTATAATATACAATGAGATTTGGTGTACCACAATAGGATTACACATGCATGTTTACATTTACGTATTTAGATTCTATAATATACAATGATATTTGGTGTACCACAATAGGATTACACATGCATGTTTACATTTACGTATTTACATTCTATTATATACAATGATATTTGGTGTACCACAATAGGATTACACATGCATGTTTACATTTACGTATTTACATTCTATAATATACAATGAGATTTGGTGTACCACAATAGGATTACACATGCATGTTTACATTTACGTATTTACATTCTGTTATGTACAATGAGATTTGGTGTACCACAATAGGATTACACATGCATGTTTACATTTACGTATTTACATTCTATTATGTACAATGAGATTTGGTGTACCACAATAGGATTACACATGCATGTTTACATTTACGTATTTACATTCTATTATATACAATGAGATTTGGTGTACCACAATAGGATTACACATGCATGTTTACATTTACGTATTTACATTCTATTATATACAATGAGATTTGGTGTACCACAATAGGATTACACATGCATGTTTACATTTACGTATTTACATTCTATTATATACAATGAGATTTGGTGTACCACAATAGGATTACACATGCATGTTTACATTTACGTATTTACATTCTATTATATACAATGAGATTTGGTGTACCACAATAGGATTACACATGCATGTTTACATTTACGTATTTACATTCTATTATATACAATGAGATTTGGTGTACCACAATAGGATTACACATGCATGTTTACATTTACGTATTTACATTCTATTATATACAATGAGATTTGGTGTACCACAATAGGAATACACAGTTACTGACATTAGATGTGAGAAAGTTTGTGGAATGAAGAGAAACATACCTTGTCATTGAGAAATCTGTGAGTTCCGCCAAACAGCCCCAGAATCAAACCTGCTTTGACGAGCTGAATAACACATTGACTCATCACTGAGAGATTAAAAAACACTTTGAACCATTTTCTACTCATTAATTTACATGATTCAAGTCTCAGTTGGTGCTGGGCATAGCTAGATTCCTGGTGCATATATTAATGTCCAGTGGAATTTAGTGACTAGAACAAGATGCGCGGATTTAGTGAGAACAGTAACATTAAATTAATATGTTAGAAATAACTAACAATAACTGGTGTTGTCTATCCAGAAGAAAAATTCTGTTCGGAGGCACATAGATATAGGTTTGATAAAATGTAACCAATATCAACGTATGCTTACACAGTAAACAAATTTGATAAAAAGTATATATGTATAAGTTATAAATATATTACATCCTAATTACAAATATAATTGTAATTCACACAAGCATGATCATGCTGAAATTCCACTGACCTCATGTCCATATATGGTTGGACATAGTGACCTAGCAACAAAAGAAACTGCATTTGTAAACAGACGGACATAATGTGATATTTAACTAACTTTGGAATGAGTTTTATTACATAGTAAGGCCTAACTGGTTCATTTCCTTTATTATTATTGTGAAGTTTTCCCACAAAGCATTGCACCCCACATTTTCTGAGATTTTGATGACATTTTTTTAAACTGGCATGTTTTGTTACTGTTGAGGAATGAATGCTATCACACAGGATTGACTAAGAAAACAGCACTGTGCCTTCTTTCTGTGACCATGATGTAAACTTGTTCATGATTGGTTTGTTTCAGCCAATTACTAACTGCCACATAGCAGTTATACAGATGCTGAGTAAAATCACTTTTTCTATATGCAACATGATCAACAATAGACAGCCCTATTATATACTTGTCTTATTCAGGTCATGAACGTATATATTATTTACAATTATAACCCTGTGAAAGGCACAGAATGTGATAGATGAAATTATTGCACGTACCCGACAAGGAGACGGAAGATGTTCTCTTCACTGTGTATTTCATCAATGGCATATAGCTCCTTTATGGAGAACTCCATTGCCAGGCCACACGTCATGTCCGAGTCAGCATCAGTAGCGCCACCTGTTGTCTGGTTGCTGCTGCGCTTCGCATTCATGACTGAGTTGGCGTGGACGTAGAGAAGAAAGAGACACTTGTCCTTCTGTCGACTGTGGCCTGGCAACGTGTCATTTGTCTTGTCAGATACCATGGGAGATTTTAACTACGACTGAACACAATAACTTCAGTGTTCCTAAACTAAACTGGGCATGAAAGGTACAAAATCTGGTCGTTTTTTATTGTAAAAACATGTCATATAGCATAAACTATATCTATTCTAACACCTCAACTGCCCAAGTTTGTTTTCCAAATGTGTTTTAATGAACCACATGTGTTTAACATAATAACACCATTATCTGTTTAAGTGCAATGTCTTGTACCGAATGTCATGTTTACGTTGCTTGATGAATGACAAGGTTGCTATTCATACCAACTGTAATATGGTGCCACTTTTAGCAGAATATCTCCTAATTCAAATTCAGATTATGAATCGAATGCTTAAAATGCAATAACACCAGTTTGAATATGCTCTCTCGTCTTGCTTTTCACGGTAGTGATTCACATTGTCTAAACGTTTCAGTTACATATTGTCACAATTCAAACGTGATGCCATGACATTCTGTAACATGAACACTAATTATTTTTACGATCTCATTCAAAACCACTATCAAGAAGGGCTGGATGAGAAAATACTAAACAAAGTTTCATTTGTAAAGGATGTGTTGTACAATATAGAGAATGCGTGTAATGTTTTTTAATCAAAGATGAGTTGCTCTCATTGTTCTCTGTTCTATGTACCCACTAAACATTGTTTTAACTGAATTGTACACATTGTAGTACGAATAAATATATTATTATTATATAAACAAATAACGGTCAAAGTATATAAAAACTGCGGTTCCTTATATATAAAATACACCTGGGAGGTTACGATGTTGGAATAGATATTGTTTATAATGCATAGCATGATTTTGTGGTAAAAAAAATATAAGACTTTGCATCTGCTTCCACTATTCAATAAGTCAGGTTAATGTTCAAATGCGTATCACGTGAATAATTTAAGTAATATGTGTAGCCAGCTTAACAAAAGAATAGTTTAAGTAACATGTGCAGCCATCTTAATAAAAGAATAGTTTAAGTAACATGTGTGGCCATCTTAATAAAAGAATAGTTTAAGTAACATGTGCGGCCGTCTTAATAAAAGAATAGTTTCAGTAACATGTGCGGCCGTCTTAATAAAAGAATAGTTTCAGTAACATGTGCGGCCGTCTTATTAAAAAATAGTTTAAGTAATATGTGCGGCCGTCTTAATAAAAGATTAGTTTAAGTAACAGGTGCGGCCGTCTTAATAAAAAATAGTTTAAGTAACATGTGCGGCCATCTTAATAAAAGAATAGTTTAAGTAACATGTGCGGCCATCTTAATAAAAGAATAGTTTAAGTAATATGTGCGGCCGTCTTAATAAAAGAATAGTTTAAGTAACGTGTGCGGCCATCTTAATAAGAGAATAGTTTAAATAACATGTGCGGCCGTCTTAATAAAAGAATAGTTTCAGTAACATGTGCGGCCGTTTTAATAAAACAATAGTTTAAGTAATATGTGCAGCCGTCTTAATAAAAAATAGTTTAAGTAACATGTGCGGCCGGCATAATAAAAGATTAGTTTAAGTAATATGTGTGGCCGTCTTAATAAAAAAATAGTTTAAGTAACATGTGCAGCCGTCTTAATAAAAGAACAAGTACTTTTGTTAAGATTATCACAACAATTGATCTTGATCACTAGATCAGGTAATTTACGAAGGGGGAATACACTTATGTCATAGTATACAGAGCCAGATCAACTTTGCCCATTTTTTTTACCGAATTTCAATTCAAAATTTAATATTTTGATTATTTTTTATTTGATTTTACGCTAAATCATTATAAAATGAGAAGGGTGAAAATGTTTATTACTGAAACAGCTTTAAGAAATGAATAAGCACTTTCAAGCATTTTAGATGAACTGCTTTTTTCTGCAGATTCAATGTACACCGTACACATCCAAAACACAAATAAAACAATGCATGACACAATATTTGGGCAGTAAGAAGAATTATTAACCACTGTGAGAAGTAAACTGCGATGGTTTGATCATGCAGTGACATGCAAAGATGACTTAAATACTTGCAAGGTAATGTCCAAGGATCTTGCTAAAATTGGTTTTAGCTGATCACATTTGGGATAAGAATAGCTAAAAATGCCGCACTGTGTTGAATGTAGTCACTGTCACAGTGGTCGTACCTTCATCGGCGCCCATCACTTTTACGACCCCAGAAATGGTGACTACGTCTCCAGGAACACAGCTGTCCACTGCCAACACAAACACAACAACCATGTCACATGCACAGAATGACTTACTTGTTATACATCTGAGAAACCTGGATTACTGACTAAGCGCTCCCGTGACACTGCTAAACCAATCAGAGCGCAGCAGTCATTCAAATGACGCAGTTTGAAATTAAGCAGCTTCACTCTGTAACAGTTAGTGCATGTTTATTGTTTTACTAAATAAAAAATAAAAGTTATATCATGAATGACGATGCTATGTTGTCTTATGTGCTTCAGTCATTGTAGAATGTTGTCTGATTGGCTTTAGTCATTGTAGAATGTTGTCTTATGTGTTTCAGTCATTGTAGAATGTTGTCTGATGGGCTTTAGTCATTGTAGAATGTTGTCTTATGTGCTTCAGTCATTGTAGAATGTTGTCTGATGGGCTTTAGTCATTGTAGAATGTTGTCTTATGGGCTGCAGTCATTGTAGAATGGTGTGTAATAAAAACGGTGCGTTCCTATATAGCACGGTATCCAGTCCTTGGTATGCTCAAAGCACTTTACACTTCACCCTCTGGCAGACCTGTTCCTTCACACTTCATCCTCTGGCAGACTGGTTCCTTTACACCTCCCCTTCTGGCAGACCCGTTCCTTTACACTTCACCCTCTGGCAGACCTGTTCCTTCACACTTCATCCTCTGGCAGACTGGTTCCTTTACACCTCCCCTTCTGGCAGACCCGTTCCTTTACACTTCACCCCTGGCATACCTGTTCCTTTACTCTCCACCCTCTGGCAGACCTGTTCTTTTATACTTCACCCTCTGACAGACCTGTTCCTTTTCACCTCACCATCTGACAGACCTGTTCCTTTACACTTCATCCTCTGGCAGACCTGTTCCTTTACACTTCATCCTCTGGCAAACCTGTTCCTTTACACACCACCCTCTGGCAGACCTGTTCCTTTACACTTCACCCTCTGACAGACCTGTTCCTTTTCACCTCACCCCCTGCAGACCTGTTCCTTTACACTTCATCCTCTGGCAGACCTGTTCCTTTACACTTCATCCTCTGGCAAACCTGTTCCTTTACACACCACCCTCTGGCAGACCTGTTCCTCTACACTTCACCATCTGACAGACCTGTTCCTTTACACTCCATCCTCTGGCAGACCTGTTCCTCTACACTGCACCATCTGACAGATATGTTCCTTTACACTCCATCCTCTGGCAGACCTGCTCCTTTACACTTCATCCTCTGGCAGACCTGTTCCTTTACACTCCACCCTCTGACAGACCTGTTCCTTTACACTCCACCCTCTGGCAGACCTGTTCCTTTACACTTCATCCTCTGGCAGACCTGTTCCTCTACACTTCACCATCTGACAGACCTGTTCCTTTACACTCCACCCTCTGGCAGACCTGTTCCTTTACACTTCATCCTCTGACATATCTGTTCCTTTAAACTCCACCCTCTGGCAGACCTGTTCCTTTACACTCCACCCTCTGGCAGACCTGTTCCTTTACACTTCATCCTCTGGCAGACCTGTTCCTTTACACTCCACCCTCTGGCAGACCTGTTCCTTTACACTTCACCATCTGACAGACCTGTTCCTTTACACTCCACCCTCTGGCAGACCTGTTCCTTTACACTTCATCCTCTGGCAGACCTGTTCCTTTACACTCCACCCTCTGGCAGACCTGTTCCTTTACACTTCACCCTCTGACATACCTGTTCCTTTACACTCCACCCTCTGGCAGACCTGTTCCTTTACACTTCATCCTCTGGCAGACCTGTTCCTTTACACTCCACCCTCTGGCAGACCTGTTCCTCTACACTTCACCATCTGACAGACCTGTTCCTTTACACTCCACCCTCTGGCAGACCTGTTCCTTTACACTTCACCCTCTGGCAGACCTGTTCCTTTACACTTCACCCCCTGGCAGACCTGTTCCTTTACACTTCACCCCCTGGCAGACCTGTTCATTCCTATGCTAATTCAACTTCTCTGGGAAGCATTCAGCCATGCTGCAATTACTGTGTAAAAACTATTCATTCACATATCCACCACTGTCTATCGCCAGATACTCATTTATACAGCTGAGTGAACTGAGGCAACGTGGAATGAACAAAACTGCCCAAGCTTTGAAACTGCAGCAAGAGGATTCGAACCTAGATTCTCTCAATTGACAGTCTTAACCACCAAGCCACAGTGCCTGACAACAAGTCCCTGTTGGGGATGGCTTAGCATGAGATACCTAGATACCTAGGTCATTGGTGAGGTCACAGTCCACCGTCCTTGGTATCCTCCCAGATTCTCTACGGTCGTCATTCATGATCTCCTGCACTCTGCAGATGAAGCAGTATGACAGCCAATAGTGACATAATTATATTATAAATAACACATTGTAGGAATAAAAACCCTAAAAAATTTATGATATGGAGAAAAATCTGATTTTGATACAAATGTTTAAAACTGTTAGAGCTAGTGTATTTCTAAGCAGGTAGTTGTATTCATAGACTGCGTGATAGCATGTAGGGCATTATGCTATTTGGTTTAAGGGTGTTCTATGATAATAGTAATGCCATTGTTTCTTTTATTTGTTCTAGGAATACTGCTACTGCTTTATGTGTTGAAATGTGGGCTCTATTGAACCCGATGTCCAGGAGGCTTGCATCGGGTGTAGTCAGCCCAGCGTTGGGTCGTGGATCCCACATTTCTTTATTTTAAATTTCTTTAAAAGTGGGCTTACGCTTAATCTCCACAATAAACGTCGTTCATTTGGCCTTTTCATATTTCTATATCTGTGATGTGTTGTTCATTGCATAAATACATTAATGACAACTGGCAGAACAACTTTAAGACTTAGCATGACTAATGATTTATTACAGTATGATTACATAGTTATGATTATCATGATGGCATGTATGTTTTTACAATAACTGTATGCCCATATGAACTGACAGCTGATCCCAGATATATGGCACTCTACAATTTTTTTAATAATAACAATAACTCTTGATCCTTACCTGATGGTCTGCCAGTCAATCGTTTCTGTAAAAGAATGACTCCGCTTTGGTTGAAATGTTCTCCCTCTGCAATCCTCAGCTGGACACTGGCAGTGAACAAATTATTACAGATTAGCTAAATTATGACATAATTGTGAAGAGATTCATCAGAATGGTGGTTGCAATATATTAGTATTTTTCTAGTATTTCAGTCAGTTTTATCTTTCATCTTGGTTACGTTTTGACAGCTTTCAGCCGTTTTCATCAGACTCACTACCACCATCTAGCAATAGTCAGTCTCATGATAATGGCTGCACGCTGTTGAAATGTAACAAAGAAAAAATATATAATTGACTGTGAAATACTAGAAAAATATTAATAAATTATATAATTCCATAATATACAATTTATTCTCACCCAAGTTCTTTGGCAGAATATTATGTCGAAGCTGCATTGGGGTTTTTAACTTGTGCAGACATGTACACCAGGTAGAGTGGATCTTGCTCTACGGTGTTTCATCTGAATGACGTCTCCGGCTTATTTACAAAAAATGGGCAAGTTGAAACCAATTAAAATGTCTGGTTCCATTTTAACTTCTCAGAAAATTATCACCATTCAGCAATTATTTCTGTACAACAGACTGGAATTACTATGTAACTGTATAAAAATCATGCAATACTGACATAAAAATAAATATGAAAGTCTCCACAAAGTCATTCAAATCATCCTTATTATGTGATATGTCATTTGTTGACAACTGTCTTAAAACCATCTAACATCTGAAAAACTATTGACTGCCACAAAAGTTAATAAATAATACAATAAAACATCCCATCATGCAAACTAGGAAGGCTTCAACAAGGAACTTACTTTTGATGGCAAAACATATTTTCCATCTGGCAAGATCACAGTCTGTGGATTAAAAAACATGTCAAACAATTAAATAAAATACCTTCTAGAAATAAAACATGTAACAAATAATTAAATTCTTTAAAAACATATCAGATACAGTGTTGCAATATGAGAAGCATGAAGCTTTATTGAAGAAATCTTGACATAGATAAGACATACATGGTAGAAAGGAGTGTCTCTTTTGAGCTAACTGACAGTATGTGGGAATGAAAAGATTACTCCGGCAGCAGTAAATGGTGCCTCACCTGGATAGTGCCACAGTTGGTGCATTCAAAGGCCATCCTCGTACAGAGAGGTTTGATGTTACTAACCCGCACCACTGTTCCCTTCACGGACACAAACTTACCTGAAACACATTCTGGTTTTAAAATTTGGCATAATATTTTTTAATTGGCCATGACAACGCAGTTTGGAATTAGATGCAATTGATCTACAGTGGGCTCTCACTACAAGAAGACTTTTAATGACTTCCAATGTAAGGAACATCCGCCTAAAAGGAACAACTGTGAGATGCCGGTTCTGACACACACTGTTTTATATACCAGTGGATATAAGGAACATCGGATATATGGAACAGTTTAAGTCCCAACATGTTCCTTATAGTGAGAGTCCACCATATATGTATTTTATTATGTAGTGCTTAACATTGTTATTTGTTGCCTAATCAATAGCAGCTTTTATTATTTAACTTAATCTAATACACTTTGAAAGTTACTAAAAAATAGATAATAATGCATACATACAAACAAATTATCAGCCTGCTAGTTAAAATTTCTATTAATTCTAATTTGTGAACTAAATAAAGCCTACAAGTCGATGACGGAGCAGCCACTGTTATTCAACATGAGCAGAATGCTTGACTTACTCCATATCAGTTTCCATTACCTAAAAATGTATACTTGTATTTGACCATGAAAGGGCAAAATACAACTAAGTCTTAGCAACACATTTTCATATGTTTAACCCGCTGGGTTGCCCGGCATTGCACAGGACAAAAAGACAACCACTGCAAGAACTTATGACTACTCGCAGTACCTGGTCAAATTTTGGTAGGGCAATGTCAATGTCAATGGCAATGTCAATGGCAATGGCAATGTCAATGGCAATGGCAATGTCAACTTCACGTTCCAAAAATCACGTGCAACTGCCGGTTTCATGAAGCGTTCGGTGGACGTAGATCACATAACAATTAATGAAACATGCTAACAATTGTACGTACTATTGCTATGAGTTATGTAATCTGTATGTCAAACGTCCACATAGATTCCTTCATAATATCCCCACCCCCCAGGGGAATCAAGGAATTAAATTTTTTATGAACCATCACCAAGGGGCGCCAGGCACGCCTACAAAATGTTAGTCCCATACACGTGAAACTGACAGAGATACAAGGGAACAAACATACAGAGTCACAAACTACTTTATACAATATATACATACTTATTATTATAATATATACTTATTATTATAATATATACTTATTATTATAATATATACTTATTATTATAATATACAACCACTTTTACTATTGCTAATTAAATTCTGAAATGTTTCCCTAATTAGTGTAGTTTCTAATATGAGAACCCACAACGAACACATAAGTTACTTGTTACCATAACAGTTGGCTTTAAGGTGCTTCAGTGGGGTCACAGGTTCATAGTTCGTGACCCTGCAGTGGATCTTGGCAAGGTTAAAATGCAGTTGTGCAGAGTTAACCTCGTCCATGGCTTCAGTCTCCCCAGCACTGTCTTCCTTCAACAGCTCATGGTACACCAGCTACACAGACACCAATCAACAGCTCATGGTACACCAGCTACACAGACACCAATCAACAGCTCATGGTACACCAGCTACAGACACCAATCAACAGCTCATGGTACACCAGCTACATAGACACCAATCAACAGATCATGGTACATCAGCTACACAGACACCAATCAACAGCTCATGGTACACCAGCTACAGACACCAATCAACAGCTCATGGTACACCAGCTACATAGACACCAATCAACAGATCATGGGACACCAGCTACACAGACACCAATCAACAGCTCATGGTACACCAGCTACACAGACACCAATCAACAGCTCATGGTACACCAGCTACACAGACACCAATCAACAGCTCATGGTACACCAGCTACACAGACACCAATCAACAGCTCATGGTACACCAGCTACACAGACACCAATCAACGTCGTAATCAAACTTCAGAGTACAAATTTAAAACTGTTTTTTATATTTATTTTATTAAAAGTGTGATTCAATCTTGAATTCAATCTAGAGTTTCGCAGTCATGACAGACAGCTTACTTTGTCTTTGTATAAAACTACGCAACACAATATATATGTATATATATATATATATTGTTTACCGTTTCAGTTTTAGTATATAATATGCCCCCATGTATAATAGTACGCACCCTGACTTTTGCTAAATTTTGATAGAATTCCTATATTACCATGTATAATACGCACCCCAACTTTTGACATTGACCCCTGATTGTCCGGCTTCTGATAGTTTGCTTCAAGCGACAAAGTTCGTTTGTGTGATGATCCTTGAATCCATCTCAGAATCGTAAACATGTCACGCAAGTTACGGCATTGCCGCTGGCTCGTCGCACGCGACGATATATCGCCTAATCAGTCGTGTAAGCCCTATGTAACTTGCATTTTAGCTTGACCATTGCGCAACTGATTAAATTTGTGCTTGTTAGAACTTACTTTGCATCATTCTGCTCTCAGTTTTAAATTTATACCAAGCTCTATTCTGATGTTACACGCACACTTCATGTTACACACACACACTTTCTACTGCGAAACATACATATGGTATAATCATCTTTATTTGCATTCACAACTTTAAACATGGAGCAACACTGGCTGACCCGTGGGCGTGGCATTGACTAGTCAGGTGGTTCACGTGATTCAAGATCGCCAATCATGATGCTTTGGTGCTCAGGGAGCAACACATATTTGAGTGTATTAACCCAGCACTGTCCACACATTTCTGCGTTATTCCCCGTCGGCAACGCTCGAGTTCGCATACACTTCCCGCTCATTGACGTCATAGTACTAGTGTTCCTGTAGCGTTATCCATATCCAGTCGGAGAAAATTTTTGTTTAGCCCTATCACCATGTATAATACACACCCGGACTTTTAAGTAAAAATTGAAAGGAAAAAATGCGTATTATACACGGAAATTTATGGTAGCTTACTTTGTCTTTGAGTAGTTTTATACAAAGACAAAGTAAGCTGTCTGTCATGACTGCAAAACTCTAGATTGAATTCAAGATTGAACCACACTCTTAATAAAATAAATATAGAAAACAGTATTGTATATATATATTACAAAGACAAAGTAAACTACACAATATATATATATATATATATATATATATATATATATATATATATATATATCAGCACTGGCGCAATTCCTGTCCATGACAAACTTGTTCCTATAACAGGCATACTTCTCCCACAACACCCCAGTTCGCCATAGACAGACACAACTGCCTGGGGCCCACACAATACATTGCCAGTATACCATCCTTGAGAATTTATCTAACTGACCCCCCAAACAAGTTTTAGACATCTATCACAATTATACCTTTTACAAGTTGGAATTCAACCACATATATACCCTTTAATGTGCAAAATTTGCATTGTTCTATGATATATATTATTTCACTGACATAATTTATTCATAGACTGAAGGTAACTAAACTTACATAAAGTTGCCTTGAAACGAAATCACAGCTCTTGTTCAAAATATATACCCTTAATTACCCAAACATATTCTGTGCATCAACATGTTTTGGCACACAAAACATGGAATTTGTCTCAAAGATGGTACACTGACGACGCATTGAGTTCCTTGGCTCCATGTGTCCACTGTCATGTCCTACCTGGTGCATAGCAAGTCCCAGGCTCTCGATGACCACATCCGGGGTCTGTTTGAGCTGTACGGCCAAGTCTGGACAACCCTCACGGATAACTGGAACATGTATTGCCACTACAGAAACTGATAACTGAAACACGTATTGCCACTACAGAAACTGATAACTGAAAAACGTATTGCTACTACAGAAACTGATAACTGAAACATGTATTGCCACTACAGAAACTGTTAACTGAAACATGCATTGCCGCTACAGAAACTGGTAACTGAAACATTTATTGCCACTACAGAAACTGTTAACTGAAACATGCATTGCCGCTACAGAAACTGGTAACTGAAACATTTATTGCCACTACAGAAACTGGTAACTGAAACATGCATTACCACTACAGAAACTGATAAATGAAACATGTATTGCCACTACAGAAACTATTAACTGAAACATGCATTGCCACTACAGAAACTGGTAACTGAAACATGTATTGCCACTACAGAAACTGTTAACTGAAACATGCACTGCCTCTACAGAAACTGGTAACTGAAACATGTATTGCCACTACAGAAACTGATAATTGAAACATGTATTGGCACTACAGAAACTCATAACTTAAACATACATTGCTACTACAGAATCTCATAACTGAAATATGCATTGCGACTACAGAAACTGATAACTGATACATGTATTGCCACTACAGAAACTGATAACAGAAACATGTATTGCCACTACAGTAACTGATAACTGAAACATGTATTGCCACTACCGAAACAGCTATTTTCACCATTTATGTATACACCAAAGATCATTTGACAGGTGAATGTGCCGTTCAACTATTAAATGGTCTTTGGTGATTAAAGTTAAAAAAAGGTATTTATACTGTGCAGTCCATGGGACCATTCCAAGCAGACCAATGGCAGACCTTACACTCCACCCACTGGCAGACCTTACACTCCACCCACTGGCAGACCTTATACTCCACCCACTGGCGGACCTGTTCATTATATCACAAACTCGATTTCAGCCATGCCGCAATTACTGCGCAAAGACTATTATGTCATGCCTCCACCACTGTCTGTAGCCAGGTAGTTATTTACACAGCTGTGTGAACTGGAGCAATGAGGGATGAACCAAATTGCCCAAGCTTCGAAACGGCAGAGCCCAACATTCTAACAACCAAGATACAGTTCCCCAACAATTACATCATATAATGGCATGGAATATGGTAGTTCTGTGTCAAGTACCCAGTTGTACACTGACACACCACACCTACTTGATTGACACAGCCAAGTGTATCTCACTGCAGAGAGGCTCAGATGATGGACAGTTCAGACACATGCAAATAGAACATTGAAGAGGTGACAATAAATCCCACATTACCATCCACAGAGGACCAACGTATATTGTAATTTAAATAACAGTAATTGAAAGTTAAAAGAAGCTCTCGATCTGTGACATGTCCTGCCAGAGAACCTCTGCTGGATGTTAATTTTTTCCCAGCAAAACAGAAAGAGCATTTCACTCATCTGCACCGATCAATGAGGGGCAAACACATTACGTAAACAGCCAAAACTTGAACAGAGGAGACTACAGACCACTGTTGACCTATTGTGAACTTGCTATTTTGCTGTGGATTCTAGCAAGTCATTCTACATACCTTCATCTTCGTGGAGCTGCTTGAAATCTATACAGAAATGTCCCTTCCTCTCCATGTCTGACTACAGATGTAACAACATTGCATGTCATGTAAGATCCATAAAAACATAATTCGATCATGTAGTATATATCACACTTAACGATTACTTATAGAATTGTTTAATAATAGCTGCTGGATTAGTAGTGTTCATTTACATTGTAAGCATTTTCTTAGCATGGCACAGGTCGGTTAATAATACTTGC
Organism: Lamellibrachia satsuma; assembly: GCA_033239005.1. Classification (NCBI taxonomy): domain Eukaryota; kingdom Metazoa; phylum Annelida; class Polychaeta; order Sabellida; family Siboglinidae; genus Lamellibrachia; species Lamellibrachia satsuma. Next base: position 204,148 of record BSQZ01000037.1, on the reverse strand, counting down.
TGATATGGTGACAGTATAATGAAGTTATAAAAAGATATATAAATATGCATTCATTTTAATAAACTACTTTGACATTTGATTAATATAACAATTGGTAGACAACTTATGAGGTGAAACAAGTCATACAGAAGTGATAGGCAACAACATATTTAATTTTTTTACTATTTAATGCACAGTCTTACAAGTAAATCACGGTAGAACTACTAGCCATGGATGAACACCTTATTTTCTAAGAAACATGTTAATTTTATGTATACCATATAACATAAGAAAGTAAAATAAACATCATGATACATACTCTGGGTATATACTTATTATTGACAGTTGAAACAGAACATATTTAGCATATGTAGAATGTGTTTTACACTTTTTATTTTACACTTACAAAATTGTACATTGACTTCCAGCTTATGAGGTATTTCTCAAATAATTGTATCATCTTCACAGCCGGCGAGTGGTCGGAATAAACTGAAAGGACAAAACATTGTCTACAGTTGGTTATATGATTTGGGAAAATTGTAATACCAGAAACACAGATCTTACTTTACATCCGACTTACAACAGGCATGTAAGCTAAACACATCTATCAGATGACAAATGTTGTAGTCATAGGATGATAGGACTTATAGCATAAGACTTATAGCACAATACTTATAACCAAGATTACCAAATTTATCTTTTAGGCAAACAACCAAATTTTTTATATAAGTCCAATATAAGTAAAGTGTGAATAGGAATACATGGTTGTATCCCATCAGACTTGCCTTGCTCTGGGAAGTAGAGGTACCAGCCTCTATAGGGAGTCGAGACAACCTGAGGTAGAGTCATTTGCCGTAGTCCACCACCTGAGTTGACACATCCACTACCTCCACGATGGCTATTTGTAGTCTTCCCTCCTGCGCTACCTGTTTTGTATCACACACATGCAGTATATACATATATGTTTATCAGTGTATTAACACAATATATTATTATGTCTAAAAGGCACAAGACCTAACACATGTTTTGGAAATATAAAGTCCACAATACCTAAAGGCTATATTCTGGCGAAATCTATCTAAGTGGATCTGGTGCAGTAATTTATTAAATATTTGTCAATCTGACAAGAAAAAATCTATTTCTGCAATAAAACAAAACTTACTACATGGAAAAAACATTAATACATTATCTTGTTGTTACCAGACTCTGTGAATATATTTGTACTTTCTGTAGCAATTTAAAGCAGTCATGATTCATTCAATTTATGGATATTATACTATAAATGGAAATGATCGAGAAACATATAATCTGACTAAAACATTATACATTTTAGTTTTAGCCATGAAACAAGTTTTGTCTCGCTTCAAACCAGACATTTTTCTAGACGCAAGTTCACCCTGAGGAATTGCGTTAACATTTATTGCAGGTATAAATTGTTGTCTTAACAGCTATTTTAAAAACTAATTATTCACTTTTTTTTTAAAGATAAAACACCACCTTTGTAACTTTGAAAACCTCTTCCTCTGTTCTTGAAGTAGTTTGGATTGCCGCCACGCCAGTTACCCCGGCCACCCTTCCATCCACGCCCTGCACCCGCCTGGCCTCTTGCCCTTCCACACCCCCAGCCTCCTGGTCGCCCTGCCCCACCTCGGCTTGTTTGATTCATTCTTCAACACTAGAAGTATCAGTTGTGGGCTGTAGACACAAGGAACCAGGCCACTATTAATTTTCCAACTGGACACAATGTTATTGTTTTTTAATGCTGCTCGCAAATTTATATTTTTAATATTCTGAAAATGAACTATTTTAATATTTATTATTTCATCAATCTACTGAAAAAAATTGTCAACTTCTGTAATTTGTCCTCCAGAAAGTCAACATCATATGGTGTCCAAAAAAACTACATCATGTCTTCATGTGCAAGGGATCCTAGTCACTGCACAATGGATCCTAGTCACTGACACAATGGATCCTAGTCACTGACACAAGGGATCCTAGTCACTGACACAAGGGATCCTAGTCACTGACACAAGGGATCCTAGTCACTGACACAATGGATCCTAGTCACTGACACAAGGGATCCTAGTCACTGACACAAGGGATCCTAGTCACTGACACAAGGGATCCTAGTCACTGACACAAGGGATCCTAGTCACTGACACAATGGATCCTAGTCACTGACACAAGGGATCCTAGTCACTGACACAAGGGATCCTAGTCACTGACACAAGGGATCCTAGTCACTGACACAAGGGATCCTACAGTCACTGACACAAGGGATCCTAGTCACTGACACAATGGATCTTACAGTCACTGACACAAGGGATCCTAGTCACTGACACAATGGATCCTACAGTCACTGACACAAGGGATCCTAGTCACTGACACAATGGATCCTACAGTCACTGACACAAGGGATCCTACAGTCACTGACACAAGGGATCCTACAGTCACTGGCACAAGGGATCCTACAGTCACTGACACAAGGGATCCTACTGTCACTGGCACAAGGGATCCTACAGTCACTGACACAAGGGATCCTACAGTCACTGGCACAAGGGATCCTACAGTCGCTGACACAAGGGATCCTAGTCACTGACACAATGGATCCTACAGTCACTGACACAAGGGATCCTAGTCACTGACACAATGGATCCTACAGTCACTAACACAAGGGATCCTACAGTCACTGGCACAAGGGATCCTACAGTCACTGACACAAGGGATCCTACAGTCACTGACACAATGGATCCTACAGTCACTGACACAAGGGATCCTAGTCACTGACACAATGGATCCTACAGTCACTGACACAAGGGATCCTACAGTCACTGACACAAGGGATCCTACAGTCACTGGCACAAGGGATCCTACAGTCACTGACACAAGGGATCCTACAGTCACTGACACAAGGGATGCTACAGTCACTGACACAAGGGATCCTAGTCACTGACACAATGGATCCTACAGTCACTGACACAAGGGATCCTACAGTCACTGACACAAGGGATCCTACAGTCACTGGCACAAGGGATCCTACAATCACTGACACAAGGGATCCTACAGTCACTGGCACAAGGGATCCTACAGTCACTGACACAATGGATCCTACAGTCACTGACACAAGGGATGCTACAGTCACTGACACAAGGGATCCTAGTCACTGACACAATGGATCCTACAGTCACTGACACAAGGGATCCTACAGTCACTGACACAAGGGATCCTAGTCACTGACACAATGGATCCTACAGTCACTGACACAAGGGATCCTAGTCACTGACACAATGGATCCTACAGTCACTGACACAAGGGATCCTACAGTCACTGACACAAGGGATCCTACAGTCACTGGCACAAGGGATCCTACAGTCACTGACACAAGGGATCCTACAGTCACTGACACAAGGGATCCTACAGTCACTGACACAAGGGATCCTACAGTCACTGACACAATGGATCCTACAGTCACTGACACAAGGGATCCTACAGTCACTGACACAAGGGATCCTACAGTCACTGGCACAAGGGATCCTACAGTCACTGACACAAGGGATCCTACAGTCACTGGCACAAGGGATCCTACAGTCACTGACACAAGGGATCCTACAGTCACTGACACAATGGATCCTACAGTCACTGACACAAGGGATGCTACAGTCACTGACACAAGGGATCCTAGTCACTGACACAATGGATCCTACAGTCACTGACACAAGGGATCCTACAGTCACTGACACAAGGGATCCTACAGTCACTGACACAATGGGTCCTACAGTCACTGGCACACCGTAAGTTGACAGCCAGCCACTAGACATTTTAATCTGGGTACAGCATAAGTGTCGTAGTCCTCAAGTATGGTCATATCCATCATGTTAAAAAATTATTTTACAGGCAAAAAATTGCCAACAAGTCCATCTCATAATCACAGGCACTATGTTCGTATGCCAAAAAACGTGTGAACCAGTGATCTGTCCCCACAAGCTTACAAGGCCCATTTACAAATATACATTTGATAGATACATACTGGTAGTGGGAATCGAGCACCAGTAGTGGTCAGGCCTGGGGTCTATTACATTGCAATGTAATATGTTACTATTATATTTCAAGTTATTACTATTACATTTTCCATCAGAACTATTTTCGTTCCATTAAACATTTAACATACTTAATCACTTACATAGATTCAAATTAACTAATGGGTGAATAATTAATTAAATTACAATTCATTCATAAATTTCCCAATTAAATTAACCTTAGCCTGGCCCTAAGCTTAGCAGGTTCTTTGATTGACGTTGAAAACCTCTTCCTCTGTTCTTACTAATGCTGGCGTCAGACTAACTTTATTTTGACAAATTTAACTGTATGTCCAGAAAAGCATGCATAACAAAAAAGAAACGGTAACATTTACAGCTCACAAACGTAGTATCGCCCACGCTACTGAAATGAGAAAACTACTTATTATCGTCGAGACAACTTGAATATTCAATCCTGACTGCACATAATAAGCAGTCCTGGCGTTTCATAATCTCAATCAAAACGCACCACTTGTGACACAGCCTACGTCGATTATGTTTTACGTTTTAGACAGCATTTTGCTTTCGAAATTGCCTCCAAAATTAAATTGTAAACGGCAAAACGTAACGCCGGTTGCTCAAACATGTTATCCAAGCCGGTTTTCCACATTATGTATTCCGTCAGGTGGCGCCACGTTCAATATAGGAACTGCCCAAATCATCCGGCTTATTTTTATTATTCTTCCCGTTAACCTAAACTGCATCCTCATTCATCCTACATCTATCTACAGTCTTTGTTTATGTTGTTCTCCAGACCCAGTTGTTCCCGCTCTCTGTCAATGCCACCGTGTCTCTACGCTCTGACACACACGCTCTCTAAACTGTCCCTTTCAGCTTGTTGATATTGTTCTCTCCGTCATTACTCCCTCTACCATCATCCATGCATTCGCTCCAGCTTGTATCCGACGACATAACTCTGTCTCCGAACCCCCATGCTCGGATACCATTCCGCCAAGGTACACAAAGTCCACTTGCTCGATCTCCTTCCCCATCCAACCATCTGCGTACACAATTTCCTTCGTGTTGATCTTCTGCTAATTAATTCCATCACCATGCTAAACAGTAAAGGGCTTGCTACTGTTGCGTGTCAAGATGGAAACCGTGACTGTGCAGAAGACTTGTGTTGGTTATCCAGGGTAGGACCATTTCCGTTATACTTCATACACAAACATTTAATGGTCATTATAGGCTAATCATTACCAAATGCACCCAAAATACACAACTGTTGATATACCATATATAGTTTGTTCTTGAGTTACAAGGTTTTATATTTCGGTGCTGAATTGACCGATACGCAAAGTTAGGTACGCTGGTAATGTAATGTGGCATTAATTAAGAAAACATTGTCGTGAACGTTATGATAATTATTGCACTGTTAATTTCTGAATGACGGTGACCATATTGTACGAACTGTTTAATAACTAGTGAGCAGAGCTTTTTCCCGTGAAAGACGTTGACATGTTTCTCTCATGGAACTTTGGGATCCATGTAATATGTTTCTTTTCGGGTGCATCGCGGATGGACGAATTAATTCTTTCAATTTTCGTTGGCGATTGGTCAGTGATTGTAGATACCTGTATTGCAAGTAGTTTGTCTCAGCATTTTGATTGTGTGTGGGGTGCACTATAATGGGATGTCACGTCACGGATTCCTTAGCATGTGTCGTATACTCTCTTGGTGAAATTTAATGTTGCTTCTTAAACATTGAGTTCATTCACCAACTGATAATTGTTTTCTTTGTGTTTTGCAATTTCTCTTTTGGCGAAAAAATCCAGTAGTTAATGCAACCGTAGCTGGTTATTTGTAATGTGTGCAATACAGTTTGTCTAATATGTTACTATACTTTCCACAAATGACGACGACTGATGTTGTCAGCCTGTATACTGGCCAGACACTTCGAAATCGCCAGTTCTATACTACTTTTGTGGATTACGGGGTGACATTGGCTTGTATCGCCAATGTGGCATTAAGACTGTCCTGAAGTAACTTATGCATTGAATCCCAATGAACAATGAATACAACAAAAGTCAGTTTGAGGTATGTTTCAACTATTATCAGACGACACATTAGTACGACGTTAAGTATTCACGGTGACGCGAAAAGCAATATCAATAACCAATGCGGGTTACACATGTACACAGAACAGGTCAGCTATGGGACTGCACAATAGCACCTAATCACAATCCACACAGACGTCACGTTTTACTTGATACACACGTTTGCAAACGGACTTTTGTGTAGTATTTGGCATGGTCAGCCGTGATGATAATGCACTGCTGGAGCTACACGTTTTTCCATGACGTATGTCATATAATACCAACTACAATTGTTTTACCGCAACACTACAATGTGTTATTCTCTGCTTCATTCTAATCATCTTCATCTTTTTCTTCGTCGTCTTCTTCTTCAACTTCTTTTTCCACCTCCTCTGGTACATTAATATCTAACTGTAATCGCTCCTCTTCTTCGTGTTGATTGCTTTCTTCTGCTTCTATGACTCGCTGTTCCTGTTCCTCTTTTTCTTGTAGTGCGTGTTCTTCTTGTGGTACGTGTTCTTCTTGTAGTACGTTTTCTTCTTGCAGTACTTGCTCTTCATGTTTTTCGTATTGCTCTTGTTCTGTTATTACTCGTTCTTCTTGTAGTATTTGCTGCTTCTCCTCTCTGGGATGCTCTTGTTCCAACGGTTCACGTTGTTCCTGTTCCTCCGGTTGCTCTTGTAAGGCCTGTTCACGGAGAAGTACTTGTTGTTCCATTTGTCTCTGTTCGTTTTCCTGCTGCAGCTGCATTTGTTGCAGCAGTTGCATCTCCAGCAGCTGCCGTTCATATATGGTCCGTTCATGTTGAAGCATCATTGCATTGAGCTGTTGCTGGGCCAACGGACCGCGGTAGAAGAAGCGTCTGTCTTCGGTCGCCATCTCCAGCGGTGTTGCGTACTTCTGCAGGTTCCTTGGCCAGACTTTGGCCACGAGACAGTCGCCAGGCCCGAGAGACCGTCCCTTCAACTTGCTCACGGACGTGCCCTCCCGGTGCAGTGCCTCGGTGACTGGGTAGAAGCTGCGACAGAGCTTGCCTCCAGAGACACTGCACGCAGTCGGACGGTGGAAGACGGGCTGTGACTGACGGCAACTCCTCGTCGGCAGCTTCCACTCAAGAATAGAGTTGTTCATGTCCACCTTCGTCTGTTCGCGACTGATGAAGTCCGTCGTTTTTGGGAATCTTGCCCTGCTGGGTGACCTCCGTCTGTCGTCGACGGATGGCTTCCCCTCGCTCGCCGCCGCCAGCTTCTCGGCCAGCCGCGCCTCACGTTTCGCTTCCTTGCGCTTCCGCCTGAAGCGGTGCAGGTCGTCCTCGTAGATGACCAAACACGTGGGTGGCTTGAATGAGTAGTGTCTCGACACACCGGCCAACATGTCCTCCCGGTGTTTCTCCTTTGTCCTGAGCGTCTCCTCGAGCGCCTCATCCACTCTCCTTGACACCTCTTCCTCCCTCTTCCGCTTCACTTCTACGTCGGAGTCCTGTTGCACAATCAAGGGAAGAGGCGGGAGTGGTTCAGGTTCGCTCACAGCCCGGGGCCCGAGGATGGATCGCTCCCTGTCGAGCAGGGAAGGAGGTTGTCCGTCTTCGGTCAGCGGCGGCTTGACGGCGGTCGCATGCGGTCGGAGAATAGGCAGCGATGGTATGGTTCGTCTGGCGGACTTGATTCCCGTATCGACACCATGAAGTCTCGCGAGAAGACCCCGTGTTAGAAGGTTCGATGCCTCTCGTTTCGGTGGTGGCGGGTTGTTTAGCGTTCTAGTGGCGTTGGACGGCGTCATTGGGGTTCTTGGTGTCTCGTCGAGGGCCGTCTCTGCTAAGTTCAGACCGGCGGGCCGTGGACTTCGTAGGAAGTAAATAGTTTATTCGGTCATTCGGGCGATTCTCGATAGCTGTGGTCAGATGCTTCTCTTGCTACCTGCAACAGAGAGCACGTCAAATTTCATTATGTGTCCTGTTTCATTGGATGTCGTTTTTGAAAGTCGACATTGTTCGATCGATTGATGAATGTGTATTTAGGTGGAATTACTTACGAAAGGACTCTTACAACAAACCATTGGCAACGATGCAACTAACTGACCCATAAATAACCGACGAGTCAATCGACCTGACCACCTACGCGATACACAAATAACCACAAATACGCGATACACAAATAACCACAAATACGCAGACTGTTAATGCAATAACCAATCAACAGCACGTCGACTGCTACGTTGAATTAGCGTCGTTGCCAGGTACCGCGAAACGGCGGATTGACACATTTATATGTACTTGTTGGCCACCGTTCAGAATTCACAACACCGCCGACCCAGGCTGACACAAACACACTACCGACGTCTTCGCACAGTCTCCTGTGTAAACCCAGACAAGACAATTAGCTGGTCGACAATAAATGTGGAAGGAAACACTTGCCGTTCTTTCGGGAGGGTATTCCCGGAGGATTTGCATGGGTTTACCGGACTTGTCTAGAGTTGTTGTCTGTAGCGGTAGACGCAATGTTCCGGCGACGATCGTCATAACAACGACACACCACACAACAACTCGTCTCACGCGGATGTCGCGACCACACAAACAGTCGGCCGCGCAATGGCCTGGCAAACACAGTTGTGATTCCTACTTATCCGCACCGCTAGATCGGCTAAGTGGCTCGGTGGTATGTCCTTTGTCGGCGGTGCGTTGCGCCTTTTATATTATGGTTCATGAATGCGGGTCACTTCACAAAAGCTGGCCGCAGTCTATGCGCTATGCACTCGCGTGGTGTAATAGCGTCAGTTCATATTGAGAATAGCCTCGTGGTCTCGTAGATTAGCCATATCCCCTTCCCAGGTTGCCGCAAAGGATAAACGACGGATTATAATTAAACATATTATTAGACGCGCATACTAAGATACGCATGCACGCACATGTGTGCAAGTATTACACGATGCTTAGTAAAGCAAGGAATAGCAAAACAGTGTAGAATATCATTTAAATAGTATTACACTTATTAATATTACATTCTCCTCCTTCGCTACACATAAAGCCAGATAGACCTGATTATGGTTTCAATATGTACTTTTGTGTAGATATGTTTATTTACCAAATAAATAATTAAACAAAACAATAGGCATAAATGTGTTGAACGCGCGACATGTCAACGCGTGTCTTCTTGTCGTGTCCTTCAGACGAGGTGTTGCCATATTCTGGCGCATGCCTTTGCCCGGTCCGTGACAGCGGCTACCAGTATCTCCCGGTGTGCAGATTGCACGGAACGTCCCGTAGTCGGCACAGGCGAGGTGAGACATTATCTTGTGTTCTTTGATGTCACATTTCACTGACTGCGTCTCGTGGTTGCTTTTGCTCGACCGACTCCTGTGCGCAGACGGTTGAGTGGACATAATCCCCAGCAGAGTTAAGTCGGCGACATCGGCAACGCAACTCGTTGAACGTCTCTGCCAGATCGTCTGTTTGATGCAGTACACTTTCATATGTTGTCCACAGTGTTCAGAAGCTTCCACTTATGGCAGCATTTCATACGTGAGTTTTCGCCCAACCCGACATTTTCACTTTTAATTTAGTTACTTTTCTTTATATTATTTCTAACACGCACGCACGCAGTCAATGTAGGCATACGGGTAAATGCCCGAACCCCGCAACAAGATCTTACCAGCATCCACTCATGTCTTGCTGATGTCCGCCGATAGTGGTCGTGTTGCGGGTCCCAGGGTACGAGTACCAACCCCTGGCCCTGGCCACCCACGCGGCTTGGCGGATTGCCTGTCCGAACTAATAGTATTCATTAATAAATAATTCGGATGGGTTTCATTGTGGCGTCACTACGCACGTAAAAGTTCATTCAATTTGTCTATGCGCAACAGGTACTGCCATCTATTGCAGTTGGCAGATCTATACTATCTTTTATCAGTGTATACGATGCAATTCGAATTAACTTTAAACTGTTATTATATTGACACAACTGTCGGATTAAAAAGTTAAATCATGCAAAAAATAAGTTTTTTGTAGCATCTCGATATATAAATAAAGCTGACTGGCTGCTGGCGCTTTACGGAAACGCCTGCGCAAAATGCAGTGGTGACAGTGAGTAACGCCTCTGCGGCGAAATTGTCTTTTAAGCGAACTCATAAGGTGAATGAAAGTCGGATAAGCGTTAATATGCCACAACTTGATTATAAATTCAACACGGCCAGTGCGGAGTGGTATAAAGCGCCTGGTTGTCTGGACAACGCGAATGTTGTTTACGACTTGTTACGTCACTTACATCATTTCAGCTGTGCACATACGTAGAGTAAACCGGGGCAGCTAGGCCCCCAGTGGGAAACTTTAAAAATTAATATATGTATATATATATATATATATATATATATATATATATATATATATATATATATATATATATATATATATATATATATATATATACAAATGATATGAGAATAATATACCAGGCTATTATGGTTGTGAAATTTAAATATGAGTTAATAGATAATACATACCTTGCAATCCATACATAATGTAATATTGGTTTAGTAGCATGCCATCATAATTACAGCCTACATGTTAGCAGGACGTAAATTATGCATATTATATTAAATGTATTATACATAATCGGTCATGTGTAATACATTTGAAACGTTGTGATCATGTGCCTGTGGGATAAGACACAGAGACCGTCTTACCCCACATGCATGGGGACCGTCTTGCCCCACATACATGGGGATCGTCTTGCTCCACATACATGGGGACCGTCTTGCCCCACATACATGGGGAGCGTCTTGACCACATACATGGGGACCGTCTTGCCCCACATACATGGGGACCGTCTTGCCCCACATACACAACGTGTGTCTTAACACGATGTATACAAAACACAACATACTATTGCCCATTTTATATTGTTTGATCTGTCAACTGATTAATAATATTATCACGTCACCAAATAAGTCCATGATTAACACCGTTATATAGTGAATTTCACCATTTTACTATTGGCAAAATATTAGATCAGTGCATATACTGGAGTATATAAAAATAAAAAACACTGGTTTAATTACATCTGTCTCGTGTTGCTGAGTTTTCGGGGTGGGTATCCGATAGAGGTTAGCTTCATTTTGCACCAGATTCGGGGACGTTCAGATTTTTCATCCAGCACGCCGTGGAAACTACGAGAGCTGCACTGGCTAGAGTAGTGCAGTGAATTCAGTTTAAACGCTCCACGCTACCTTGCTGACCGTATATCTCCCTGTGTTCCCTGTCGTATTCTTCGTTCAGCTGACCAATCTCTCATTGTTGTTCCTATGGTAACCCTGGAACGGCTCAGCCGAAGAGCTTTCTCGTGTGCAGGGCCCACCCTCTGGAACTCTCTTCCAACAGGGCTAAGAACGCAACGTGATTCTAGACGTTTTAAGAGGGACTTGAAAACCTTTCTCTTCAACCAAATTTTTCGTAATTTATATATATATATATATATATATATATATATATAAAGTATATATATATATATAAAGTATATTATATTATATTATATATATATATATATATATATATATATATATATATATATATATAATATAAATATAACCCTAATGCTTACTTTTATTGTGTTATCTAATGTAATGCCTGTATTGTAATAATTATATTCACTAATGTAATGTATTTTAATTTATTTGTTTTTATTTATTTGTTTGTTATTGTAAACACCCCTGATTCTATTTTTAGAGATATGCGGTGTCAAAATAAATTTTAGTTGATTTGATTTCATATTTGGCGTACGTGATCGGGGCCGTCTTACATCCAGGGGTCATGTTGCCCCAGGCTACCATATACGTAACATAGTTTCAAACAAAAACGAACATTATTTTGTTCCTATACACCATTTCAATGCAAATACTATCCACAATTGTATGCAACTGAAATTGAGTGATTTCTTGGCCAAAATTAGGAGCTTACCAAAGAAATGACGACGTGCAGAATCTGTCGTGGCAGAGGTGAAATTGTGACGTACATTATATTCACTATGTGGCGCCACAGGTGGAGAGTTTGCGTCGCTGGCAGTCTACATGAGCTCCATTTATTTACCGCTAGATGACGCCACTAATTCGTACACCGAGGCAACGAATTGCATTCAGCTGTGACGTGCACCAAGTTAACCAAACATTGCCTTCTTTGGTTCGGAGTTCCGCTCATTTCGGCTCTACGTAAGGCATCATGGGCAGGCCTGACTTCAGGGTTTTGAAAAGGGGGGTTCGGGCGTATACAATCAGCCGGGGATTTCTGGGATGATTTCTGAAAATGTTACAGACTACAAATTCTCTCCAAAACCTCCCGAGGGCGAGCATTATGGGTATAAGCTATCCTTGTTGTTTCCCGCGAATTTCGATAGTGTACATATTATATGCCGGACGGTAACGACAATGATCAGTGTGAACGAAAACAGAAAGCGGACCGCGAATCGCAGCCAATACCTGTATCGCCGCGTATTGACAGCACGACGCAGCAGGTACATGATACGTTTGTGATTCCAGAAGACCAGAGCTGAAAGCAGAAAAAAACAGCTGCAGAGAGAAAACCGCAGTAAGCAACCGCGGAACACACATATGCGAGGAACCATCGCTGGCTAGAGGATCGATGCTGCAGGAGTTACCATGGTGCCTCCTCGCGACAGAGACTTCTTTATATGCCGATTTCATCAATCGGACGGGATCAGTGAAGTCGGTGAATGCATCACACGAACAGGAGTGAAATTCCTTAAACTAACAAAAGCCAGCAATGACAAAACTGAACTCCTTCAAATTAACAATCTATGTGGATGACATAAACAGAGTGATCCTCTACTCTGGCCCAAGGGTTGGAATGTGAGGAGATGGTATGTTAAAACAAAGAGTGAATCCATCAAGAATAAGGATGTTGTATCACTGTGTGAATCATTGCAATAACGTTCAATGCTCCACCGACTAACTATATACAGCCACTGTCTATTATTAGTTATAACTGTAAACATTTTAGAGACAGAGTTCCGAAATGTTATTTTATTTACAATATTAGTAAAGAACGTAATCTGTTACTTATGCAAAAACATTGTCTATATAAAAGCTAATTAAACAAGATGTGCAAATTAGGTGACGGTATGGCAATAACTGGTAAGAGTTGCATGGATGAATGTATTGCCAGGGGAGGACGCCGATACGGCGGATGTGCAATTCTGTGGAAATTATCACTTAAGTCTGCAGTGAAAGAACTGAAATGCAATCACGTGACGTTGTGTGGGATTATGATTCAAATTAACTGTGAAATCATGTGCCTTATTGTGTACATGCCGTGCGATGGCTGGTCGGAAGACGATAAGTACATGATTTCACAGTTGTTAATTGGATAGGTCTTCTAATATAGAAGTCCACCATGTCGTCTTTAATTAACCTTTCTAATTATTTACAAATCACTGATGTTACGCTTACTGGTCTGTAATTCTCTGTCTTATTTCTCGAACCCTTTTTAAATAATTGTATAATGTTTGCTTTTTTCCATTCAAAAGGAACCACTCCCTCTTTTAATGACAAGTTGAACACTCTTGCAAGTGGTATACTAATTTGTTCGAATGTTGTATTACAACTATTACCGTCACGGGGCATCACTGATCTGATTGATTCAGGTTGGAGCTATATGTCAGTTCAATTCAATTTCATTTGTTCAGTTGTTGCCGTTTGCTATACAGCGTTCACACGAGCGATTATTTGTCCAATTGGTCTGGCGACCCTGTGTTCCCGACCAATCGGACAACTAAACGCTTGTGTAAACACCCTCGCGATGCTGAATAGCGAGACCAATTTATGGCTACAATTGTGTCTCCGGAATTGCATATGTTGGGCGACAGCTTGTGGCTACTGACTCAGTGACCACCGCGACCGAGTGCAGGTGTACCCATCGTGGCCTTTAGCCAGAACTCAATTGGCGATTGGCGCCCACAGATAAGTCGTGCTTGCAATGTCTAGGCACATTGTTTGTGTGAACGTGCGCATAATTTAACTGCACTTTGTCATGCGACACGTTGTCGCCCGACCAACTAATCGCTCGTATGAACAGGCCTTTAGTTGACCCAGTCGGGCACAGTTTAGTTGACCCCGTCGGGTGCAGGCATGTTGGTGCGAGACGAGCTTTCACTCCTCGCCAGTGACGCCGACAAGTATTACATTGAATGAATACAATGTTAGATATTTATTTCGCTTTATTTTATAGTGCAAATTGTTTAAATGCAAGTTTAGAATCGTTTATTATGCATTGTATACGCTTATACAATGTTACTCAAAACAGATGAATTAGAATGAGAGTCCTTGGTTGGGCAAACATCCGGGTTCTGAGCTGTCTGCCACGAGGCGGTTGTGAGAGCGACAAATGGTGGTGCCACCTAACGGAGCCTTGGTAATCGAGTCGAATGAAGCCCATGACAGTGGCGCCATATTGTTGGTGGACTCTGCACCTGTCTGTAAGATGAACGACGAATACTAATTGTGGACATCCTTGTTCCGATGCAACTGCTGCCGCGGGATGTGTGGATATTTATATCGTATGTAATGTTATTTATATAATTTGTGTTACCACCTCCCACCTCAAAACACCACCTCCCACCTGTTTTTTGGGCCAGCGTCCCACTATTTTCTAGGAGCTACCTCCCACCTCCCGCTTCCTGCCACAACCCCCTCTATCTGGATCAATTGAGTATTCCATCTTTATTTACCGAACACGTCGCGTAAACACAACATCGCTGAGCACCCTTGACCCGGGAACACCGCTGAACAAACTGGGTCAGACGCGTACAGATATCGATTCCGCGGTCTCTATAAAATGTCACCGTTTCACACGGCGACGCCATGCTACGCGAAGCCATGGACGGCATCGAAGCGACACTGCGACATTCCGCGCCATTTCTCGTTTCGTACGGCGCTGTCATCCTCCCTACGGCCGCTGTATGCTTTCTGTTGGCGTATCTACTCAACCATCGCGGCAAACCGGGCGGACGTCGTCGCGACGGGTCGGTCGAGGGAAGCGACGAGGATGACGCCGACGTCAGTCATACCTCGCCTCCCGAGAACGACGAAGCCGACCACATTCCGTACCGGCCGGACGTCTACTCGCACGAGGACATGCTGCAAAGGTCGTCGACGTTCCTCGAACTGATGGGTAAGAGAAGAAGCGTCCGCTTTTTCAGCGATCGTCCCATTCCGAGGACCATCATCGAAAATATAGTCTGCGCTGCAGGTACGGTTTAGTTCTTTCAACACAGCAGTACTTACAACACGTTTAGGCTAGATCTTCGGGTTTACAAAACACAGCAGTACGTACAACACGTTTAGGCTAGATCTTCGGGTTTACAAAACACAGCAGTACGTACAATACGTTTAGGCTAGATCTTCGGGTTTACAAAACACAGCAGTACGTACAATACGTTTAGGCTAGATCTTCTGGTTTACAAAACACAGCAGTGCGTACAACACGTTTAGGCTAGATCTTCGGGACTACAAAACACAGCAGTACGTACAACACGTTTAGGCAAGATCTTCGGGTTTACAAAACACAGCAGTACGTACAATACGTTTAAGCTAGATCTTCGGGTTTACAGAACACAGCAGTACGTACAATATGTTTAGGCTAGATCTTCGGGTTTACAGAACACAGCAGTACGTACAACACGTTTATGCTAGATCTTCGGGTTTACAAAACTATATAGGAATTGATCTAGCCAGTCGATTGGGTTTACTCGTAGGGTAACGCAGCATAGTTATTTTTGAGCTCACTGAAATAACTTATTTTAAATAATGATTGGTATTAAAATTCCTTCATAATTATTGAGGTTCACGACATATTTTCATAGTATTTGTAATCATATAAACTGTTAAAATAACTTGTCCGTTCTAGACATGGGGGAATTGATCATACTGTTATGCCTGTGCTTGGAGACGTCTTCTTTGGGCTGATTTCCATCACCAAGTGTTCTTAATGAATGAAGCATGTTTAGCCAACTGTCTTAACAGTTGTTTAATTTATTCAAGAATTCCGTTGTTTGAGGTAAATTGCGCTATCGTGAAATTGTACTCATAAAGCGACACACCTGAATAATAAACTTCATAAATTTGAATTAGTTAGTCCTTCGCCGCTTGACTACTTACTGCATCTTAGTCGAAACTCTACCTTGTGTAATGTTAACAATGTTGTATCTTGAATTTCAGTGAGCTTTTGTTGGAATTTATTCTTAATCGTAGCAGCTTCGAATAAAGAAGGAGTGTTTTCTGGGCTTGGCATCCTCACCACCAGGGGTTTCTGACTACATCCTCACCATCAGGGGTTTCTGACTACATCCTCACCACCAGGGGTTTCTGACTACATCAGTATCCCGGTCGACATGTCTCTGACTACATCAGCACCCTGATCGACATGTTTCTGACTACATCAGTACCATGATCGACATGTTTCTGACTACATCAGTACCCTGATTGACATGTTTCTGACTACATCAGTACCCTGATTGACATGTCTCTGACTACATCAGTACCCTGATCGACATGTTTCTGACTACATCAGTACCCTCATTGACATGTTTCTGACTACACCAGTACCCTGATTGACATGTTTCTGACTACATCAGTACCCTGATTGACATGTCTCTGACTACACCAGTACCCTGATTGACATGTTTCTGACTACATCAGTACCCTGATTGACATGTCTCTGACTACATCAGTACCCTGATTGACATGTTTCTGACTACATCAGTACCCTGATTGACATGTTTCTGACTACATCAGTACCCTGATCGACATGTTTCTGACAACATCAGTACCCTCATTGACATGTTTCTGACTACATCAGTACCCTGATTGACATGTTTCTGACTACATCAGTACCCTGATTGACATGTCTCTGACTACACCAGTACCCTGATTGACATGTTTCTGACTACATCAGTACCCTGATTGACATGTTTCTGACTACATCAGTACCCTGATTGACATGTTTCTGACTACATTAGTACCCTGATTGACATGTTGAAACGTGGAACTTTCAGTCGCGGCGTTAATCAATGACATTGCTCGTTAAGATTTATAGGGCATACGAACTTGAACTTAACTTTAATTGACAGTGGACCCGTCGTCGCTGGGCGGATATGTAATGATGACCATTTCGTGGGAACGCTCGTCGAAGTTTAGGTGTGAGCAAATGATTGAGCGTACATCCATACCTGGCATAACGACAAACTGACTAGTCCACGTCTCAACAGGTTGATCTGCCAGGGGTACATAATACTATTACCACCCCTAGTAACGAGGATGAGTTTGGTGCCCAACAATTTGCTATCGGACATGGCATACTGCAGTTACACATGGTATTAGTCAGAAGCTGCACATGTTTTCACTTTTATGCAGCATCGCTAATACATGTAGCATGTCGGTGTTCTTTGTCCAACTTTGTCAGGATAATGGCTTGCCATGAGGCTAGAATATAATCAATGTCCTCCATTTTTGTCCGCCTTCGCTGGAATAATCAATAGTCCTTTCTCTAATACGCTGGAAATGACACCTGAGTTTCTGTGCGTGCGTGCGTGCGTGTGTGTAAGCACGTAGACCCCGCGCGGTGTGGATTACGCCGCAACATCATAATTCAGGAAAGCTGTGTCGGTCACAGAAACGTCGACAGACTTCCGTTGCCAATGGAGATGCGCCATATTGGTCATAAACTAATTGAATTATTGCACGGTTTATGCCGAACGAATGTACTGTTAAGAGAGTATGGTAATTCTGCTTTTTTTTATAGAGCTGAGGTTTAGACGAAGGGGCATACATGCCAAAGTGTCTGGATGACATACTATATTGCTTAGTGTTTTGGTGTTTCTTCATGATTATGTGTCTACAACGTGATGTAAAGGCCTATATGTCGCCTCCCGTGACAGAAACGCTGCTCTCCTTATTTTCTTATTGTGCAGAAGGGGACACACATTGATTGTTTTTGTATTGGCAACCACTAGATCGTTTTAATGGATTTCTGGAAAATGTTATCTGCGATTCTGTTAAAATTTTCCGAAATGTGTATCCTTATACGAAACATACCCTCAAACCGTAACCTACCCTTATCTTCCACCCAAATAGTAGAAGCATTTTCAAATCTGGCAGCCCATAGTAGAAGCACTACTGTATCGCTGCAGCGCACGGTCGAACATACACTAATAATTGCAATAACTGAACGAAGCTGACTGTGCTGTTCTACATTTCATAGAAATGTCATTAAATCATGTTAATAAAGAAAATGTAGGTCCTACTTCCTATTTGTCAGACTATATCCAGAACGTTCTTTCCCACAACAGGTACGTCACCTAGCGGCGCGCACATGCAACCGTGGACATACGTTGTCGTTTCCAGCGCCGCGGTCAAAGCCTCCATCCGGGACATCATCGAGGCGGAAGAGCGCATCAACTACGAGAGGCGCATGAACGAGCAATGGGTGAAGGAACTGCGCATTCTCAAGGTACGCCACAGGAAACGGCAAAGGCCGGTTTATACGAGCGATTAATTGTCCAATTGGTCGGGCGCCATGGTGTCGCGTAATATTGCGGTGCTCGACTCCGTCGTATAAACACCCTCGTGAGATCAACTAGCGAGACCAATTTGTGGCCTCTATTGTGTCGGTCGAATTGAGGCTGATCTGAGTTTGACTGACAGTCGATGGCAATCGTGAAGAAGTGGCGGATCTGCGACAGAAAGCGGGTGCACCCGTCGTGATCGTTCATCAAAGTTTAAAATCGTGAATGGCGCGAATCAAGATCTAGGTTGCGGTGTCTAGACACGTCGCTCGTTTAAACGCACACATAGTTTAGCTCCGCATTGTCACATGACACGGAGTTGCCCAACTGTAGCATAAACCACTCGTTTAAATCGGCCACAATCGGCACATGTCACTACGTGCACTACTCAAGACGAGTAAAGAGTACATGACATTGAATTGATTAGGCCAACTGTAGCAGTTATTTACGAAAAACCAGAGTTTATTTGAAGCGTTATTATTTTAAAGGTACAGTATGTAACAACTATTGTCATTGATATTGACTGCATCACCCCTCACGTTTCTGCCTCCGTTTAACAAGATAATTTATATATATATATATATATATATATATATATATATATATATATATATATATATATATATATATATATATATATATATATATATATATATATATATTATATATATATATATATATATATTAAATGCGTGTCCCTTCTTTCAAGACTATGCCCACCAAATACGAATAAAACATTAATTTAAATGCACTTGTAGCTTAGACTATTATTTTAAATAATTATTATTGCTACCATTATACATTTCATCAGGTTGAGTGACCCAGAAATAATTATAAAGTTTCGAAAATAATCGATGAATGAAATCGGTCCTTGTAATTGTTTCATTCATAAAAAATATGTGACTTATTTTATATTTATTGTTTATTATTTTAAAATAAACATACTTGTTGTTACGCTTACTGCCGTCCTTACATTGGCTGCCGTTCTCGTTGCCAGACCTCGTGGAGTAAGCCGCACCTGGAAACGGCGCCCTACCTGATCGTCGTCTTAAGGCAGCTGTACGGCTTCAACGCCGACGGAAGCCGCCGGAACCACTACTACAGCGACATCAGTGTCGCCATCAGTGTCGGCATCCTTCTCACTGCCATACAGGTCAGCCTACTTATAACAATAATATTAATAAAATACAGTATGTATATAGCGCCATAATAGTATAATATATATATATATATATATATATATATATATATATATATATATATATATATATATATATATATATATATATATATATATATATATATATATATATATATATATATATATATATATATATATATATATATATATATATATATATATATATATATATATATATATATATATATATATATATATATATATATATATATATATATATATATATATATATATATAAAACAAACACAATATTACAACTAAGTGTATACATGGAATTAACTAGCTAAACTAATACATTATTTTAAGGTATAGATTGGATTAAATAATTAAAATAATAAATACAATTAAATTATATTGAATTCTATGGCGCAGTAAAACAACTTCGCCTTTATGTGTTCTACTGTAATTATTATTCCAAAAGTGAATGCCTGTTGATATCGCAAAATGGCCCAGGATCCATCTCTGAAGGTTCTGTATATTCCCGACTTCGTGCTAAGTATGATCCACTTGTATGTTGTGTACACTATTGATACTATCAGACCTTCCTGGTAATATCAATAGTGTACACAACATACAAGTGGATCCTACTTAGCACGAAACTCTAAGTCAAATTAACTGTTTACACATATTAAATATGCACTACAAAGTTCGTCTGGCCACAACTTAAACGGGGACTTTAGCCCGGACTCTAAGTGATGTATTAGCGCATACATAGAGTTGACCATAATAATAATTCGCCTGTATGGTGTGGTTTATGGAGTAACGAATTTAACTTAATTTTACGATACGGTGGTATTTGTTTATTTAGCCATGAAGTTAATAAACGCAAGTCCGAAGTGTTCGCTATCGATAAAACTCATTGTCAACGTCGTACGTACCGTTGAAACCCACTTCATGTTTTGCCAGTAATCACACCATTTAACAAGATTGAACAAGATTGCCAAAGCAAAGGCCCAGATGGCATGTGGACAAGGAAGCCATTGGCTTATCTAGAGTCCAACAATTTTTTATTTATTTGTAACCCGCCCTCCTGAGATATGTGTCAACCTTGTTTTTAAACATATTTGTCATGGGTCAATAGACGTATGAATTCTGTGATGTGTAGGTCCTACCTCTGTTCTGTTAACCTAACGTTAGATGAGTCGGGTCTGACCTAAAATATGTTGTCGGTCAATCTGACATAGTCACGCTATTAGATATAGTTTTGATCGACTTGTTTTGTATCACTAACCAGAATAAATCTGGTAATCAAACAACAGCAATAGTGTCCACGTTTATCAAGTGGGATTGTGTAACCATAGTGGACGCAGTAGCACTCCGGTACACAATAGGGTAGGGTAGGGCAGTCGTATGCTGGAAAGAATCCTTTCGGTAAATATTGTCTACGGATGATCTAGTTCATTATCTTAGCTACATCCCGTGTGTTGCCATCATTGACGTTCCGGCCTCTCAAAAAGCCACTTCTACGCGTTTGCAATATCATAATTCCTGTATTTGAATATATTTTTGTCATATGCCACCCACAACCGATGCGTGTATACCACTTCTATAATCGTATTAGCATAGTGTACGTATTTACTTATGTTGTATCAGGTTCCCGGGGCTATTGTACATAGTCCAATTTTGGCAAGGACGATTTGTATAATTTTGAAGCTTAATTTTTATGTGAATAGCTTACCGCGTGTTTTGCTTCGCTGCAATCATATTGTAATCAAATGGATACGATGATATGCGGCTCCATATGGCTATCTCTAAATTATTATTTTAGAGTCTAATGGCTAGATAGAGGGGGGGGGTGTTTAGCAATTTCTCGCGTAGTACTTCAGTTTGGGTGCTTTCACCGACGGCTTGGCTGACGTTGATGTATTGCCTGTTGGTCGAGTATGTTTCATTGTCGCGATCACGGTGACGCTACGCGGCGATTATAACGAAAACAAGCACCAATGTCACGGTGTCCTCGTTGTATCGATGTTAACAATAACTGAAGACAAACATGACCTGTCACTCGGCCGTGTGAGTTCAACATGCTTGTCTTGGCTGTGCGAGATCGTATTAAGACGTAAACGTGCACATCGAGATGTCTTCGTTCAGATATCGGAATCACGCGACATAGGGCTTAATTCAATTCGGCAAAATACTGCACACCTGATTACGATTCGGATCTTATGACATGTTCTGAAAACGGTACCATTTACTGTTGTCGTGTCAGCGACCTAGACGGAGTTTTCGACAAATTGTATAGTTTCAACATTTCAAAAATCACCATGGAACATTTCCCCCGTTGTGTCTTCTTGCACGGGGGGGGGTCAACCTGTCTGTCACTGATCTGATTTGGCGGATCTATGTTGATAACCAGTCTCCAGAAAAATATGCCCATCACAAATGTAATCGCACTGTATTTCCTATCGTGAATTCGGAAGTAAAAATATGACGTCCTCTTCTTCAGACGTGCCAAGTCTTCTTCTTTGAGAAGGATATCGTCTTTTTTGTTCAATTTTGACATATATCCTGCTTTTCCTTCTTTTTCAAATAATCCCCCATCTTTTGAACCAACTCCTTAAAGCATGACTCGCAGTGTTACATTTCCTTTAAAATGGCCACACAACTACACACAACTCAGACCTTAATTTTTCAAACATTTCCCTATCGTGCACTGCAATCCTTCCTTTAATTCATATCCAGCCGGAGAATCACCTTCCTCCTAATTCTTTAACTTTGTATCTCTACTTGTTGGTTACAGAACGTTGGCCTGGTGACGGTGACGACAACTCCGATGAACGCCGGCCCCGCACTGCGCGAACTCCTCCAGCGGCCAGCTAACGAGAAGGTCATGTTACTGCTACCAGTTGGGTACGCCGCTGAAGACGCCACTGTTCCGCCACTGAAGAGAAGGCGACTAGACGAATTAATGATATCGGTTTAGCGATTCAACAATTGCGTTAATCGATACAAACATTTAATGTTTGAGATTTTCCGCCATGGTTGATGTGGTTAGGTTAAACTGATGACGGTGTAGTTCGCGCATATTTGCGAAGTGCGTTGTTCGGTTAGTTATTGTTTTACATATGAATATTGTTTTGCATATGAATGTGTTTTAACCTGCATATATTATTTGGTAAACGAACGTGTTGTCTTGTCGATGTACAGTCGAGTGCACAAGAAAAGAAAATGGCGTGTTCTATCGCCAGGAAAATATGTGACCATTGCAGGATTGTGCCTGTTGAAATAAAATAATATATTTGAGCCTACCAAAACCCACGACAGTCAATATCATTCTGATTTGTTCACCGTTAAACTGTTTCCTTCGGAGGTTCTCTCACACCATTTCATTCATACCCTTGGATACAGACGGGTCACATATTTCAGGATCATCTACTCTAACTTCGTCCGGATTGCAGTCGTAACTGCTTAGAAGCTGAATTTGTCCATAAAACGTCGGCAACAGCAGTGGCTCCACCTCATGGATAGTTGCTAGAACTACTCAATAGTGGTCTGGAGGATCACTTCCCTAATGAAAATATACTATGGTATACCATGGTATTACATGGTAAACCATGACATTACATTGTAAACTGTTGTATACCATATTTTACCATGATTTACCTGTTTTAAAACACCATGGTATAACATGGCATTTACCATGGTATATTTTCATAAGGGTATGTAGATGGAAACACCAGCAATACCCCACAGCCACATATGGATACGATTCGTTCATCTTAGACCAAAAGTTTGGCAGGGTACGAGCTTCAAATGCATCACGTGCAGTGGAGTCGTTCACGAACTTCAACACGTCCTCCTGGACGCCGTCTGATAGAGATCGGCATGTTGAAGTGTCCTTCTTTGAAAGTGCCAATTTTTACGTTGTCGACGAAATCAATCACCGTGGTGAACCAGCCATGACTGATTCACCACAGTGATTGAGTTCAGGTGTAAAACGATTTTGTTCAAGCATGCCAGCTTCAAGAGCCACCTTTGTCCGAGAGTTTTTCAACGAATTTTCGAGATTGCACCATGCCGATGCGGTCAAAAAAATAAATTGGTGATCTCATCTTTCTGCGACATCACATTCCCCCGCGAGGGCCAACGGACATCAATGTGGAAGATCAGATTGAACCTCTTTCGCACAAGAGGCAGAAGAGCCTGGTATTGAGGGTGTTTGACTTGATGAGGTTTACTGGCTAGGCACCAACCGCTGAATGATACGAATAAATTAAATGGGAAGTATCTTAACTGGGAAAACTGTAAGTCCTTCGAGAATAGCAATTCATGGACTTGGGTCACGACGTATTCTAAAAACGTTTCATGTTTGCTTGACAGGAATATGCTTTGTGTGAATTTGATAGTATTACAGAAAGACATTTTCTTCTTCGTGTACCAAACAAAGTGACAACATTGTTGCACGTAACCTTCGTTTCAGTCAACAGTCCGCCTACTCATTGGAAAACGGGAATGAGTACACCTACCCCAGGTTGAGAACCTTTATATTAGATCATAGGGTTCTGTACTGCATTAATAAGCTTAGTGGGACGTTTTTGAATGTTGCAACTGGTTTTATAACGCTAAATGGCAGCATGAATTACACACCGGCGCCAATGGAAGACGTCATCAAACTTCCAGGGTGTTCATTCATTGAAAAATACCAATATTTCTTAATGGGTCAGTTTTTTGTAAGTGGTAGCAGCAAATTCTGCAAACCAGAAAAAAGAAATATCACAATATCTTAATTTCTGTACACCCACTCCCCATACTTCTAGTTCAATAGTCATTCTATTTCTGTACGGCCGCTCCCCATACTTCTAGTTCAACAGTTATTCTACGTTAACTGATTACCACAATATATTCATCAGCTCAATAACACTTTTGTAATAATGAGGCTTTGTTTCTGTGTGTAGTTGCACCAGAAGCCCTAAAATTTTGAATAGACTCAAAGTTTTTGTGTTTTGTCCCATCAGATTCTGTTCGTAATCTAGGTGTTGTCTTAGTGGCTTAAATTTTCGCCAGCATATTTATCAAGTATGTAAATCCTGTTTCTATCATATACGTGATCTCCGTCGAATTCGGCGTCATATATCTATATCTACTGCTAAAACAATATTAACGGCATTAATTAATAGCCGCCTTGACTATTGTAATTCACTACTAAATTTGTTTCAGCACACACACTAACTGCGTTCAAAGCTATACTGGACAAATTGTGGTGCGCATACACTTTTGAGCAAAGTGACAACTTCCCACCCATGCGCACAAACTACAGTAAAGACCAGCTAAATGGCTATTAGGCTAAAACTGGAGGAAGAGGATGTATGTATGTATTATGTATGTATAAGAATGACAGCAGAGTGCAGTATGTAGCAAACAATGCTTCGCGGAGCTGCAGAACAGACGCACGGGAACGTTGAACGTTTAGTTTGCTTGCGACGTTTTACGTGCGTATATTAGAAAGCAACGTTTTCATCGGCAAACGGTTTTTATGAGTTTCGAACGTCGATTGTTCTTTGACGTAAATCAAACATATGGCCAATGAAATGCACCGATATCGTTACGTCACGGCGTGGTAACTGGTAGCAATCATTTACAAGCTAGATTTCAAACAAAACGGACCCGTTTTGAACGGGCTGCGAAAATTAGAATGTTAGACGGCGCCGTGACGCGTTATCGTCTACCGGAGACCAAACTCGCGTATCTGTGGACATTACTCACGATGGATCAACATTATAATTGGTAAGTTTAACTAACATTGCCTGTTCTTATGACCTAAATATGTAATGAGTATTTGCACTGCATTTTTGCAGAATCAGTAGAAGTATTAGGCTTAACGAGTTTGGTTTGTTACACGTCTGATACTGAGTTTGGGTTCCTGATGATTTAGGCGCCATGTTAGGCTATGTAGATTTTATTATTGTGGTGTTTAAACTAATATACCACAACAAAGTATACTTATGTTTGTGATATATCTCCTACGAAGTTGTATGATGTTAGAGAATACATTTTAAAGTTGTTTTTGCTGCTGACTAGTTGCTGGCATACGTCACAACGTCGGGTGAACAATCTCCGGGATAGTTTCAAGTCGTGGAATGGACGACACAATCCGGGCGATGATGTCGAACTCTACATGAAGTGAAGACAACCCGAAGCTGTGTATATCTACGGGTTCACAGCGTAAACGGTGCAAGTCCCAGAGTTCCTGGGGTCGACGGAACGTCTCTTTCGCAACTAGGCACTGAGCGTAAACATTATCACGTCGTCTTCAGGCGCAACAGATGATCACACGTCTACCGGAAGTGAGGCGTGAAGGCACTGCACGGTTGGGGTGTCCTACAGTCAAGACTACCCGTCGGGAGGAACGCCCTCTACTCCGAGGTAAGCCTAACACAGCCCTCCGAACTTTGTTAATATAGGCCATATAGGCAGTACTGCGTTTGTGCAAGACTATGCTGTTAATGTTATTAAGATATAGGTAACCGGTAATGTTATTTAAAGAGTCGGTGATTATTTATTTCAGGTGCCTCACGCGTGCTTCCGGTTTGACCGATCGCTGTTGCAGCTGCAAACGACACGACGCGTTGGTAGTAAGGTTCACTTTTATTTCTTTATCCTTTTTAGTTTTGTGACGAGGAGTTTCCCCGGGGGACCGGGGAACCTCCGGGGAGATGCACACGTGTACGGTGTTACCGAGCGTTTATGATTTATCCAGGCGACGACTGCTGTGGACGTGACGACATGTTGCTGATTTTATTTATTAATATTTAATATTTATTATTATTTTATTTTATTTCATGTCACGTTTGTTAATATTAAATTTGTTCAGTGCCTAGTTCGTGTTTGGGAAGATTCGAAGCGCGAGCGAGACGATCGAGGTCTACCGATCGGCAAATGTCACCACCATTGTAACGTTAACGCCGACACGAGTGAACGCCACTCGAAACATCCATCGTTGACACCGATCTAGGCGCTGGTTCGTCAACGTCATCGGAAACATCTACAGTGGCCGCCGATGAACGCACTCGGACGGAGAACGTTACGCGACCGACGCCGATCAAGGCAAAGATCATCTATCGTGGCCGCAGATGAACGGTCTCGGTCGAACTGGCGAACGTCCGCCGACGTCGACGACGATCAAAGCGCTCGTTCGTAGGACGTGGACGAACTCTCTCGGACTCCGAGCGAAATCCGGTCGACGCCGATCGAGGATCGCGCCTAGAAACGTTGGCGTTGAGGCCGTTGAACATTCTATCTTCGACTTCGCCAGAAAACCGTAACTTTGAACATTGAATGCTGCTGGGGAACTTTGGCGTTGACACGAGGGAATATACTCTCTGACGCTGTCGGTAGACAATATGTTGCTATAGTGATTATTGCGTTGGCGTAATTGAACACTAGACCTACGTCACGAGAACGTTATCCGGTGACTCTTTTCGGCGTTGCTCGCGCCTTTAATAAAGTTGTTGTGGTACCTTTATACCAACGCTTCTGTCATACTTTTATTTTATCTCTTTATCAGCATACATAATATGTTACCCTACGAAAACTGGCACATTAAAAACGTTCAATGTATAGACGTTTTAAACTATATGTTCAGTGGCCATCGTGTTTCAACAATCAACATCAACTACTGTCATCCAATTACAAACTCCAAATAATTTTACACATAACACGACATGTCCGATTTATGATTATTGCAATACATTATCTTACAAAAGCACCCCGCGCGTTCACCAGGTTACGGTTGTTATTTCCCAGGAGCCGGATTCACGAAGCGTTCGTACTGGACGAACTCGTCGTGAATAAATGTTTCATTAGAGGTTTGTGCACTCTGAGGAGCATTTCACTAAGACCAAAAGATCATAAGGAAAACTTACTATAACACAGAATCCATTATAGATTTTTAAGAGCTTTTTCAAAATGCGTTTCACTAAGATGCTCATAAAATCTATCGTAAGCTCGAACTTTCCATCATAAGTTTCACAGCGTGCACAATTGGGCAAAATAAATAGAAAAGTTGTTCAAAAGTGGCTGATAATACGATCCATCGAACACGTTTCAGCTACATTTGACTTATTTGCTCACTGACACTGGGTGAAGAGAACAAAATTTAATTAAAAAAGAAGACGCCGCGTCGCAGAGAACACTATTTCTGTGACACACCGGCGACGTGTTGTTTTGACAAGTCAAGTTTTGGCAGTTTTCAAAAACAAAGCTCGCGAAGAGCACCAATAACCTCAACCGAAGTTGTATCATCGAGTATACCAATATGAAGGTTAGGGGTGTACATGTTTTGGTTAGACACAGCTAAACAATTGCTCAAAATTGAATAGCAAACGTTTCGAGAACAACCTTGACCTTCGCGATGGTGTTAAAACAACGCACACGACGACTTAGACGCTATAGACAACAGCCATAATTTAGGAGCTATTCATTGCTCACATTTTGAAAACTTATTTGACTGTAAAAAACTGGATCTCTACGTAAAAGTGGAGTCAAGATAATACACAGTTAGGTAAATTTGACTGTTTATGATGGATAGTTACCGGTGCAGTTTTCGAGCCACGCCAGTTTTCGACCCATTGATATCGCGTTAGAGACGTCACAGCGTCTGTTTACGACAATAACGATATAGTATTGTCTGAGCAAAATATATTTTGATATATAATATAACATGGAAAACCGACTTTGCATGCTTACCAGATATTATTATTGAGCGTCTGCTGACGCGTGTCTCGTTCTTGGCCACGTGACAATAATAGCACTTTTTGTGGTAGATGTATGTCAAGCCAGTCTTGTCATAAAAGCAAGAATAATTAAAATATGTTAAATATACGTTAAACAAAATTACTACATTAACGTTATATATTCAATACAAGTATATGTGTTTTATAAAGCGCTATGTCAAGCCTGGTTGTTATAAAAAGTTGAAATAATTGGAACAAAATGGTAAAATGAAAAAAGATTGTCTGTACGGCTTGCCATAAATATAAGTCGAATTCCGCCGGTTTCCTCGACTCGCGCGACATGGTTTAGATATTCAATATTCAAGTTTTTCACTCAAAACAATAATTTAATAATTTGTTTGCATTGAATAAATGAAGTAGCTGTTGCTGATTTGGTATATCGATCTCTTACACAAAATGTTTTTTCATATATTTTTAAACGGCATATTCTATTAAGTAGGTGGAGAACTACACCAACCAGTGGTGTTTTGCTTTATGAAAGTTTATGAATGGTCTAACCTCATCCTAAGTTACGAGCGTTTTTAAGAGCTTTCTGTGAGCATTTTAATGATTTATTTTTAGTGAAACGCAATTTTCAGTTTCGATCATAGCTAAAAAGCGAAATCAATTTTAAGAGCGACATCGTGCTTAAGAGCGAAATCGTGCTTACGTTAAGAGCGAAATCGTGCTTAAGAGCTCATCAGAATGTTAGTGAAACGGTGCCCTGAGGCTGAGCTGAGCCTGAGGGCCTCTTTGACCGACACCTACCTGTACTAAAGTAAAGGGCCCCCATGTACGTAAATTGCGTCGGAACCGGGGAGGGGCGGCCCCCAATAGTATGTGCGTGCGTGCGTGCGTGCGTGCGTGCGTGCGTGCGTGCGTGCGTGCGTGCGTGCGTGCGTGCGTGCGTGCGTGCGTGCGTGCGTGCGTGCGTGCGTGCGTGCGTGCGTGCGTGCGTGCGTGCGTGCGTGCGTGCGTGCGTGCGTGCGTGCGTGCGTGCGTGCGTGCGTGCGTGCGTGCGTGCGTGCGTGCGTGCGTGCGTGCTCCCATGACCAACTTCGGCCTCTCCCCAATACAAAAGCTTCCGACGCCACTGTATTACATATGCCAATGAAGCCTGTTGCTTGTGGAGGTACGGCAGTCAATGCGGTCTCTCCAAGCTGCGGTTTCTGTGGCCGGAGAGGCCGCAGGAGAGAAATGTCGTTGACCGGCCGCCAAGCCTCCACAACCAACTGGCTTCATCCGCAGCAACTGTGACAGAGACGGCCACTCTAAATTGGCCTTGTCAGTAACGACAATGACGTATCATTGACCGTCATCCAGGGCGAAACACACGAGATAGATAAAAGACCTACCGTGTTGTTCCCTATAGACGCGCAGTGTGCGAGTGTGAAGGCTTGGTGCGCGTCAGTTAGTTCTAAAACGTGGTCCGAATCATGATCTGCCGCTATGTGTGAAATCAACCTCTAAATCAGACTGGTAGCTAATCCGCAGTGTGGCGCCACTGTGAACCACACGAAGAATGTGGGGCGCTCCTAGGGAATGACTCATGAACCATGTCATTGATTGCGGACCAATTTCATAACTGGCGCTTGTTTTGCGTGATGTATTTTATCCAATCTACATGTGTTTCGAATTGTTTTGATGGTGCTAAGTAAACTTAATGTAAGCCCACAGTGAGGTGTTGC
Organism: Lamellibrachia satsuma; assembly: GCA_033239005.1. Lineage (NCBI taxonomy): Eukaryota > Metazoa > Annelida > Polychaeta > Sabellida > Siboglinidae > Lamellibrachia > Lamellibrachia satsuma. The sequence goes on along the minus strand of BSQZ01000037.1, from coordinate 173,894 downwards.
GTTGTTTGTTTTGCACTTAACTATGCAGTTTCAGCGCATCTACCAAACCAAACGTAGGCAAAAATTTTCGCCCCGCTCTTCGTCTCTGGGGCGAAAGGCCTGACGTGCATTTGCTAAAGCGCCATTTTGGCAGTTCCGAAGCCATTTGGCTACGGAACTAATAACTTAAGTTTTAAAACCGATACGCACTAACCGTTTCACATGTGTATTCTGTGACATACAACCGACAATTGGGTGTCAAGAAACTGAAGAAATGTGCTCCAAATAATTACTTATGAGTACTTTTATCGGTGACATAGAAAACATTTCACAATTAGCCGCCATACTGTGCACGTGATGTTGCCTTTGGGTCACATGATCAAACGCGATTTCGTGTAGAATGAGGCCAGAATGGGCCAGCAGCACAGACATAAATAAAACACCCGTTAGTAAGTTAGTAGTTTATAGGGGCATTATTAATGATGTAACTCTATGGCCAGCAGACGGCAATTCTTAGCGTGACATTATATAGATCTATGGAAATCCCGCGTGCTATTCTCGCTCACAACAACATCAGGTTATATACAAACCTTGACAAGCACATGCGTTCTGACAAAAAGGTAATAATTTCACACTTTTACATGGTTATTGTCAGGTAACTTTAGTGATATACATATAAGAATGCATACAGACACGAAAGACGTGTTTATTGCTCTGTTTATGGCGTTTTTGTAAGGTTTCACGTTTCATGAAAATACTTACGTTTCGGCCGAGCGAGATCTTCGCCGTACTAGTAGCAACAGCCAGATAGAAAAACATTGTAGGGCGATTGACTTTGCCTAAACCAAACGACACTCGATCGACACACTACAAAAACGCACGAGACAGACACTGAAAAGGCACGTTCGTTCGCGGTTTTTGTAATTCCAGACAAACAACGTCAGTCCACCAACACTCCCTTCTTTGAGCATCAGTAAATAGACAATTCAAACTCGCACGCTTTGCTGACGGCAAGTGAGCGATAAATAAATAAAAGCTAGTCCTAGTACTTCCACAGGCACCAGTAGTGTTAATAATGTACGTTGCGGCTAAAAACACACTATGAATTGTTTCTAAAGAGTCCGCAGGGTGACGCCCCAGCCGCAGCAGTACTGCTGTCATTTGCGTTTAGCGTGCATTCACTCCTGAAAATCTGTTTTTGCGCACGGTTTCACTTCTCAAAAAGGGGGGTGTGCGTCTATTAGGTAGTGCGCTACTATAGGGAACAACACGGTAGATACACGGTATATAAAGATTCGTTTGTTAACACTTTATTTTATATTCAAACACTCCATGCACATATGCAACAACGCGGGCATTTCGGCGTTACATAATAGACTACAAAAACCGAAAACTACAAGGTAGCGGTCTACTTGTTGAAAGTATGATGGCCGAGGGCTATAGTTGCTGTGTGCCGAATTTGGCAACGCGATGACGCGATACGATGGAGCGATGCGATTGAATAATGGCTAAATGCGATGTAACGATGGAGCGACGCGACGGGGCGATGATAGATTCAGATTCAAATTGTATCCTCTCTAATTTTTATATATTGTTGTGGTATGTCCGCCCTGGTAACAGATCTAATAGCTCACAGGCAACGCATCTCAAAACCTCAAGAGATTAATTTAAAGATAACATTTAAAGATAACATTATAAATAATAAATGGCATTGTTGAAAATACCGTAAGGTACGAGGCTAATTAGATGAGGGACCTCGGAGCAGTATAGAGCCCCATGGGTTCAACGCCCCGGACACCCCGACGTATAGACACGCCTTGACGCTGCACCAACCGGTGTCCCAGTTATGGGCAAACAGCAACCACTGCCTTGTGGACAGCTATTGGATTCAGCCCTAAAAGAAAAATACCCCCACTGCTTTGCAAAACATGCTTTTGTCTTGAAGGAAGGAAACCCTAATACTAAAAGCACGCCTCGCCAGGGTGTCGACGATGGTGAAAACCGGCTATAACTATCGTTGAAGGTGGAAGTGGTAGAAAATATAACTCTGCGGACGCGCACGGAGTACAAGTCTGCGCGATATTGGCGTAAAACGCGTCGTGACGTCACCATTGCCGCTGCGTCACGTAGCTACGCCAAGTGTCCGAAATATGGATGCACACATCGACTTGGAGCAAATCGACCTGAACGAATATTTCCGGCCGCCGAAGCACCTGATATGCCCCGTGTGCCTCGACCTGTTCAAACAGCCGTGCCTTTTCCTCTGTTCCCACACCGTCTGCAAGGAATGCATCGACGGTATCGTGAGCAGCGTCAACAACAGCGTTCCCGGTTTCGACCGCCCGTCTGGCAGCGAGCCGGACGACATCCCCTGTCCCGTGTGCCGTAGCGTCACCAAGGTGGGTGCAGATGAACCCCGCAACGCCAGTTGGCGTTCGGCGACCTGCGTCACTCGGTACAGCAGCACTCCTTGCGATCAAATGTTTCCTCCACGACTAATGTCATACACGATGGCCTTAACGCGTAGGCAACATTATATCAGGATTTGGCAGATTTTAGTTCATGCTCGTTAAATTATGTAACACTGCATGTTCCGACGCACCTCACCTCACCTCATCTATCATCTTCGGGCCCAGCGGCCCATAAGGCTGAAGTGCATATCCTCCAGCTCGCGTCTGGCCTCTTTCCAGTTGTTCCACCCCAGTATGCGTCTTTCATTTTCAACAGTTGATCGCCACGTTGTCTTTGGTGGACCAACATTTCTTTTACCTTCGGGCGTCCAGGTCAACGCCTTCTCCCATTTGCTGTTTTTGTGCATTAGTAGGATATGTCCTACCCATTTGCATCTTCTTAACTTGACCTCGGTGCTGATTGTGTTTAATTTAGTTTTTGTAAGACTATATTGATTAGATACAACGTATGGCCATCTAATTTGCAGGATTCGTCTTAAGCACTTGAAAAAAATGTATCTAACTTTCTGTCGTCGCCTTCGTTTATTTTCCATGTTTCACTTCTTTGCCTCTCCCACTTTTGAAACCTGCTTGTTCATCTCTCAACTTGCTGTTTACCCCATATCTTATTCTGCAACGAATACTCTTCCGAATACTTTACTAGGAACAGATGTCAAAGTAATTCCTCTAAAATTCCCGGACTCTGTAAAATCACCTTTCTTCGGTATTTTAATGATCAGCCCCTGCTTCCATATTTTTTGGCACTTTCTCTTTTAACAAGATTTAACAAGATTGCCATCCCAAACAACAAGTTCCAGATGGCAAAGGGGACAAAGAAGCCATTGGCTTATCGAGAGTCCAACAATTGTCTCATCTATGTGTAGCCCACCCTTATCAAATATCTGCCAATTCTATTTTTAAACATTCACACTACTAGCATTAACACAATCATTTGGCAGTTTGTTCCATTCATTTATCACCATCTGTAAGAAAGAGTACTTTCTCATGTCCAACCTACACTGCTCCTTAACTAATGCTGCTTTGTGTCCTCTGGTTCTACTGCCTTCTTTAAGTTTGAAGAACATATTCCTATTAACATCCTCATAACCGTTCACTATTTTAAATACTTCTATTTGGTCTCCTCTTAGTCTCCTGGTCTCTAGTGTTGTCAAACCACATTGTAATAAGCGACTTGCATAACTAAGGTCTCTCAATTCTGGAATCATTTTGGTTGCTCTTCGTTGTATTCTTTCTAGCTTGTCTATGTCCTTTTTACGATATGGCCTCCATGCTTGAATACAATATTCCAAATGTGGTCTAACTATTGCTTTGTACAGGGGTACAATTAGCTGTTTCTCCTTATACATGATAGTTCTCCTAATTAGCCCTAGAATTTTATTTCCTTTTGGAGCAGCAATCCCACATTGCTCTGAAACTTTCATGTCAGCACTAAATGTTACTCCTAAGTCCTTTTCTTGTGTGGTTCTACCTAGTACAGCATCCCCCATTTTATATTCTTCGTCCATGCTTCCATGCCCTATGTGTATACATTTGCACTTCCCAAAATTGAATAACATTTGCCATTTTTCTGACCATTTACCTAATTTATCTAGATCATCCTGTAAACTTTGTTTATTTGTATCATTTGTAACCTTTTTGAATACTTTTGTGTCATCTGCAAATTTGAGTACTTTGCTAGATATGTCATCTTCTAGATCATTTATATATATTAAAAACAGTACAGGGCCTAATACTGATCCCTGTGGTACCCCACTCAAAACCGATTTCCAGTTTGAAATCTCACCGTCTACTATTACTCTCTGTCTTCCGTGTGTAAGCCACTTTTCTATCCAGTTGATTACATCATTACCTATACCATGGGCTTTTAGTTTAAGTATCAATATTTGGTGTGGCACTTTATCGAAAGATTTCTGAAAATCTAAGTAGACAACATCCACTGGTGACCCGTCATCTACCCACTTTGTAATTTCTTCAAAAAAACACAAGAGATTGGTTAGACATGACCTTGCTTTTAGGAACCCATGTTGAGATGTATTTATTATATTATGCTTTACAAGGAATTCCACCATGTGGTCTCTAATTAATGTTTCGAGTAATTTACATATAACTGATGTTAAACTCACTGGTCTGTAATTTTCTGGCTTGTTCCTCGATTCCTTCTTAAATAGTGGCGTAATGTTTGCTTCTTTCCATTCTGATGGAACTATTCCTTCTTCTAGTGGCAAGTTAAACAATTTTGCAAGTGGTATACTAATTTGCTAAACAATTCCCTTAAGCAGTTTTGGTGGTATCCCATCAATTCCAGGTGATTTATTATCTTTCATCTTCTTAATTTTGTTTGCTATCATTACAGGCGTTACAAATAACTGCCCTAAATGTTCTGATTTATTTCCCTCAAATTTAGTAAATGGAACTGGAACTTGTTCTCAAAATGTTCTGAATAAGTTTACAAGCCATTTCTCTGTTGTATTCATGTCTGCTTTTAATAGCCCTACTGTAATTTCGTTCTTTCCCCCGCTTTCCCGTTTTTCATCTTCCTTAGCGTTGATCTAATGTTTGCTTTTGTTATTGGGTCAGTGCTGATTTCATTTATGATCGGATCTGTCTCCACATATGTTACAGGATCATTCAGGGATAGGTCTATTAAGAATTTCCTCAAAGTGTTCTTTCCATCGTTCCCTTCTGGCCAATCATTTCGTCAATAAATTTCACTGCATTTGTTGTCTTACTTTTGTCATTACTGAGGGTTTTTGCAATATCATACACTTTCATTCTTCCATTACATGCTGCTTCCTCTGCTTCCATGGCAAGGTGGTCGACCCACTTCCTCTTGTTTTGCCTCATGCTCTTCTTCACTTCTTTGTCTTTACACTTATATTTATCCATTTAATTCTGCTTAATCCTGTCTGACTTTGTCTGCTCGATGTTGTTCTTCAGTCGTTTTCTCTCTACTACTAGCTCCCGCGACTCCTTGCTGATCTACGGTTTTTGCCCCTTATTTTTGTACCCCAGTACTTCTTCAGCTGTTTCTTTGCATGCAACCTCAGAGTTCTGCTATTGTTTCTAGTTCGTCTGTTTCATTGTTGTCTTGTAATATATCATATTTGTTCAGTGAGAATTGTGGTTTAATGGCTGGTTGTTGTAACTGAATTATATAAAATTTCTTTTTGATCACCTTGTTCTTTTGTTTTTTTTTTAGTTTCAGCTTGGTGGTTGAGCGCACTAATTGGTGGTCGCTCGCACTGTCTGCTCCTCTCGTGACCCTAGTGTCCATTACTGATGTCCGTTGTTGGCTGCTCACTAACACATCTTTTTCCTTCCTCCTGGGGAAATCCATGCCTGCTTATGTATCAGTTTATGTGGAAAATTATACCTGTTACCACGAGGTTGTGAAGTCCGCAGAAGTCAACGAGTCTTTCTCCGTTGTCATTTCTTTCAGCTACTCCATGGCTTCCTATTATGTTTTCATATCCTTCGTTGTCTTCTCTCCAACTTTAGCATTTAAATCCCCATAACTAATAGCATGTCATGCTTATGAACATTGTCCACAACTGTCTGTAGCTGTTCATAGAAATTGTCTTTATCTTCTAGAGAGGTTTGAATTTTGGAATAATCTTGTTTTTGCATGAAAAAAAATTAAATAACTTGATTTGGATGAAAACATATTTTTGACATTTATTTTTAACATTGCAAATGTTGATCAATTTCGTGCAATGCGTCAGGAAGGTATAGCATGCCATTTTGTAGATATAAACTAATATTATTTTAGCATGGCAATGTTCATTAAAATGCCCATTTGCCCTTACAGTGTCTTTGTCCTTGTGTATGGAGCTGACACATTTTGTCCACCTTTTTTCTTTGTCCCTCACAATATCTCAGTTCGGTAGTGACTCGATCACGGGTTGTGAACGTGTCTGCCTTTGGTGATGAGAATCCAATGTCAAATTCACATACGAAGATTGCATAAAACATGGTGCATGTAACTTTGTTGTTTTCTTCAAGATAATATAGATTGTAAATATTGTACAAATTTCGGACACTTCTTAGTTCAGATGGCAGGTAGACTCATAACACCTCTTGATTTGTTTTCGAAATATCGTTCATTAACCAAATACGTTGAACACAGATTTGAGAGCAGCAATTCTAGTGCAGAACCCTTGAACCAAGAAGATCCATGGCGCAATTGTGGACTACATATTAACATCCGGCAGCTGTTGGATGTTTGGGAGGGGAGAAGTTGAAGGCTGCGAGCATATTGGGGAGGCCTAAGTATACTCGAGCATTCCCACCTAAATGTTGGGGGCCACCCCCAGACCATCTAGTTTCGACATGGTATTACATAGTGCATTATTGTAAACCGAATTATAACCAAAACAAAATCATTACCTAACCATAGACTAATCCGCTTGTAAAACACAACTAAACTTTACGAACTTCCATTTTCCACCAAGGTCGGCCTAATCGGTCAGTTGCCGCGCAACCGCGCGCTGCAAGAGGCGGTCGATCATTGGCGGGAAAACTCGTCGACGAGTCGTCTGCGTTGGCTGCGCACGACGATCTCGCGCTGTGCCGAGCACGGGGAGAAGGCGAATTACTGGTGTCAGAACTGCGATGTTCAACTCTGTATCGTATGCAAGGTGAGCCACGTTCGCGAGACACGGGAACTTGTGATCGTGTTCGATATTTGAATAATTTTATTGGGAAATCTACGTTGGCCAACAGTTCAAAGTATCGCGTTAAAAAGTTTAGCTGTGTGCATTTTTAACAATGCCTTAGCTTCAGAACAATTAGGCCTACCTATATTCTACAGTTACCTTAATTGGCAGTGTCTTTGACGAACGTCCTCAGTTCTCAGTCGCGTATTTGGGGAGGGGGCACTGGGCTTAATTTTGTTGTTGCGCCGCTACATGGTAGTAACGGGTGACTAAGCTTGGCCTCCCCCTTAGTGAAATTCTAGATGCGCCACTGACAGTTCTCCCAACTATGTGTAACAACTTAAACATATGCCACCTGGCTGTCAAGTGTGATGTAGGCCTACAATACCAACAATACAGTACCGGAAAGTTAAAGCACACCACACACCGGAGTACCATTAGATCAAACCAACTTCACCAATCTTTTCGAACGTCTACTAAGCGACCCCGTGCCATTGTCCGACCAGGTGAAGTTTGACCACGACGGTCACGAGTGCGTGGCCATCGACGACTTCGACGCGTACTGCGAGCAGAAGGCCCGCATCGCCAACGAGTGGTTTGACGTGCACGCCAAGGGTGTCGAGCTGGCCAACCATGCCGAGTACCTGGCCGCTCGCTACACGCAGATCTCACAGGCGCACGGGCGCTGGCTCGTCGAGGTGTCAATCTTTCACGTATGTTACGGTTTCTGCCTACAGTTGATTTTCCCCATTTGTGGCCATGTTAACGTTTTGCATGATTATAACAAAACGTGACCATTAAAAAATGCTGAAACTTTTTACCTGCCGCTGTCATCATCCCATCGACATGTTGATCGAGTTTTGTCAAACTAGACAATAACTGTTCTTGCAAAATGCCTGTATGTGCGATGCCCGTCAATGTGTACCAATATGTGCACGAATTACGGCGCACGCGTGTCTAGTGGCAAACAAATCCAAAATATCCTTCCGCCTATTAAAGTCATCTAAACATCCATCATTCCACTCTCAGTAGCTCATACCAGCAAGCCTGGCAATATCCCGGCTCAGATGCACTTATGTCAACCTATATTACGCATGTTTAAAACAACAGTAATTATGCACCGTCCAGCGGCAGGCACAAGATCTACTGCATAAGAAGTTTTCGGCACTCCGATCAGATGTCAACAAGAGGTACTTCCGGTCACTGCGTCCCCTGACCAACGCCAAGAATGCGACCCAGCATCTGTCACAACGCATCCGACGCTACCTAGACGAGGTGTGTCGACTGTTCCAGCAACCAGGCATGCCGCAGCGCGTCCACATCTCGCCCGGCGACGAGAACATAGCGAGCGACGCCGAGAGGGTATGCACGGACCACACTGACTGGTCTTGCTAATACTTATTATCCGTTTATTTGTATATGGGTAAATCTGAAAAGAACGAGACACTTTCGACAAACTGCTGTCACCAGCTGTCTTTGTGGTTATATGTGAAATACATATTTTTTTCACTCCACTGGATAGAAAACATGACGAGGATTTTTTTAATATATGGTTTTCCATAGTTAACTGTAATCAATTCCATAATTACGATCACATCTGCAGTCCCAAATTGTGCTTTATCGCATGTCGCCAACAACCCCATGAAAACATGCGCTGTTCAGACGAATATATTTCGTGGTATTGAATTACCAAATGTGTTTCTTATGTGATATATGTGTAAGGTCGTCTTACAATATCAAGAAATCACAAGCAATGTGGCACACATAGTCTGTGGTCCAGAGTCGCGTGTCGCCAACATCAACGTTTACGTTACACTACTTCGGTTTGATTATTCTCTGACTATAAATTCATTTTATAAGTGGTTGCAAACTCTACGTAATATAAAAAAAATTATATTGAAATAACAATCACAACAAAATACGCCGTTCTCAGGACTACCTTATTAAAGTTTTCAGTTTTAAACTTTAAGTGATGATATAATATATATAATAATATATAAAATACTTATATTGCGCTAAAACCCTCGGGAGACCCAAGCTCGACAGTATCGGTTGAGCAGTTCATTTCTGTATTAAAAAAGGCCGTAATATGCAAATCTATGACTTTGAAACCATATTTTGGTACACACTTCGTAGAATACATGTAGTTTGAAAAAAAAACGTGTACAAATTAAATGTTTACATGTTGACCTGGCAGAACTGTTAAAAGAATTATTGATATTAAAATAAGTTGCTGTTGCTGCTAGTGGCTGCCGCCGCCGCCGCCGCCGCCGCCGCCGCCGCCGCCGCCGCCGCCGCCGCCGCAGCAGCAGCAGCAGCAGCAGCAGCTTGCTGTATTGCTAACATCCTTAATTTTCATCGTTGCTGTTTAATATGTTTAAAAAATCTTTGGCACTTCGTCATGTAGGGGAGACCCAGGCTAGTTTTATACAGGGACAAGTTGTTACAGAGGCGTTTTACGAAAACAGCATGGAGGTACTGTCGACAGTAGTTGGTTGGAAGTCCACCAGCGGACACACTGTCCAAAAATCGGGAGCTAAGAATACGAAATTACTGAGATGTGGACAAAAATGTTTGACCACCTAAAACTTGTTTCGGTATGCTCACATAATATCACTTCACGCAGCCACGTTCTAGGCTTCGTGAATGAAACTAGAAACATGTCTACAATATACTATAAGGGGTTATGCTAAGTAGAAGTTAAATTGAAGTTCAGGATTTATTATCGTCCACGTGCGTTCAACTACAAAACTGTGTTTGGGGCAAGTTGTTACAATTGTATTGGGGCAAGTTGTTTAAAACTGTAACAACGCTCAGACGGCTCGCGCCGATGGCTCAGCCTGCGAGTTGTGTGCTGACAATGACTGAAAGAACAAAATTTAACCACGACTTGTGAACGCTTTATTTCACTTGTTATGCCTAGCGTACTGGTTTATAACCAGTACTGTAAATTATATTAGCGTCAAATTAACAAATATCTCAGAAGGGCGGGTCACGCACAGATGAACGATTGCTGGACTCTCGATAAGTCAATGGCTTCCTTGTCCACTTGACATATGGGTGTTTTGCCTTGGATGGCGATCTAGTTAAATCTTGTTAATTGTTATGGCACAGTCCTATTTGAGCAATTAATAAATATTGCACGATTCATTGAAATGTGGATGTTCGTGCGTGTGCGCGCGTGCGTGTGCGTGCGTGCGCGCGTGCGTGCGTGTAAGTGCGTGTAAGTGCGTACGTGTGTGTATCATTCAACCAAGTAGAAGTCGCATTACATATACATTGCCATTTACTATTTCATACTCCATTCAATAATTTATATTCCATACACAATTGTTTGTTATGTAAGAATCCGGTGAATGAGTCCCCTTTGGTACCTAAAAGTTAAAAACTTAAAATATGAAGCTGTGAACACCTACATTGTTGTGCACACTGTGTATACGAAGTATAAGTGTGTATAATCTAATTAATGTAATAATAGTAACATGTACGAGTGACACTTGCTTTGCGATCCACACGTTCTTTGTTGTAACAACTTGCCCCGCTTACAGGGCACCTGAGAAATTTCACATATCTACCTAACTACAACATGAAATATCAATGGTATGGTACATTTTATTAACACGAATAATAAATTTAATAAATAGATACGTTGACAGAAATAACGCATCTAACAAGCTTTTAACAAAAAGTTACTTTAACTGAAAATTGTAACAACTAGCCCCGGTGTCCCATAGCGTCTATCCTTGAACGCCAAAGTAACATCACAATTTGTTGCCAGGTTTTGCAGATGGTGGACTATAACAAGGTGGCCGAACGCATACGCAACGCGCACGACATGATGGCTGATTCGACTGGTCACCTGGCTCGTTTCGTGCAGTATCTAAAAGACTTCAATCTCGGCGACAAACCGGACCTCACAAAACCAGGAGGCGACGCCATGTCAATCGACCTGGAAGCGCCACCGGGTGGCAGACCAGACGTCGAGGCTGATCTCGCGAGATCGCTCAACGCCGACGATGTAGACGGACGCCGCTCGGCGTCTAGCGGTGACGCGGCGACGCTAGACCGTGTTATTGAGCCACAGGAAGTAGTGCGGCGCAGTCAGCGAGGAACAATGACGCGGCGTTCGCGCCGTCCTTTCCCATTTCACAGTTGACACACCCAGTCTTGTTTTCGTTGCAGTTGTAATGCCGTTTGATGGGTTCGGCTTGGTTTGAGCTTAGTTTGGAATTCAAATCAAATATATGCTAAGCCGGTGTCACGTGGAAGTAGCCTATATGTGTGCCAGTTCTACAATCAGGGTTCACCGCAAACACTTTTTGTATAAAAACCGACACATGTTACCTTTGTGTTTTGAGACGATCGTATATTTGTATTGAGTCTGTGCGTGCGTGCGTGAGTGCGTGCGTGCGTGCGTGCGTGCGTGCGTGTGTGCGTGCGTGCGTGTTTGGTGGCCACTAGATAAGGCACGGACCGTGTATATTTTATGCAGGCAGTCCTTAAGTCACGTGTGTGTATGGTTTTAACGCAGTGATGTAATGCTAAAAAATTGCCAGTACAATGATTATGATATTAATCAAACGAAGATACATATATTATATTTATTAATACATTTTATTCAAAACAAACTACATTCCCTCACTTGTCGGAAACAACTACAAACAGAGGCTGCGCCAAACTTGGATACAAAGATCTACTATTGCGACATTTGAAGAAAAAAGTAAAGACTCGGAGAAGTGGTACACACTTGACCAAGATAGACCGCCCTGGAGAGGAATTGAGACGAGAGAGATGGGGGAGAAGAGATAGACGAGAGAGACGAGACAGACGAAATATGGAATACACTATCATCACCTACTGTTCTACACCTCCCGGTCCCATCAGGGAAATGAAAACCCTGCATGGCGTTCGCACCCTGTAAGGCCACCAAGTTCGTGTATATAGTTCACCCTTTTTGTTTTTATTCGTCTTTTCTTGAACACTTTTTCATCACCTATTTTGTTTCACTGGCTGTCAGCGTCACGCACCGCACCAGTCCCAGTTGAGCTGAGATGAGCTGTTACATGGAGCGACACGTCGAGCAAGCAGTGTGTGTTATAGACATATAAGGTGTGCTGAAACAAATACCATGCAAGTCAAACATTGCACACGAACTACGGTATTGCACACATGGGTCAACCCTGCCTCCACATTATTCCTAATGGTCGATCGTGTTACGCTTCTCAATCATGGTAAACCTTACACAAATTGTCATTTTTAACAAGGTGCATTAGCTGAAGCACCAGCTTCGCACGGATTATTACAGGACATAGAGATAGGAAATGCTAAATTCAAGAACTCCTTGCTGGCTGGTAAATAGGAATAGATCCTTGTGGGACCCCGCAGGTCAGTGGGCGATGTTTGGAATGTTTAGTGTACTCTTTGTGGTATTGGCGGTAGGCAACGAACCACGACAGGCACTGTCCGTGCATGACGACAAGACAATGTTGCCATTGTTTGTCATTGGCGGATCCAGGGATGTCCATCAGGTGCCCAGGCACGCCTTTGTTCCGACATGATTGTTTTCATCGCGTCAGAATTAGTTGTCAGCACCATCACAATAATTACTAGACAACTTTCTCTGGTGTGAGATCATCAAAACCAGCCCAGAGAGATAAATAAAGACGCATATTATCTTTAAAAACATAATATTGACAGAAGCCATCGTGTTGATATCACCCATCTCAACACTGGTGAGAATCACTGTAATTTCAATGTTCTCAACTTTTGGGTTGATGCCTGCGATGTGATGCTGGAGACGAGACGCACTTTGCGACACAACACAAGATGGATTTACAGAACGAACGGATTGCTTTCATTGAGAGCAGACCCAGCTGAAAATCATGTCTGAAATGTGAAATAGGGCCTACAGTGTTTTGTTCCATCAGCGCAGACGAAGTCTGTAATAAATAAAAAATTAACGGCAAACTACACTTGCAATGAAATTCAGCTAGGACTTCCGAAAGATGCAGAATCGTGTACTAAACATGGGAATCGATTTAATCAGTTATAATGTCTTCAGTTTCTTCCTTCAGCGGCAATGGAAGCGCGAAAGTATGACCAAACTGAAAGAGTTGGTGTCCGAGACCAGTCGCACCAATAAGTTGACAGGCACTTGCAGGACACGACGAGTTCATCGCTACGATGCACTGGAGATGTTCGCACTAGAATTTGCAAAAAAACATGATGAATTTGAGAAATATATATAATTTGAGAAATATTTCACATAATATAATCATGCTATGAAAATAAAAAGTATTACTGCGATTTGGTTTCATATGCACATTCTATCGTAGTTTACGCACGCGCACGCGCGCGCGCTCACGCACGCACGCACGCACGCACGGGGATAGCCTCGGTTAGCACGGGGAAGAAGAGATTGTGAGTTCATTTACCGCCAAATCGGCATCCACAGAAGATGATGTTGACGCATGCGGCAGGGGGCGCCACGTCCCTTGGCGCGCTGCGGCGTTGTTCGGCCCGGGAGACTTGAGAGCGAACTGCAGTTGTTACATGGTGCCGTCGTTGTTTACACGTTGTTTATATCAGTTTTACAGCGGCGGTGTCGGCGCTGCGCTGGTCGGATAACATGAGAGATCGTGGCCGGAAGGGACATGAACCTCACTGAGATCCTCCATCGACTCGCGTTCCTCGGAAAGACGAAGGAGCTAGGCGAGTTGCTGCTGAAACTGCGTCTGGAGGGCGTCGGTCGCGCCGTCAACTTCAACGCGGCCGACGACGCTGGCGAGGCGGCGCTCGTGCACTGTGTGCGCGGCGCTCACGAGCTCGGCCGCTCCGAGTCGGACGCCTACCGCACGTGTCTGCGCTTCCTCGCCGACCACGGAGCCTCCACAAACAAGCGGGACGCCCGAGGCCGCACCCCGCTTCACTGGGCCGTCGGGTGCAACTTGCCGCTTCTCGTCGAGGAGCTGCTTACGCTAGGCGCAGACCCGACCGTTGAGGACGACGGCGGACGCGCCGCCGTCCACTTCGGCATACAAGCCAAGGCAACAGACTGCATTGATGTAGTCATAGCGAACGGACCGGCCAAGGTGCGTACGAAGTCACATAATCACTTTAGAAGTTGTTATTTTGGTAGTTTGTTTTATTTCAGCAGCTTCGTGTTATGGATATAGTGACTACAGTGGACTGGGTGTTACGTGTATGACAGTGTATTGCTATTAGTGACGCGTGCGTGTGTGCGCGCGCGCGGGGGTGGGGGTGGGCGGACGTGCGTGTGTGTGAAACGATACAAATTAGTCATGGAGATAGTAAAATCTCATCTTTCTCGCATTCTGCCTCCTCTTCAATCTGTTCTCCTGCATAGTCTCTTTGTTTTTATCTTATTTATTAATTGGTTGTGCAGTGAAGCATGTTATTGTAAACACCACATATAGTAGTAGCAGCACAGATCCAGGAAAATGTTATGATCATATTGATAGTCCTTTTTGATTGTTGTGTGGATATTATGAGTACTCTATCTATTGAGATATAGGTTTAATAGAGAAACATGTTTTCCATATTTTATGCCACATTTTCCAAACATGAGTTAAAACGTAAAATTCAGATAGCACTTTTTGACTGTCTCGCTCATTCTAAAATATATGTAGTGATTGGCCAAAAAAGAAAAATCAGCTGCACATCACACGAGGACTGACTAATATAGTAGATATTCCTACATCCCATAGGTTACATAACTTCATAATATTTTCTGTTCAGTTAATTTCTACTATACCAATTTGTATCACACTCAACTGATACTCTTGAGTCTTGGTTTCTAACATATTTTCCATGTAACAATTAAAAACCAGTAGAGTAGATATGGTGAAGGAAATGAGATTGAGAAGAAATGAGATTGAGAAGCTATTTAAAAAAATTAGTTTGATTGAGTGCCTTGTATTATTATTGGCTGTTCTTATTGTCTTGTGAACAGGGAGGTCCAGTACCTAATGACAGTCTTTCTGAGAAGAGCCACTGCTCTTGTGTAGGCAGTGAACCTGCGCGTGACTCGGCAGAACCAATAATAGCAACGGTGCCTTGAAATACCCTTTGGGGTGTGCCACACCAGTTT
This sequence comes from Lamellibrachia satsuma, assembly GCA_033239005.1. NCBI lineage: Eukaryota > Metazoa > Annelida > Polychaeta > Sabellida > Siboglinidae > Lamellibrachia > Lamellibrachia satsuma. Next base: position 158,679 of record BSQZ01000037.1, on the reverse strand, counting down.
GTTTGTTAAACATTGTCTGTTGCCATTGGTTACGTTAATAATGGATTAGGTTTATCATCAATCCTTTGACGTCATAAGTTAAAGGGAATGACAACAAGGCACTAGCTAAAATGCTTTTTCGGTGTCTACACAAAGTTTAATATTGTATGTACTACATGCCAAAAATAAATTAGAAAAATTTATTTATAGGTAAAATTAGATGTTTAATGCATCTAACTCGCAAAGCACACGTAAAATTTTAAATTAATGAGATGGGCGATCACGCGGTTTTGTGACGTCGTTTGTGACATAGGTTTACATTCAGTCAGTGATTTTTTACAATGCTTCAGTTTAGTTTCACTCACGTTACTATGGCGAGTCTATATATAATGTAACGATTTCGAACTGCTAGCGGCAAGTGATACCGCAGAATCATTTTTGAATTTGGATCTTTAGGAGCAGTTTAGCGATGCCAGTAGCTTTTGACTTCGATCTTGTTTACTTTCTGACCAAACTATGAAAACAACCACGTAGAGCTGCCAAGTTTCTCTTATATTTGTCGTACGCATACACATGTGACGTGATCAAATATCACTCTTACTTCCATATAAAGAAAAAAAATAAACAAAAACTTGCCATCTCCTATGACTAGCTTCACAGAGCTAGGTGTAGAAGATATAGCTAGCTTTGTTTGTGTATTTTGTTATCGTTACATGGAAGTAAGAGTCATATTTGATCATGTGACATGTGTATATGTATGGTAAATATATGAGAGGTTTGGTTGCTCTAGGTGGTCATTTTCATGGTTAGGTCAGAAAGTAAACATCGCAATAGCAGGAGTAATGCTGATGGGTGGTGGTGATTTCAGCCCTTGGTGAATTTGGCCCAACTACCATGTGCATGAATCCGGTCACTTTGGTGATTTCAGTGACTGAGGTGACACACAAGATCTACTCAGTTCTAGTTAGTAATGGATTAACATTCGCCTTAAGTACTTTAAGTACGTTAAAGGGATGCCAAGTTTAACTAGATACTGTTGAAGAACAATGCTTTGTCTGTTTCGTACAGTGAGCAGGTGTGAATAAAAGACCATGCTTCACATTCAAAATGATCTGACGAAAAACACTCTATTCATCAAAGACCAAATGCAGGTGGCTCCGTTGTAATCACAATATAATAATCACTTATCACTGTCATTGCTCTGTATTTGATTTAATTAAAAAAATCTGGGGAGAATTTCCGCTGCTGAAGGGAAATGCATGAAAATCTGGAATATAGAAACAAGATATTATGATAAGTGTAATTAAATTTTTTTTAGTTATTCAACTTTATATAATATTAGTTTTTGCTATAATATATTATATGATATGAATTTTAGGGATACAATGAATTATATAAGTTCTAATGATCATCTTGCTGATTGCGTGTTAAAATGTATTTTATGCGAAAGGAAGTGAAAGCTATAAAGTGGTTACAATGTAAAAATTTCAGGTTAATGTGTAACTAAATCAATTAATAAATGAAAGAATAAATATTATGCTTTATTCACAGTAAGACACAAGCTTCATGTGCTCAATATACAATCGTTTGGGCCAAGATCACTATGTCCATTGTGCTCTGAGGCCAAAGTTACCAGAGTTACGGGCCAAAGAATGCTGTCCGAATTCACCGTGAGACGACATCTTTTTTGGTGTTGTGGAAATGGAAATATACTGTAATATAATATAATTACTTACTTGGTGTACTTACTTTACTCGTATACTTGATTGTGTAGTCTCCTTCAGTCGGTGGCTAGAGATCTCAGTTTCTTCTTGAAGGTGTTCAGAGTAGGAGTTGACACAACATCTTCATGAAGTTTGTCCCAACAATCAATTTCATGATTTGTGAAGAAGTGTTTGCAGATCTCTGTACAGTAGTATGTTTTCCTTAGCCCCTCAGATTGCTACTACATTGATAGAAAAAATGCTCAGGGTTATTCCTATTTAGGCCACTGAGATATTAGTATACCTCACAGAGGTCCGCCTCAAGTCATCTCTGTTCCAAAAGTGGCATTGAAGTTTAATAGCCAAGTTTTTGACCAAACTGCAAGTTTGTTTAGATCATCCATTACAATATTTGAGTGGAATTTTGTGTCATCAGCAAACGTTTTTGGCCGTTGCCTTGACCGAGTCGGGTAGATCATTTATATATAATAAAAATAGTAAAGGCCCTAGAATTTAGCCTTGTGGAACCTCACTTCTCACATTTTTCCATGATGAATGACCATTTCTAAGGTCCACCCTCTGACGTGGAAAAGATTGAATCCATAGCAGCACTTTGTCTTTAATACCATATTGGCTTAGATGTGATGATCTGTCTTGGAGGAAACCCAATTATATATATATATATATATATATATATATATATATATATATATATATATATATATATATATATATATATACTTTCAAGCAGTCGTTGTTTTTATTCCATTTAAAGCAGCAGCTTAGATGTGATGATCTGTCTTGGAGGAAACCCAATTTATGTTGACCTCACTTGACCTATATTTGCATAATATATTTATATGATCGTGACTTGTTTCTCCAGGTTTGATATTTATTTACATTTCCTTCAGAATGAGTTTTACCTATTGAAAAACACAGTTTCTGCATACATGCTATATCATGTTCAATTAAACTAACACTGAACAAACATTAAACAATTGCATAATTTCTTAAAGTTCTTTCTGCTTTAAATGCACTTGGTTTGATAGTTTGTTTGTTTTGACCTGATACAAAAGATCCAGTACAAAGCAGCAACAGTTTGTTGCCATGACAATGCAATCAAAGAGCTCATTAAACTTTAATAAGCCAGAGGTAGCTAGCAGCTTCTTGGCAGACATTGCCTAATGGCCCTCCAGTCGGGACCTAAGACAGTGGCTCAGCTGATGGGCAGCTTAGCTCAGAGGCATCTCCATACAAACATGTAAGTTGTGTTTCTTCTGGCTTCACTGAATAATTCATTGTTCATACAACAGTGATTTATATGATACAGCTCACTTCTAGTTCATACAAAGTTATCATGTAGAAATATATCTCATGAAGCTATAGTTGAAATAGATTCTCATACGTTGTACTTCATTAATAATCAATATTAATTTGTGAGAAGGAGTAGCTTGGCTTGCTGTTGACTTCTATCTCCTGAGGCAAAGATGACGTTTTAGGGAAGACACCTACTGATATCTTCACATTGTGTTACTTCCAGTTTGTGTTTTCCTATAAAAAATATTTCACATCCAACTAGTTGGATGTTATATTGTCCCTTGTATGAAGGCTCTAGGCTAACCAGCATTGCAAGAAGAGATCTACAGGTATTATCACAAATATGCATTCAGTTGTTGGTAGTAGCACAGTTGACAGAAAATAAAGACCCAAATAATTATTATTGCCACTAATTGTTATGAAATAATAAGTTTTAAATAAGGTTTATCTACATATATTTGTCTACATATTGAAAATAAACGCTTGTCACCCCATTTTCATATGGCACTGCTATGTATTTGTGATGATTAAGAATATCAGTCCTATTCTAATAGCTTGAATAATTTGGCAGATGTTCCAAATACTGTGATGACTTCTAAATATGATGACAATGTAAGTTCTTTTAAAAACTGCTATTGCTTTTGGGATATATGTCAGCACTGTCATTCAGATTATGTTTTTTTCATAATCTGTTATAATGATGTTTTAATAGGTCTTATTTGGCCCACTTGTCTTGATAATATCATTTTATGGTGTAACACTGCAGCTGAGTGCATTCCGTATATGTCACATCGTATTACTGTGTGTTAAACTCCTTGATAAGTCAACCATGCATAGCATGATATGTCTGTTCCTGTCTGGATTGCCACTGTCCATACTCTTGTAATGTGAGATTATATCACAAACAGGACGTGTGCAAAAACACTAGTGTGAATGCATTTCACGCCGCCCTGACTTGTCAGATCACCGGAAATAATCAAGAACAATAACATTATTTTCCATTTTGCGCTTGTAAATGCCTCAGCCATTTCAAGTGATTTTTAATGCCTGTCGCTTCCTTCATTGTCATAAATGTCACTGTGATCAATTGTCTTAATAGAACAGTAATGTGCAGTTGCTGCTGCTGGTAGCACAATTACATTATTTAGTGTGTATGTATGATCACTTAATTTGTAAATAAGAAACGAATGTTCTATATGTAGACCTGTGTGTGTATATAGGTGTGATGACGTGTGCGTGCGTGCGTGCGTGCGTGCATGCGTGCCTGCATGCATGTGTGTGTATACAGTGGCATATTTAGGGGGCCATTGGGTCATGCCCCTTTGGCAATTTTGAATTTTTTATGTAACCTGTGGCACCAACACATGATGACAAGGTAAACTAATGGGTGACCAAGCTTGGCCCCTTTGGCCTGCCCCTTTGGCCTGCCCCTTTGGTCTGCCCCTTTGGTCTGTCCCTTTGGCCTGCCCTTAGGTCTGCTCCTTTGGCCTGCTCCTTTGGCCTGCCCCTTTTCGAAAGCCTAGATACACCACTGTGTATATATGTTTACAGGTGTATATATCTGTTGTGCAGGTGTGTGTGGGTGTGTGTGTATATATATATATATATATATATATATATATATATATATATATATATATATATATATGTGCACGTGTATATCTGCGTAGGCGTGTGTGCCTTATTCACCATACCGCTGACAGTGACAGAGGTTGCTTTTGTTGAACGAGTTCCTTGAATCACAGTGCTGATAGCAGGTCTTTACAGTGACATCAAGTGTTTTTTACAAAAAAAATTAATGGTAATTCCTCCCCTTCATGTATAATACCTTCCCATTCCCTTAATTCACACTTACACATGCACACGCACATGCACACGCACACACACACACACATACACACAATAAATTCCTGACTAAATGTGTTTCCGTTGAATCACAGCGTTCTGTGATGCCTGACTAATTACATGCTACAGAAGCATGGCTCATAGAAAGGCTGAGCAAGCCTAGTTCATAGACAGCTAATTGCAGTAAGACACATGAGTAGGAGTCATTGTGTCCAGGCTGAAATGTGTGCCTTTGGCATAAGTCTAGTGCAGCTTGACTAAGGCCAAAGGATAGGGCACCTCATAGACTATTTTTTCAAAATCCACCTGTTCTTCAGTTCAGTAAAATTTGAAAAGATTTGATAAGATTTACGTTTTGTCAAATATAATTATGACAGCATTTGGAATGTAGGGAATGAAATGTATTTAGTTCAGTCAAATTTTTTGCTCTGCCATTTTGTTCTTGCTTGATGTTTTTATTCTGGATTAAAAATCGACATTTCTGAAGCCCAATTAAACATTTTTACTCTGATAACAACATTGTCAACATCATGTAAACTTTTATGTGAGCACAATCAGTATTGTATAAAAAAGTTTAATGCTGAACATTTGACTAATGCATTTTTCATGCTTTCATTTTATAGTGCAGCAAACATGCACTCATACACTCCCCGCACTGTAGTTTTCAAAAATAAAATATGTAGATTGGGTGCATTCAGTATTAAAAATCTACTAGTAAGCCGCAATATTTGATTATTTATAAAGTGCTGCTTTGTGTGGGGTGGGATATTTGTTATATTCAGTTTTACTGTAAAGCTTTATAATTCGTCTAAATTATGACCATTGCTCAAAAATGACAGCTCGACCCTTTTTCCAAAAGATATGCACAGTTTACAACTTATAATTTCTGTATAGGTTGCTGTGAATATTTAAAGACCAAAATAAAAAAATTGTGGAGCCACAAAAATCCCGCTATTTAAGGTGAAAGAAAAGTCATGGTTTTGGGCCTATGCACCTATAAGAGTTACTAAAACAAAACCATTTCCAACTACAATTAAAAATATCACGCCAATGGTTTACTAAGAAAACATTGTCGAACATACAGCATTTTAATTTCATGGCAGATAACCCAACATCATGGGTGTCGTAGTCTGGCAATATTCAATATTCACTCGCCAAAATTAGTTGCGTGTAAGAGGTGCATAATATGTAATTTTGGTAGTCCAGGTTAACATGTCAGCCCCGCAACTAAACTGAGGCGTAACAGGAATATTCCACTTTGAGAACACATTTTGAGAAAACCCATAACTAATCATTTGCAACTACTTAAAGGTAATTGCAAATTATTATTCTTTGACTCTTAGGGGCATTGCCCAAAACCATGACTTTGGATTCGCTTTAAGCTTGGTTAAACCTTATGGAATATGCTTCCTCAAATCTCTGTCGCCAGTTCAGTTTGTCTCTCTTGCTTGCTGTTCAGCTTCTCTGCATGACCAACTTTCCTTTGCCAATAGGCTGAGGGAGGCAAGCCAGGAAATGTATTGCTGTATTCAGAAATCACAGTTAATAGCTATTGATAAAAAAATGGCTCGACAAGGAGTTGGACTAATTTGACTATATATATAAGTGGATTAATCTCATTGTTAGAAGGAGGATTAGCCCAAGTGATACATAGATTAGCCTACTTCAGTTTAGCAACTTTGTAGGTGGAACTATTGAAAATTAGACTTGGAATATAGACAGTTCTAAGTGAACCAAATGATTAACGCTGTTACACAATGGGTTGACAATTGATAGTGATTGATGCTGAGGGCAAGGGGCCATGCACAATTGATGCTGAGGGTAAGGGGCCATGCACAATTGATGCTGAGGGTAAGGGGCCATGCACAATTGATGCTGAGGGTAAGGGGCCGTGCACAGATATCAACATTTACTTATTCATACAAAGCAAACTAAAAGGGGCCCATATTAATTTTTTATGTTGGTCGCTTGCGAAATGTAACCACCGTTGTGTCATGCAGCACTGCGTGCTGTTACGGAACTACATTTGTTTTAAATTGTGTAACCATTCATTGTGTGGCATAGTCTTGCTTATCCAACTCTCGCTCACCTCCGTGAATTCATTGAGAAGAGAGTCTGGCATCAGAGGCGTGGTTTCGTTGTTACCCACTGTCACTACTCCATTTTGTGTAGGCGTTCCCGTGAAGTGCCAGCAGCCAATCAGCATCATTATCGAGATGCTACACAAAAAAATTGTTTTACCTGATTTATCTTTTCAGTTGGACAGTTGTGTCAATATAATAAAAGTTTAAGGTTAATTTAAATTGCATCATATCAACTAAAAAAGTTAACTCTTATTTTCAAAAAAGTCAAATGTCCGGATGACACCATACTTAGCTAATTATGTATGCGCCCAGAATATGGGTGCATACATAATTTCCGTCACAATGAAAACCCCACTCTGCATCCCGGTGAAGATATGTGTGACAAATGGTGACATCACAGCGCAGAGCCTGGGTAACCGAGGCTACGTTCTGTGCTGTACAGTCCGCCATTTTGGAAATTCACAACTTCATGGAAAACAATGATCAGAATGATGCCATGGAATATTATATTACGATGGTTAGTAGCATGTGTTCTGTACATGCACTGGTTCATGACATTGTTACATCGATGTGTTTTTCAATCTGGAAAATTATGAACATTTTAAAGTATTGATTCAGGTGGAGGGGCACGAGAACTAGTACACTTTGTAGGAATAGGCAAATATCGACATTGTGAATGGCCCCTTGGTGATCACATATCACATGATATCATGGAATCACATTTGAAGTTGAGGGTATTGTCCCAGTCTCCCTGTACCCGTGGAAATTATAGGTTTGGGAATTAATACCAAGAAGGATCTGTAGGCAAAATTGATTGACATCCTACAAGATATCGGTAAATAATATTACTAATTAATGATCTGTCCTGAAGGTATTGTGTCCATCTTATGGAATTCTATGTTGCATGATACTTGATGAGACTGGGATTTATGCACTAGTGTTTGGTAAATTGGGTGCACAGCAATGACATTTAGCTGACATTTTACTAGATGTCATTGTGAATAAACAATTCAATAAGGAGTCTTACTGCACCTAGTGATTAGCTAGAGTCATTTGACTTGTTTAATGTGTTCATTTGATTAATCTGTTCATCCAACATAAAAGAACCCAGCGACATGTGGATTGCATATTAAATAAGATTTTAAAAAGCTTTCTGCATTGATGAAATGAGTAGATTAAGTGTTTCCGGGTACAAGTAATGGCAATAGTACCAGTTACTCACTACTTGTGTGTCAACAGAGGCATCATTAAGTGTATGGGCTGTTTAGAAATTGATGGATAGCAGATTTGGGATAGTTTTAATTATCACTGATGTGATGGCAATTTCACACTGAATGTCAGTTAATTATTTATTTTGTATATGTATATATATATATATATATATATACATATATATATATATAAATATATATATATATATTTATATATATATATACATACACACATACATACATACATATACGTACATACACATACACACACATAAATACACATACATATATACATACATATATATATATATATATATATATATTAACTAACACATTTATATTTTAAATGTATTTATATTTGTTACCATATATATATATATATATATATATATATATATATATATATATATATATATATATATATTTTTACTAATGTATTTTTTTTACTTATTTAGATTTTTAGCTTATTTATTTAATGCATATTTGGGTTTATTCATATTCTTTTTCATTAATTGATGTTCAATGTGCTGTGAAGGAAGAACAGGAGGCCAATTCCAAGGAGACAGAAATTATATGCTACCTGATAGTTGGAAAACTAATATTGATCTAATCCCATGTGTTGCCGAAACAAGCTGTATGTTGTAGTCAACAAAATGTTGTTGTCCTATAGACTAGTAGATACTGGGGATGGACGGCAGATGCCATATATGCATTTGTTGGTTCTATCCCAGAAATTAAAGGACAGTAACCATTTAGAGGTTGTGGGATGTTCATCTTTCTAGATGATCTTATAATGATAATAATACAAGAACTTATATCGCACTTAGATTCTCAAAACCTGAGTTTAGAGGCACATCAACATAAAAGGGTTCGGCAATCTTGAAATCCGTGTACAACGTTAACATTGTCAATGGATGGATGAATATGCTAGGAAGCTGAAGAGGGATTGCACAGTTATAAAGATAAGTCTACAGGTGACAAGATTGTTTCCTGCTGACCTACCAGGTAACACTAATAGTATTGTTCATTTCAGCTAATCGAGTTGCCAAATCAGTTTGGAGTGCCACCATTGGTGTATGCCGTCAAGCTTGGTGAGGCAGACATATGTCAGCATCTGCTGAAGCTCGGTGCCAAAGTGGACGTGCAAGAACGTAAGAATGCACAGCGCACACCATTGCATCATGCGATCTACTCGGACAGACTTGATATCTTCAACCTGCTCATAGAGTAAGTGGCACTTCACTCGGGGTCTGAAATCTGAATGTTTTTCCAGAGTCCAGATGGAAGAAGAGGTAAGCTAAAAAAAAATTTTACCAGTGTATTTTGTACAAAACAAAAATATGTCAATTTTTTTACAAAACAAATAGACTCTTCATAAGCCAGTGGCTTCCTTGCCCACTCTCCATCTGATTTTTTTGCTTTACATGACAATCATGTTAAAAAAAATTCAGAAACGTGGATGAAATCCAAAGGGAATGGGGGAATGTGGACGGGGGGAAGCGAGAGTGTCCTGGGCTGGTTCCAATGTTATGTGGTTCCACTGTTATTGGAGAGAAGGGTTGCCTTGTGACATTTTGTAAGTACCTCGCACAAAACTACTAGAAATTGCCATTCATTGATATATTCATGATTTCATCAATGCAAAACTGGTTCAAAGTTTATCTTTATCTTCATATCTGTTGTCATTATCTTGAAAGGGCAAACATTGGAATAACATAGATGCATGTGTTGTGCTTTCGTACTTATTATTAGGTGGCAGCACGATTGCGGTGAGACTCTGGACTGTGGTGACGCTTCCTTCTGTAGAAGTGTACGGTCGTTGGTACAGTATTCAGTCTGTCTGTATCAGTGGGGTGTATTTATCTTGGCAATAAGGGGCATGTATCTACTTGGTAATAAGGGCGCGCACATCTCAAATGGAAGCACACCCTTCCTTGACACAACACAGCATCCCAACCTCGAGGTCTTTCAAGATCATCTGCGCTTCACTCAGACTACCGTATAACTCATCTATCTTGCATCTTAGCTCAACCTCCAACTCACCTAGGTCTGTCACATCGAATGCCAACACTTGACACTTGCCCAATGGTACGGTGACATATGGGTACTGGAGAGATGAACAGGTGAGACTGTTTGCTCGATCCCAGTGACATCAGATGATATCGTTTGCTTGAGCTCTTGTTTGATCATCATCTGTTCTGGATGTGCTTTGGACTTGTTTACATTTTCCTGATGTAACGAGAGACCACTTGGGGGGGTCATCTTTCTCTCAAACTAGTTCACGTTTCACGCCGACCGGAGTGTATTTGTGAACTAGTCCAACTTTCTCGACTGGAGGGTTTGGGCATGTTTTGGGCATGTTTCCATTTTCACGATGCAATGCGGGATCATCTAGAGGTTGCATGTGGTGTGCATTTCTCTAACTAGTTCACATTTTACACACAAGCCTTGCTTGGAGATTTCATCACAGAATCACCAGCAGAAATACCCTGCTTGCGGCGCCAATAATGTGCTTTCATACTTACTATTAGGTGGCAGCACAATCAGGGTAAGACCTTGGACTGTGACGGCACTTCGTTCGGTAGAGGTGTGCAGTCGTCGGTCCAGTATTCAGTATGTCTGTCTGCATCAGTGGGGCGTATTTATCTTGGCAATAAGGGCATGTATCTACTTGGTAATAAGGGCACGTATCTACTTGGTAATAAGGGCATGTATCTACTTGGCAATAAGGGTGCACACATCTCAAATGGAAATGTCACAATTGGAAAAACGATGGGATTCAGGTTAGCTGGAAAAGGCATATGACTAGCTGGGTGGAACATCAGTCATGTATCAAATAAAATGCATGAACTGAAAGGGGTTCTTCAGGTGGACCCCCCCAATAGATGTTCTCGGCATATCAGAAACGTTCCTTACATCGAACAACCATGATGTAAGAATTAGGATTGGCGGTTGCCATCAGTCGGAAAGACGTGATCGCAGTAGAAAGCGAGGAGGAGTACTGCTCGCATATGTTTCGACAGCGTCATGATCTCGGATGCGATGACCTAGAATTACTATGGACTGAACTCATGCCACCCAGAAGCCCGTCTGTTCTTATGTGTTTTATTTACAGACCCCCTAAAACTATGCTACAAACAGATTGAGAAATTGTCTCGAATATTGAAAACTCACTACATCTGGGATCTGACATCTATGTCCTGGGAGGTGGGAATATGGATTTGATGAAAGGCACAAACTACGCGTTATATAATGACTTGGTCATGTTGGGACTAGACCAACTGATATGTGAAGTTTCACACCCGGAATCAAATTCGTGTCTCGATCACATGTATGTAATCAACCCTTCAAATGTGCTGACATCTTCTGTGGCATCCATCGGCCTTTCAGATCACCAGTGACTGTTGTTAGAAAACCATCCACTATCGTGATTTTAAAAACTTTGATTAACAGCGGTTTATAGCTGACCATTGCCCCTAGAATTTTTGTTTTTGCAATGCAGTTGTAATGACACATTTTACGTAGGTATTTATTTATGTTTTATTTTGTTTATATATTGTTTTGATGTGTATATTTTATCTTTGTTATATAACTGTGTACGTAAGAGTGGATGTGATTGGTGGCCCATTGAAGATCACGCGATAAATGTGACATAGTCACCATCGTGAAATAAAGCTATTACTACTACAGCTAGAGGGAGAGGAACAGATCTTTTGCATGATACAAACACTTTCCGTAATTGATTAGGTTGTGGCAACTGAGAGTGGGTATAACAAATGAGGTAATCAAACAATGCATGTTTAGTGATGCATGGACAGAGACTGAGCATAGATTGAGGGTGTATCTGTTTGTCTGTGTTTTCCTTGGTCGCTATGGCAATTGTCTGATTGATTAGAAACGGTAATAGTTCACTTCTGGCATATGACAATGTAACTAAGTCAGCAACAAACATGATCAAAACCTGACCTTAGGTGTTGGGTGGGCGGGACGCTTGTGGCTTCACATATAATGGAGAATAAAACTTTATTATCAAAATATGAAGTCAGGCTTGAATCTTGATTGATTTAGATTTAACAAGATTTGCCATCCAAGCCAAAGGCCCAGATGGCAAGTGGACAAGGAAGCCATTGGCTTATCGAGAATCCAACAATGTTCACCTACTTATAACCCGCCCTCCTGAGATATGTGTCAACCTTGTTTTTAAACATATTCATGCTGCTAGCAGTTACACACTCTGTAGACAATTTGTTCCATTCATTTATTGTCCTCTGTGCGAACGAGTGCTTCCTGATGTCCAATCTACATTGATCCTTTACTAATTTTACCTCATGTTCTCTAGTTCTGCTATCCTTCTTGAGTGAGAAAAACATATTTCTATCAATATTTTCATACCCATTCAATATCTTAAAAACTTCAATCTGATCTCCTCTTAACCTCCTTGTCGCCTTTCATAGATACACACTGACTTAGTGTTGGGTTCATGTTGTCTGTGTGAAATAACTTATATTCAGTTGTCACAAAGAATGTGATATCTTTCTAACATAATAACTACGTAGACGCAGTTATAAAAAAAATGTGGTGAAGAGTTTGCTCAAATGTCACATTTCTGTGAGAACGAAAAAGACAATCAGTACTAATAAAGAATTGCTGAATTGCTCTGAGCATGATGACCAATCTGACATCGAGAAAGGTGTTTACATTTGGACATGGCAGACCATGTATGTTTATAGCAAATGGCAAATCATACATTTATCGTTCAGCTTGACCAGGTGGATGGTAATAGGTCAGTGGAGTCCATTTCAGCTCAAGACAGCTTTATGGTCAGCCGTATAAGCCACAGTTTGTGTGCTAACAATTATAAGGAGATCAATGCAGGAGAACCATGTCATCGGCCGGTTATTGCATGTTATAAATGATGTAAAGACTTCTAGTTAATTTCTCTGGTATCCAGTGTTCGTGCTGGACCCAGTCCACATGAGACTTGCCACAGTGACTGCTAGCTGGTCTTGTAATCACTGGGTTAGCCACAGTGACTGCTAGCTGGTCTTGTAATCACTGGGTTAGCCACAGTGACTGCTAGCTGGTCTTGTAGTCGCTGGGTTAGCCATAGTGACTGCTTGTAGGTCTTGTAGTCGCTGGGTTAGCCACAGTGACTGCTAGCTGGTCTTGTAGTCGCTGGGTTAGCCACAGTGACTGCTAGCTGGTCTTGTAGTCGCTGGGTTAGCCACAGTGACTGCTAGTAGGTCTTGTAGTCGCTGGGTTAGCCACAGTGACTGCTAGCTGGTCTTGTAGTCGCTGGGTTAGCCATAGTGACTGCTAGTAGGTCTTGTAGTCACTGGGTTAGCCATAGTAACTGCTAGCTGGTCTTGTAGTCGCTGGGTTAGCCACAGTGACTGCTAGCTGGTCTTGTAGTCGCTGGGTTAGCCATAGTGACTGCTAGTAGGTCTTGTAGTCACTGGGTTAGCCATAGTAACTGCTAGCTGGTCTTGTAGTCACTGGGTTAGCCATAGTGACTGCTAGTAGGTCTTGTAGTCGCTGGGTTAGCCATAGTGACTGGTAGTAGGTCTTGTAGTCACTGGGTTAGCCACAGTGACTGCTAGCTGGTCTTGTAGTCGCTGGGTTAGCCATAGTGACTGCTAGTAGGTCTTGTAGTCGCTGGGTTAGCCATAGTAACTGCTAGTAGGTCTTGTAGTCACTGGGTTAGCCACAGTAACTGCTAGCTGGTCTTGTAGTCGCTGGGTTAGCCATAGTCACTGCTAGTAGGTCTTGTAGCCTCTGGGTTAGCCACAGTGACTGCTAGCTGGTTTTGTAGTCGCTGGGTTAGCCACAGTAACTGCTAGTAGGTCTTGTAGTCACTGGGTTAGCCATAGTCACTGCTAGTAGGTCTTGTAGTCACTGGGTTAGCCATAGTAACTGCTAGTAGGTCTTGTAGTCACTGGGTTAGCCATAGTGACTGCTAGTAGGTCTTGTAGTCACTGGGTTAGCCATAGTAACTGCTAGTAGGTCTTGTAGTTGCTGGGTTAGCCATAGTGACTGTTAGTAGGTCTTGTAGTCGCTGGGTTAGCCACAGTGACTGCTAGTAGGTCTTGTAGTCACTGGGTTAGCCATAGTGACTGCTAGTAGGTCTTGTAGTCACTGGGTTAGCTATAGTGACTGCTAGTAGGTCTTGTAGTCACTGGGTTAGCCATAGTGACTGCTAGTAGGTCTTGTAGTCACTGGGTTAGCCATAGTAACTGTTAGTAGGTCTTGTAGTCACTGGGTTAGCTATAGTAACTGTTAGTAGGTCTTGTAGTCACTGGGTTAGCCATAGTAACTGTTAGTAGGTCTTGTAGTCACTGGGTTAGCCATAGTAACTGCTAGTAGGTCTTGTAGTCGCTGGGTTAGCCATAGTAACTGTTAGTAGGTCTTGTAGTCGCTGGGTTAGCCATAGTAACTGTTAGTAGGTCTTGTAGTCGCTGGGTTAGCCATAGTGACTGTTAGTAGGTCTTGTAGTCGCTGGGTTAGCTATAGTGACTGTTAGTAGGTCTTGTAGTCGCTGGGTTAGCCATAGTGACTGTTAGTAGGTCTTGTAGTCGCTGGGTTAGCCATAGTGACTGCTAGTAGGTCTTGTAGTCGCTGGGTTAGCCATAGTGACTGCTAGTAGGTCTTGTAGTCGCTGGGTTAGCCATAGTGACTGCTAGTAGGTCTTGTAGTCGCTGGGTTAGCCATAGTGACTGTTAGTAGGTCTTGTAGTCGCTGGGTTAGCCATAGTGACTGCTAGTAGGTCTTGTAGTCGCTGGGTTAGCTATAGTGACTGTTAGTAGGTCTTGTAGTCGCTGGGTTAGCCATAGTGACTGCTAGTAGGTCTTGTAGTCGCTGGGTTAGCCATAGTGACTGTTAGTAGGTCTTGTAGTCGCTGGGTTAGCCATAGTGACTGCTAGTAGGTCTTGTAGTCGCTGGGTTAGCTATAGTGACTGTTAGTAGGTCTTGTAGTCGCTGGGTTAGCCATAGTGACTGCTAGTAGGTCTTGTAGTCGCTGGGTTAGCTATAGTGACTGTTAGTAGGTCTTGTAGTCGCTGGGTTAGCCACAGTGACTGCTAGTAGGTCTTGTAGTCGCTGGGTTAGCTATAGTGACTGCTAGTAGGTCTTGTAGTCGCTGGGTTAGCCACAGTGACTGCTAGTAGGTCTTGTAGTCGCTGGGTTAGCCATAGTAACTGTTAGTAGGTCTTGTAGTCACTGGGTTAGCCACAGTGACTGTTAGTAGGTCTTGTAGTCACTGGGTTAGCCATAGTAACTGTTAGTAGGTCTTGTAGTCACTGGGTTAGCCATAGTGACTGTTAGTAGGTCTTGTAGTCACTGGGTTAGCCATAGTAACTGCTAGTAGGTCTTGTAGTCACTGGGTTAGCCATAGTAACTGCTAGTAGGTCTTGTAGTCACTGGGTTAGCCATAGTGACTGCTAGTAGGTCTTGTAGTCACTGGGTTAGCCATAGTGACTGCTAGTAGGTCTTGTAGTCGCTGAGTTAGCCATAGTGACTGCTAGTAGGTCTTGTAGTCGCTGGGTTAGCCATAGTAACTGTTAGTAGGTCTTGTAGTCGCTGGGTTAGCCATAGTAACTGCTAGTAGGTCTTGTAGTCACTGGGTTAGCCATAGTGACTGTTAGTAGGTCTTGTAGTCGCTGGGTTAGCCATAGTGACTGTTAGTAGGTCTTGTAGTCACTGGGTTAGCCATAGTGACTGTTAGTAGGTCTTGTAGTCGCTGGGTTAGCCATAGTGACTGCTAGTAGGTCTTGTAGTCGCTGGGTTAGCCATAGTGACTGTTAGTAGGTCTTGTAGTCACTGGGTTAGCCATAGTGACTGCTAGTAGGTCTTGTAGTCACTGGGTTAGCCATAGTAACTGCTAGTAGGTCTTGTAGTCACTGGGTTAGCCATAGTGACTGCTAGTAGGTCTTGTAGTCGCTGGGTTAGCCATAGTAACTGCTAGTAGGTCTTGTAGTCACTGGGTTAGCCATAGTGACTGCTAGTAGGTCTTGTAGTCACTGGGTTAGCCATAGTAACTGCTAGTAGGTCTTGTAGTCGCTGGGTTAGCCATAGTAACTGTTAGTAGGTCTTGTAGTCACTGGGTTAGCCACAGTGACTGTTAGTAGGTCTTGTAGTCGCTGGGTTAGCCACAGTAACTGTTAGTAGGTCTTGTAGTCACTGGGTTAGCCACAGTGACTGTTAGTAGGTCTTGTAGTCACTGGGTTAGCCACAGTAACTGCTAGTAGGTCTTGTAGTCACTGGGTTAGCCACAGTGACTGTTAGTAGGTCTTGTAGTCACTGGGTTAGCCACAGTAACTGTTAGTAGGTCTTGTAGTCACTGGGTTAGCCACAGTGACTGTTAGTAGGTCTTGTAGTCACTGGGTTAGCCACAGTAACTGCTAGTAGGTCTTGTAGTCGCTGGGTTAGCCACAGTGACTGCTAGTAGGTCTTGTAGTCACTGGGTTAGCCACAGTGACTGCTAGTAGGTCTTGTAGTCGCTGGGTTAGCCACAGTGACTGCTAGTAGGTCTTGTAGTCACTGGGTTAGCCACAGTGACTGTTAGTAGGTCTTGTAGTCGCTGGGTTAGCCACAGTGACTGTTAGTAGGTCTTGTAGTCGCTGGGTTAGCCATAGTAACTGCTAGTAGGTCTTGTAGTCGCTGGGTTAGCCATAGTGACTGTTAGTAGGTCTTGTAGTCACTGGGTTAGCCATAGTAACTGTTAGTAGGTCTTGTAGTCGCTGGGTTAGCCACAGTGACTGTTAGTAGGTCTTGTAGTCACTGGGTTAGCCATAGTAACTGTTAGTAGGTCTTGTAGTCGCTGGGTTAGCCACAGTGACTGTTAGTAGGTCTTGTAGTCACTGGGTTAGCCATAGTAACTGTTAGTAGGTCTTGTAGTCGCTGGGTTAGCCACAGTGACTGTTAGTAGGTCTTGTAGTCACTGGGTTAGCCATAGTAACTGTTAGTAGGTCTTGTAGTCGCTGGGTTAGCCATAGTGACTGTTAGTAGGTCTTGTAGTCGCTGGGTTAGCCATAGTAACTGTTAGTAGGTCTTGTAGTCGCTGGGTTAGCTATAGTGACTGTTAGTAGGTCTTGTAGTCGCTGGGTTAGCCATAGTAACTGTTAGTAGGTCTTGTAGTCGCTGGGTTAGCTATAGTGACTGTTAGTAGGTCTTGTAGTCGCTGGGTTAGCTATATTAACTGTTAGTAGGTCTTGTAGTCGCTGGGTTAGCTATAGTAACTGTTAGTAGGTCTTGTAGTCACTGGGTTAGCTATAGTAACTGTTAGTAGGTCTTGTAGTCTTGTAGTCACTGGGTTAGCTATAGTGACTGTTAGTAGGTCTTGTAGTCACTGGGTTAGCCATAGTAACTGCTAGTAGGTCTTGTAGTCGCTGGGTTAGCCATAGTGACTGTCAGTAGGTCTTGTAGTCACTGGGTTAGCCATAGTAACTGCTAGTAGGTCTTGTAGTCGCTGGGTTAGCCACAGTGACTGCTAGTAGGTCTTGTAGTCGCTGGGTTAGCTATAGTGACTGTTAGTAGGTCTTGTAGTCGCTGGGTTAGCCATAGTGACTGCTAGTAGGTCTTGTTATCGCTGGGTTAGCCATAGTGACTGCTAGTAGGTCTTGTAGTCACTGGGTTAGCTATAGTGACTGCTAGTAGGTCTTGTAGTCGCTGGGTTAGCCATAGTGACTGCTAGTAGGTCTTGTAGTCACTGGGTTAGCCACAGTGACTGCTAGTAGGTCTTGTAGTCGCTGGGTTAGCCATAGTGACTGCTAGTATGTATTGTAGTCGCTGGGTTAGCGACAGTGACTGCTAGCTGGTCTTGTAGTCGCTGAGTTAGCCATAGTGACTGCTAGTAGGTCTTGTAGTCATTGGGTTAGCCACAGTGACTGCTAGTAGGTCTTGTCGCTGGGTTAGCTATAGTGACAGCTAGTAGGTCTTGTAGTCGCTGGGTTAGCTATAGTGACTGTTAGTAGGTCTTGTAGTCACTGGGTTAGCCATAGTAACTGCTAGTAGGTCTTGTAGTCGCTGGGTTAGCCACAGTAACTGCTAGTAGGTCTTGTCGCTGGGTTAGCCATAGTGACTGCTAGTAGGTCTTGTAGTCGCTGGGTTAGCCACAGTAACTGCTAGTAGGTCTTGTTGCTGGGTTAGCTATAGTGACAGCTAGTAGGTCTTGTAGTCGCTGGGTTAGCCACAGTAACTGCTAGTAGGTCTTGTCGCTGGGTTAGTCATAGTGACAGCTAGTAGGTCTTGTAGTCGCTGGGTTAGCCATAGTCACTGCTAGTAGGTCTTGTAGTCGCTGGGTTAGACATGCGGTTTATTATATAGCAATGGTACACAATCCAATGTAGTTCTTGAAAAGAGGAAACATTTTAACCCCTTGACTTATCTTCAAGGTACACAAATATAGTTTGGGAGGAAAATAAGGCTGGTCGTACTGTTAGATTAATGGTTTTTGAGAACCTCTTTGGTCAGGATTCATTCCCGTTTCATTCAGTTCAGTCAGCTGGTGTTTTCTCATTGTAAACCATTTTCTGAAAATAATGCTTTTTTTCACATTATTGAAATTCTGTCAGCATTTAATGTACCAACAAAGATTGACACATTGTATATTTTGATATATAGTGTTATTTTTACTGCAGAGTATTTACCATATTGTTACAGCTGCTAGTCTAAATATCTGCACCAGAAAGGCCCAGTGGGGGTACTCCCTATTCTGAGGTATACATGTATGTGCTGCGCAAATGCCCCTGTTTTTGGCCATTTTTCTCTCTCTGTCCGAAGATAAAATATAAATTTTCTCTCTTTGTGCCCAAATTAAACCTGATAATTCTCTCTTTCATTGAAGAGGAAATTTCCCAATGAAAACGTTCCGCCCGGGCTTACCTTACACTTGTAGATATCAGATAAATTGTTCAATAATTCTCTCTTGGTGACCATAAATTTCTTGATTTCTCTCTCTCTCTCTCTCTCTCTCTCTCTCTCTCTCTCTCTCTCTCTCTCTCTCTCTCTCTCTCTCTCTCTCTCTCGGCAGAAAGGTCAGCCTGTAAATGAAGCACATGTACACTGACACATGTACACTGGCACATGTACACTGACACATGTACACTGGCACTATGGCAACTAGTAACTACATTATTTCACAGGAAACAGCACATTGGTGATAGTTTTTATTATGGCTTTATTGTAGAAAGTATCTTGGTCAGTTTCGGTGGATAGATTAAGTAACTGAGTATCAGAACCAAATGTTGTTGATACAAAAACGATGTGGCACTTCAGGAGCGTAGAGCTACAGATTAATTGCTAATTGCTGTGGCACATTAGCAAATTTATTGTGGCATCCATTATTTACAAAGTATTATTAATAACATTGTTGCAGACCATACTGCCACCAGACTTTTGGTCAATTACATTATATTAATTCCAATTCCACACCAACTAAAAATACCAATTCCAAATGTAATTACAAGATATCAAAAAAAAAATGTGTGTGAGTATAGCAACCATATACATAGTCAATGCCAAAAAATAACATCTGTGTTAAAGCAGCTTTGTTTAATTTCAGCATATTGTGGTACATAAAAGCAAATATAATATACATAAGATGTTTTATTTTATTGATTATCTATAATTATGAATATTTTGAGTTAAAACATTACATGATGTAATTGAAACAGTAATTTAAAAGTAATTAAAAATACCAATAAATTTTCACCAATTTCAATTACTTTTAAAAACACCAATTCCAGTTACAGTTCCCCAGTTGCATGGAATTGAAATTGGTGTTTCAGTTCCAGTTACAATGTAATTGAACCCAAGTCTGACTGCCAACTGGTGGACTGGTGGTCTAGCAAGTGAAATAATTCTGATGAAAATTGTAGCTCCGACAATAGTCATCGAAATGTCAAGTGAGTTGAATTTGGTGTTGAAAGAAGAATTATTCTCCATATACTGTGTTTTGATTAGCAAGTGGGCTAAACATATCTAACTGTAATTCCTAACCTTAATCCATGGTCGGCTATTTATATAAGAGATCTGTCATGCAGTTCTGACACATTCCTTTTCCTGGCACATATAAGGCCGACACAATCGTGTTCATTGTGTCTCTGATACTGTACGATCTGTGCCATTATGTTGAAGGACTTTAAATTGTGTTATAATTGGATGAATCACACTCAAGTGCTGCCCGTTTATGTGTCAAATTCAAGTTAATTTGGTTATAAAAATGACTCATAATAAAAGGAGCGCTGACCCATTGGAGATGATATTATACCTCTACAAGAAAACTGCTGAGATCACAACAGTGGGTGTTATGATCATAGGCTTTGACAGACTAACAAAATAGAGCACTTGAACTATGCGAGTGAAGGATAGTTAAAATTGCTATTAAATTACGTCATTGACACATGCTAAATGTGCACCTAAATTTAGTAACAGATTTTCATGGAAATAGTAATCCAATACATTATCAATGTAGCTTCATATAATATTTATAGGTTGTGGTTTGGTAGATTTATGAAATGTTTCTGCAAAACGTCCATCAAGCAAAATACATTCAGTAAGACATTTTAATTGTTATTCATAAATCTATGAGTGTGCAGTCCTGTTGTTGGTTGAGTTATGTCTAAGGAACTTGTCCTAAACACAAGTTCTCCCCAGGGGTGTGTTTTGTCACAGATTCTCCCCAGGGGCGTATTTTGAGATAAATTTTAATAATGGTCTACTCAAGCTCATAAAACACGCTGATGACATGGCACTTATTGCATGTCTCAAAGATGAACGATCACTTTCACAGTATTACCAGTATGTTGAAATGCTTGTATCCTGGTTTGACAGCAGTTTTCTTGAGCTCAATGCCCAGAAAACACAGGAGATGTGCTTTGGACATGGTCAAGGCATCACATCCTCTTTCTCAACCACTGATGATCAATGGGCAGACTGTGGAAACAGTATCCACTTTCAAGTATCTTGGCACTGTTGTTGATGAAAACCTTACCTTCACTGACAATGTAGACAACATATACAAAAAGGCACAACAACGTCTGTTTTTGCTCTGGAAATTAAGGAGCTTCAATGTCAGCACAGAGGTTCTGTAGTTGGTGTACAGGTCTGATTGAAAGTGTACTTTCTTTCAACCTAGTGTCATGGTATGGAAATTTGTCTGTCGAGAACAAAGTAAGGCTGGCTCGGGTGGTCAACCAGGCGGGCGAAATTGTTGGTATCAAACAACTGCAGCTGTGTGATCTTTAACAGCTTTGAGAAGGAAAGCTGTTCAAATTCACAATGATTCCACTCATCCACTCAATTCTGCTTTTGAAACTCTCCCGTCGGGTTGACGACTCAGAATGCCCCTGGCATGCAAAAACTGTTACAAGAGATCTTTTGTTCCGTCAGCCATAAACATATTGAATTCTAGTGCCTGAACTTGCTGTTGTATATCTTGTCCAAGGAAGTCATGGATCAGCTGATTAAATGAACAATTGTGTGTGTACATGCGTGTGCTGAAACTGAATTGATGGGATAGCAATGATGTACAGTACTCACAAACATGTTTTATATGTCTTACTTGTCTCATATATTAATCATTTGTCTTACTGTTTATACCTTAACAGTGTGAGCCCAAAGGAAAATTTCCATTTTATGTGATACATTTATTTAATGGACAATAAAGGTTTTTTTAATTCAATTCCAATTTAAAATCATGCATCGAGTACAGCTTCATATAAACACATAGATGTACCAATTAAATGTAATTGCTAAGTTTTAATACAATAAATAATAAGCAAATGATACCAACTTGGTACAAAATCATGGAGTAACGCTGACATAGGGTCAGTGGAGGTCAAAGGTATTTTTTTACTGCTATCTATTGATGACTACAATTAATTGAAAAAACGAAGGAAAATGGTTTAGAAAGAAACACTTGTCAATAAAAGCTATTAGAAAATACTGTTCAAGCAAGCTATGTGGAGGGTTTAAACGCATACCAGAAAGGATGAAAACTACGCAAATTACAAAGAGGCACTTAATGCAGCTACAACTGAAATTAGACAATCTAAAAGAAGCTATGAGCAAAAACTAGCATGTAACATAAAAAATTACAGCAAGAGTTTTATATATATATATATATATATATATATATATATATATATATATATATATATATATATATATATAAATATATATATATATATATATATATATATATATATATATATATATCAGGAGTAAACAAAACCTATAAGACAAGGTCATACCTCTAGAAGACAATGCTGGAAATATTATATCACAGGGGTTTTAATGGCGGAAGACCGTAATAGTTACTTCAGTTCAGTGTTTACCAGAGAGGATATTAGTTCATTACCAGTTCCAGATGCTAAATTTTAGGAGGCTAAATTGGACTATTTAGAACCATTAATTGTAACTCCAGAAATGGTAGCTAAAAAAATAAGTAAAATAATATAATCACTGGGAGTGGATGGAATTCCTCCAAAACCACTAATGGAAACAGTAGAACAAATCAGTATACCACTTGCAAGAGTGCTCAACTTGTCATTAAAAGAGGGAGAAGCAAACATGATACCATTACTTAAAAAGGGTTCGAGAAATAAGTCAGAGAATAACAGACAAGTGAGTTTAATGTCAGTCATTTGTAAATTATTAGAAAGGTTAATTAAAGGCGATATGGTGGACTTCCTTGTTAGGCATAAATTATTAAATTTATCTCAACATGGATTCCTAAAAGCGATGTCATGCTTAACAAATATGTTATGTTTTTTTGTAAGAAATCACTAAGTGGATAGACAAGGGATCGCCAGTAGATATCATCTACTTAGATTTTCAGAAAGCTTATGACAAAGTAATTCTCAAAGATTACTACATAAATTAAAAGCCCATGGTATCAGGGATGACATAAGTGACTGGATAGAACAATGGCTGAGTGACAGAAGACAGCGTGTTGGAGTAGATGGAGAAGTTTCAAACTGAAAATCAGTTTTGAGTGGGGTACCACAAGGATCAGTATTAGGACCTTTATTATTCTTAATATATATATATATATATATATATATATATATATATATATATATATATATATATATATATATATATATATATCACTGATTGGATGACAGTATAATAAGTAATGTACTGAAATTTGTGGATGACACAAAAGTGTTTAGAAAGGTTAACACTGATGGTGATAAACAACATTTACAAAACGATCTAGACAGATTAGTGAAATGGTCTGAGAAATGGCAGATGTTCAATTTTGGGAAATGTAAATGCCTACATACAGGACATGGGAACTTGGATGTAAAATATAAAATGGGAGATACTGTTATGGGTACTACTGTAAAAAAAAATTACTTAGGAGTTACAATAAGCGCTGATATGAAAGTTTCAGAGCAGTGTGGTATTGCAGCTTCAAAGGGTAATAAAATTCTTGGGTTGATTAGGAGAAACATAACATACAAGGAACAAAAGCTAATTATACCTCTGTATAAAGCAATAGTTAAACCTGATTTAGAGTACTGTATACAAGCTTGGAGACCATATCATAAGAAGGGTATAGATTCGCTTGAAAGAATACAGAGGAGAGCAACTAAAATGATTCCAGAACTGAGAGACCTTAGTTATGAAGAAAGCCTGAAAGAATGTGGTTTAACAACTCTAGAGACAAGGAGGTTAAGAGGAGATCAGATTGAAGTTTTTAAGATATTGTATGTTTTTACTCACTCAAGAAAGATAGCAGAACTAGAGGACATGAGATAAAATTAGTAAAGGATCAGTGTAGATTTGATATCAGGGAGTGCTCGTTCTTGCAGAGGACAATACACGAACGGAATAAATTGTCTACAGATTGTATAACTGCTAGCAGCATGAATATAGTTAAAAACAGGGTTGACACGTATCTCAGGAGGGCAGGTTACACGTAGATGAACATTGTTGAACTTTCGATAAGCCAATGGCTTCCTTGTCCACTTGCTATATGGGCCTTTGGCTTGAATGGCAAATCTTGTTAAATAAAAACATTGAAACCATATATATACAACTGCTTATATCTGGACGCGTCTGCTTCATGTCGTTGTACAACAAGAGCTGCATGATGTGATTCGGTGTTCAAACTCATCATTTACGTGCAGCCATAGAAGTGATAATGCTGAAATGCTGATTGTGCCATTTATGAGAGTGATGCTCAGTGCTATCAATTATGGTATATTGCAAAAGGAGTGACATTTCAACTGCTGATTGAAATGCTGCATTAAGTTTTACGAGCCAACAAATTGTCTACATTGTCGCAACAATAGTAACATTGATATAACGTTGATATAACATTGGGCAGTGACGCCAGAAGTAGATCAGGTAATTGGTCGTGCATACAGTATTTCATTGAAACCATAGATCCGCATCATATCACAAACTCAACGGTGGTCACATTTATTCACCAAATTAGGTTAAACATGGCATTTCGAATAAACCCGTTCCCACCTGTGTGGCCGTGTTTCTGGATTGGTGCATTTCAGTGATTGTTGTATGAAATATTGACATGTATTTCATGTAGACTAATAACATGTCCATGGTTCACATGGTACACATGGTACACATGGTACACATGCAACCTAATATAACTTCTTTATTTTTATTTCAAATGACACTTTATTTTGTAGTTGCTTCGCATGATGCCTAATCACTGTGGACGCCAGTGGATGGATATAGCTAATGTTTTTGATTTGGTTGAGATTTGCCTTGTCGGTTGAAATAAAAATAAGGAAGCTATATTACATTTGATTGGAACCGTTTTTTGTTCACCCTGTGTAATGCCAGAATGTAAAACTGCTTGTATGAAAGTTCTTCATCCACTTGTTCCAAACGGGACGGAAATACATTTACAGATTTGCAGCATCTAATCTCTGGCATCCCAATGACTTGTTTCCATCTGTCTGTCTCTCCTATATTCCGCTCTCCTCACCTTCTCCATTCCCTCTCCCATCTGCTATTTCCCAGTCTCTCAGCACCAGTCTCTGGAGATATGTTGCCCGTTACTGTCCGTTCCATTAAAGAAGTCTATTTCTGCATTCATGCCGTAACTCCTCAATCTGACTTCTGTTATTCCGCCCTACTAATTTATTGGTGTTTAAATAAAATCGGATTGTTTCAACTTATTTTCTAAACAATTCAAAAATTATTCTTTTTAAAGTTTTAATAAATGTGCATTTTGGATTGTTCACGCTGATATCCACTGGTATTTCCTTCACAAAACCCATTACTTTCTTCTTTAAACCTAACAAATGTGTTTAATTATTTGTAACAGACATTTGAATGTTTCTATGTTGGTGTGCGAAGGGGGTATCTCTCCACCCACAATAATTTTTTTAAGGAAGGTCTCAAGGGGCCATTTTATGGACACTTTTTATAGAAAATGTGGAATTGTTTAAAACAGAAGGAGACTGTTTGAAACGGAAGGAGAAACAGGAAATGTGGACAAATGGCAGGAAAGAAGATCTACTTCCCAAAGCAGGAGACTTGGCACCTGTGGGTACAATAAAAATTATAATGTCTATGATGTACATTGAGAAAATGAGGAGTGACAGATTTGTTGAGTGTGCCATCTGGTTGTTTGCAGCCATGGCGCTCACGGTGACATTCCTGACAGTCATGACAAGTGTGTCATCCACAAAGCAGCCTGCTTCGAAGAACTTGCATACCTGCGTACACTCTGTATGAACCCTGCAAGCATGGCGTCACTGCTCATACCAAATGAAGAGGGTGCCACTGCCCTGATGCTGTCGTGTCAGCGAGAATATCTCGACCACGTCAAGACACTGCTGGCTGCAGAGGTAACTAGTCAAGCCCTCTCTAGCCATACTCTCTCTGCCAAATGTATACAACATTATAGCCAAACCAGGGGCAGGTTACCCCGAAGCGTTTGTATTGTACAAACCTTCATACATACATAGGTTCTCAGTTCATGAAATCATAGTTGCATACAATTGTTCGCAGTGCTTTTCATATTTGTTCAGAATTATGTAATCTTCGTCAAACGCCCACTTTAGTTCATTCATACGGTACGAACGCTTCGTGAAACCGACCCCAGAATAAGTAAACATGCAAAGATTTGGGTTGATCACGAGTATAAGTCAAAGCTCAAGTAGCTTTTGACTGGAAATATGCACATGTATATACCAGTAAGTGATAATAATGAAAATACTATAACAAAATATTTATTAAAACTATAATTGGCATTTTATATATTGTTTAATTTTTAATTGGTTTTATATGTTATAACTAAAAGGGATATAATTTTTTTAATTTATTTAAATGTGTATATTAGTGGGATGTAAATACGAATAATGATTTAGTTATACCTAATGTTCTTACATATCAATCCACATTATGTTGCTAATTTATGTTTTATCGTATAACACTCGGCCACTTGAAATAGTAGAAGTAATGATGTCGGAATGCCAAATGGATTATTTAAAAATTCTTTGACATGTATAATGTAGAACGAATGATTTCTGAATGTCCATGTGAATGAAACTTGTTTATATATTTGTGCTAGTGAATATCTTAAACATCATTAATGTTGTCTCATTTCAAAAATGTTCACTGATTTCCTCAGAAGCATTAATTCTGTGAAAAATCCCCTCGCAATATTCTAGTGGAATTTCCGATATGAGATAGTTTTCCGCATCACAGATTTTATCAAACGTTCACAGTCCATCGTCATGTCATGAGCTGATCCCATT
This sequence comes from Lamellibrachia satsuma, assembly GCA_033239005.1. Taxonomy (NCBI): domain Eukaryota; kingdom Metazoa; phylum Annelida; class Polychaeta; order Sabellida; family Siboglinidae; genus Lamellibrachia; species Lamellibrachia satsuma. The sequence continues at coordinate 131,797 of BSQZ01000037.1, read as the reverse complement.
TTATTATGGGAATCCTGCTTTAAGAATGTACGCTTTAAATTCTGCCAACTCTTTACGACCCTAAAGTGAAACCCCAAAACTGACAGCTGATTTTTGGGTCCATCCAGCCGTGCCTCACAGTAACGGACAAAAGTGAGAAGACTGCACTCCACTACTGCGTGGAGAACGAGTCAGCCAGAGTCGCAGAACTCCTGCTTCTGACAGACAAGTCTATCATTGATCTGCAGGACTCAGAGGGCTACAGTGCGCTACAGTTGGCTGTCATAGCCTGCAACATTCCTGTTGTGACTCTCCTGTTGAAGCGAGGGGCAGACATCAACCAGACCGACTCGGAGGGACACACTGTAGTACACTGGGCTACAGGTAGGCTCAGTGTTGTCATGGGGCATGGTGGATCTGTTGGTATGGTCCAGTGTCGGTATTGTCCTGGGTCAGTGCAGTGTTAAGTCAGTATGGTCCTGCATCCTGGATTGGTATGCTTCCGGGTTGGTACGATCCTGGGTTGGTTGTGTTAACCATGGGCAATAAAAGGGCATTTTTGCCTCTCATCCTTGGGCAAAAGTAGGGCATTTAAATCTTTCAACCTTGGGCGATATAAGGGCATTTTCAAATTTCAACCTTGGGTGATAGGTCATTTTATTTGTTTAGCTGTTGTTGATACAAGAACATTTTTGTTTTTCATCATATAAATGATGTTTTGTCACCATACATTTATTGCAGTCTGAATTGCTTTCCAAGATATAACTTAACTATAAAATGTCACAAATATGTGAGCCTACAGAGCCGGTGAATTATGGGCATTAAAAGCCCACCAGAAGATTTATTGGCCTTGTGGACTCTCAAGTCAAACGTCGACCACAGTTACTGCCTAGTTATTTTGGAAAGCCAGAGCTTTGTAGTATAAAACAGATTGTTTCTGGTCTTTGTGCTTAGTTTCCGGATGAAATTATATGCTTCAAAAAGGGTCTGATTGATGAATGGGGAAATTATTTTCATGATTAGAAAAACATGCCACCAAGTGTGCTGGTGTTGGTGCGTGCGTGCGTGTGTGCGTATGTCATGTGCGTGCCTGTGTGCATGCGTGCATATGTCATCATGTGCGTCTGTGCTTGCATTTGTGTGTGCGTGCATATGTCATCAACTTTCAGAAAAGTGTAAATTGTTAGAGTTCGAACCTATGTACAAGATCTGTTTTGAATTGTTGAGGTGTTCCGCGTCTTGTCACTAGAACAAAACTAAAACTGACCCCGTGTATCTCTTCCAGTGTGTGGCCATGTCGTTCTCATTGATCTACTCGAGTCTTTCGGTGCCAACATGTCATACCCAGACTCCCACCAGGCAGTGCCACTGCACTATGCGGCACAGATGTGTGCGCTGCCTGGGGAAGACTCTGACTCAAGGCTCGGACTTCTCATGCTCCATAAGCTACTGTCAAAAAAGTTGAAAGTCGATTGTGCTGACGAGGACAAGAGGACGCCACTGTTGTGGGCCGCCAGCTCAGGTAGGGCAAAGTTACAGCTTCCTTCTCATTGGTCGATTGTGGGAAGTAGTGTAATTGGAAAATTTCATATATTGGTTATAGTAAAAAATGTCAGATATTCTGACAGAATTAGACAGATTTCATAGGTGACCCGGGTATGTGGTTTGTTAGCACTTACAGTATAGAAGAAAATTACAAGATGAAAATATTTTTGTACACTTACTCATTGGAGTATAAATGACAGGAGCATATTAGAACGCCATTTCCATCTTTGAAAATCACTAATTTCCTCCAAAATAAACACCGTTTTTAACTCATGGAATGCGAACATATTTAATATTGTTACCAGCAATGGGGTTTGTTGTAATTATGCAAGATTAAATTAAAATTTCAATAACTGCAAATTCTAATTATGGTAGCCATTGATCTTTGGAGATGACGTCCTAAATTGCTGGGCAACCTGATGTGACCTGCATCTTTAGCCCTGGGTTTGAAATGTTTCTCGTTCCATTGTGCTTGCAGGCAATCGTCAGGCTTTAGCCCTGTGTTTGAGATGTTTCTCTCCACATTGTGTTCACAGGCAGTCGTCAGGCATGTGAGATGTTGCTGAATGCAGGAGCCAAGAAGGAGGCAGCAGACAAGGATGGACTGCGAGGTACAGTCAGTTCTACTGCTCTCTTCTTCTTGTGTAGTCATGCCTTAGTTAGGCCACTGGCATCTCCTTGCAATCTCTCTAGCCACTTTGAGTCCACCATCTGTCCAATTAGGCAGGTCAGATTTTGGGAAAATCAAACTTCTACAGGCATATTTTGGGAAAGTCAACAGACCCCATTTTTAACGTAATTTGATGGTGCTGAACCCAGTGTTACTGTCTGTCGCACTGTCCTGTCACTCTATGTCCTTCAAAGTGGCAAATAACAAATGGCCGCCACTGAGGTAGTTTCTGCATACAATTTGAATACCTCTTGAGCTTAAAAGAACACTAAGGGATATGACCAAAGCAAAAGTTTTTCAACACACACCTGGAAACATTCTACAAAGCCAGAAAAAAGCCATCAGAATTTTGATCAGAGTTTATTTTTTAGGCGAAGTTTTAAATGTGCCGATTCCTCATTAAATTTTTTAACATGGCACAAGTCCTGTATTAATGCAGCATTATTTCAAATTCACTGGCATTTCATTAGTCTAGGATTCACAAGTCACCTGCTGTAGTGAGTGTTGCCACCTAGTGTACAAACTGATAACCACATTCCCTCCATTTGCAGCATTGCACTGTGCTGCGTCGAGGGGCAATGTCAAGTGCATCCAACTTCTAGTCAGACAGCAAGTTAATGTGAACAGCACAGACAGAAATGGCTGCACGCCACTCTTCTACGCCGTCTCACTCGGTCACGTTCAATGCGTCAAAGTCCTGCTCATGTCCAGGACGAACGCTAGTCATCAGGACAACAGAAATCGTAGGTGAGCACTCTGGTTGAATTTTATTTAGTTATTTTATATCTTTGTTATATAAGACAAGGGTGGTTAAGCAAGCAATAGAAATAAAAGGCATAAACAGAGTTTGTTTCCTGCACAAATTTTACACTATCGTTGTTGCAAGCTTTGTTGATTATATGGTAGATGTTAAGATTCATGAAATGTATTGTAAATGTAACAAGACATGCGTAGACAATTAATTATTTTGTGGAAACGGTCAGTTTGAATTACGCCATTGCTGCTCTTCTTTGCTATTCTAACTCCCAAGAAAATCAGATATCCAACATTCTACATGGGTTGTTTCTACATATTACACCAGGTGGCACCACTGCAATTGTGTGTCAGTTAAGTGCTGCCATCTAGTGGCTCCAGAACACTTAAAAATATAGGTTGATCCCATCACTGAAACTATGCAATAAAATGTTTAATATTGACCTGCAGTCTGAGACTGTATTGTTGCTTAGTAACATTAGCCCCAGCACAGTTTATGTTCAGTTTGTCCTACAAAATGGGGGCACTGCAATCACTGTTGTTTGCAGTTGTGTGGGCCCTGTGGGGCTATGTATCTAATGGTGTTCTTTGAATGTTTTGCCCTATATATTATATTAATTTTTTTTGGCCAGAAAAGTGTCCTGTGCATTGACATAATATCCATACAATTATTTTGTTTTCGTTATTTTTTTTGGCTCTGTTTTTTATATGTCTGGAATTAGCATTGTTATTACACGAACATGAATATACTAAAATAAAAAAGTTGTTACTTTTTTACCTCAGATTCATAGTCCAGAAACAAATAAATTAATCGTACAAATTACATTGATGTTTCTATGATGTTTGTTTGGTCTAATTTGTGAGCTGACTAGTTTCATCATTGTCTCCACAGTCCAGCTCACGGAGCCTCCGCTCTTGGCTCCATAGAAGTGCTCAAGCTGCTGGCAGCACACAGTGGCAAACTGTGGCTACAGAGCTCTCTAGGCGAAAGCCCGATCCATGAGGCCGCACTCGCAAACCACAATGGTGAGTGTTTTCTAGTCGCTTTTTTGCATAAGGCTGCAATGCTGTGTATCCACCTGACTCTGTCTTTGGCTACTTCTTTGGCTTCATTTCAAGACTTCCCAGGTTTTGTTCTACTTTTTTTCGCCAGCAGTGGCCGTCTTCATCCATTCTCAAGACGTGTCTGGTCCAATTCTATTCTATCTACTGAATTCTGCACTTACCTTATTTGCTTTGGTTTTAATAATGCTATTGTTATTTGACAGCTAACTTTCAGCATGCTCCTTGGACAATTACATGAATTTTCCGCCTACCCAATATTTTTGTTTTTGGAGAAAATGTTTTTCTCCGGGGCATTTTCTCAAATATGATTATTCATGTCATCTTCACAGTGTATTCTCGAACCTAAAGTATGATTAAAAGCTAAATTTAAGATACTGGGAGATAACAGGTGGTCATCACCAGGCATACTGTGGTTTTGTGCACTTTTTCAGTTTCATCGGTGTCTGCTGTAGTCAGCATCGGTGTCTGCTGTAGTCAGCATCGGTGTCTGCTGTAGTCAGCATCGGTGTCTGCTGTAGTCAGCATCGGTGTCTGCTGTAGTCAGCATCGGTGTCTGCTGTAGTCAGCATCAGTGGCTTATATATGTTTTTTGTACGTAGAATGGTTGACTGAATGCATTGGCAAAGAATAAATTACGTTAGAATGTTGTTTAGCAGCATAAATAAAGGGTAGTTGCATAAATAGTCGGACAGCTTATCTGTGAATTATTTTTATGTACCGTATCATATGACAGCTGAGAATTTAATTATTTTAAGTGTCTGAATGCATTTGGCTAATCTAGTCCTTTTTCTGACCGATCTAACTAACCAACTAAAAAGGCCTTACTGTAATTCCCTTGACAAATATGTTTACTTTCCATATGCAGCTTCAACTATGAATTTTAGATAATGTAATTGCTGGTGGTACTCTAATAAATAACATTGTGTTTAATTGACTTCGTCAACAGATGTGGTGCAATATTTACTGGAGACTCACCCTCAGCCTGCCGAAGTCGTTGATTCGACCAACACTCGAGGGAGGACATGTTTGCATGTAGCAGCACTAACCAATAATCTGCCTCTCTGTCAGTTGTTGCTGAACTACAAAGCCGCTCTAAATCCTATGATGAACAGTAGTGAGGTGAGTGCGATTCATTTAATAAGTCCTCAAGTACATTGTTTCACTCATCTAGTTTCAGGCGCATTTTGCACAAAATTTAAATTATTTTTGACAGAGTCCGGCAAAACGGTGCAGCTATGTATACTATGACATCAAGCTATTCACATTTTTCACTATTCAATGATTTTAACAAAAAAGTATGCCGTCTTTTTGGTTGTGTATTTTCACTCAGTAACATACCTAGTTGTGCACTTTTTTAATGGCCGAGCCATTCACGGATCATTTACATATCAATCATACAACAGATATTTACATTTGTACATCAGATTAAAAATAAAAGAAAAATTAATCTTTATATACACAAAAATAAAATTAAATAGATAAAAACAGAGAATATTTAAAATGGTGGTGTAGCACTCAAATATTCGTGTAGTGATTTCTTGAAGCTTGCAACAGACTGGCTGTTTTGAATGTCCTGTGGTAAGCTATATCATAACTTCAAACCGGACACACTGAAACTACATTGATAGTAGGCAGTTCTGGCTTTAGGTGGTTTTGGCTGTGAGGAATTTCTGGTATTATAGGAATGACTATTTGATCTGAACATATTACACAAATATTGTGGTACTAGACCATTCATACATTTGTACATAAAAACGCATTTATGAAAATTGGGTCATGGCCTCCCTTTGGCATAATATTTTTTTTATATAACCTGTTGTGCCGCTACAAGCTAGCGTAGTAAAGTAATGGATGGCTAAGCTTGGCCCCCATTTGACTCACTCTCCAATATCCAAGATATGCCACCACTATACACATTACTTAGCTGTTCATACAGTACAGATTTGAACATCAATGAATGTGATTTGTGATGAGATAAATCAACGAGTTTTAATACATTTATAGTAGGCCTACACAATAGCCAGACACAGTCTGAATGTGTAAGCTGTGGCATGTGTGATTATTGTTCCAGTAAAGGAGAGGGTAACCTCACTGTGTATTGATTTGTTGATTCAATTGGACACACTAAAATGTCTAGTAACTTTGTTTAAAAACGTGCTCTTTCATTAAATATCTTATAAGTGTCTGGGTAGTGTACTTAGATGTGTGGATTTCCTAAGTACCATATCGTATACATTACTACTGTATGGTAGATATTATTAGTACTGTGTTGTATAATTAGATACAATGTACACCTGTAATATGCTTAGGTAGCATTGGTATGTTTAAGTAGCCTAAGGTATTATTAGGTATCGTAAGTTACACCAGTATGTGGTATGCCAGTTTTCTTTCAGCACTTGTATAATCAGCCACAGTTGCACTACAAAAGGATTTATTGGTCTTCTCAATGCAGGCACATTGAAGTTTTGTATGGCTCAGGAATAATTATCTTTCTATTGAATTGAATGACTTCTAGCACTCCACTTGTAAAGCAGGAATATGTAAATATGGCTTGGTGTAACTGCTAACAAAGACATGCCTAATGGTGTACTGATTCCTGGTAACCTAGTTCTTTGACAAATTGCAGTAGTGCTTTTCTTTTAAAGGGGGGTACAAAAAAGCCAAAAACTTACTCAGTTGACCCACGATCAAGGTATGCATTAAAAAAGCATATTTTATTTTAAGTAATATTAATAACCAAAACAGTTAAAGTTATTGATTGTATCATAGGTAATTTAAAAGGTTAAATCCACTCTAAGCTGCTGAGGCCCGTAGAGTTGGTGCCTAATCCTGGTTTCCCTCTAGGTTAATCCCCTCTGACATAATCCCTCCCCCAGACAAAATCTGAACATTTTATTGGTTAAGCACTCATTTAATAGGGGCACATGTGGGAGAAAATGGGTTTCGGAAATGAAAATATCTATATTCCCTAACCCCAAATAAAAAGCATTACTTGAAATTTAGGTAAAGTTCAACTGAGGTCCAGTTGAGATTCAACCGATTTTGTCTTGAAACTTTAAAAGTTGAACTTGAACTGTTGAAAATGAATCTCACATTGGTTTCAACTTTCCTTCAACAGTTGAAAACTAGTAGAATGTGTACATTAAGTTGAATGTAGAAATGTGAAATTCAACCGAAGCTCAACATTTGTTGAAACTGAAATTATTTGCATGAGAAAGTTTCAGTTCAGTTTGGTTTGAACTTCACTGGTTGAAAGTCATGTTTTTTTCAGGGGGGGAGAGGGGTTCTACTTCCAACCCATAAATTTCCTCATTTACTTCAGATATTACAGTTAATTTTTTAGTCTCATCAGTTAAATGAGGATAGAAATGTATTATCATATTGTTGAACATGTTTGCACACAGAAACGATTTTACGATATCCTGTTCCACCAAAGATACACATGTAAAACAAAGAGTACCAATTTGCTTAGTGTTTTTACCATACATTACGAGAAAAGAAATTGATTGTTATATGGATGGCATACTTGTTGAACTGTGCAAACTTGCTGAACAGTACTGGTTATCATATGTAGATATTGAAGTCATGGTAAAGGACATGATTTATTAATGTGTAAACTTCAGGTTGACTAACTGTGTAAAGCTCCTAGATACACTCAAATGCTATTAGCATTATAGCTATAGTTATAGTTATAGCTATAGTTATAGTTATAGCTAAGCCAAATCTGTCTGCAAGTTCATGAAATAAAATAATGGATTGTTGATGAGTAGCTCAAATAACAAAAATAGACATTATAATTATCAGCCTGCAGTGATCAAAGTCATTACTTGTATGCCAATAATGTACTACCGGTGCATGTGGCAATATTAGATTTTATTAGGTTCACAACACTAATCTGATATTGACCTAGTGTATGGACTCTGGCAGTCAAGTCTGGACAGACAAATAATGACCTTTCACATAGGCCAAATAGTCAAAGATCTCCATGATACACTATATCAATACTGTCTTGTTGCTAGGTATGAGCTGATCCAGGGCTTTGTCTAGGTCACTATGTACGCAGTCGGTCGGTTGTATGCCTAATGCAGCACATGGTGGATGTTGTATAGTGGTGCTTAGATACGATGGTGTTGGGCGAGCTGTGACTCATGGCATTATCTTGCCAACGTCTTGTCATGTCATTGCTGTGAGACTTGTTGCTTGCTGAGAACGTGGCCCAATGTAGCGGAACTCAGACTTTTTGTGGAATATATGACATTTGTGGACACTGAAGGGCAATCTCGTTTGTGTCATTGAGGTAATAATTAGTGATAGCTTACTTACTTGGTATACTTGGTTGCATAGTCTATTTCAGTCAGTGTCTGGTATGACTCCTTCAGGAAGTTTGTTCCAACAGCCGATAACACGATTTGCGAAGAAGTGTTTACAAAGCTGTGTATGGGAGGACGTCTTGCTACGTTTAGGCTGTGGTCCTCAGGTTATTACTACACTGATAAAAGAAATGTTCTGGATTATTTCTGTTTAGGTTATTGATATATTTATATGCTTAGCGGAGGTCCACCTCAAGTCTTCTCTGTTCCAGAGGAACTATCTCGATAGGTATGTGTTCTGCTGAGTTTCAGCGATCTCTTCTGAACTTTTTCTAATTCATTTTGTATCCTTTTGGTAGAAAGGGTTCCAAGCTGGTGATGCATGTTCCAGCACTGGTCGAATCATAAATTCATGAACAGGGGGCATATGTTGGTATTCTGAATATTTGAAAGTTTGTAATGACACAAAGATGGTGTTTTAACACAGTTGATGCTTTGAGTATACAGCAGTCTGGATGATAGTTTGGATGCTAGACTGGCAGGGGGCAGTGCTTTCTGGAGAGACGGAACAGCCTCGTCTCCACACATGGGTTGAGGCTTTGAGTGAGGTGCTTTCCTTAACCAATTAAACAAGAGACAGCAGCACGGGAGGGTAAATAGGAACCAATTTCTTTGTTTGTGTCAAAGAATTTTCTTGAAATGTCAGACGTTGTTTTGGTCTTTGAGCATTCATGGCTGATTATCCTGATGAGATGTTATGGGCTGAAACATTTTCTGTGACTAAACAAATATTTTACAGGGCATCAACTTTCCATTTGTATGCATTTAAATGATTTTACTAAAATATTGAGAAAAGAGGTCATAGCAACTTTACAATAGTTTTGTCAGGTCTGGGAATGAAACTGAGAGACAGTCGTAGGCCCTGGATACTATAATTAAGCTTTCTTGCAACTATATTGTAATACTGTTATGGAATCATTGGCTCTTACAAAACTTATCTATATTTCTGATGTTTTTTTCTTTACTTTTCTTTATATGAAATCATGTGTGTTGTTTTTTCTGCTTAATGCAGATACACTTAATGCAGATATATTTAATACAGATACCCAGTACATGTAATGCAGATACAATTAATACAGATACCTGGTACACTTAATGCAAATACCCAGTACACTTAATGCAGATACATTTAATACAGATACCCAGTACACTTAATGCAGATACCCGGTACACTTAATGCAGATACATTTAATATAGATACCTGGTACACTTAATGCAGATACATTTAATACAGATACCCAGTACACTTAATGCAGATACATTTAATACAGATACCTGGTACACTTAATGCAGATACATTTAATTCAGATACCCGGTACACTTAATGCAGATACATTTAATACTCAGTACATTTAATGCATATATGGTTAATGCAGAATTGTTGTCTTTAAAGTTTCTATGGAGTTGCCGGAAACAAAATGAATGCCAAGTGTCTACATATTAGACACGTAAACAAGTGCTGTGTATTATCCTAATACGCATGACTATAGATTAAAGCCGTGAGCTGCGACTAATCCTACCTAATTATTAAAGGTGAATTTAATTAGCTCTATCCAATGTTAAAGAATGGCTGTATTACTGAGCTCATAACCCACTGTGGCTTTGTGGTATCAATCAATTAATCATATTTATTTCCATTGTAATTGTAGAAACACGGCAATGCAATTTGTGGCATTTGAAGTGAATTTTGCTAATAAATAACTAATGTTCTGCATGAAAAGCAAAGAATGCAAATGTAACGCCTGTTCTGTGGAGTCCTATGTATGGTTCTGTAATACTGAGGTGTGATGTCACGCATGAATGAATCTGTCACTACAGTTGTACGCATAACAACTGTAGTCAAGAAGGTAGTCAGTCGAGGGTGTCTGGCCACCAATGCGGACTGCTAATTTAACGTGTACTTGCAATAAGTTAAATATCTAAATTTGAAGTGTGTCATTGCCACGTAACTTGGATCAGAAAAGGTAAGACTCTTACCTAACTAAGAGATAGGAACTGTGACGTTTTGTTGCAGAACCGTTATTGAGAGGGATTTAACAAGATTTAACAAGATTTGCCATCCAAGCCAAAGGCCCAGATGGCAAGTGGACAAGGAAGCCATTGGCTTATCGAGAGTCCAACAATGTTCACCTACTTATAACCCGCCCTCCTGATATATGTGTCAACCTTGTTTTTAAACATATTCACGCTGCTAGCAGTTACACAATCTGTAGACAGTTTGTTCCATTCATTTACTGTCCTCTGTGAGAACGAGTGCTTCCTGATGTCCAATCTACATTGATCCTTTACTAATTTTACCTCATGTCCTCTAGTTCTGCTATCCTTCTTGAGTGAGAAAAACATATTTCTATCAATATTTTCATACCCATTCAATATCTTAAAAACTTCAATCTGATCTCCTCTTAACCTCCTTGTCTCTAGAGTTGTTAAACCACATTCTTTCAGGCGTTCTTCATAACTAAGGTCTCTAAGTTCTGGAATCATTTTAGTTGCTCTCCTTTGTATGCGTTCAAGCGTATCTATATCCTTCTTACGATATGGTCTCCATGCTTGTATACAGTATTCTAAATGAGGTCTAACTATTGCTTTATAAAGAGGTATAATTAACTTTTTTCCGTTGTATGTTATGTTTCTTCTAATCAATCCAAGAATTTGATTACCCTTTGAAGCTGCAATACCACACTGCTCTGAAACTTTCATATCAGCGCTTATTGTAACTCCTAAGTCCTTTTCTTTTACAGTAGTACCAAGAACAGTAGCTCCCATTTTATAGTTTACATTCAAGTTCCCATGTCCTGTATGTAGGCATTTACATTTCCCAAAATTGAACAGCATCTGCCATTTCTCAGACCATTTCACTAATCTGTCTAGATCGTTTTGTAAATGTTGTTTATCACCATCAGTATTAACCTTTCTAAACAGTTTTGTGTCGTCCGCAAATTTCAGTACGTTACTTGTTATACTGTCGTCCAAGTCATTGATATAAATTAAGAATAATATAGGTCCTAATACTGATCCTTGAGGTACCCCACTCAAAACCGATTTCCAATTTGAAACTTCTCCATCTACTACAACTCGTTGTCTTCTGTCAGTCAGCCATTGTTCTATCCAGTCAGTTATGCTATCCCCGATACCATGGGCTTTTAATTTAAGTAGCAATCTTTGATGTGGCACTTTGTCAAAAGCTTTCTGAAAATCTAAGTAGATAATATCTACTGGCGATCCCTCGTCTATCCACTTAGTGATTTCTTCCAAAAAACATAACACATTTGTTAAGCATGACCTCGCTTTAAGGAATCCATGTTGAGATGAATTTAATAATTTATGCTTAACGAGGAAGTCCACCATATGGTCTTTAATTAACCTTTCTAATAATTTACAAATCACTGACGTTAAACTCACTGGTCTGTAATTCTCTGACTTATTTCTCGAACCCTTTTTAAATAATGGTATGATGTTTGCTTCTTTCCATTCAAACGGAACAACTCCCTCTTTTAATGACAAGTTGAATACTCTTGCAAGTGGTATACTGATTTGATCTACTGTTTCCATTAGTAATTTTGGAGGAATCCCATCCACTCCCGGTGATTTGTTATCCTTCATTGCCTTTATTTTCCTAGCTACCAATTCTGGAGTTACAACTAACGGTCCTAAATAGTCAGATTTAGCCCCCTGAAATTCAGCACTGTCTTCTAGAGGTCCAACCTTGTCTTGTACGTTTTGTTTACTCCTGACATATGCATAAAAACTCTTGCTGTCAGTTTTTATGTTACATGCCAGTTTTTGCTCATAGCTTCTTTTAGATTGTCTGATTTCAGTTGTAGCTGCATTAAGTGCCTCTTTGTATTTTGCATAGTCTTCTTCCTTTCTGGTACGCCTATAAACCCTCCACATAGTTTGTTTTAGCATTATTTTTCTAATTGCCTCTTTTGACACGTGTTTCTTTCTACACCGTTTTCCTTGTTTTCGGAAGGGAACAAATTTATCAATGATACTCTCAATTTCATATTTTAGAATATTCCAACATTCAATTGCAGTCTTATTCATCAGCATGTTATTCCAATCTAGCTGTGCTAAGTATTTTCTCATATCTTTGTAGTTACCTTTGTGGAAGTTTCTCTTGTACGTTTTCTTATTTTTACTTTGTAATTTTACATTGATGTCAAAATGTATTTGATTATGGTCACTATTACCCAATGGTTCAAATATTTTTACATTGTCCACTAATTCTTTTTGTGATGACAAAACTATATCTAATACATTTTCTCCCCTGGTTGGTTCTAGTACGTGCTGAGTAAGAAAGCTATCCTGGATTAAACATAGAAATTGTTGATCATCAATCCCTGTGATATACTTTATTGCAGTGTTAAGCGTTTAATGTTACATATTTCATAGTGCATGGTTACTGGCAGCACAGGCAACATGTAACAGGATGATTTGTGCAGTTGTTGATGATTCTATGTGGAGGCAGAAAGTTACGGACGAGTGGATTTTAGTGTTATTAATAATAAGCTAATAATAAGAACACTTCTGTCCCAGTCTAGCTGTGAACTGGTGTTTAGGGAGTGTCATATCAAATATCAAGCAAGTGCCTAAACGCTCGGAAATCTGAGCTCAAAGGTGCATTTCAGTCAAGCAAACTCAAAATTTATATATAATGTTAAAGTTGTCAACAGATGGATGAATACGCTAGTGAACTAAGGATGGAAAGCATTGTTAAAACAATAAGTTCTATTATGTTTCCTGCTGACCTGTCAGGGAATGAAGAGTTGGTGCAGCAACTGAGAAATCCCTGGTTCCAATGGTTTTTACAGAAAAATTATTCTCTTTGTTTGGGAAAATTTGATAAATTAGCATTGGGCGTGTCATTAATCTTATCTGCGCTGTTGGCTGTTGCTGACATAAAACGTGTGTGCAGAACAACAGCACAAGTTCATTATGGAGTGAAATAGGCCAAATTAATTACGATTTATTAATCACATACCAGCAATCGTGTATGTATCCAACGTTGATTTAGCTGGAACCCTGTAATCTGCAGCGCAGCAAGCAGGTGATTTGGCGACCAAAGTACAACCAGTGCATGAGTTCATGCTACGCCCTGTCATGTTGTACCTTCAAGCATACAAAGTTATGTATGCACTAGGCTGTTATTCCACATAACATTTTTTGTGCACCTTGGCACATACACTGTACATGCCTGTATGCAACAGTGGCTGTACATTACTTCCATTTATGTTGAGTTGACATTATGGAGCTGATAATGAATTTGTCCATGTGATATGTTATATTATATTTAGTAAAAAACAATATTCTTAATAGGAAGAAATAACATGATACTGACTGCACTAATGGACATGACCAAGCACAATATTCACCCTTGACATGCAGACTGGCAGCCAAATATGTGGTCTGTCTCTCTTTACACAGAGATTAATATGTCTCCAATAACATGATATTGACTGTCCTTCAGTCTGGTGTTGACCGTTTGCCTATGACCCTTGCAGGACAAGCTGCTGACCCCGTACGACGCAGCAGTTGTCAAGGGACATACAGACTGTGCAGACTGGCTGAGGTCACACGGAGGGGTGTCAGTCATGGAGTCAGCTGAAAAGACGGACAAACATAGACCAGCGGTCAGTGATATGGAGAAAGAAAAGGTGAAAGACACAGAGGAACATGTGCTGGAGAGCAGTGAAGAGGAAGACAGAGTGAAAAAGACAGCAGAAGTCAGACCTGAAAGCAGTGAAGAAAAACAAGACAACGTGGAGAAGACAGCAGAAGTCAGATCTGAAAGCAGTGAAGAAGAACAAGACAAAGTGGAGAAAACAGCAGAACTCAGAGCTGACTGCAGTGAAGAAAAACAAGACAAAGTGGAGAAGACAGCAGAACCTGAAAGCAGTGAAAAACAAGACAAAGTGGAGAAGACTGAGGAATTTGAATCAAATGGTGCACTGGAAGACAAAGTGGAGAAGACTGAGGAACCTGAGTCTAATGTTGCAGTGGAAGACAAAATGAAGAAGACAAAGGAACCTGAGTCTAATGGTGCACTGGAAGACAAACCAAGCAAAACAGATGGAACGACAGAAGAATCTCCAGTGGAGGAGAAAGGCAAGAATCAAGGAGACCAAAGTGATAAACCAGATGATGAAATTACAACCAAAGCAAATGATGGTGGTAATGATAAGGATCTGGGTGACAGCCATAAAGAACACGCTAGTGATGATGATAAGAAGGAAACTGACGAAGTAAAAGACAATTTGAAAGAAGATGACAATGAAGGTGACAAAGGGCATGGTGACAGGGAGTCTGAGGCTGACACAGTTGTCAACAGCAGCCATGACAGTCCTGATACTAAAGCGACACATGAAGAATCTGGTGACTGTCGTGAAACAACAAAAGCAGAAAGTCCAGAAAAGACAGATTCAGGGAAGACAGGCACAGACAGCATTCAAGTAGAGAAGGGCGGAGATAGTGATCTAGTCAAGAGTCAACCAGAAGAGAAACTGAGTGAAGAATCTGACAAAAAAGACATTAGGCAGCTGGCTAGTCCATTACATAAAGAATCTGGTGCAGAGAAAGATGGTGCTAAGGAAAAATTTACAGAGAAGCAAGCAGCTGTTTCTGACGAGGAAAGCAGCAGCAGTGATAGTTCAGAAGATGATGGTAATCCTAATGATGGTAACCCTAATGATGGTAAGCCTAATGATGGTAACCCTAATGCTCAGCAGAAAGGCTTAGACAAGGATCATCCTGCAGAGACCAAAGAAGGGAAGAATGACCAGAAAGACAAGCCACAAGTAAGTGGACTTGAAAGCAGTGCGGGTGACAAAAGTGATGCTACACCTCAGAAACCAGATGTGTCAAGTGACTCACCAGCAGACCCTAGTAAGTCTGATGATACGAACAAAGAAGAAAACAGTGATGATGATAGTGTTTGGTCTTCTGTCCACAAGAAGTCTGAAGGAGTTAGTGAGAAACGCAATGACAAAGACGTTGCCAGTACACCACAAGAGGAGAAGCCCACCATGGAGGGCAGTGAATCTAAAGGAGTTCCTGAACACAGAAAGAAGATCGAGGTAGAACCACGAGACAGTGGGATGGAGAACAGTACAGATGGAGAGAACACTTCTGAAGATGACACAGTGCAGGACAAGGCCAGTGCAAAGGAAAATCAGAGCGAAACGTGGGCCAAAATATCTCCGAAATCACCTAGTAAAAACTCAGAACCATGCAATGGGAGAAACCAACGCAGCAAGCCCCAGAGGCCAAAAACTGTTTGTGTCACGGAAAGGAGGCATCTTGCTCGCAGACCTCAACCAATTAAGTCCGTACTCCATTCCCCAGAGAAAAGAAGAAAATCTCAGCAAGAGGTGTTGCAGAAAGAACGTGAATACCGCCAAGTTTACAACGTCAACCACTCGCGACCGCCGTTTGATAACAGCGGCCGCCCAGTGTCACAACTGGCTCGACCAAAGACGTCAATCGGCCTACAACGATGTCGCAACGAGATACAGGAGTCGGTGAGGATCTTTGAAGTGAAGAAGCTTGTCATCCAGATGATTCAGAAGACAAGGAAGCTGCGGATGTTCAACACGTACCGCCAGATGATGACTGAGAAGGGGATGATTCGCACGCTGCTGAGAGAGTACAACCAGCTGTCCCGATGCAAGCAGGAGGAGCAGGACTTCAACACCGTCGCAGAGTGGGAGATGTTCCTGCTGGGTGAGTCCCAACACTTCTTGTTCTTGTTAGTTTTCTCTTTCAAGTGAATATTGACATTGTCCTTCTTCTTCTTTAGATCTTGGTAGTGAACGTTGACATTGTCTTTCTTTGTTAGATCTTGGTAGTGAATCTTGACATTGTCCTTCTTCTTCAGATCGTGGTAGTGAACATTGGCATTGTCCTTCTTCTTTAGATCTTGGTAGTGAACATTGACATTGTCTTTCTTCTTCTTTAGATCTTGGTAGTGAGCAGTGACATTGTTCTTCTTCTTTAGATCTTGGTAGTGAACATTGATATTGTCCTTCTTCTTTAGATCTAGGTAGTGAATGTTGATATTATTCTTCTTTAGATCTTGGTTGTGAACAGTGACATTTTCTTCTTTAGATCTTGGTAGTGAACATTGACATTGTCCTTCTTCTTCTTTAGATCTTGGTAGTGAGTATTGACACTGTTCTTCTTCTTTAGATCTTGGTAGTGAACATTGACATTGTTCTTCTTTACATCTTGGTAGTGAACATTGACATTGTCCTTCTTCTTCTTTAGATCTTGGTAGTGAACATTGACATTGTTCTTCTTTAGATCTTGGTAGTGAACATTGACATTGTTCTTCTTTAGATCTTGGTAGTGAAAATTGACATTGTCCTTCTTCTTTAGATCTTGGTAGTGAACATTGACATTGTCTTTCTTCTTCTTTAGATCTTAGTAGTGAGCATCGACATTGTTCTTCTTCTTTAGATCTTGGTAGTGAACATTATTGACATTGTTCTTCTTTAGACCTTAGTAGTGAACATTGACGTTGTTCTTCTTTAGATCTTGGTAGTGAACATTGACATTGTCCTTCTTTTTAGATCTTGGTAGTGAACATTGACATTGTCCTTCTTCTTTACAATTTGGTAGTGAACATTGATATTGTTCTTCTTCTTTAGATCTCGGTAGTGAACATTGACATTGTTCTTCTTCTTTAGAATTTGGTAGTGAACATTGACATTGTTCTTCTTCTTTAGAATTTGGTAGTGGACATCGATATTGTTCTTCTTCTTTAGATCTTAGTAGTGAACATTGACGCTGTTCTTCTTTAGATCTTGGTAGTGAACATTGACATTGTCCTTCTTCTTCTTTAGATCTTGGTAGTAAACATTGACATTGTTCTTCTTCTTTAGATCTTGGTAGTGAACATTGATATTGTTCTTCTTTAGATCTTGGTAGTGAACATTGACATTGTTCTTCTTCTTTAGATCTTGGTAGTGAACATTGACATTGTCCTTCTTCTTTAGATCTTGGTAGTGAACATTTACATTGTTCTTCTTCTTTAGATCTTGGTAGTGAACACTGACATTGTTCTTCTTCTTTAGATCTAGGTAGTGAACATTGACATTGTCCTTCTTCTTTAGATCTTGGTAGTGAACATTGACATTGTCCTTCTTCTTCTTTAGATCTTGGTAGTGAACATTGACATTGTTCTTCTTTATAATTTGGTAGTGAACATTGATATTGTTCTTCTTCTTCTTTAGATCTTGGTAGTGAACACTGATATTGTCCTTCTTCTTTAGATCTAGGTAGTGAACGTTGATATTATTCTTCTTCTTTAGATCTTGGCAGTGAACATTGACATTGTCCTTCTTCTTTAGATCTTGGTAGTGAACATTGACATTGTCCTTCTTCTTCTTTAGATCTTGGTAGTGAGCATTGACATTGTTCTTCTTCTTTAGATCTTGGTAGTGAACATTGACATTGTTCTTCTTTAGATCTTGGTAGTGAACATAGACATTGTTCTTCTTTAGATCTTGGTAGTGAACATTGACATTGTCCTTCTTCTTCTTTAGATCTTGGTAGTGAACATTGACATTGTTCTTCTTTAGATCTTGGTAGTGAACATTGACATTGTTCTTCTTTAGATCTTGGTAGTGAAAATTGACATTGTCCTTCTTCTTTAGATCTTGGTAGTGAACATTGATATTGTCTTTCTTCTTCTTTAGATCTTGGTAGTGAGCATTGACATTGTTCTTCTTCTTTAGAGCTTGGTAGTGAACATTGACATTGTTCTTCTTTAGATCTTGGTAGTGAAAATTGACATTGTCCTTCTTCTTTAGATCTTGGTAGTGAACATTGACATTGTCTTTCTTCTTCTTTAGATCTTGGTAGTGAGCATTGACATTGTTCTTCTTCTTTAGATCTTGGTAGTGAACATTGACATTGTTCTTCTTTAGATCTTGGTAGTGAAAATTGACATTGTCCTTCTTCTTTAGATCTTGGTAGTGAACATTGACATTGTCTTTCTTCTTCTTTAGATCTTGGTAGTGAGCATTGACATTGTTCTTCTTTAGATCTTGGTAGTGAACATTGACATTGTTCTTCTTTAGATCTAGGTAGTGAACATTGATATTGTCCTTCTTCTTTAGATCTAGGTAGTGAACATTGATATTGTTCTTCTTCTTTAGATCTTGGTAGTGAACATTGACAATGTTCTTCTTTGTTATATCAAGTGAAAATTGACATTGTTCTTTGTTACATCAAGTGAAAATTTACCTTGTTCTTCTTTATATCAAGTGAAAATTTACATTGTTCAAATGAAAATTTACATTGTTCTTTATTACTGTAAGTTTCCATGTATAATATGCCTCCATGTATAATATGCCTCCATGTATAATCCGCACCCTGACTTTTGCCAAATTCTGATAGAATTTGTATATTACATTGCATAATACACACCCCAACTTTTGGCATCGACCACTGATTTCCCCACTTCTGATAGTTTGTTTGAAGTGCGACTCAGGGTTGGCCAGTGTCATTTCATCAAAGTTCGTTTGTGTGATGATCCTTGAATCCATCTCAGAATCGTAAACATGTCACGCAAGGCATTGCCACCGGCTCGTTGCATATGATGATCTATATAATCGCCTGGTCAGTTGTGTAAACCATACATAACTTGCATCTTAGCTTGACCATGGTGAAACTGATTAAATCTGCCCTTGTTAGAACTTACTTTGCATCATTCTGCTTTCAATTTTAATTTAACGCCAAGCTCTATTCTGATGTTACTTGCGCCCTTTCTACTGAGAAACATATGGTACAGTCGTCTTTATTTGCATTCACAACTTTAAACGTGGAGTCACACTGGCTGACCCATGGGCGTGGCATTGACTATTCAGGTCGTTCACGTGATTCAAGATCGCCAATCATGGTGCCTTGGTGCTCAGGGAGCAATGCATATTTGAGCGTATTAACCCGACACCGTCCACACATTTCTGCGTTATTCCCGGTCGGCGATGTTCCCGGTCGCATATGCTCCCACTCACTGACGTCATAGTAGTAATGTTACTAATTCATGGTTTTCCATATGCCAAAAAATTGTAAAGCACCTGTTCCTAAAATAAATAATATAATAATAACAAAGGTGGATGGTTTTAATTTCTTGGGATTAACCTTAGATACAAAACTAAATTGGAAAAAACACTCTGAAAATATATCAAACAAATGTTCTAGCATAATCAGTACACTAAATAGACTTAAACTAATACAGCCTATGAGAATTAAAATTATACTATATAACATGTTATCGGTACCACTCATAAATTATTGTTTAATGACTTGGGGGTTCCACTGTCAAAGAATTAATCTACTTCAGAAAAGGGCTATACGAATAATAACGTTGAGTAATTTCAATTCACACACTGACCCGCTATTTAAAAAACTGAATTAACCAAAGAATTAAACAAAGAATTAAAATGTTATTACAAATTCATACACAGTAAATTGGCAGACCTACAACATTGGCAGATTGCAGCAAACACCAAGATTCATGATCGTAATACATGCAACCAAAATAAAATTAACATCTGTGGCACAAAGCATACATTTGTAAAACAATGTCTTAAATACAGTTTACCAAATACTATCAAAAATACCTCACAAAGTGTGAAAGACAAACTTTATACACACAGTTTACTGGGTTTCATAAATTATGCAAAGTATCATATCACTCAGAATTATAAAAAACGTGCACAATCATCAACTGTTATACCTGTACATACATGCGCAATCAACTACAATGATGTTAGTTACACTCAAACATTATAAATACATTTTCACCTTCTCATTTCACTACATACTGCACAATAAAACAACAATCCAGGTTTTCATTGACGGTGGACCTTACTACATTTTAACATTGATAACTTTATATCTATATTCTTTTTTTCTACAGAAACTAAAATAAATGAATGCGACGGATGGATCCTACAATAGCGACTTTTAATAAGTCTTTGTGGGAGTCTCCATGATCCTCTCTGTATATTTTATAACCTACAATTATATATATATATATATATATATATTATTATTATTATTGAATGGGTGTACATTTCAGATCAAATAAATTTACTTCTGATTCTGATAGTCTTCCTGTAGCGTTATCCATATTAGGTAGGAGAATTTTTTTTAGCACTATCACCATGAATAATACGCACTTGGGCTTTTAAGTAAAAAATGAAGGGGAAAAATGCATATTATACACGGAAACTTACGGTATATAAAATGGAAAATTACATTGTTCTTTCTTGTATCAAGTGAAAATTTACATTTTTCTTCTTTATATCAAGTGAAAATTTACATTGTTCTTCTTTATAAAATATCATCTCATTGTTCTTCTTTGTTATACCAAGTGAAAATTTACATTGTTCTTCTTCTTTATATCAAGTGAAAAGTTAAATTGTTCTGCTTTAGATCTTGGTAGGGAAAATTTACATTGTTCTTCTTTGTTATATCAAGTGAAAATTTACATTGTTCTTCTTTATATCTTAATAGTGAAAATTGGCATTACAAAAAGTTATTAGTCTTGCTTCTGCATGATGATTATACACCAGCTGGTGTAGGCTTAGGAGATCATAGATTGCTGTGTTCATGGTGATCATACACCACCTGGTGTAGGCTTAGGAGGTCACAGCTTGTTGTGTTCATGGTGATCATACACCACCTGGTGTTGGCTTAGGAGGTCATAGCTTGTTGTGTTCATGGTGATCATACACCGCCTGGTGTAGGCTTAGGAGATCATAGCTTGTTGTGTTCATGGTGATCATACATCGCCTGGTGTAGGCTTAGGTGTTCATGGTGATCATACACCACCTGGTGTAGGCTTAGATGGTCATAGCTTGTTGTGTTCATGGTGATCATACATCACCTGGTGTAGGCTTAGGAGGTCATAGCTTGTGGTCATGGTGATCATACACCACCTGGTGTAGGCTTAGTAGGTAGTAGCTTGTTGCGTTCATGGTGATCATACACCACCTGGTGTAGGCTTAGGAGGTCGTAGCTTGTTGCGTTCATGGTGATCATACATCGCCTGGTGTAGGCTTAGGAGGTCGTAGCTTGTTGCGTTCATGGTGATCATACATCGCCTGGTGTAGGCTTAGGAGGTCGTAGCTTGTTGCGTTCATGGTGATCATACATCGCCTGGTGTAGGCTTAGGAGGTCGTAGCTTGTTGCGTTCATGGTGATCATACATCACCTGGTGTAGGCTTAGGAGGTCGTAGCTTGTTGCGTTCATGGTGATCATGCATCGCCTGGTGTAGGCTTAGGAGGTCATAACTTGTTGCGTTCATGGTGATCATGCATCGCCTGGTGTAGGCTTAGGAGGTCATAGCTTGTTGCGTTCATGGTGATCATACACCACCTGGTGTAGGCTTAGGAGGTCATAGCTTGTTGCGTTCATGGTGATCATGCATCGCCTGGTGTAGGCTTAGGAGGTCATAGCTTGTTGCGTTCATGGTGATCACGCACCGCCTGGTGTAGGCTTAGGAGGTCATAGCTTGTTGCGTTCATGGTGATCACGCACCGCCTGGTGTAGGCTTAGGAGGTCATAGCTTGTTGCGTTCATGGTGATCATACATCGCCTGGTGTAGGCTTAGGAGGTCATAGCTTGTTGCGTTCATGGTGATCACGCACCGCCTGGTGTAGGCTTAGGAGGTCATAGCTTGTTGCGTTCATGGTGATCATGCACCGCCTGGTGTAGGCTTAGGAGGTCATAGCTTGTTGCGTTCATGTGATCATACATCGCCTGGTGTAGGCTTAGGAGGTCATAGCTTGTTGCGTTCATGGTGATCATACATCGCCTGGTGTAGGCTTAGGAGGTCATAGCTTGTTGCGTTCATGGTGATCATGCACTGCCTGGTGTAGGCTTAGGAGGTCATAGCTTGTTGCATTCATGGTGATCATGCACTGCCTGGTGTAGGCTTAGGAGGTCATAGCTTGTTGTGTTCATGGTGATCATACATCGCCTGGTGTAGGCTTAGGAGGTCATAGCTTGTTGTGTTCATGGTGATCATACACCGCCTGGTGTAGGCTTAGGAGGTCATAGCTTGTTGTGTTCATGGTGATCATACATCACCTGGTGTAGGCTTAGGAGGTCATAGCTTGTTGTGTTCATGGTGATCATACATCGCCTGGTGTAGGCTTAGGAGGTCATAGCTTGTTGTGTTCATGGTGATCATACACCACCTGGTGTAGGCTTAGATGGTCATAGCTTGTTGTGTTCATGGTGATCATACATCGCCTGGTGTAGGCTTGGAAGGTCATAGGTTGTTGTGTTCATGTTGGATAGATAGACACTGTTGATCATACACCATCTGGTGTAGGCTTAGGAGATCATAGCTTGTTGTGTTCATGTTGGATAGATAGAAACTGGTGCAGAAAGATGATGCAACTTAAATTTTGCATTTTCACTATGATTTATAACAACATTATCCATTCATGATTTCAATATAAACTGTTATGCATTTTGATTTTATTTAGTTAAACTGATATGGAATAATTAACTGGCCACTTAATGGTTTATTTTGTGGATCCATTCAACATGCCTGAATCTAATTTGTCTTTCTTTCATAAAGGGAAATCCCCTGGCTGATGCGATTTCATCTATTGTTTGACCAAATATGGTATAATTTGTGTACTTAATTATAACATTAAAAGCATTTTCCTCCATCCGCCTGGCCTTCCCACAGTCTATTCTTTTTACTGCTTTCTAAAAGCATAGCGGGACCACCTAATTGTTTATTTCTCTGCATTGGTATTCTAAAGTCGATATATTCAGTCTATCATTTGTCCGTTGATATTCTAAAGCCTGCAGCTTCATCATCATGTCATGGTTGACACTTCGCAAACAAAGTCACTGTCAACACCTCTCTTGTCTGTTGACACATGACTTGGCAAAGGCTCGGTGACATTAGGACTGAATAGAAGAAGAATTTCCCACTATACCGTCATTATAACCATAGGAACGTAGCAGCGAAGTGGTGTTGGGAATGTGTACATTGTGCATTATTAATATGTAGCTGCTCATGGTAATTCATACTTCAATGTGGCTTAATGACATTGCATAATTCTTATCTAGTTTGCAAATGATACGAACTCGTCTTGTTAGAAGCCATATGTGATTCACTGTGATGATTTTGCATTAATTTGCATAGATAGATCTTCTGAATATGCTGTCTGGTGTCGTCTATGGTGTCTGGTGTCGTCTATGGTGTCTGGTGTCGTCTATGGTGTCTGGTGTCATCTATCGTGTCTGGTGTTGTCTATGGTGTCTGGTGTCGTCTATGGTGTCTGGTGTCGTGTATTGTGTCTGGTGTCGTCTGTGGTGTCTGGTGTCATCTGTGGTGTCTGGTGTCATCTGTGGTATCTGGTGTCGTCTGTGGTGTCTGGTGTTGTCTGTGGTGCCTGGTGTCGTCTGTGGTGCCTGGTGTCGTCTATGGTGTCTGGTGTCGTCTTTGGTGTCTGGTGTCGTCTATGGTATCTGGTGTTGTCTTTGGTGTATGTTGTCGTCTATGGTGTCTGGTGTCGTCTATGGTGTCTGGTGTCGTCTTTGGTATCTGGTGTCGTCTTTGGTATCTGGTGTCGTCTTTATACTTGTTTTTATAGTTGTCTTTTCTTAAATCTATATAATATGGTTGCCCATGATTACAGGCTGACTATTCCTATCAGTGACTGAGTACATAAGTATGGTGGTCTGAATGCAATGATGCCTGTTATTTATTTTTATTTATGGTGCAATTTTTTTTAGGCGATGTGAAATCCAGTCGTCCCTCCACATGGGAAACTCCTGAAAATTCTCTCCCTAATTGTAAGAATTACAATGAAATGCTGAATAATTGTTCGCATTATTGAAAGATTTTCACTTGCTGAAGCCTTGCTGTCAACAAAGTCCTGACGTTTTCCCACCCAGTTTTATGCCTTAATCGATCTAGACAAGTTCCCAAGTCACATATGTGTCAGTAGTCAGCTTTTTCTCCAAAATACTACTGTTATTTATAATTAGGGTTTTTCTGAAGTTGATTTTCAAAGTAGCAATACTCCTAACCTTTTGTTGCAGATGAGCTTGCGCAGGCAAACAGAGCAGAGAAGGACAACAGAATGAGACTTTGGGTAAGTGGCTTCCCTTCCTCCTGCTCTTCCTGTCTTGCATATAATGCTTCCACCAGAGAGCACCACTGGTGCTGTTTTTGACACAACTCCAACTCCAGTCGAGTTCCTTCATCTCTTTCTCCATAGTTGTTCTTCCTCTTTTCCCTGCTTCTTCTCTCGGTCACATCCCATCTGAAGTATACCACAGAACTATATCCATCTGAAGTCTACCACGGAACTATATCCATCTGAAGTCTACCACGGAACTATATCCATCTGAAGTCTACCACGGAACTATATCCATCTGAAGTCTACCACAGAACTATATCCATCTGAAGTCTACCACGGAACTATATCCATCTGAAGTCTACCACGGAACTATATCCATCTGAAGTCTACCACGGAACTATATCCATCTGAAGTCTACCACAGAATATATCCTTTATCAACACAATAAAACAGTGTAAATGTGCGTTCTTATATAACAAGGTATCCAGTCCTTGGACTGCTCAAAGTGCTTTACACTTCACCCCCTGTAGACCTTTTCTTCTAACACTAACTCAACATCTCTGGGAAGCATTCAGCCACACTGCAATTATTGCACGAACACTATTTATTCACGTACCAATATCAATACCAATGTGCATAACCAGTTCAGGGGCGTCTACAGGCTTTTTTCCAGAGGGTGGCAAAAAATGATGCTGCCTGATTTCGACAAGAAATCTTTACACTTACCAAAATGTCTACTTTCAATGAACAATAACGATATAATTGTATATAATTAATTAACAAATATACTAGACGATCTACTTAGCACAAATAGTAAACAATCTACTCGCCATAAAAGACCTACATTTTACAAACATCCAGATCCAGGGGGGCATGTGCCCCTCCTTGCCCCCCCAACATGCCCATGAGCCAGGTACTTATTTATTCAGCTGGCTGAACAGTGGTGAAGTGGGGGGTAAACGAACATCAGAAATTGCCCAAGGTTTGAAAAAGCAGCACGAGGATTCAAACTCTGGACTGTTGATTGACAGTTTGATGTTCTATGATAAACAAATTGTATCGTAGGGAATCTTCATATAGATCCACAAATATTGGGTTGACCCTGTTGTCTAGTACATACAGTTTTATAATGCCTGCTTATAGGTAGACTCATAGGATTTCGTTTGCTTCTATGGATTTCGGATTATGAATGTTCCCTATGACAGAACAGAACAATAATGCATCTGATTTAGTAAAAAAATTAATCTACACTCTCGGCTTACACGGTTTTGCAACTCACTTTAAATATTATTTGCATATATATCTAGCTCTGTGTACACTCCGAAATTGTTACATTTGTCAATATGAATGAATAGCCAATACAAACAAGTTTGTCTTTGATCCTCTTTGCATGAATAACCATTCAAATCACCTTTAAGGACATGGTATATAGCCTTGAATATGTCAGTCTGTCTACTGATATGCTGCTGTTTGTATACACCAGGATTTTTTAAGCCTTAAAATGAGTCTCCTGAACCCTTATTTGATTGTTATATTTTAATTTTTATGCTTTTACATGTATGCAATTTACAGAGATGTAAATTGTCAAATAAAATGTGTCTGTCCATCCGAAAATTTCTTCACGTGTTCTTTAGAAATATATGCTACACCTACATGCCACACTAATGAACACGTCTGATTGTTAACTTGAGAAAGCTTATTCAATAAGCTGTCACATGCATGTATTTGATCATTGTTAGACATTGTTATTCATGTTTATTTGTATTCAGGAATATCTATGCCCATATATGAATCTATGACTTCTAAAAGCTGCTAAATCCTCGCTGGCAGGTCTCAGCCTCTTCATGCACACATTAGCTGTACAAAAGAATAATTTTATTTTGTATCAGTCATACCTATAATTCCTTCCCATTCATTAGTTTAACCACTGTGAGTTCCTTTGATATCATAGTTACAAGTCATTAAAGCTGCACTGAGGACATGAATGAATTGATCAAAAAGGTTGTTACTATGTGGTTATAGTTGATCATTGTCATATCTGTACAGACACTTCCTGGCCTATCTTACCTAAGCACAAGATGGACCAGATGTAATGCATTGTTGGATCAAGACATTATGAGACAACAATTTGATATTTCTTCTTTGTTAATAAAAAGAAACCTTTGAGAGTAGTCACAACATAAAAGGGATGTTAGTGAATCAATATGATTTGTCCATTGGTTTCATCATGTTGTGCTGAGATATTCAAAAAAGTCCTAATAGATTAAAATTATACATAATGCCAATTTTCCCTTAATGTATAGTTACTTATGTGTAAATGTACCTGCAAGGTTTTAGTTATGTTACAGCGAAACAAAAGTCATGGTTTTGGATCTATGCATCTAAGAGATAATAAAAGCTAACAAAACTTTTGTGCAACTAAAATCAAGAATATCACACCACTGGTTTACACAGAATGTGTTCTAAAAGTGGGAGGTAATTGTAGTTATACATGGTTATCTCTTAGTAAATGTTATAGGTGCATAGGCCAAAAACTGTTTTCAGAAATCATACCTGAAAACTAAGTACTAATGTGAAATGATAAACAGCACATTCTTTAGACTTAAACTACAGGCAGAGTGAAAACTCAGTAGTGAAGTATTTATGATGTCAGTTAGTGTTAGACTGTTAGATTGTACGTCTTAGTTGCAACTCACTCTACTGGAAATCTGCGCTTTCTTTCAGGATGAGCCAGCAGAGAGGAACACAAATTCCCAGGC
This sequence comes from Lamellibrachia satsuma, assembly GCA_033239005.1. NCBI lineage: Eukaryota > Metazoa > Annelida > Polychaeta > Sabellida > Siboglinidae > Lamellibrachia > Lamellibrachia satsuma. The sequence continues at coordinate 104,531 of BSQZ01000037.1, read as the reverse complement.
CTCATCGCCCCCTGCCAAACCCCCGCACAGCTACACTAGTTCCAGCATCTCAGACTCACAGGGTAGCCCACGGCAACAGTCGCCAGAGCGACGGATGAGATCCCCTACTCGGGAGGAGAAGAGGAGAAAGTTGAAGGAGGAACAACACATGAAACATCTGAAGAACATATACGGGCAGCAGAACATCCCGCTAGAACACCGCAATGGAGAACCAACGAGATATCCCAAATCTGGTAACTTGTCTTTGCTCATTTAGGCATTAAATTTAAACGATAAAATCGTGAAGATAAATTTATGAGATTAAAATAAATCAAAAATGTGTTTAAATATATATGCGTAATTTCAATAGCTTAATTGCTCTGAAAACTACCAAATGATTTGCATACGTGACTACATCATGTTGAAATGATTTAACTATCAGTGCAAATTACTAATAAAATCCACTTTATGTGTTTTAATTATATTATGCATAAATTGTGCATTTATTTATACAAAATAATTATTTTATTAATTTATATTGTTAATAATGTGCATATCAATAAACAATTATTCTGTATAAATAAGTAATTATTTCTAACACGAGTGTAGACCATGTTGAGTATTTTATATGAACGTTTATAGAAAAAGAATCAGCTTGTAGGTTAGATTTTACAGTTGAACGTGATCAACTCAATGCGACAACTCAATACTCTCACAGTTTATACTCTCACAGTTTATACTCTCACAGTTTATACTCTCACAGTTTATATTAAAGGTTCCTCCTCAATTACATTTTTTCGCTAGTCTCATTTCAAATCCATTTTGTGAAAAATCAAACCTACCTAGTATCTACTGCAACATGCTAGCTCGTTTGCGCAACTTTTGTATGTAGTTTTTTGTTAAATCATCTGAAAAACTGTTAAATTAATTAATGTTTGGTCAAACATTAATTGAAGCGAAAATGGAAATGCTGAAAACGGTTCAACCGTGGTGAAATTTGTTTACTTTGTCAAGGAAGTCACGGCCATGATTGGCATTGACCCGCAAAGTGCTTACCATTTTGGATATCCACTGTTTTAAGCCTTACCAGATTCAACGACTGAAGTCAGTTCTTTCAATGATTTCATTGTTTTATTAAATCGACTGTGGATGTTACATGACCTGTTCACATACAACATATTTGCACATCAACGGACAGAATTCACATTAGAGTAAATCAGTTGATGATGGAGTTTTTTAAATTATATGTTAACACATTTGTAGAAACGACAATAATTTATAGGGAACAAACGCACCGAGAACTTGAATTAGTTTTTATGTGTGCTTCAGCGGGATCCTCCAGGGAAAGATCAGCTGCCTCAAGCCTAGCGTCGAGTACCACGGAAAGTCTACCAAAGATTCACCCACAGTCTACGAGGCAGACGACGCAGAAGTCGCAGTCATATTCGATGAGACCAGCCACATCACATGCCGGACAACGGAAAAACCAGGCTAGATCTCAGGGTAGGTGTAACACATTGGAATAATTGTAAATATATATTTTCTAATTATTTTAAGTTAAAATTTTTTTCATTGTAAAAACATACAACATTTTTGTTGGAGCTTTCAACATTTTTGTAGTAATTTAGTTAGTTTCTTCAAAAACTATATTTATATAATGTTATCTAAATAATTTTTTATATTAGTGAATTTATAATACTTATTTCCTGTACTAAAAAAATTCAGTTCAATTCAATAAATTTATTCAAACAAAAAACATTCATCTGCAAAAGTCATGGCTTGATGCAGTGTCATGTAAATGATGTTAGAAAGGAATAAACAAGAAAAGTAATTAACGTATCCCCTGTGTATATTATATGATATGTTAATAACACATTAGATGTGACAAATGTGTGAACATAATTTCTGTTTGCATAACAAAGTAAAATGATCATTCACTGCACAGCACAAAAACACTGGATTAGCACGGCGTTATCTGTGTGTAATTCACTAATGGACCAGTTGTATGTTCCCTGTGATATATGGCCAACAGTGAAATCAGTAGTAATCATGGTAATTCTAGTAACAATGAACTTATCACCAACTGTGCAAACTAACCTTAACACTGCTACAACTAAACAGGGAAATCTTTTTTAACTTTGTTTGGGATTTACTATTTACCAGACATTCCAGAATGGTATACATTCAATGGACACAGCTAGCATAGAAAGCTCGCAAGACATCTACAAACTACAGCAATAAATTAAGCTAGCCTGTACATATGCACGTGCCAAAGGGTTTTGTAAAACTAAGAAAGTACACAAATCCAGTAACGTTTTACCATTAGATTGCAGAGTGCAGGGTAAAAAAAATTTTGATTAGGAATCAGAAAATATTTTATACATCTGCGAAAGCAACTTCAAGTTCTAAAATTGCAAAAAATAATGTTAATTATTGCACCAATCACAAACATTGGTACAAGCACAGTATTGTAGTGAAACTTTCAGTGTTGAATCGGCTGTTTCTGGTGGATCAATTTCTAATTAATTTTGGATTGGATGTGAATGATTGAAGTCTTATGCATCCACAATAACATCGGTTTATTTTATACTTACAGTAACCCTAACCTGCACCTGTTTGCTTTATTTTCAGGCAGCGCCAAGAATACGAGCAGCCCTTAATTAACACTAACACCAGTCAGACCTCCACAACACTGCCAAGTGCCCTTGACCCTAACAACACTATTGTGTTGTTCTCTGACTTTCTCTAGAGAGAAGCGAGAGCTGCCGGCAAGTGCACTTCCTCAGCACACTTATGGAGCTTGATGTCGACAGACATCCGAAGCGTGCCCCTGCGCAGAAGAGGAACACCTTGGCTTCGCACCGCCGGATGTCGTATGACTTCAGGGACAGTGCGTCTGATTCGCAGCCGGCCTGATGACGCCTGGTGTCAGGCAATGATATCTTGGTCAGAGTGGTGTCAATGACATACCTCACAGGCGATCGGGGAAAGGCAGGTGCTGCAAATCCCAGCGAAGGTTTATTAGCTACACTGCTGCTTCGCTTTGCTCAGAAACAATGACTGCTACTTGTGTGTAAAGGCGGAAACTGTGATAACTGTAGTATCAGCCATAGCCAATCAGAAGCTATGATAAGTGGAGTATCAGCCAGGACCTACCATGATCATGTTGAACTTATGATAACAGAAATATCGTGTGACAAGAGAACTATCAGTCCTGATCAGGCTGAACTTGTAATAAGACGTACCGGTATCAGCCAGGGTTTGGCTAACTTTGTAATAAATGAAGTGATGTGTGAAGTATCAACCATGATCAGGCAGAAACTGTGATAAGTGAAGTATCAGCTAAGACCAGATTAAACTTGTAATAAATGATGTATAAGTCAGAACCCAGATAAATGTATGATAGTGAAGTATCAGCCAATACGAGAGCAAAGAAAGTCTGACATAAATAGTCTAATTCTTGGGTGAATTCTGTCAGGCCGAGGTTGAAGTTTTATTCACCAGATGGAACCACAGTTATGTCTTCCAAGACTGCTCTGCTAACTAACTTATTGTATTTTTATGTTTGTTCAATCATGTCAAAAAAATTCAGCCATATCTGTACCTGTCGGTTTGTTTATTGTGTAAAGTCTGTCTGTATATATTAAAAAAACGTATTTTGTCATTATCAAGTCTGTCTGTCTATATATTAAAAAAACATTTTGTCATTATCAAGTCTGTCTGTACATATTAAAAAAACGTATTTTGTCATTATCAAGTCTGTCTGTACACATATTTTGTCATTATCAAGTTTTTATATGTGCAATTACATTACACAGAGCAAATACTTATATAAATGTATTTATATACCATAATGTGATAGGAGATGCACAGTACACAAAAGAATTAATGTTTCTTGTGATATTAAATTGGAGGGTGAAGATAATAATTGTAATAAAATTTTAATTTAGTTTTTTGGATTAATTTAGTACAGTGATTTTTGTATGGCAAAATGAAAATGACGCCGGTTACATTAACATAACATTGTGCACATGTTGAAGAAATATTTATTTGTTTTTTAAGTGAGGCTCATCAGTGCATCATATTGTATTCTGCATGGTTCTAACATTTGTTTCGCTATTGCAATTTTAGCTTAATTATTGTAGCTTCATCTGTAAAATGAAATTAAACATTTATGCCCATCGTGAACAATGATGCTGCATACCATTCATGAATTACATATTTCTGTATAAATGCTTCAGGTCATTTTATATAAAATTTCTTTTGTCAAAATATGTATAGTCTGTTTTTATTCACCTAATATTTTGGTAAAATTTACCTGCAGTTTTTTATGCTATTGAAAGGGAATTGCTATAAAAATTTAAGCTATCATCGATAAGTTTTAATTTCTCCACATCTAAACAAAAGAAAAAGCAACAATATCGGTATATTTGCAAAAATTATAATAATATGGACAGCTTTGCAAGAAAATGAGATGATATATAAAGTTATGTTTGTCAAGTTACTCTTGATTTGTGGTGTTCCTTAAATTTCTGTGAATAAATAAACATAAAAGGTAGAGTAATTGTGCAATTAAATAATTGGTAAATGACCGTAGGTTATACTGGATTTTACAGTGCATAGTGTACATGCATCCAGCATCTATTTCCCAGTGAGTAGGTATATATATATATATATATATATATATATATATATATATATATATATATATATATATATAAATATATATATATATATATATATATATATATATATATATATATATATATATATATATATATATATATATATATATATATATATATATACTATTGTTGCAGAACCTAGTTATCCAAGAAAAACTAATATTGGTCTAGTTCAGACTGTGGCGTATATGAATGGTTTATCGTATTGAATCTGAAACAGACGTGCAAGTGTTTAAAAACCTCATGAAGCTATTGTAGGGGTTTAGCTGTGTCCTAGCAAGAGTATGGACAAGGAATCAATTATCAGAGACTTTATGCAATGGCCACGCATGATGAATGTTAAGTTGCATTAAATTATGCTCTTTATTGAAAATAGTAATATATCTGGGTCATGTTACAAATTATGTACATGTGTGTATGTAAATATGTATGTGTTTGTGTACAGCTGTTATTGTAAATTGCAAAATAAATACGGGGAAATGTACATAAATAATGATATGCCTGCTTTGTATAGTTTTCTTTCAAGATGTTACTGAGAGCCCGTGCCTGTAATATATATATATATATATATATATATATATATATATATATATATATATATATATATATATATATATATATATATATATATACATATACATATACATATACATATATATATATATATATATATATATATATATATATATATATATATATATATATATCTCGTGTTCTCCTGTTTTCAAGACTGTGTCAACAGCAAATTGTTACAAACACGCACTGAGCCGACTCGTCTCCTAATTAATTGGACTGCGTGCGACGGACGTAACGACTTTTATACAACACAATTTATTTCAACAAGTAATACAATATTACCTGTCGTGGTAACATGAATTGTGCGTTTCATTTAACTGTCCCGTTGCTAACATCGCCTACGTATCGTCACTCGCAAGTTCACCACAATAATGCTTGCATGATTCGCACATTTTCCTACCACTCCGTGATTCGCACATTCACAACAATAGAAGTCACACGGCGGAGTATCGATATATTACAAACACACAATAACGTTTCGACAGGGAAAGACGTCATAGCGTTTTAATGAGGTCTAGTCGTTATTCTACAATGGGTACTTGCAGAGGTGAATTGCATGGCCTAATCCGTTAAGTGGCCCAGTGGACACGCGAATCACGGCCAGGCGGGAATGTTAGCATCTTTCCTGCCTTGTGGGCGTGTGTGCATGGATGCATACCCCATTAAATTTGTCAGCACGAAAGCACACGTTTCGTCAGGTATCGAGGGCTGTGTGCGTTGTGGATCAGCGTTGTCATTCGGGGAAAATGACGTCATTGTTAAAACTAGACATCCTCGTGAAACAAGGCAAAGCTGTCAATTTATACCGCGCCCCTTCAAGATTCGTTGTTCAGGGCGCGTTGCCCTTTGCCCCCGGCAGATCTGTTGACGCAAACACCATTTCAACTTCTATTGATCCATCCGCGTACGCTGCAATTGCTGTAAGAAAGCTGTTCGTTCTTATAATCATATCAATAGAATACCATCGTCTGTTGTCAGTTACTCATTAATAAAGCTGAGTGAACTGGTGCAACGTAGGGTGAACTGGTGCAATGTGGGGTGGACTGGTGCAATGTGGGGTGAACTGGTGCAACGTGGGGTGAACTGGTGCGACGTGGGGTGAACTGGTGCAACGGAGCAACGGCTGAGCGGATCCACGTGGGTGAAAGAAATTTCCCATGTTTCGAAACAGCAGCTGGTCCTGTTGAACTACCGTCCGTCTTTCTAACCGCCAAGCCGCCTGCCGAGCCCCACTCTTATCACCTCTGGCGGAACCACCCTAACAAACGTAACGTGGAATTCTTTGCTGCAGTTGCCGCATCAATCAATAGATGTACCACACCCTGCTAAGAATGTTGTGGGTTACGTTAATTTCGACAGACGCTTCCATTTTGTTTATCGCGAATGCATAACAGTTGTTTGTTTTTTTAACACAATATTTCATATCCCTGATAATTTGTGCACAAACGTATTAGACTTTGATTCATGTCATGTATGCAGGTTGCTTTAAGGAGAATTAGCATCCTACTGTATTGTTCTCGGATATGTGCATTACAAAGTTAATGCAAAACTATGGGCTGGTGTAAGCATAGCCCATTTGTGTAAAAGTTTTAGTGGTGTCACCGGCGCCGTGCTTATCCCACTTCTGACACCATTACGTGCAGTTGACAACAAGATTGTCCCCACTAGACATGTCAACGGCCAGAAATGTAGAACACATGCGGTGGTAGTGATGTACCGACTGCGGTCTCGCGAGCGACGTCGCTGTCGGCGCCGCACTCCCAGGTCCCGGTGTCAACAACATCGATGGCGACCGGACCGATCGCGTAGGAGGCCCGAGAACGGTCCGGCACCCGCCAGTAGCGCCGGCGGTGACGGCGGAAGGCCGCCACCACGAGCGGATTACGCAGCATGTAGACGGTCGGGTTGACGGCGCCGTTGACCAAAAACAGCCACGTCGCGACGACATTCGTGGCGTAGCCCGTGTGCCAGCCCGCGAGCCCCGCGAGAGGTCGGAGCAGCAGGGTTCCACTGCGACAGAGCAGCTGCACGCCAACCAGGATGAGCACGGTCGTCAGCGTGTGTATCTCGCCCCGAAAGCGCAGTTGGTGGACGGCAGCCGAGGCCGGTCGGACCTGGTCGCAGCTACACCGGAGCACCTTGTCAACACAACAACGACATTGATTATACACAACGCAACGCAACGCAACGCAACGCAACGCAACGCAACGCAACACAACACAACACGTTACACTACAGTTGCTAATGTCATAGGTGTCAACATTGCTGCCTTTAGATGGGAAACAATGCTCTTAAAAACATTTTTTTATTTTCGCATGTGTGCGTTCACCGCGAACGAGAACGGCACATCAAAGTGTAGCGACTCGTGTACAGGTAAACAGCTGGAAACGCAAGTCCAAAACCGTGATCGGAGGAAAGCAGCCGCCAGGGAGTGAAAAAAGCCGAATTCGAGTCAGTCAACACGGGCCAATGGTGGAGCTGTGTGCAACAGTCTGTTGTTGAGCAGACCGTGGAAGATTGTACGAGAGGAGTAATACATTTATGTATCGAATAGTTCCATTATGACTGTAACTAAGCACAACAAGTAATATAAAACTGCATTGAATTATATAATAAGTAGAGAATATTTACGCGCGATCTGTTTGTCGGACCAGTCAAGATTCATGTGATATGACTCGGATGTGATAGGAACTACGCTCAATCGGCATTTATTAGAACGACTGTTGTCAGCGTTGTTCTCGACATAGTGATCATCATTATCACCACCGCCGCCACCGCCACCGCCACCGCCGCCGCCGCCGCCGCCGCCGCCACCGCCGCCGCCGCCGCCGCCACCGCCACCGCCACCAACACCACCACCACAGGAACATTTCTGTGTACGCGAGTTTAGCTAAAATATTTTTTCTAAGATTATCTATGAATATCGTCACCAGTTACAGCTGTTAATAATAATAATAATAATAGTTAAAGCACCAATGTGCATTGTAATTAAGCTCGTGCTTACATGGCAACGCAACACGTGTTGTGTATTACGTATACCTGCTTGCAAGAATAGCGAGCTGCGTCACTCTGATACAAGAGCAACGTTTGGTTGTCTTCAGCATGGTGGCGCGTCAGTGTAAATCCGCAAAATATTACAAAGGTACACTTCTGGATTGCTTCTTGGGACGAGTATTCGACGCTAACGCGGGATATTTATGGTGCTGACATATGATGATTCCATAGAGTACGTGGTTTGATATTTAACCGGAAGCAGTTGATGCCAACCGTGTGGTGGCGCTGGCGGTTAATAAAAAAAATGGCGTGGCAGACTGTATTCGTTGGCTCTGTTAAACGTCCGAAATTTTGCGATACAACGCATGCGACATACCTTGAAAAACTGTATGCAGAAGAAGATCTCAACAGCGCAAGTCGTGACGTAGAAGAGGACGCGCGCTACTAGCGCCACAGGGTGGTCGGTGTTGGTCGCGCCGAACGAGTTCAGGCAGTCGGCGTTGACGTCGGGTCGCCACGGAAAGTAGACGACGCTGACGACGACTGTGACGGCGGCGATGGCGTTACACATGGTCGCCTTCGTGAAGCGGCGTCGGTGAAGCGTAACGACGGCGTAGTAGCGGTCGGCGGCGATCATGCATACGACGGCCGTCGACAGGCCGCCGAACACGCCGTTGATGGTCGCCACCAGTATGCACGCGCTGTATGCGACGCCATGGGGAGCGCGCGACGCCAGGACGACGACGCACGCGAACACGGACGTGAAGGTGAGTAGGAGATCGCTGACGGACAGCGTCGCGACCAGGGCGTTCGTGATGCTGTTGGCGCGCCGGTGGCGACAGAGGACGCACAGGACAACGACGTTGCCGACGACCGAGACGAGGATGACGACAGCGAGCAGGGCGATGACGAAGACGCCCTGAGCCGACAGCTGCGGGGACGCCGGCGACAGTGAGGCGTTGTTGCCGATGTTCGCATGGCTGAAGTTGCGCAATACGTTCGTCATGTCTGTGTCGTCTAACTACACAATTATGTCCTAGTGTGATGGTTCATTCACAGCGTAAAGCGGTAGGTGCATGGCTCATATACGTGTTCTTACTTACACAAGATGGTGCACCCCAACTGGACGAAACACGTTCTTCGGATTGGTCATTGGTTGGTCATCGTTGACCACTCACTCTGTCTGCTCTCCAGGAGAGCATGGTCAACACATCATCCTCGGTAAGACGTGATGACATTACTAAATGTCAGTTTGCGTACGACGCCGTTCGTCATTTTGCGGTAGTCTGCCAATATGTGTCTCCCGCCGTCGCTCGTCCACCTGATCCTACGACGGCAAAGAGATTGTGAATTAGATACTTCGCGGAGACCGCCAACAAACAAGAGACCGCCGAGGGAGTCGGGTAACGGCGCTTGTTTCGATGCGGCCACCCGGAGCGCTGATGGAAACCTGGCTGATTCGAATAATAGATGTGTATCCCCCACGGTGCGACAATGCGAGAAGACACCGGCAATCAGACGGACCCGTCACACCGATCCTGCCGCCGCCGCGACCACACGGCTAGCCGCCTACCAGGGAGGGACGAAAATGTCAGTACGACACGGATATATCAAGCAAACAGAATCACGAGAATTAAACAATAGCAGTGCGAATAATAACCGTAAACAGGTACATGTTCTAATTCACACAGAGAACCACTTCAAAAAACTTAACGTGTTGAAAGTAGACGATTATGTTAAATATTTGTTTCAAAAATATAATGATATATGCAAACTATGAAATTGCTACACATGTCAACGAAACAAATGACTACTATGTTATAATATTATATTTGATGCACATGTACATGTGATTAGCACATAGCCATACAGGTATTCGTACACGCAACACATACTCACAGATAACTTTCAAACATGAGATAGACACCTTGTAAGAGGACCAAAGAAATAATAGAATCACCGACCCGTCCCGTGTGTGTATGTGCGTTGGTGCGTGCGTGCGTGTGTGCGTGCGTGCGTGCGTGTACGACAATCATAATAACACGGCGTGACAGTGTTCACTGTTCAAGCATATAGCTGTATACTTGGGTCAAACTGGTAACCTGTAAGGTAGTAACATATTAGGTAGTAACCTGTTAGGTAGTAACCTGTTAGGTAGTAACCTGTAAGGTAGTAGCATGTTAGGTAGTAACCTGTAAGGTAGTAACCTGTTAGGTAGTAACATGTGAGATAGTAACCTGTTAGGTAGTAACCTGTCAGGTAGTAACCTGTAAGGTAGCAATCATGAACATGTCGTGTATCCTCATGTTTTAGTGTGCCAAGCTCTTCGGGAACTGTTTACATCCTGCCCGCCAAACATACGTAAAATCACCAGTTGTTGCAATCACCAACCGTGTGGATATGATCCATATTCTCGGTCTGTGCACAAGACAAAATAAAAGTGGAATTTCACTACCTGTAAATGCTGGAATGGCAAAATGCTCAGCGCCGCCATTAATATGTATGTTAGGTTATGATACGTGGAGACGTACAACTTAATCCTGGCCCTCTGCCGTGCCAACATCGTCAGGGATGTTTCATTCTTTCCATGTGGTTATCATGGCCTGTGAGTCTCACGGCAGTACAAGGCCATGTGCTGTGACAATTGTAATGTTTGGTATCACAACACGTGCGTTGAACGTTGTTCTAGCTATTGAAGCACCTCCAACACAGCAGCGTCGATTGTGTGTGTGCCAAATGTGACACTCACAACTTCTCAAACTCCTATCATATGTGCGATTTTGTAACACAAACTACTGATCCATTGTCAGATCTGGATCTACTGTCACTGAGTCGATACCATCCGTTGACCACGATCGACAACCTCCGCCAGTTCATCAGACAGTCCTAACGGTAGTGACCAATCCAATATAACCAGAACAAACAATTGGGGAACAGTTGTTATCAACTGCAACAGTAAAAACAAAAAATTACGAAACCATTCATACGTCTGTGTTCCTTCCACTCAGCTACAGAGCCTTATGTAAGGATCGTAAGCGGGAGACTAGGGTGGGGGGGGGGTGAAATACTAGTCGCTAAAGCCAAATATCCTGCAGTGGAGATCGACGTGCAACCTGACTGCGAACTAATATGGGTCAAACTATCATTGAAACATCAACATACACTTTACGCAGGTGCACTGAACAAACACATCGTAGTGCCTGCTGACAGATGCACTCGCTCAAACCACACTTACAAGCACAGACACATAAAAACCAACACCGAAGGTTACAGCAACTCATCCCCCCCCCCCCCACCGGACCTTAACTGTCTGGCACATCCTGGAGGCGCAGTTGGTTGATGTTCAGGACGCCTCCAAATTCAAAGAACCGCTGGGTCGTGCTCGATGCTCACAGAACAGATACCAACCAGTTCATTGGCGCGATACCCTGTCGAGGTTTGCCAGTTAATTAACAGAAACATAGATATATTATGCCTGAATAGTGAACCATGTCATGCTATTATGATTGTTGTGCACGCACGCGCGCACACACGTAAGCACACGTTCGCGCACGCACGCACGCACATCTATATGGTTGAAGAGTGTATAATGCATCTCATATTCTGGCAAATTCATTATCTGCACAGATCATTGCGCGAGTCAAAACATCAGTTTCTCTTGTGCAGGCTACAGGTGCGGCAGGATATCTCCCCCCGGGACATCATTCCCCCTGGGGGAAGATACCCTAGGTTATCTTAGGTTATCTTCCCCGGGGAGGTAACTCCCCCGGGGGGAGTTACCTTAGGGTATCTCCCCCTCCCCCTGGATATCTTGCCCCTTATAAATGTGCAAGACAGTTTATAATTAGCAAATGTGAGTCACAATAATGTTATTCTGCAAGAAAATTGTGTGTGTTTATATTTATTACGTTGCAAATTTACGAATGATTGAATGATATGAAGTGATTCCTGGGTTAGTCATTAGTCCCATCGAGGCACTGCGTTAATCATGATCTGCCACCTCAACAACAAAACACGCAACTCTTTTCTCAAGGCACTGAGTTAATCACGGTCAGCTGCCTCAACAACACACAACCCTCTTCTCAAGGCACTGAGGTTTCTAATCCTCGGAACTGTTGCTCAGCACACACAGGTAACATCCCATTGTTACCAATACACGTTTCAAGGACCTGCCTTTGTTTATTGACTTAGGCACGTTGCCAATGTGTCATCGCAGTATAGTTTATTAACCTTTCATTTATTTTGTTGGGTAACCACACACAATACACAATAATTAGAACCGAAGGTTCGAATCCTCTTGCTGCTGTTTAGAGATTTTTTTAACAGTCATGAAGACCGTACGTTTGCCTTTACCTACCATGGAAAAGCGGACGGGGCAAACATTTCGTATTGCATTATACAAGTACCGGTGTCGTCCTGAAATGTATCCGGCGGCAAACATTATCCGCTTGGTGCATCTGTGCATGGCGTATCTTGAAATATTGTAGTTACAGACCATATATACATATAGAGGAAGGTTCCGTAATATGGGTAACTTTTATCACATTAGATATTCTGGAGCCGTGTGACTAGATATTTGCTGTGTGTAAAGTTGACGTAAAAGTTCTCGTGGTAGACTATTGCTGTGGACATTATTGGTCACGTGGTTTGTTTACTCTTCCAATGAGGACGAGGAGACAACTGTCTCCGAATGGTTCATGTTACATGACGCGTTGGAAATATGAGCATGGCCCGTGGCATGAGTGATCATGTTACCCTAGACGGTCCTAGACACACCACAGTCATAGCCTGAACCAATACAAGAGTCATTACTGAGCATGTGTACACGCACGCATGCGTGTACACATGCACGCACACACGCACTCACACACCCACCCCCACAAATAACACACACGAATCATTACTCAACATGGGCATACACTCACACGAACACACACACACACACACACACACACACACACACACACACACACACACACACACACACGCACGCACGCACGCACGCACGCACGCACGCACGCACGCACGCACGCACGCACGCACGCACGCACGCACGCACGCACACACGCACACACACGCATATGCACACACACGCATATGCACACACACACGCATATGCACACACACACGCACGCACAAACACACGCACGCACACACGCACACACACACACACACACACACACACACAATTTATGTGGATGTAGATTACACGTCTATGATCTATATGTATTCATCCAACACGCGGAAATCGTAAGAAATGTTGTTAAATGTTATTCACGAACATATTTCTAATTTATGTTGTCTTACCATTGCAAAATCCCCTATATATATATATATATATATATATATATATATATATATATATATATATATATATATATATATGGGTAGGGATATATATATATATATAATTATGATGAGTTTAACAAAATAGTGTCCCATCCTACCATTCTCTTCATCATCTTCGTCCAAGTCATTTCCCCCCACCGAGAGCACAGTGTACGTTGGCATTTAATTTAAAACCAATTATATGCGATGGTGTATTTCAATCAAAACAAGACGATGTCAGATAACCAACCAGGATGGTAGCATGGGTGATGTGACCACCTGTCATCTGTCACTATTGTATGGGTGATCATGGTGGATGTAGTGATTGCTGGGCAAGGACGAGAATTAGATAATTTAGACGGAGTGTTGAAGGCAACAAAGGAAGGCGCCAAAAACGGGGAGAAACTTAAGGCATCGCCGAGGGCTGAAGCAAAAAAGAAAAGGTAAATTTTGCCACATTGAATATTAATCTTTTTGAAGTGTCGACCTAGCGCATACCTTATATAATAATTTATAATAGCAGTGATTGCGAAGCAAGTGCAATCTGGGGGTAATGTCGTGTAGCTAAATCCTAACAATTATAACACATGATAGTTATATACAATAGCGTTTTTTCCAGTAGTGTTTGATTACCCCTTTTAGAATGTTGGTCACCCCCCCCCCCCCACTGTTGCCTTGACGCCTGCAGTCTGATAGCGGGGACAAATCATTATTTGTTTTTCCATAGGCGACCATGTTAATTAGTAAGAGCAGTGGGGGACTGGCAAGGGGGTTGTCATAAATTACGGAAGTGGTGGAGGGGAGGGCTGTAGACATGTGTACTATTTTAGATGTAGGATCCAATGAATGGAGAACATAATAGTAGCTAATCTGTATCTGGCAATCATATGTTTATGTGTGTCGTACGCATTCTTTCAGGTATTCCGATCCCAATGTCAGCGAAGACAGTCCACGGAAGAAGCCGTGCAAACTTGACAACAACACAACAGTCTTTCAGGTATTCCGATCCCAATGTCAACGAAGACATTCGACGGGAGCAGCCGTGCAAACTTGACAACAACACAACATTCTCTTGCGATAAACTGATGACAATTTACATTAATCCATTCCGGTTGAAGCTCTTTGAAACGACCGATAGTCAAGTGCAAGACAACTACTTGTTAATCCACATTACCACCCAGCCTGTCAAACGTAGACGGACCGAAAACCCTCGGAGGCAACAAACACATTCCAATATATTCAAGATGCGCTGTGCTGATCGCCAACTCTTGAGAGCGTGCAGTGAAAAGAACCGCGCTGATGGTGTGTTCAGACGGCATCAGGCTATAAGTGTCAATGCAAAAGAGGGACACAGTGGTGACCACCGTTCCAAACGTTCTAAACGTTCTAAACGCAGCGAAACCAAGAAAGTTAAAATGCGGCATTTCAATGGTAGTCTGCGTGGAAGTGAAAGCCATTATAGTCGAAACAAAATTGTTAGAATCTACCTGCCATCAGAATTTAGAAATTTATGGAATATATACGTGAATATAAAATATATATATATATATATATATATATATATATATATATATATATATATATATATATATATATATATATATATATATATATATATATATATGCTCCAACGTGTGTGCATGGAGAAAATAGTTCACGACAGAAAATGCCGCTTTATATTTTAAAATATTTTCTTTTATTTTTCGACAGAAAGTGGAAATTCATTTAATATTTCCCGTGATCCACATTCTCTGTTGTAATTCATTATTATATACAGTACCTATTAATGTAGATATAACATGTTTATGTTATTAATAAATTGATGTCAACTACCGGTTCGCGCATTCGTAGATACACCAAGCAGATACTATATGATGACGGAAAATTTTGAGCACGACACCAGTAGTATGTTTCGTGACGTTCTGGTTAACATGCACACAAAGCTATGGAGATGACAAACACGAATAACTAATAATAAAAACTAAATAACACATAAAGCATACCTGTTTATGCGTGTACAGAATTCGGGTCGGTTCGATAGCTGCCTGGTCGTCGCTCACTCGCTGCTGGTGGAAGCTTGTGTCAACTGAGCACGCGACGGCGGCGACACATCCTGAAGAAATCCGTAGAACCGGGAACAGTGGCTCGTGATTGGTTGCGCAGTTAGCGGCGTGACGGGGCTGGGTGTAGGCGGGGGGGAGGGCGACAGAGACCGCGTAACTGGGGCTGGGTGTAGGCGGGGGCGACAGAGACGGCGTTGCTAGGGCTGGGTGTTGGCGGGGGACGCAGAGACGGCGTGACGGAGCTGGGTGTAGGCGGGTGGGAGGGGGGCGGGCGACAGAGACGGCATGACTGGGGCTGGGTGTAGGCGGGGGGCGACAGAGACGGCGTGACGGGGCTAGGTGTAGGCTGGGACGACAGAGACGGCGCGACGGGGCAAGGTGTAGGTGGGGGGGCGACAGAGACGGCGTGACGCGGCTAGGTGTAGGCGGGGACGACAGAGACGGCGCTTCGCCGCAAACAGTGACTTCGAACAGCTATTTCACTTCGCATATTTTATGAGGACAACTATGCTGTTAATTAGGCCTAGTATTTTTTTATTGACAATAACAATAAAAAATAATTGTGCCTGGAGAGCATTGGCCTTTGTACCTGGAGAGCATTGTGCCTGGAGAGCATTGTGTCTGGGGAGCATTGTGCCTGGAGAGCATTGTGCTTGGAGTGCATTGTGTCTGGAGCCTGGAGAGTTGAAAATGGCAGATAGAGATGAATGGTGTATATGTGAGTGCGAGTGTGAGTGTGAGTGTGAGTGTGAGTGTGCGTGCGTGCGTGCGTGCGTGCGTGCGTGCGTGCGTGCGTGCGTGCGTGCGTGTATAATTAACGAGATGTGAACAAAAACCACCTAAAACTTTTTTTTGGTATGCCCACATAATATCATCTCAAGCAGCCACTTTCTAGGTTTCGTGAATGAAACTTGAAACATCTACTATATAGTATAAGGGGTTATGCCAAGTAGAAGTTAAACTGAAAAAAAAACAGGATTCAACTGCAAAAATTGTGCTTGGGGCAAGTTGTTACGATTGTATTGGGGCAAGTTGTTACATGTGTGCTTGGGGCAAGTTGTTACGATTGTATTGGGGCAAGTTGTTACATGTGTAACAAAGCTCGGGTGGACCGCATGTGTATTGTTACACACGTGTGCTGACAATGACCGAAATAACAACATTTATTTAACCACGTTGTGTGACCGCTTTATTTCACTTGTGAGGCCTAATGTACTGGTTTATAACAAGTACTGTAAAATTAATGCTAGCAACGTCAAACAAATGTAACGAATGTCTCAGAAGGGCGGGTTACACGTATACGAAAAATGGCTGGACTCTCGGTAAGTCAATGGCTTCCTTGTCCACTTGTCATATGGGTGTTTTGCATTGGATGACAATCTTGGATGACAATCGTTTTTTGGTACAACCCTATTTGAGCAAATAATACATATTGCACAATTCATTAAAACGTGGATGTGAGTGCGCGTGTGCGTGAGTGCGTAAGTACGTGTATCATTCAGTCAAGTACAACACACAATGCATATATATATATATATATATATATATATATATATATATATATATATATATATATATATATATATATATATATATATATATATATATATATATATATATATATATATATATATATATATATATATATTATATATATATATATATATATATATATATATATATATATATATATATATATATATATATATATATATATATATATATATATATATATATTATATATTGTCATTCACTATTTCGTACTTCATTCAACAATTCATATTCCATTCACAATTGTTTTTTATGTAAGAATTCGGGGAATGAGTCCAGTTTTGTAACTCAAAATGAAAAGATTAATACATGAAGCTGTGAACACGTACATTGTTATGTACACTGTATATAAGATGTATAAGTGTGTATAATCCAACTAGTGTAATAACAGTAACATGTACGAGTGACACTTGCTTTGCGATCCATACGTTCTTTGCTGTAACAACTCGCTCCGCTTACGGGGTTAGTTGTTACAGCCGACCGCGCCTGGGAAACTTCACTTATCTACCTACCTACAATATGGAATATCAACTGTATGGTACATTTTATTAACACGATTAATACACTTAATGTATACGTTCCCAGAAATAATGTATCTAACATACTTTTTTTCACAAAAAGTGACTTTAACTTAAAATTGTAACCACTAACTCCGGTTACATACACGAACAGCCCAGAATAATTTGATGGACGGAATATTTTTAGACATTTGAAATTCCTAGATATAAATGAATCAACTACATTTACAACGCATTATTACAATTAGAAACATTTCTATTGGGCTGAAATCCTCGAGAAACCGAACTGAGCATGGCGTCAAAACGTATCCAATTATCACAAACCACAACAAACAGCATAATAATTATATCGCATACTACATCACACGTTCGTGTGAAAATTGACATGGGCTTATTACCTTACATCGGTCTATTTCACATCGGTCTATTGCTTTACCCTATTGTCACCAGATGTGTCACTGGTGTTACACACGCAGTGTGACAGAGATTATTTCACAAGTCTCGTAGACTTGTGATCATTATTCCGAAATCAGTTGGCCCCATATATGACCCTGATCGAGTGTTGACGGTAATGCAATCAGATGGTCAACAGAAATGCTCGCGGTACGCACGCTGCAAGTGTCGTGCACGACACTGGATGCCCGCGATGGCTGATACTGGACCCGACATTGGCCGCCGGTCAGAGCGTCATGTACCGGACCGCGCCCACGCACAAATCCTTTTGGCCGCTGGGTTATCGTGGCCATTAGTGGTTTCGACGGCGACTTTCCGAGGTTTGTGATATAGCATAGGGTGACTGGCGCAAATCAGGCAGTGCGTGCCACCTTTGAATGGTAACCACAATAGAAAAGTTACCCACATCACCTAGCGAATACAGGCCAAACCTAATAGTCCGCGGGCCAGATAGGGGAAACCCTTCCCCCAGGATAATTCACGCCACAATGTTTTTAAAGAAGTTTATAACATACACATTTGTAATTCAGTTGTTTGCCACCTGGGAGTTGCTGCAATCGTGTGTTTTTGGGTGGTTTAATACAACCAGTGTCAGTAGCAAACCTTGAAAGTAAGGACGGGGGTAGGGATAGATAGTAGTCCATTTTATCAACGCATATCTGCTGACCATAGCAAATGAGGTATCATTGGAAAAGTATTTGAATACATTTTCCAACGGTGTTACAGTTAACATATAATTATGCAAGAATGACGTCATTGTGAAATCATACCTGAGCTATGTTATAGAAATACTCAACATTTTAGTCCACGTACAGGCCAGATAGGGGAAAACTTACAATGGCGTCCCACCTAGGGAATTTACGACACAATGTTTTTTAGGAAGCTTGTAGCATACACATGTGAAATTCAGTTGTTTGCAGCCTTTTTGGTGGATATAACCAGTGTCATTATTAAAGCTTGAAAGTAAGGACGGGGGTAGGGATAGGTGGTAGTCCATTTTATTAACACATATCCGCCGACCAATTAAGGTATCATTGGAAAGGTATTTGAAAACTCTTTCCAGTAGTGTTACAGTTAACATATAATTGTGCAAGAATGACGTCATTATGACATCGTACCTGAACTATGTTATAAAAATTACTCAACATTTTAGTCCATAGGCCAGACAGGGGAGCCGCTACAACGGAGTCCCACGTAGGGAATTTATGCCACAATGTTTTTTAGGAAGTAACAGCATAAATGTGTGGACAATTTGCTAAGAAACTGCGGGTTCAGTGTGTCCATATCAGATACGCCAGCATCAAGAAATCCAGTTGATTTGACTATTGAACAGACGAACAATCGCCATGCGAAATCCAGGGAGGCATCATTGGATTTAGCAGAAACTATCCAGCCTACTACCGATGGTGTATGACCAGACTTGCCAGAGCAGGCTACGTAGAAACCACATTAAAGATGCCAGGTATGACATATTCCGAAGACACGGCACACAAAGATCTTCGGTCATCAGAGATCAGACGTGGCAAGAAAGATTTTCAGCACTGATAACTGCTTTCCACAATTTCATAAATCCATTTAAAGTTGAGGTCTAGGAAGATCTGTTTTTCATTTCTTCTGGAGCACGAGCCCCAAATGAAGTTGCGAATGATATCTTGAATACTGAAGCAGTTGGCAAAGCAGCATTCAAAACCTTTATCCAGAAGAGGCTTGTTGTCAAAACTCTAAAATTCTTAAAGATGTTTGGTTCTCTTGAAAAGAAAATGAAACTAAATTCCTCGAAGATGAAGATAGTCCAAATATCAGCACAACGGAATCTCTTTGTACAGCTGCTAATTCTCTCTGAAGACAACAACCTTAGTCTACAGAAGGTACTGCAATATCCACTTCGTTCGGTATCCTGGGCTTTATCTACACCGGGTGGGCTTCCAGTAAAGACAGACAAGGCCAAACTGATACACCAGCGTGAAGATGATGCCGCGCCGGTTCACCCTCCTTGCCTTGATGACTTGGGTGTATACGTAGTTGACAGGAACGCCATACTGCATGCACTCACTGCTCTGCCTCAGACAGTGGGAGAGTTATCTGATAAACTGTTCAGCATCCTGCCCAATGTGAAGACGGTGGACTTTGTGACCGACACCTACAAGGACAACTCAGTCAAGTCAGCTGAAACAAGATGATGAGGAACTTCGGATGCATCCCTCGTTAAAGAATTAAAATCACTCCTATCAGACAATAAGACAAATTTTATTAGGCTTCTGCTGTCAGAGTGGCAAAAGGCAAAATATGCTGCACAACTCCAGGGTCGTCAGATCTTCATTGTCTGCAGGGACAGCTGTATTTCATTGACATCAGCTGATGGCATCACAATAGAAAGTTCTCCAGTCCCAGCACTCGCTGACACGCGAATTATGTTACACTGTTTCCATGTAGCTACATCATGTACATCTGACCTCATCGTCCGATCGCCCGATACTGATGTGTTCATGTTGCTTCTGTGTCATGGTAACTGAATAGAGCAGAACGTGTACTTTCACACTGGCTTTGCAAACCAAAGACGACTGACGGATATGAAATACCTCATCTGTAAACACGGTGAACTGATGTGTTCAGCAATACTTACATTGCACGCATTTTCTGGGTCCGACTCTACCAGCGCATTCATTCGCGAGGGGAAATCACAGCCAGAAAGACTTTGGTAAAGAATTCTGTGTTTGTGGATGTTTTCGGGACACTTGACGAGACTGACGGCGTTCCTGAAGGCAGTCAGATCGACCTGGCGAAGTTTATTTGCTGTATGTATGGTAAACCATCACATACAGATGTCAACAAATTACGCCATGACTTGACCAGGCAGAAATTCCACAGAGAATCTGGGTCACCATTTTCCAACTTGATGGAATCAATCTGAGTCTCTTGCCGCCATGCCGATCGTCACTGAAGATGCACGTTTTGAGGGTCAACTACCAAATTCAAGTATGGAAGAGAGCGCATATACTGAACGTGACATCCTTCCACAAGAGTTGATTGACATTCTATCTGAGAATGCCATTGACACTGACAGTGACGACGATGAGGAGAACATACGTGTGGCCAACCTATCAGACATCATCTACGATGACGGAGATTGATGATTTTGAAGACAATTCAACTGCACTAGCCAACTGACTGTTGACCAATGCTTCCAGCATGCTGACCGAAACAATTTATTGTAAATAATATTTAATGCATGAATGAGTCTGTTTATGCGTGCTTATTATATATATATATATATATATATATATATATATATATATATATATATATATATATATATATATATATATATATATATATATATATATATATATATATATATATATATATATATATATATATATATATATATATATATACGCAGCACACACACACACACACACACACACACACACACACACACACACACACACACACACACACACACATACCCACCGGTATGCGTAAAAAGTATACCTTTTTCAATGATACCCAACTTCATAAATTGTGATTTATGACGTGTTATTAACATCACGGAACATTTATACGTTATATTATGACGATATTCGAATAGAAAAATTATATACATTGCCATCGATACCACATTTCGTATGGTTTGATATGATGTTTAACGTATTATGCGGAAATATCTATCCTACCCCAATGTTACGTTTTCAGCTCATTTGTCATACTTCCAGACACTCCCTGCCGAAAAGGCAGCAATTGCCAAGTGGCAAACAACTAGATTTAAAATTGCTATTATATAAGGTCATCAAAAATATTGTCTTGAAAATTCCGTAGGCGATGGTGGGGGTTATACCTGGCCCACGGACTATAATGGCTAACCACTTAAATGGTATAAATCCATCTAGATACGATCTAAATAGTTAGATATTGATGCCTCTTTCGAATATCTCGATGGAACGTTCTCGGATGAAAGATAAAAATCAGAAATCTTTTGAAGAGTTGCGCAAGATTGAAAGAATCGCGGAGAGACATCAATATTGCCGTGGAAACCAAGATAAAGCTGCAGCGGGCTCTAATCATATCGATCTTTCTGTAGATGAATGTGAGACATAGATCTTAGAAGTAGAATACAATCGATGGCAGATGACACGTTACCATGTCACGAGGTCCGCTGGCATATAGTAACACTCCTCCTTCAGTAAAGCAAGAGAAGGCAAGAGAGGTAGTCTGAGCCTGAGGACGATTGGACAGACAATGGCAAAGCATGGACAGTATTTGTCTTGCACGAGACACGGATGGCATCAAGGCACCGGAAATGTGGAACCAGATCATTAAAGAAGGTTCCCCAACAACCATGGTTACAGCAAGTGTATATTCACTTAACGAAAGTGTATATTCACTTAACGAAAGTGTATATCCACTTAACGATACCAGAACGTTTTGATATGTTTTGTTACGGACGCATGGTCTCGGTGTAGCAACATCTGCAATTGCAGAGAGACACACACTGCATGTATTTCTGCGACTTTACTGGGCGATGGTTGGTGTGTTTAACGAAATCTCATCTGACTGCTCAATCCTTCAATTAATTAGATTATTAACAGTTATTATTAATTAAACTGCAGTTACACGTTCGCAAAAACGGAAAGCTTGTAAACCAATATATTTATACATTTATCGTACTAACACTCGCAACAACTCACTTTTGTAGGCCTATTGATCAATTGCAGCACAAAATTGCAAAAATATTCAGATTTTAATTAAACAAACACCGCTGCGGACACGATAATGACAAAATATGCTCCCATTGTTACTGATTGTATGTTGACCACCAGTGGAGGTGTGATAGCCTGTTATCAGATAATGCATGCTCCCCGTAGCTGTCAGAGAAAGTTGGGAGACGGGTTTTTAGGTCAACGTCGATTTGTGTCAGCCCGCTGGTGTAGACTAGTAAATGTATCGAATTATATGTGATTGAAGTAGCTACTGTTTCCGAGCAACGTGTATTACTTAGTCATCTCCGGATGCGAACATCATATAACTGGCAACGAGGATACAGTTGGAACTGTTTTGTGTATAACGGATTTTGTCTCTCCGGGGCCGTGACTTGAAATCGGCTGATCGGCAGACCGGCGTATACTGGTCGGTGTAGTTTTCGACCTACTTAATAGAATTTATTCAATGCAAACAAATTATCAAGACAGTTGTTTTGAATGAAAAACTTACGAATATTGAACATCTTGTAAGATTCTCGCTTCTCTTAAGGCGCGTGCATTCGTCGAGAATATACTCACAGTTGTGTAGTAGTTGTCTTTGTCGCTCGCCAGATCGTCTAGCTGTTTACTGATAATACTGCAGACGATCAGATCGGTATAATAAGCCGTGAACGCATCTTCCAGGTTCGCAAGATTTTATTAACGCAGAAGTGTTGATCGTACAACATAGATTTGTTTCTCTACAATTATTCTTGTTTCTTCGTTTATACGCATCATGTAGGTGCTCCCATTTAACATTAAAAAGTCTTCAATAAATTTAGTTTTCGAACGGTAAGGTAGGTGGCCCACCCTTGCCGATAATTTTGGAGTCCAAAATGAACGAGGTACGTGGTAATTTAGATCGCGCGCACCCGTTCTTTTATGAATCTATTCCTGGCCTATTTATACCAGATATTTCAGAAGAACCCAGGCCCAGTGGAGGCGCGGTTAACCATTTTAGGAAATCGAGAAAGCCGTTATTGCATATTGGCCGATGTCCATATACAAGCGTCATCCCCGTACGTGCTGGAAACGACCGTCGTATGCAAGGTATTGAATCACCTTCGGAACCCCCCAGGACTGGGACACCTTCTTATGTCCTTGGGGACGGTCAGTTGCCAACTAAGCTAGTTTCTTATGGCCTGCATTCTAAATCGGGTAAACATTTCTCCCGTTTGACAGTCCAGTTATTAATACAGTCGGGGCGACTCTACCCCTCCCTACCGTGTAGACTAAATAATAAGCAAATTAAGCTGCAAACTGGCCAGAAACTAGCTTGACTTATATAAGTTGTATCAACCTGGGTTTTCTTTATGCTAACGTTAAATTATTGATTAAATATGTCTGAAATGACGACTATTTCTGTTCTTACAATTTTAGGCTGACCAAACCTTACAATCTGAACCATGTCGCGCGAGTCGAGGAAACTGGCGGAATTCGACCTATATTTATGGTTACCGGTGCAGTTTTCGAGCCACGCCAGTTTTCGACACACATACTTGTATTGAATATATAACGTTAACGTGGTAATTTTTTTCTCGTGTATTTAACACATTTTAATTATTCCTACTTTTATGACATGACTGGCTTGCCATACATCTACCAATCAAGGTATGTATATCATAAACGTGTTCCATGTTATAGTATATATCAAAATATATTTTGCTCAGACAAGACTCGGTATCGTTATTGTCGTAAACAGACGCCGTGACGTCTCTAACGCGATATTAAGCGAGATTTCAATGGGTCGAAAACTGGTGTGGCTCGAAAACTGCACCGGTAACTATACGTGTTTCCAGCATCACGTAAACAACCATGGCACAGCCACTGGCATACGCAGCCAGCTTCGGCAAAATCGACGAATTCGATCCGGATACGGATAATTGGGAAATCTATTGTGATATACAGTTGATAAGACGTTCGCCGAATTAGTTAAGCCAAAAAAAATGGCGGCTGCTAGTGTTCAGTGAAAAGTCAGCTCTATAACTAAACTTTTAAAAAGCACTTTAAACGAGGACATATACTCTAAAAACTACGCTAGCAGGTACCTAGTGCTGTTGTGAATACAGCCATGTCTTCCAGAAACCGAAAACAGGACACTAAAGTGAATGATGAACTTCGAAGCAAAACTACAGAATCTGTTTCGATCACCATTCAAGATGGCGACGTACGAGCCGCCGTCCTCGGCTTAATTCAGAATGACGATGACATCATAAAAAATACCGGAGACGGTAACCCAGGCGATCATGAAGAAACTCATGGACAGCCCAAATTTACTCGAAAAGCTGGCCAAAAAATTTCTTTAAAACGGTGTCCTCGACAACATCAAACAGGACATCTACGAGTCGTGCTGTCGACAATGGCCACACAAAAGACACGATACGAAATTTGGAGAAGCGTGTTGTCCACTTGGAACGGGCAAACAAGGAGCTACGGGATGACAGTGACACACAAGAACAGTACAGCCGTCGGAACTGCCTCCTGTTGCACGGTGTCTCCGAGGAGCAGACAGACTCCGACAAGGCAGTCCTGTCGGTGTGCAATGGGAAACTCGGCCTGCAGCTGACGAGTGACTGCATCGACCGTAGCCACCGCTTTGGCCACAGACACAACAACGGAAGCTCGATTATCGTGAAACTGAAATCGTACGATGCGAGACGATCGATCCTCGGTGCAAAGCGCAAACTAAAAGGTCCACGACTGGTGATTACAGAGAACTTGACGAAACAGCGAATGGAATTATTACAGAAAGCGCGCACAGTTGATGGTGTCAAATCAACATGGACGATTGACGGACGGATTATATGCCTACTGATCAGCGGCAGAAAGGAAACAATCGTGCACGAAAGAGATCTTGTTAACTTACGTGAACTGTGTCGACAGTGAATAGGACACCCCACGTGAAACTGTACATAGACAACAGTACGTGTGTGTGAAATTAGACGTAGACATGACAACCGAAAAAGTTCCATGTTTTAACATAGACGGTATTATAGAAGACACTGATGGAGGATGTAAGACAAACTATCTAGGTAATGTACAAGACTGTTTAAGAAAATGTAATTATCACACCGACTCTGAACTTTACAACCTACAGTGTAAATGTGACACAAACAGTAAGTTCTCTACATTGACAATAAATTGTAGAAGTTTATCCAAAAATGTTGACAAACTTGAATACAGCCTAAAATCACTAAATGTTAATTTTGACTGTATAGGTATAACCGAAACTTGGATAAAGCCGTTGGAAAGCATTGATAGCTATAATATGACAGATTACACATTTCTGTCAAAACCTAGAATGGAAAAACGAGGAGGATGTGTTGGTATGTATATTGCTAACAGGTTAAAGTTTAAGGAAAGAAATGACATAAATACAAACTCTGAGAATTGTCTATATGAATCATTATTTGTAGAAGTCGAAACCGAAAAAATTGGTGTTATCTATAAACTGCCTGACACATGCATACATACATTTAATATACAATTTAATGATTTATTAGGAAGAATTTCAAATGAAAGAAAGAAATGCATATTAATGGCAGATTTTAACATTGACTTACTTAGGTCTGACACAAACCACCAAACAACAGCTTTTATCCATAATATGTTTGCCAATGCATTCTATCAAACAATTAGCAAACCAACTAGGGTCACAAAACAGACAGCTACACTCATAGACAATATTATAACCAACATTCATGAATATTCAATAAAATCTGGTATCCTTTATAATGACATATCAGATCACTTCCCGATATTTACCTTTTATGAATTAGGGGTAAAAAGTGAAAATGAGTACAAAATTGTTTACAAACGCATGGCTAGCTCAGCAAACATAAGCAAATTAAAAACACAATTACAAACTTCAAACTGGGAGGAGGTGTACAAGTATTAAAATACCTGCACTTCATATGATACCTTTCTGGAAATACTAAACACACAAATGAATGAATGCTTACCGTGGAAATAATTTAAGGTGAAAACCTGCAAAAGCGAATGGCTCACGAAAGGCATTAATATCCTGTAGGCAAACAAATCACCTGTTCAAAATATTTAAGTGCAACCATTCTACCGAAAGTGAGATTATCTACAAAAATTACAAAAACAAACTGACTCATGTAATCAGACAGTCAAAGAAAAAATATTTTAAAGACAAATTTGAGCTATATAAAATGATTGCAGAAAAACATGGAGCACCATAAATGAAGTTATAAAATCCAAAGATAATAAATCTGTAATAAATGATAAATTTATTACATCAGATGGTACCCACTGTACAGACAAAAGGGAAATAGTGGACCATTTCAATAATTATTTTACCAACATAGGTCATCGCCTTAATGTAAACTTAACACAAACAGGTAATGACCCAACACAATTTATAAACAAAAATGCATCAAGTTTTTTTCTGTACACCTACATATCCAGAGGAAATAATTAACATAGTAAAAAAAGCAAATTCAAAGAAATCAAGTGGATTCGACAATGTTAATCCAAACATTATTAAACAAGTTATACCACAAATTGCAAATCAACTTGCCCACATTTTCAGTAATTCACTTATGACTGGCATTGTGCCCAGCAAACTAAAAATAGCAAAGGTTATCCCCTTATATAAAAGTGAAAACCCTGAACCCCTGAACTATTCTCAAATTATAGACCTATTTCTATCCTTCCATGCCTCTCAAAAATACTGGAACGCCTAATGTACAATAGGCTTTAAAAAATTTTAACAGAACAACATGATATCAAAAAAACGATATGGATTTAGGAAAAACTATTCTATGTATTATATTGTATATGGCACTGATTGATTTGGTTGATAAAATATCAAGTAACATAGACCATAAAAAGTAAAATATAGGTGTTTTTCTTGATCTCTCCAAGGCTTTCGATACAATAGATCATAACATCTTAATAAATAAACTTCAATGCTACGGTGTAAGAGGTAATGCCTGCAACTGGTTTAAATCAATCTTAATAACAGAAAACGGTATGTATCGTATAACAAAGCAGACTCAAAATATATGACAATTACATGTGGAGTTCCACAAGGATCTATATTAGGCCCATTACTCTTTATTTTATATATAAATGATATAGAAAATGTATCAGATATCCTAAATCCTATATTGTTTGCAGATGACACAAGTCTCTTTCATGCTCATACATGCTTCAACACTCTCATCGAAGAGGTAAACATAGAAATAAAAAAAATCTCAACATGGTTCCATACCAACAAACTTTCCCTAAACACCAAAAAGTCAAATTTTATTATATTCATACCAAAAGGAAAAAAATACAATATTAACAGTGCCTTAATATAAGTAGATGGAAACAAAATAAAGCATGTCAAATTCACCAAATTCCTAGGGATATTTATAGATGAGCACTTAAGTTGGACAATACATATTGACAATCTATCAAAACAAGTACCACGGAATGTAGGAATGCTTGACAAATTAAAACATTTTCTCCCTATGTATATAATGAAAATTATTTATAGTTCATTGATCTTATCACATTTACAATATTGCACTCTATTGTGGGAAAATTCATATTGTACAAACTTAAACAAACTAAGAATACTACAGAAGAAAGCTATTAGGATAATCACAAATTCTCATTATATCGCACACACTGATCCTCTATTCTCAAAGTTAAAACTATTAAAATTGGATGATCTATATAAACATCAACTAGGTATTTTATGTATAAAGCAACAAATAACAAACTCCCATATTCTATGTCATCAATGCTTACAAGAATAGAAAATATCCACAAACATAATCTAAGAAACCAAAAGAAGACCATGTGTTTCATGCTTATGTAATATTTAATGTAGTCAGGGTCATGTATTACTTAATGTATTCATGCTCACATTTAATGAATACACGACACTTGTGTAGTTAGTGTATTATTTGCTCATATCATTCAAAGTACAAATTATATGTTGATATTTAAACAACATCAGAAAAAACCATGAATTGATGTTCGTGTAGTATTTAATGTATTCATGGTTCCTGCATTACTTAATGTGTTCATGTTCACATTGTAATGTATTCATGTGCAATAATTAGTTAGGTTATTAGTGTCGTTTTTTTCATAATTCTAATTACAATTTGTATGTACATATATTTAAGAAATGTTTTACATTATATTGTATTTCAATTTAATGTTGCTTGGTATATGTTTTTGGCTTAAACCTAAGGAAACAAAATAATTATGTTGACTTATTTCTGGGAGGTCCTCGTCATAAGCCCTGCGGGGTTTCTAGAGGATCTCCTTGGTTGCTCCGCTATTTGTATAATCTGTGACTCATATCATATTGTAAGTATGTTAAAATGTATGTGTAGCCAAAATAAAGTTATTCATTCATTCATTCATTCAAATGCACCTGCATCGATATCAGTACCCCACACCCTCAATAATCGTCGAACGGCTAAACTTCCACAAACGTGACAGGCAACCCAGTGAAAGTGTGGCGGTGTACGTGTCAGAGCTACGATGTTTAGCAGGCACGTGCGATTTCGGGAACGACCTTGACAGCTCGCGGAGGTACCGGTTAGTTTGTGGCATCAATGAAGACGCTTTGCAACGCAGGTTGTTAGCGGAGAAGACTCTTGACTACAACAAAGCGTTTGCGCTAGCTTAAAGTATGGAACTGGCAACTCGCAATGTGCAAGACATTAATCAACAGAGTCGGCAACATGCCTAAGGTGTCGTCCGCTTCGCCTCAAGGACAGATCAACAAACCCTGTACACATAAATTTGGTCATAATGTGAGACCACTTGACCGTTGTGGTGGTCTCAACCACACCTCTCCGAACTGTCGGTATAAAGATGTGACATGCAACAACTGTGGTAAAGTCGGTCACATTGAACGTGTTTGCCGTGGTGCTCCGACTCAAGGACAGACAGCGAAGCAGGGAATTTCCATTCGAAGGACGTTCCTTTCATCCTGGTTATAGAGGTAGGAGCCTTGGGCGCGGGTTCAGAAGCCGAAATGCAGCGAACCAGGTTGTCTTTGATACACTTGCACATGACAGCACAAAATTATGACATCTACAAGGTATATACAGGCCCATCATTCCATGTACAGATAAGGGAGAGGCAGCCCCAATTTTGGCAATTGTGCTGCTAAATGGACAACCTTTGACCCTTGAAGTTGACACAGGAGCTGCAACTTTTTTCATCGACGAAGAGACACATATAAAATTATGGGAAGAACCTCCACCTCTTGAACCAGTCCATGAAAGGTTGCGATCATACTTAGGTGAGAATATACCCCTCCTGGGACCCGCCAGAGTGAACGTCAGATATGGAGATCAGCTGATGTCCAAGTGCTCATTATCCAGGGGAAACGAGCGAATCTTTTTTATGTGTGACTGACTTAAGGAAATTAAGCTAGACTGGGGGTCCATCATGAAAGTGGGAAGTACGGAGTGAAAGTGAAAATTTACATCACAGTTCCTGCACAGCCACGTTTCTACAAGCACAGAAATATCGCCTCTGCTTTTCGCGAACGGGTAGAATTTGAACTCGAACGCTTGGGGAAACAAGGTGTTATCGAACCTGTCAAGTACTCGGAATGGGCAGCACCCATTGTACCTGTGCTGAAATCTGATCAATCATCAGTACGTGAAGACTATAAGATGACAGTTAACCAAGTAGCAAAGCCTGACTGCTACCACATTCCCAGAATTGAGGACTTGTTTGCATCTCTCTCCGGGGGCGGGGGGAGAGACTTTCACAAAGCTTGACATGAGCAACGCCTACCAACAACTAGTTGTTGATGAGGAATCAAGGAAACTGACTACAATCAACACACACAAGGGGTTGTACCAGTACAGACGTTTACCCTTCGGTGTATCAGCTGTTCCAACAATCTTTCAGCGTACCATGGAGTGTATGCTGCGCGACATTCCTCATGGTTGCTTATACTTGGATGACATCTTGATCACTGGTGTTGATGATGCAGAACATAATGACAATCTGTCCAAATTCTTGGATAGACTTAACAAGGCTGGACTCAGACTGAATGCTGGAAAGTGCTACTTCAAGAGAGAATCGGTGAAGTATCTGGGATACCGCATCGATGCACAAGGATTGCATCCACTCGAGGAAAAAGTGCAAGTTCTGGTGTCAGCACCCGCACCAGATAATGTGACGGAACTGAAATCATTGCTTGGAAAGGTACAGTATTACCAGACATTCTTACCAAATCTCGCAATGACACTAGCGCCACCATACCGGCTGCTACACAAAGGGGTTCCTTGGGCATGGACGAAGAAGTCAGATCATGCTTTCCAAAAGGTCAAGACCCACTTGGCCTCCTGTCAACTACTGGCACACTACGATCCCAACCTTCCGCCCCACTTGGCTTGTGATGCCTCCCCATACGTAGTAGGCGCTGTTCTGTCAGATGGCTCAGAGAAGCCTGTAGCGTATGCTTCCCGTTCCTTGGCTACAGCGGAGAAGAACTATTACCAAGTTGACAAAGAAGCATTAGCCATTATCTTCGGAATAAAACGATTCCACCTATATATCTATAGAAGGAAGTTTCAACTGGTATCAGACCACAAACCTTTAATGAGTATCCTGGACGCACAGAAAGGCATTCCCGTGATGGCTTCTGCAAGACTGCAGCGATGGGCACTTACGCTAGCTGCATATGACTACAGTATTGTCTACCTCTAGGATCCAAACTAATGCAGATTGTCTGAGTAATCCACCAATGCCACATAATGTGCCTACACCTCCAGTTACCGGTGATACAATCATGCTACTAGAGAAGATGGAGGAATTCCCAGTGAATGTGTTCCAGATTCAGACATGGGCAAACAAAGATATGTTGTTGTCGCGTGTGAGGAAACTGGTAAAATGTGGTTTTCCAGACAATCTGAAATCGGACAAGGATTTGTAATCGGTGTTCAAGATCAAATGCTCCTGTAAGTAAATATGGTAGTCGTGCCACCTCAGGGTGTGATTGAAGGACTACACGAAGCACACCCAAGTATCACAAGAATGAAGGCCCTAGCCAGAGGTCTGGTCTGGTCGCCAGGTATCGACGCGGCATTAGAGGATAAAGACATGTTCTGTTTGCCAAGAGAGCCGTGCAGCTCCTGCTGAAGCAAGATTACATCCAAGGGATTGGCCAGAGAAACTGTGGTCTCGACTCCATCTAGAATATGCTGGTCCTCTACAGGGGAAGATGTTCCTGGTCTTTATCGATGTGCATTCCAAATAGATGGATGTGTTTCCGGTGCATTGTGCAACAACAAGTTCTACACTGTAGTGTTTGAGGCGAACATTTGCTATCCATGGCATCGCTGAAACCGTTGTGACTGATAATGGTACTTGTTTCACAAGTGAGGAGTTTGCGACTTGTATGTTGAGCAATGGTATTCAACATATATGTGTGGCACCTTATCATCCAGCTTCCAACGATATGGCTGAGAGAGCAGGTCAGACATAGAAACACGGTTTTGCGAAACTGACGGGAGGAACAGTCGAAACCAGAGTGTCCAGGGTCTTATTCCGTTACCGGAATGCCCCACAAAGCACAACAGGGTTGTTTCCAGCAGAGATGTTATCGGGGCGACGTCCGCGTTCGCATCTTGACTTGATGCACCCAGACATTGGCCAACGTGTCCGTCAACGACAACAGAAACAAGTGGAATCTCACAGCGTGCATGATAAGGATCGCACACTCCGAGTTGGCGACACCGTGTGTGTGATGATCATTGGCAAGACAAAATGGCTTCATGGAGTTATTGCGGAACAGACAGGTCCAGTGTCATTCAGGGTCCGCCTTGATGATGGGAGAGTAGTGTGCAGACACGTCGACCATGTGAGAAGTCGTCGTGTAAATGATGAGAAGGAGGAGATCTCGGTGTCTGAGAAGAAACTGCCTCCTGGACTGTTTTCCGAACAGCCTCCTGAATTGCCTGTTGAACTGCCTCCTGAATTGCCTGTTGAACTGCCTCCTGGATTGCCTGATGAACTGCCTCCTGAAACGCAAGAACCTGTTGAAACATATCCGCCTGAAGTAACTCAACCAGAGATAGAATCACCCCACACACCTGGACATAACTGTTTAATCAGTGCAAATCTTCGTAGATCCAAAAGAATCCGAAGAGCACCTGAGAAACTGAACTTACGATTTGAAGTTACGGAGGAGGAAAGTGATTGGATTATAGAGCATCAAGATACATTGAGTTATATAATGTTAGGCTTACCTAGAACTTGAGATTCTCAGTCGTTTTAATGATTGACATTTTTAGTGCATGCAATTATCAAATCGTATGCTAGTTGTATCTAAAGGGGGAAGAGTGTGATAACCTGATAATGCATGCTCCCCGTAGCTGTCAGAGATCTGCGAGACGGGTTTTAGGTCAACGTCGATATGCGTCGGCCAGCTGGCGTAAACTAGTAAACGTACTGAAATATATGTGATTAAAGTAGTTGCTGTTTCCGAACAACGTGTATTATTTATTCATCTCCGACTACGGATGCGAACATGACACTAATGTAGTCGAATGATCTTTGCGAAATCCAAATTGATGTTTAGACAAAACATTATTTCCATCCAGAAAGTCTAATAACCTCTTCAACATTAATTTTTTTAAGGATTTTATTGAAGACATTCATCAAATTAATTGGTCGATAGTTACCTGGTATACACTTGAGTCAAGATGTGCTTTAATTAAATTATAGTTTTTGAAAGAACTTTGTAAATTAATATGAATAATAGTTATTAATCCATCTGTTACGTATCTTGTTTCATTAAATTCTGTCAAATCATAATATTTGTAATTTAATGATTTTGTCACCTCTTCAGATAGTCCTTTATCAAGACAAGGCTGCAAATTATGTGTTTTTAGAAATTCTGTAAATTTGGTTCTTGGGAGTTGATATTCCTCGGTTAACTGTAGATTGGACAACACACAGAATGGTAAAATATTCATTGTTTTCAGCCATTAATGTTAATTTTTGCCGTATAATTTAGTAAACATTGTCTCAGCTTTGCTAGAATATATCGTAACCCTGTATACCACATATGTACAACAATAATGTAACCTTTCATACTAAAGAATGTCATCATAGACATAGTTGGAGTAACTGATACACAACACAATAAGTCAGATGATCACCGCTGTCAGGGGATGTCAACAGTCGAGGCGTTCAAGAAGGCATTGTTTGGTATAAGGCTGTGCGCCAGCGAAGGTGTATGTCACCTAAGTGGTTAGGCAATAGGCACGACAACGCCGTCTGTTATTAGTTTTCCTCTGCAGAACACTGTCCTTTTCCCAGCAGCTCTGCAGTTCTGCACTCGTGCTCTATTCTTTGTCTCGTAATCCTCCTTTATCATGTCCTCCAGTACGTACACGCCAGTACGTACACGGTACATACACACCAGTACGTACACGCCAGCTCCCGCCGTCGATCTGTTTAGGTTGGCTTTGGCACACAATAAGTTTGCATTTCGGAGTGGTCTCGTCACAATGATCGTAATTATTGGTCTAGTAGTAACATTGTTAACGATCGAGCCGATCCTGTGGCAATATTCCACGCTCTCCAGAGCCTGTTCTAGAGTGACGATGCCACCGAGGTTGTGCTTGAGAAACACATCTTTTGCTAGGATTTTCTTGACATTCTCACCCTTAGTTTCGCCAACGCCATGGGCTTTTAATTTAAGTAGTAATCTTTGATGTGGCACTTTGTCAAAAGCTTTCTGAAAATCTAAGTATATAATATCTACTCATTGTATAACCATGTGCGTAACACAATTTCGGGCAGCCAACACGGATTTGTGAAGTGCATAAGCACAGTATCTAACCTACCTTGTTACTTAGACTCCATTTCTGAATATATTGCCAAAAAGAAACAAGTTGATTCTGTTTACTTGGAATTTAGTACAGCCTTTGACTCAGTGTGCCGCCCACTGTTAATTCACAAGCTTAATATGGGTATTCTGGGCAATGCATACAATGGTTGTAGTCTTACCTTCTCAACCGAAAACAACATATGGTACTCAAAGGCAAAGCATTTGACTGGAAGCCAATGTTGTCCGGTGTACCACAAGGTTCACAAATTGGCCCACTTCTGTTTATCATGTTGATTCATGTGAAATATCACTCTATGCTGATGATTCCAAACTGTTTAGAGAAATTTCGTCGATGACCGATTGTCAGTTGGTGTAGAAGGATCTGGACAGTGTGTGACTCTGGTGTGAGACCTGGCACCTCAAACTTAATGCAGACAAATGCTGCATAATGACTTTCACTAACAAAAATAAATAACTATCTTTTGACTATGCCATCTTAAGCCAGCATCTACCCAGGGTCACCGCTGTCAAAGATCTCGGAGTCACATTGAGTAGTAACTTGGATTTTAAAGATAATATTAGTCGTAATGTCTCTAAATCTTTTAACATGTGTTTGTTTTATTAAGCGTGTTTGCACAACATTTACCGATTTACACGCTTTGCGATCTTTGTATATATCTCTAGTCAGAAGCCAGTTGGAGTATTGCAGTGTTATTTGGAATCCGTGGCAACGTACTTTTATTGATAAAATCGAACGAGTTCAAAACAAATTCATTAAGTATCTGTGTTACAAATCCAAAATACAGTACTCCACTGAAAATTATCCTGTGCTTTGCAATTACAATTAACTGCCCTAAATAGTCCGATTTAGCCTCCTGAAATTTAGCATCTGGAACTGGTAATGAACTAACATCCTCTCTGGTAAACACTGAACTGAAGTATCCATTTAGGTCTTCCGCCATTAAAAAACCTTGTGATATTATATTTCCAGCACTGTCTTCTAGTGGTCCAACCTTGTCTCGTACGTTTTATTTACTCCTGATACATATATAAAAGCTCTTGCTGTCATTTTTTATATTACATGCTACATGCTTCATCCTTTCAAGACGCGACAGTTCGACATTTTCTTTAACTGCGCAACATGTTTGTGTCATTTTCTTTAATTGCGTGACATTTTACCAGTCTTAGCTAATGCGGTTTACCACATATGTAACGCTGTTGTTTAAGTGTGTCACACATTCACTATGTAGCAACGCATTTAGCTGTTCTTCCAATGGCATACACAGCGCTGTCACCATAGCATATACCGTTGGCCTTTCGTCCATTACTGGTCACCACTTCCACAATTTACCTCCGTATGACTGTCCCTAAGAGCAACTCCATACATCGCCCCTACATTCACCTGTGGCCGTAATTTGGTTAGTTAATGACAGTTGATAAATTTTTGCTAAGTACATAATAGCTGGTATAGAAAAAACGTTACTGCTCAATTTAAGACAGTGGCACTTTGCTACATGAAAAATATCATTGCATATCTGAGTGGCCATCCAGTAGTGTAGTTGGTCTGCAGTGTGCAGAGTACTATGTTGGCGTGACTGGTCTGTTCTCACACAGTACTATGTTGGCGTGACTGGTCTGTTCTCACAGAGTACTATGTTGGCGTGACTGGTCTGTTCTCACAGAGTACTATGTTGGCGTGACTGGTCTGTTCTCACACAGTACTATGTTGGCGTTACTGGTCTGTTCTCACACAGTACTATGTTGGCGTGACTGGTCTGTTCTCACAGAGTACTATGTTGGCGTGACTGGTCTGTTCTCACAGAGTACTATGTTGGCGTGACTGGTCTGTTCTCACAGAGTACTATGTTGGCGTGACTGGTCTGTTCTCACACAGTACTATGTTGGCGTGACTGGTCTGTTCTCACACAGTACTATGTTGGCGTGACTGGTCTGTTCTCACATTCATCCACATCACAGTGGCAAGCACAGCTCAAACGGTTCAGCGCGCACATTCAATGAGCGCCTGAGCACTTCCAACAGTTGCAGCACACTCGAGCTCAGTATCATTGTATTGTTACACCTAGGCTAGGTTGTTCTTGGCGCAAACATGGCACAATGTAATCTGTTCACATCACATTCTTGTAAGTGCCCATATAGGGTGCACACTTCTGCTTCACCATCCATCAAGAGTTCCGACAACAACAGTTTTGCAAAGTGTGCACAATGAATGTGTAGTTTGAATTAGCCTCTGGTTGTGCTGTGACCGACAACACTGGCTGAGTGACAAGTGCTAACAGCCCGATAGTTAGTCAAAGCTTCATACATATCTGATCCTAAGTTAGATTCAATATAATTGTGTGTAATACCAATATAAACCCCTCCCAACAACCGTTATACACGCGATGCAGCTAACTCTTATTTTAATGTTCCTTTGAAATTATTCCCTAGGGCTATGCAAGCCAGTGGGCACATTCGGAAGGTGTGGGTGATGTTAGAAAGTCATTGAGCTTCAGAATTCACAACTGTGTCCTGGTGATCAAGTCCCTAGTTAATTGCATGTAATAACAATTATTTTTAAAGCACCTAAAGTCAACGCAATTAGTGGTTTTTGTACTACGACTATGGCATTAGCCTGAGTATCTAGAGCTTTCAAGGTGGATATTACGCCGAAATACCAAGGTTAGAGTTTCACATTTCCCATTAACTGAGGTTTGGCATCACATGAGCACTGTGACTTTGTGTCTGGGAGAGTTTGAACAAAACAAACAACACATATTGGAGTCCAGTGAATTCTACAAATGGCCACCAATGGAAACACTAATTGCGGTACCACCCCTTACCCTCAATGACAATGAGTTATGGCTCCCTCTTGTGCGAGTCTTCTGAATAATGATGTCTAAATTACAGGTAACTGCTCACAGACAAGCTTCCAAGATTGCTGCGAGTTGGTCAACACAAACGAAATACATTAAAAAAACTTTATTAATCAAACTCACTCTGAAAAAATAATCACACATATAATGCATACATAACACATATTTTATATGAAATTCCTCAAATGGTAAAAGTCAAATATGATAACATGTATATATTGAGTACAAGGCCAGTTTATGAAAAAAAATTCAGCAAGCACATATATTAAAAAAGTACCGCCAAGTAAAATTCAGTAAATTTGTGTTCACCAGTAACATTACTATAGATAGATTCTTATTATAAGAGATACTCAATAACTTAATAATATGTTCAACTTCATATGATATGCAGGCAAAGCTAATTATCATAAATATAATTAATAAAGTACCTCTTATAATAACAATTATGAGAAAGAATTTGTGTTATTAGTAAAAAAAAATTATGAATAATACAAGGGTAGTCATAAATAAATCATTACATGAACATTAGGTTAAAGAAACAATATATAACCAAATGAAAATGTAAAATTTGAGTACTCTTCTCCTATCTTGAATTATATAATTCATATATCACAGACTAAGGAAATACAGTATACATATATGCATTTCCAGATAAATATTACACAGCACACAAAACAACCACAAACAAACGTCTAGACATATGACATGACCAAGGGTATTACACATGCCAAGTAAAATTTAGTAAATTTGTGTTCACTAGTAACATTACTGTAGATTCTTATTATAAGAGATATTACATTAACTAAATAATATATTAATTAAGTCTGTTCAACTTCATATGCTATGCAGGCAAAGCTAATTATCATAAATATGATTAATACAATACCTCTTATAATAACAATTATAAGAATTTCTGTTATTCGTAAAGACATTTTATGAATAATACATACCAGGGTAGTCATAAATAAATCATTACAAGAACATTAGGTTAAAGAAACAATGTATAACCAAGCGAAAATGTTAAATTTGAGTACTCTTTTCCTATCTTGAATTATATAATTCATATATCAGACTAAGGAAATAGACACGTGCATTTCCAGATAAATATTACACAGCACACAAATCAACCACAAACAAACATCTAGACGTATGACATGACCAAGTGTATCACACAATATGGTCCATTTAACTTGGTAACAACATGTAGAACTTGGTACTAATTTTATTTATACTGTTCATTATGAACAACATTATTTAAGATGTTGGCCTTGTATAAAAAATTAACTGATAAACTCAAGTTAAATGGACACAGATTGCATTAATGATATGTCTTGATGTAAATGATCAGAAATCATAATATGATGCATGTTGTACATGCAGATCTGATTAAATATCTTAAAAGAAAAATACTGTACAATATTCAAAGACTTACACATCAATCTGAGTATTCTCTCAGATATTCAGACCTGCCACGTTTTTTTTATTAAAATCCTTATTTTTGACTTGAAATTCTGTATCAAGCCATACAAAACTGTATCGTATCACATTTTTAATTGGCTAACTGGCCTATAGCAGTCATATTCTGATCGAGTGTCGCTATTTATCAGGCTACAAAAAATACCCACATCAAACAAAATCTGCTACTTTTGTTGGAAGTCTATATACCATTAAAAGTATTTTAGGAAAGATATAGCATACTTGCTCTTCAACTGTGTACTAGTTTGTCATTCGATTTTATACTGCGTGATAAAAAAATGTGTCCTCCCGAAATGCATATTGTATACAGGTACTAAGTACAACGTGGCAGGTTTGGACATTTAACCTTAACAACCGTTTCTTTATTCCATCGTGCAAATCCACTGATTTTGTAAGTGCATCAAAACAAATAACAACCATTGTGCAGCACAAGTAACCTGTTGATACTTATTTCCTCTTTCATGTTTAAACGTTTTCTAAATGGAACAAGATTTACAAATGGATTTTCCTGCCAATTAGTTAAAACACCAAACAAGTAATTTTATGCACACAAGCAGACTAGTAGAAAATAGGTATGTTTAAACTATGTTCCACATTTTACTATGATTTTAGTAGTGATTCAATACAGTATCAAATTCCAGTTCCTCCATCCACTTTCCCTTTCTAGTATTTTGTAGCACGACATTTGGTTACGTGAACCTGTCCAAAAGCAATGCAGACCAATTGTAATGTATATGAAAACAGTAATATTTCATTCATGAAAATATTCATCAAGTTGGTATATATATATATATATATATATATATATATATATATATATATATATATATATTATAGGAATTACGATTTTCTTCCACAACTGTTTTGATTACTTAACGTTTCGATTCCCATCGGCAGCCTTCATCAGGAATTCTGGGACAGCTAATTCTTCCTCTGCTTCCTAATTGTCTTGGCATGTGGTTGAAGAAATCATAATTCATATAGTAATATTTCAAATGAATTTCTGTTTAGACAATACACCTCAATTGTTATTTGTGGCATAAACTGAAAAAACTTGTGGTTTGCATTTGTTGTTATCATGTGGCATGTGCCACAGAGTCTGTGTTCCTCCACGTCCAGGCAGTCCATCGTACGTCCATCCATCAGTAGTCGGTTGTCGCTACATCTCCCTCCACTGTCACATGTTGCTACAACACAGACAACAGAAATCTTTCTTTATGAAACAATCATTATGAGAAATAGTTGAACACTCTACTACAGTACGACTCATGCGTTATTGCTCACCTACGCCCACCTGCTCATGTCACTACCACAAAATGTTGCAATGAAGACAAATAATAAAACCTGCATTTAAATTGAACTCCCTAAGTTCACCATTCACACTACCCATGATAATTTGCCATATGGTCCAATTGACAGATTAATGAACATCATGCTGGCCCATGCAATATTTGTCACAAATTATCATATCACTGATACTTGCCCATTTGTTAAATAGATTCAGATCAGATAATTTATTATTGATTAATTATGTGAAACAAAGTTTATTCCACCATATACGGTTCTACAAAACAAATTATTTCATAATATGAAATAATTTGTCTTTGTAGAACAGTTTATTAAACATTTTTGATCACACTCACCAAGTGGTGAGAAATTTCACTCCAAGGGCGTTAAGGTGTTCTTGCTGTCAGCATCGGCCAGCACCGACACGGTGGACCTCTTGTGGACAGTTCCGCCATTATCCCCAGCATCATCATCAGAATGGACAACCTTGTTCGATTTCTTGAAGTAGTAGACCAAGACCCCAACGAGGATAGCAATGAATGCCACACCACCCATCACTGAGCCGACAATGACACCAGTCTTGGGGGATGATGACTTTTCCTCTGTAACTACACCACACTTTTCCATAAGCAACAATAACACTGACCTGGATGTGACACGCAGACACACAACTATCACTCAAACTAGAAGTCATCACTCTATTTGTACTTGTGCTTAAAACATAAATAGTACAGTATGTTATGAGCATTAATTAGATAAAAATGTTGTTGTTAATATGGCACGCACATCAATAAGATTTGTATTACGATCCCAAAACAACAATTATATCTATATTAGTACGGGAACAACACAATCTTCATTACTACACAACCAATAAAATTTTTTTTTACTGATATTCTAAGCAGCAACAAAGTTTGTATTTATACAACACTTGCTATAAGATTACAGATGTGAACAGTAAAACAGTGATTCTTTATGGGAGATATGTGTAGGCCTATTGCCACAGTCAAGGGACATGAGAAACTAGGTTTTGCCACTTTCGTTGTTGGCGACACACTTCGTTGTTTCTTGCTGGTAAGATTTTAGTACAGAAAGTATTTTTTATAAAATAATAATACAGAAGTTTCAACATACAGGACATCATTTTATGGAAGTGGAATATTCAAACGTTAATGCTGGATTAATGTCGTTAATCCAGAGGTCCAAATTGGGCATCAAATCTAAATTTTTCTCAAAACCTTCACTTAACTATAAAGACATTTTAAACTGATGAA
This sequence comes from Lamellibrachia satsuma, assembly GCA_033239005.1. Lineage (NCBI taxonomy): Eukaryota > Metazoa > Annelida > Polychaeta > Sabellida > Siboglinidae > Lamellibrachia > Lamellibrachia satsuma. The sequence continues at coordinate 62,905 of BSQZ01000037.1, read as the reverse complement.
CAATTATTTGCTCATCAATGGATATCATTAATGATAATGTGAACGCTATTCACCTTTTAAAATAATTTGTAGAGGTATTGATTCCAACAGTCAAAAAATAAGCAGCATATGTATATTAATGTTAGATGGGTTCTGAGGTTATCGTTCATCTATCTAGAAAACTCTGGACATAATCACAGGGAACCAAGGGGTCAGGATTAACAGTGTCCCACTGTAAAAGGTAATAAAAGTATTGCTTTTTCTCTAGAGCGAGCAGAAGCAAAAAACCCAGTCTTACCTGGCTCATCAGTTGAATCTGAAGTAAATAAAAAATACGATTGATTCAAAGCAAAATATCATAATATTATTAGAATTATTACATAATTATTTTCAACTCACTTGATGCTCTGACAGCCCAGGATGTGGATTAGATCAGAACACATTTTAAGACTTGGTTACGATGTACGGTGCCATGTTTAGTGACTGTTCGAATGGTGCCTTATAAATTTTACAATTTGATTTGAGTGAATCTACATCTGGATGACTCGAGATGTAAGGAACAACTTTGAAATCTTCTGTCCTAAACTGATTTATGCACCCATCTATATAAAGAATGTCAGATACATGGACAAATTATGTCCCAACGTGTTCCATATAGTGTTAGTCCACTGATAATAAATGATTTCATTGGCAATAATAACATTTATCTCTACATATCCATGACACTATGAGAATACATATTTTCTTTCATTAAGCTGTTCTTATCCAGTCTATTAGATTGCTTAAAGCGCTTTACACTTCACCCCTGCTCATCATAATACCCACTTGACTTCTCTGTGCAAAGACCATGTTCACATATCCACCTCTGTCTGTAGCCAAGTACTCATTTGTACAACCGAGTAAACTGAAGCAATGTGTTGTGAAAAAAATTTGCCCTAGCGTCAAAATGCCAGCAAGAGCATTCAAAACTGGGTTCTGTCGATTGAGAGTCTCATGCTCCAACCACTATACCACCAAGCCCCACAAACAACAGGCTTTTTTCATGGTCAACAGCTTATTAAAACAACAGTTTGAGTTTGAATGCAAAATTTGAGCCACTTGAAGGCAGCAGAAGTGCAACACTCACGCGGTGCCATAGTCAAAGTGAAGTTCCCCAGTTTGCCGTTGTTCTTCACAACATAGTCATCCAACACTTTCTGGACTGTGGAGTCAGTGGAGTTGACATTCAACCACACCTCATAGTCAGACACAATGCTGCCCTTACTGCAATGGAACACGTTGTATTTAGTTTCTCGTAAGCCACACCTCATAGTCAGACACAATGCTGCCCTTACTGCAGTGGAACACGTTGTATTTAGTTTCTCATAAGCCACACCTCATAGTCGGACACAATGCTGCCCTTACTGCAATGGAACACGTTGTATTTAGTTTCTCGTAAGCCACACCTCATAGTCAGACACAATGCTGCCCTTACTGCAGTGGAACACGTTGTATTTAGTTTCTCATAAGCCACACCTCATAGTCGGACACAATGCTGCCCTTACTGCTAAAACGTTTTTACAACATTCAACTACAATCCTGTACATGCCCATTTATAATTCCACTCAAACACAAAGGATTCTATACAAATGCAGATCTTGTGTGCATATGATAAAGATAAATGAAAAGTAATTAATTCATGGGAATTCTGCAGTCCAACAAAGTTTGATTTGTAGTTTTGAATGAATAATACCTAGGATTTATAACGTAGCATACTCATGCCAAATATATATGTATATATATATATATATATATATATATATATATATATATATATATATATATATATATATATATATATATGTATATATATATACACACACACATATATGGTCTAGATGCTCCTTACACAGACTGATTATGTATAAACGCCAAGCAAGGCAGACCACTCCAAGTGAGGTAAGATATACAGAGCTATTAAAATAATGTGCTCAAAATTAAATAATTACAAAGATTATTCAATTTCTGGTTATAGTACGTATATGCTAACAATTACAATGGTAAACTAAAATGTATTATCCATGCAACCAGATATCAAAACTTTAAGCAACGATACAGCAGAAGTATATATGTTTAAATATATTTCATCACACTAATATATTTAAATATATTTTATTACACTAACAAAACAGCACATTGTGATTTTCCCAACATGTGAAATGTTGTCATACATGTATACATATATATATATATATATATATATTATATATGTATACATACATATATATATATACATAGATGTATATACACACACATATATATATATACACATCTATATATATATATATATATATATATATATATATATATATATATATATATATATATATATATATATATGACAATGTGCTGTTTTGTTAGTGTGATGAAATATATTTAAACATATATACTTCTGCTGTATCGCATATATATATATATATATATATATATATATATATATATATATATATATATATAGCATAAAAGTGAATAAGTTCACCTGAAAGTGTTATTTTTGATGTCCACAAAATCACTGGCAAAGGTTTCTTTGTACACCACTTCAAGCTGAAATAATTGTCAATCAAACATTCTATTATGCCACAAAAACGTTAATAATTAATTGTCCAAGAACATTACATTTCTATAAACAGCTCCTGGTTCAAAAGAAATTCTAAAGAAATGTAATTGCAAATGTAATAAACTTATTGTAGACATATTGCTATGGCTGCTTATTCACAACAGGTGCAGGTCAAACCTTTAACATAGTTATTATAATTTTGAGCATGTGCAGTTGTATTGTTACCCAAACGTAAAACAAATATATCTAAACTAAATGATATGCCTTATTTTTTTTACAAGGTCATATTTAAATAAAACAAAATGCATTAACTATAACATTCTTATAACCATCGTTTGGTCTTATTTGGATGTTGATCGACTTTAGTCCAAATATTGGTTCATGATAAAAAACAATCTTTGTAGCGTGAACCTGTCCTGATAAGACAAATGTTGCTACAGTTCACACATACCACAGTGTTGACATCATGGGCCAGACGCTTGTATTCAACACTGTTTATATCAGCCAGTACGGCCTTGTATTCCTGGCTGGTGATTGAAAACTGGGCGTGGTACTTGTTGGTGGTGACTAGAAATAGCCAACAAAAACACAGTTCAATTGTGCTAATCTCCAGCCAACTAAGCCATAAAAACACCTCACAACACAGGATAATATTAAATTTGCCATTTCCAAAAGACATGTTCAATACTCTTCTAGCATTTCCACATTAATAGAATTGTGTGATCATCTGGTCGTCCAGAGGACGGGTCCCATGATAGTTGTTCACAATAGTTCTCCATCGGTGTTAGACCGGCACAGCCTTTTCAAGTTCACGAACTGTTATCCAGAAAAACATGTAATCATTACATAATAATTCATAAATATCATAATGTTTAAATAATTCTTGCTAACAGTCACAATCATATGACTATAAAAGTATACTCAGGACTGCATTAATGATACAGGTTAAAACCAGTTTATAGTCAATCACTAAGGAAAAGCTTACCCAACTCTAATATAACAATGCAGAATTCCCAGGAATCTATTTCCAAAGGGTGCCAAAGGGTGTAGCAGTGTACAAGGGTGTAGTAAACTGTACACAGAATAACTGATCTTTCATGAGTTCTACAACTTCAATAAACAAACTTACCATCTGCACTGATTGAACTCAGATCCACCACAAATTCACCGAACTGTCCATCGTTAGACTCGTTCTTGATCGCTGCCACTATTGAGTGGCTGGGGTTTGGAAGATCTTTATCCACGACCACCTGGTAGTCAACAACCACACTTCCACGCCTGTCAAAGTCAGCGGTATAGATTCAACACAAGTGAAACAGGTTTATAAGTTTGTATAATGTCAATGTGCTTGTGCAGCCAACAGACTAGATTCTGTTGTAGAGGTGTGACACTATTTTAGTTTGAATCTTGCAAAAAAATTGCCAGTGGCAATATCCTAACTCTGCTACAAATTTCTGTTAAAATGTCCAAATGCATAACTTTATTATGTGTACTATGCTGCATTTCATTAATGGCATGTCATTAACCATTAGGCCCAAAGATTTCATGAACAAATGCCATTCAAATACCAGGATTATTGGCAAATTCTGAGTGTATTTACCTACCACCTTGTGCTAAAAAATCTGTAGAAAAACTATACAATATTAATAATTACAAGTTGTGTTCATTTTGAAGAGCAATACTTTCCTCATGTACCTGTACTCAAAAAAACTTCATCATAAATAAATCATAAATTGTATCATAAAATGTTTACATTTGATCACAATTTGCTGAGACAAAATAGGAAATGTTAAACTAAAGAACGACAACATTTTACTGACATTTGTTGCAATTACATTGCAATTACAATATGCAATTTAGTGAGGCAGATGTTAGCTTTGCCCCACTAAGACAATTGTACAGTTCTGATGGTTACTTTACAAGTTACTTTGTTGTCTGAAAACATGCCGCTTGATGACGAAGTTGAACTGAGAGATGTTAAAGTAAACTAGCGACAAAAAAATTCCATTGTGGCAACTTATTCATGTGACACGCTGATGTCAAAATTTCAGTGATATCTATCTATTCTGGTACCTAACGAGTTAACGTGTATTTTGGCCTGAACTGACCGCAAATGCAAAATTTTAGACAAAATCCAAATTTGAATTTGATTGAAATGACTGCATAAACAGAGTAAAACAAATCATTTTAAATACTTGGGTTGTGAATGAAAGTGAAATCTAGCTTAGAGCAAAGTTCAGAGCAGTTTCTAAAGTTGAATCTGAATTCAACAAGTGAGATAAATAAAGATCGCTACAATGTAACAACAACATACCTGAATGAGACTTCAACAATCACAAAGTTTAGAACAACATACCTGAATGAGACATCAACAATCACAAAGCGTCCACTCAGCGTCTTTCTCAATGCATCAAAGAGCTGTAGTAGAAAAACAACACTATGATTAAACCAGTTATTTCATACAGCGAGTACAGTAACTTTGGAATGATTCTAGGCTCATCTTAGCAGAATGTGGCTACAAGTAATTTTAAGTTGAATTTCCTCGAGGGACCTTTCAAGGAGTCATACAGCATGCAGGTGGTACTGCCAACATTGGGTTCTTTATAAGATAATTTAGACATTGCAATTCATAATTTTTTAACTTGACCAGTTGTAAAGTTGCATGAGTGGTCAAGAGATCCAGGCAACTCAGGCAGCGAGGAACTGGTAATGGTGGCAGCTTTGTGTCCTTCACAAATGTGTGTCTGTGGGAACTTAATTAATTGTTTCTAATGAAGAATTTGTGTACATTATATATTAAATGAAATAGTGTCATCCAAGTTTTCAAACAAGGATTTAGAAAACTTTTATTCAATGAAATAAATGCCTCAGTCTCCATAATCATCTGCCCTAGTTAGTATGAAATATATCACCAGTGCAAAACGTATCATTTCTGTTTCACCTGAGAGGAGTTTCAGAACAGAGCAACCACCATTCCTAAGGCACCAAATATTACTGTACACTGCCATTATAAACCACCAGTATATTATTAGTGTCTTCCTGTCAAATGGAATGTGTAAATACCGCTTTGATGACTTTAGCTTTCAGGTTCTTGTAGTCCAATGTTGACTTGTCTACCAGTTTGCTCGTGAACACCACACTGGTCAAGCGGATGGACACAGTCAGTTTGACCTGTGACTGCACCTTTTTGGTGTCTTCATTCACTGGAATAGGAACAAAACAATTATAGTAACTGGATATTATATTCCAAGACATATCATTAAGTTCAGAGGTACATATGTCCAATAAACCTTAGTCATGGCTGACGTACAGATTGTCATAGCCTGAACGAACAGCCATACATCACTGACAATGGTAATTATTAGCTCAATGCAAGAAAACATATAACAGTTCATCAGGTAAGTAACTGCAAAGAATTATCATTATGTGAAATATATTAATGGATATATTACACTTTGCACACTGCAAGGATTATGATATGTAGACTGCATGAAATTGACCTGCAGTCTAGTATTTACCGACACATTGGAAGATGGGTTAATTGTCCACTCACTCACACTGTCCTATAAATACCTTTGACAAGGTTACTTGTCCACTCACTCACACTGTCCTATAAATACCTTTGACAAAAAGGTTAACATAGTTTTTAACAAGGTTGTTAGTGACAAAGTTGGAGACACTTACTGTTTTCACAGAACTCGCCACTAAAACCAACAAGACAGCTACAACTGTAGTTGGCTGAACTTTGGACACAGACTGCACCGTTCTGACACGGAGCCGAGTTACACAGCAAAGCTGAAACAATACAGGCGGTTATTCTGACACAGAGCAGAGTTACACAGCATGGCTAAAATAAGATGGTTATTCTGACAGCTGGCATTCGACTCATCCAATCAGAAATCAATGATACAGAAAACATTACAGCCAGCCAGCAATCTAAGTAAATGATTATAAATTATAGACATTCACAAATATTTTGACAACTATTGTTCAAAATCCAATGGTTGAAGTGTTTATAGCATATTTTTCTGTCAAATAAGCACTTTTTGGATGGTAAAATTAGATGTATGAAGAGAGCAGCAGAGTGTTGTTGCTGTAGGCAGTACCAGGCACTCACCTTTCTCGCACTTGGAGCCAGTGAAACCTGTGGGGCAGGTGCAGCGGTACTTGTTCACTCGATCCACACAGGTGCCATGGTTCTGACACGGAGAACTTTCACACTCGTTCACATCTGTCAAAGAAAACAGTGCAGCAAACAGTGGAATAAAAGTAGTCACTTTATTCATTCTGAAAGAAGATATAAAGGTAGCCAGTACTACATGATTATGCAAATCGATTACAAATCTCTCAAATTTTACAGTATGAATAGTCTCAAAGCAGCAGATATAGTTGAATTGATGACTGCTCTATTCATGCTTAAAGCACAAAATAATGAATTACTTGAAAATCTCCACATACTATTTAATTTACGTGATCCATTGACTAGCTGTGCAACGCGTCAACAATCCAAGTTTGTTCATAGATATTCTTTTACAAATTTGAAATCTATATGTCTGTGAAGGGAGTGAAATTGTGGAATTCAATGGACCGCATTCTGTGGAAACATTACGTTGTTCAAAAACGCTACGCTGTTAAATATAATATGATAATTACAAGATTAATAATAATAATGTATATTAACGTAATAACGAGGCTTAGTATTAGATTATTAACGATTAAACTTTAACTATATATAATAAATATTTTAATGAGGAAAGTTGACCTGACCACCAACATACTGTGTTTGAATGTTACAAAAGTTATGAACTGTGACAATGAGAGAAGGGGAAAATATTTCAAAGAATTGTTCTTCGATTTACTCCTTTTCCAATAACAACTAATAACAAGAAATATTATAATATTGTATTATTATTATATTGTATTATTATAACATTGTATTATAATATTGTATTATTATTATTATATCGTAGTATTATAACATTGTATTATTATAATATTGTATTATTACAATGTTGTTTTTCATCTTATCTTAAAACCAAACCGCAGACATGTACATCCCGAAAAGGTTTTCCAAAATAGTTATAATTATGTAAACCGATACAATCACAAATACCAAAGTGGTTTAAACACATAAAGAAATCAAACAAATAACTGCCCACAAGTTGGTGTAATACAGACAGGAGCTACAAGAAGTACTGATCTGACCCCTCTCTACTGACAAGATCTACAAGAAGTACTGATCTGACCCCTCTCTACCTACCAATTTCACAGTTGCGCCCGGAGTAACCCTGAACACATGCGCAGACGTAGTTGTTGAACTGGTCAGTACATGTTGCACCATTCTGACACGGACTGCTCTCACATTCGTCCAGCTCTGTAACCAATCAGGTGTCAGTGTCACAGATGATATGGTACGGTGGTCATCAGCTGTCAACTGCAGTTAGCTTTTTAGTGAACACCCAAAACTGAAACTTTACCTGAATTTAGACATCCATCCTCCTGATAAAACACAGAGTACCTTTGTCAAAAATACACTAGCCTGACAAGAGATGTTGAACCATATAAATTAGTTTATGTCATAAATATGAACATACATACCAGGGTACCGTTTCACTAAGATTTATATAATGATTTTCCTTTTGAGCTCATTACCTTAGTGACACACTCCCCAGGTACATGTATTGTTTACACATGCACATCTGTACATACACAAGTACATGCATGCACAAACACATGCATCTGCACGTGCACATCCAATGTTGCATATAGGTTTTTATGCGAGCAACACCACATACAATTAATGATTGGTCCATTGCTAATTTATTCTATTATGCTAATCCAGCAGAGCTGGGTGACGCACTCTGTGACCCACTTTGCTGCCTCCATATTTTTAACCAATCAGCGCGCACCAGCTGTGCGATGCTACAGATTTCAAACTTGGACTAGCCACTTCGTTTTGTGAAAGCATACGGAGTGGATGCGCTTTGAAAATTTGTCCCACCCTCCTCCCCATCTTTCTCCCTGTTGTATGTTTATTTGTTAGCAGCAATTGTACATCTTTGGTGGAAGTGGGGTGTTCATGTCTCCAAGCTTTCCCATTTTTTGATTGCGATAGTGGACATGGGAGTTTTGGCTTTCCCAGAAGTGTTCACGGGTTTTAACGCTGGGACGCAGCTCGCTTCCCTTCCACCTTGGATTTCAGAACTGTTCTTGTAGCGAATTGGCCCCACCTTTGTAGTTATTCCAGTTAGAGCTAGTGTATTTTTAAGCAGGTAGTTGTATTCATAGACTGCGTGATAGCATGTAGGGCATTATGCTGTTTGGTTTAAGGGTGTTCCATAACAATAGTAATGCCATTGTTTCTTTTATTTGTTCTAGGAATACTGCTACTGCTTTGTGGTGAAATGTGGGCTCTATTGAACCCGACGTCCAGGAGGCTCGCATGGGGAATAGTCAGCCTGGCGTTGGGTTGTGGAGCCCACATTTCTTTGTTTTACATTTCTTTGAAAGTGGGCTTACCCTTAATCCCCACAATAAACGTCATTCATTTGACCTTTTCATATCTCTATATCTGTGTTGTGTTGTTGATTGCATAAATACATTTTTGCATCATCACATCAATAATTATATTCAAACTACCAATAGAACCATTACTTACCAACGCATGCAGTGAGGTTTTGCTGGACGTAGCCTTCATGACAGTCACAGCGGAAGGTACCAACTGTGTTGGTGCAGTTGGCATTGGAACCACATGGGTTGTCGAGACATTCGTCTAAGTCTTCATAGCAATCACCCCCAGTGACACCTGGTGGACACTTAGTGCAGCCAGCGTTTGGCGTACAGTTAGTTGTTGGAGTTTCACAGTTGCACAGACGTGAACACTGCGGGCCCCACTTGCCATCAGGACAAGCTGAAATCAACACAATCACATCACACATGCACTGAAACGTGAAATGAGGCACTACACAGAATGACTGTGTACACAGAGATTGTTCTATGCTCATGTGTATGCTTAGGTAAATAAGTTTGATTCAATGCGCTTTCCAAAAACTCTGTAAACGTCAACATTTTTCGGCCAATATAGCGCTCTCCTGTGGCTGTAGGTCATTTGATCAGGTGACCTTTTTGAAAGGATTGGCTAATTTAAACAGCATAGGACCACCTTTCAGGGGGAGGTCTTGTAAAACACGTCTTGAGGGAGCCTATGGGCTGTCTGCACACTGGTGGGATAAGGCATTTATGGCCAATCTGTGCTAAAGGGTTAATAGAATTACTACACGCCCAAACAATCTGGTTCTATTAAATGGCTGATTCACTTAAGCAGAGCATCTTAATACAGCAGGAATAGGGAATGATTCTGTCGCAGCCAAAATATATATATATATATAATTCTACTACACGACTGATTCCGTTATCCTTGATTCTGTTAAGCAGAGTCCACTGTATATTAAATCATATAAATCATATATATATATATATTTATATATATATTGATGCATGATTAATTTTTTTTATACCAATATGCATTTAACTTGTGTCTTCAACAATCATGCCACCATTCCTTGTCTTAATTCTTGAGAAGGTAGTATTGTCCCACATAAATAATAATTATTATTATTTACCAAATTTAGAACTTTGGTCATATATGACTTAGGGACAACACTGTCAAGTACCACAAGCAAAGAGCTAACACAATAAAGATAAAGGCAACACTGCCAAGTACCACAAGCAAAGAGCTAACACAATAAAGATAAAGGCAACACTGCCAAGTACCACAAGCAAAGAGCTAACACAATAAAGATAAAGGCAACACTGCCAAGTACCACAAGCAAAGAGCTAACACAATAAAGATAAAGGCAACACTGCCAAGTACCACAAGCAAAGAGCTAACACAATAAAGATAAAGGCAACACTGCCAAGTACCACAAGCAAAGAGCTAACACAATAAAGATAAAGGCAACACTGCCAAGTACCACAAGCAAAGAGCTAACACAATAAAGATAAAGGCAACACTGCCAAGTACCACAAGCAAAGAGCTAACACAATAAAGATAAAGGCAACACTGCCAAGTACCACAAGCAAAGAGCTAACACAATAAAGATAAAGGCAACACTGCCAAGTACCACAAGCAAAGAGCTAACACAATAAAGATAAAGGCAACACTGCCAAGTACCACAAGCAAAGAGCTAACACAATAAAGATAAAGGCAACACTGCCAAGTACCACAAGCAAAGAGCTAACACAATAAAGATAAAGACAACACTGCCAAGTACCACAAGCAAAGAGCTAACACAATAAAGATAAAGGCAACACTGCCAAGTACCACAAGCAAAGAGCTAACACAATAAAGATAAAGGCAACACTGCCAAGTACCACAAGCAAAGAGCTAACACAATAAAGATAAAGGCAACACTGCCAAGTACCACAAGCAAAGAGCTAACACAATAAAGATAAAGGCAACACTGCCAAGTACCACAAGCAAAGAGCTAACACAATAAAGATAAAGGCAACACTGCCAAGTACCACAAGCAAAGAGCTAACACAATAAAGATAAAGGCAACACTGCCAAGTACCACAAGCAAAGAGCTAACACAATAAAGATAAAGGCAACACTGCCAAGTACCACAAGCAAAGAGCTAACACAATAAAGATAAAGGCAACACTGCCAAGTACCACAAACAAAGAGCTAACACAATAAAGATAAAGGCAACACTGCCAAGTACCACAAGAGAGCAAAGAGCTAACACAATAAGATAAAGGCAACACTGCCAAGTACCACAAGCAAAGAGCTAACACAATAAAGATAAAGGCAACACTGCCAAGTACCACAAGCAAAGAGCTAACACAATAAAGATAAAGGCAACACTGCCAAGTACCACAAGCAAAGAGCTAACACAATAAAGATAAAGACAACACTGCCAAGTACCACAAGCAAAGAGCTAACACAATAAAGATAAAGACAACACTGCCAAGTACCACAAGCAAAGAGCTAACACAATAAAGATAAAGACAACACTGCCAAGTACCACAAGCAAAGAGCTAACACAATAAAGATAAAGACAACACTGCCAAGTACCACAAGCAAAGAGCTAACACAATAAAGATAAAGACAACACTGCCAAGTACCACAAGCAAAGAGCTAACACAATAAAGATAAAGACAACACTGCCAAGTACCACAAGCAAAGAGCTAACACAATAAAGATAAAGACAACACTGCCAAGTACCACAAGCAAAGAGCTAACACAATAAAGATAAAGACAACACTGCCAAGTACCACAAGCAAAGAGCTAACACAATAAAGATAAAGACAACACTGCCAAGTACCACAAGCAAAGAGCTAACACAATAAAGATAAAGACAACACGGCCAAGTACCACAAGCAAAGAGCTAACACAATAAAGATAAAGACAACACTGCCAAGTACCACAAGCAAAGAGCTAACACAATAAAGATAAAGACAACACTGCCAAGTACCACAAGCAAAGAGCTAACACAATAAAGATAAAGACAACACTGCCAAGTACCACAAGCAAAGAGCTAACACAATAAAGATAAAGACAACATCGCCAAGTACCACAAGCAAAGAGCTAACACAATAAAGATAAAGACAACATCGCCAAGTACCACAAGCAAAGAGCTAACACAATAAAGATAAAGACAACATCGCCAAGTACCACAAGCAAAGAGCTAACACAATAAAGATAAAGACAACATCGCCAAGTACCACAAGCAAAGAGCTAACACAATAAAGATAAAGACAACATCGCCAAGTACCACAAGCAAAGAGCTAACACAATAAAGATAAAGACAACATCGCCAAGTACCACAAGCAAAGAGCTAACACAATAAAGATAAAGACAACACTGCCAAGTACCACAAGCAAAGAGCTAACACAATAAAGATAAAGACAACACTGCCAAGTACCACAAGCAAAGAGCTAACACAATAAAGATAAAGACAACACTGCCAAGTACCACAAGCAAAGAGCTAACACAATAAAGATAAAGACAACACTGCCAAGTACCACAAGCAAAGAGCTAACACAATAAAGATAAAGACAACACTGCCAAGTACCACAAGCAAAGAGCTAACACAATAAAGATAAAGACAACATCGCCAAGTACCACAAGCAAAGAGCTAACACAATAAAGATAAAGACAACATCGCCAAGTACCACAAGCAAAGAGCTAACACAATAAAGATAAAGACAACACTGCCAAGTACCACAAGCAAAGAGCTAACACAATAAAGATAAAGACAACACTGCCAAGTACCACAAGCAAAGAGCTAACACAATAAAGATAAAGACAACACTGCCAAGTACCACAAGCAAAGAGCTAACACAATAAAGATAAAGACAACACTGCCAAGTACCACAAGCAAAGAGCTAACACAATAAAGATAAAGACAACACTGCCAAGTACCACAAGCAAAGAGCTAACACAATAAAGATAAAGACAACACTGCCAAGTACCACAAGCAAAGAGCTAACACAATAAAGATAAAGGCAACACTGCCAAGTACCACAAGCAAAGAGCTAACACAATAAAGATAAAGGCAACACTGCCAAGTACCACAAGCAAAGAGCTAACACAACAAAGATAAAGGCAACACTGACAAGTACCACAAGCAAAGAGCTAACACAACAAAGATAAAGACAACACTGCCAAGTACCACAAGCAAAGAGCTAACACAACAAAGATAAAGACAACACTGCCAAGTACCACAAGCAAAGAGCTAACACAATAAAGATAAAGACAACACTGCCAAGTACCACAAGCAAAGAGCTAACACAATAAAGATAAAGACAACACTGCCAAGTACCACAAGCAAAGAGCTAACACAATAAAGATAAAGACAACATCGCCAAGTACCACAAGCAAAGAGCTAACACAATAAAGATAAAGACAACACTGCCAAGTACCACAAGCAAAGAGCTAACACAATAAAGATAAAGACAACACCGCCAAGTACCACAAGCAAAGAGCTAACACAATAAAGATAAAGACAACACTGCCAAGTACCACAAGCAAAGAGCTAACACAATAAAGATAAAGACAACACTGCCAAGTACCACAAGCAAAGAGCTAACACAATAAAGATAAAGACAACACTGCCAAGTACCACAAGCAAAGAGCTAACACAATAAAGATAAAGACAACATCGCCAAGTACCACAAGCAAAGAGCTAACACAATAAAGATAAAGACAACACTGCCAAGTACCACAAGCAAAGAGCTAACACAATAAAGATAAAGACAACACTGCCAAGTACCACAAGCAAAGAGCTAACACAATAAAGATAAAGACAACACTGCCAAGTACCACAAGCAAAGAGCTAACACAATAAAGATAAAGACAACATCGCCAAGTACCACAAGCAAAGAGCTAACACAATAAAGATAAAGACAACATCGCCAAGTACCACAAGCAAAGAGCTAACACAATAAAGATAAAGACAACACTGCCAAGTACCACAAGCAAAGAGCTAACACAATAAAGATAAAGACAACACTGCCAAGTACCACAAGCAAAGAGCTAACACAATAAAGATAAAGACAACATCGCCAAGTACCACAAGCAAAGAGCTAACACAATAAAGATAAAGACAACATCGCCAAGTACCACAAGCAAAGAGCTAACACAATAAAGATAAAGACAACACTGCCAAGTACCACAAGCAAAGAGCTAACACAATAAAGATAAAGACAACACTGCCAAGTACCACAAGCAAAGAGCTAACACAATAAAGATAAAGACAACACTGCCAAGTACCACAAGCAAAGAGCTAACACAATAAAGATAAAGACAACATCGCCAAGTACCACAAGCAAAGAGCTAACACAATAAAGATAAAGACAAGACTGTCAAGTACCACAAGCAATGAGCTAACACAATAAAGATAAAGACAACACTGCCAAGTAAAGATAGAGACAGCTAAATTGTGTACTACAATCAGCCTATACTTACGTTTACATGTTCTGTCGTCAGCATTCAGAATGTATCCATCGACACAGCTACAGTTGTAGCCACCATCCAAGTTGTGACAATTGTGCTCACATGCATGCATAGTTTTGCTGGCACACTCATCTTGATCTGTCAACAATCACCAGAATAAATACATTCCAGAATAAATACATTCATACATAGATTCTAAAAAAGGCCAGTTGTTGTGTAAATGGTGCTGAATATGTTAAAACTGGGAGATATCTTACATGGATGGGTCATACAAAAAAATTAGTAGATGTAAAAAAGCAAATGGCTTCCTTGTCATCAAGCCATCTGGGCTTACTGCTCCGACTGACCACCTTGGCTTCCTTGTCATCAAGCCATCTGGGCTTACTGCTCCGACTGACCACCTTGGCTTCCTTGTCATCAAGCCATCTGGGCTTACTGCTCCGACTGACCACCTTGTCTTCCTTGTCATCAAGCCATCTGGGCTTACTGCTCCGACTGACCACCTTGGCTTCCTTGTCATCAAGCCATCTGGGCTTACTGCTCCGACTGACCACCTTGGCTTCCTTGTCATCAAGCCATCTGGGCTTACTGCTCTGACTGACCACCTTGTTAGATCTAAAACTACTGAGCACGCTTCCAGCCAGTCACCTACCTTCACATGTCTTGTTGTCAGCTGCAAGTGTTTTCCCAATAGGACAGATACAAACTGTTGCTCCATTGTCTGGCCGACAGCCGTAGCCACAGTCACTGTTGTCACACACAGTCCCAGCTAAAACATAATAAACAATCTCAAGTCCCCCTCTTCTACTGGCCAAGAGTTTGATGCTTCCTTCCTTTCCTACCATCTTTCGTTGATAATTATGAATTCTGGTTAGCTTTGCTATCTTTGCTGCTGCAGCTAGTTTTCCAATATGTACTATATTTATCTATTTCATGACTTATTGACTTTTGTTATAAAAAATGTAGCACAACACCCACAGCGAATTCTGGTATAGCACCTACAGCGAATGCACCACAAACCTGGCTGCCTACAGTTTACATCATACATCCTGTATAAAGTGTCATGATACTGTAGATGCCAATAATGAAACAACGTTGTGCGTTTTCTTACTCTGTCGACCACACGTCTTGTTGTCACTGTTGAGGTCATAGCCTCCATGACAGGTGCATGTGAAGTTGCCAATGGCGTTAGAACATACATGCTCACAGCCAGAAGACCTCTCTTCACATTCGTCCACATCTGTCAGGTAAAACATCACAGTTAGAAGTGTTATAGTTTGGGACTTAATTCAGAGTGGCCAGTACATCTAAGACCAGAACACTTTGGCTCATTTAACGGGTCATAGATGTATCTCCACCCAAAACACTTTGGCCCAGTTACTTAAACAACTTCTTAGGTCTGTCTTGGTCCAGAGCACTTTGGCCGAACTATCTTAATGTTCCATGCATCTCAGTCTAGAACACTTTGGCCCAATTACTTTACTTTCTATGCATCTCAGTCCAGAGTACTTTGGCCCAGTGATTTAACTTTCTATAAATTATCTCGGCCCAGAACACTTCAGCCCAACTATCTGAACTTCTATATAGCACTGCCCAGAGAACTTTCTGGCCCAAATGTTTAGGTTGCCAGTACATGCCAGGTGTTACTGTTGTGAGCCGAGTGGGACAACCACACACGGGGGTGAAACGGTCAAGTCAGTGTTACCTTTACAGTTCTTTCCATCTGCATCGAGTCTGTAGCCCTGGTAGCAATCACACAGGAAACGCGGTCCTGGGTTAACAAAGCCTGGCACCTTGTTGATACAGCGCTGACCACAGTCGTGTAGCTTCTTGTTCTTGTCACACTCATTCACGTCTATAAAGTAAACCAACTAGTGACGTCTCTGTGGTGTGTCACACTCATTCACGTCTATAATAAAGTAAACCGACTGGTGATGTCTCTGTGGTGTGTCACACTCATTCACGTCTATAAAGTAAACCAACTGGTGACATCTCTGTGGTGTGTCACACTCATTCACGTCTATAAAGTAAACCAACTGGTGACATCTCTGTGGTGTGTCACACTCATTCACGTCTATAATAAAGTAAACCGACTGGTGATGTCTCTGTGGTGTGTCACACTCATTCACGTCTATAAAGTAAACCAACTGGTGACATCTCTGTGGTGTGTCACACTCATTCACGTCTATAAAGTAAACCAACTGGTGACATCTCTGTGGTGTGTCACACTCATTCACGTCTATAAAGTAAACCAACTGGTGACATCTCTGTGGTGTGTCACACTCATTCACATCTATAAAGTAAACCAACTGGTGACATCTCTGTGGTGTGTCACACTCATTCACATCTATAAAGTAAACCAACTGGTGACATCTCTGTGGTGTGTCACACTCATTCACGTCTATAAAGTAAACCAACTGGTGACATCTCTGTGGTGTGTCACACTCATTCACGTCTATAAAGTAAACCAACTGGTGACATCTCTGTGGTGTGTCACACTCATTCACATCTATAAAGTAAACCAACTGGTGACATCTCTGTGGTGTGTCACACTCATTCACGTCTATAAAGTAAACCAACTGGTGACGTCTCTGTGGTGTGTCATGCTCACTTTCTCCATAGCTTCACCGACACATTACATATTTGAGCAAACCATGACAGCCATTTCTAATACTGACATTTTCCATTAGTATACCCTTGAATCTGCATTTGTTATTCTGATCACATTACGCCAGCTCAGTGCTAAGCATGTGGCGTCACTTGTTGACTTGTGCATATGATCATTTCATTGGTCCAATGCCCAGCAGGGTCACCGGGTCAGATAACAACAAAACAGTGCTGATATTTGCAAGTTTAACAGCATTTAAGTATGCATCATATTGCAGTGTACTGGTATCAAAGTAATCAGAAGATAATATATTCTGCGTTAATGACACATGAATTTATGCTGCCAGAAAGTGCATGCTGATTTGAAGCACACAGGATTGTTACTATGGAAACATTTTCATTGTTTCCACGAAATCACAGCCTGGCCGGGGAGATTTCCAAAAGGATGGATTGGCAAAATATGATGCTAGTGCCGCATGATTATTTGTGCTGTGGACGTTAAGTTAACTATCTCCTATCATAATTATTATGAGGAAACAAATTAAACAATAGTTAATAATAGTTATGCCATCCTGTAACTGTTTTTGAGTGATTGTTACATAACCACGTATACAGGAAAAACAAAACGGATTGATAAACCTTGGTTAACAAGAGGGCTAAAAAATGCCTGCATAAAGAAAAATAACCTGTACTTAGCGTTTCTAAAAGATAGGTCAGAATTAAAAAAAAGAAAATCTGAAACAAAATCTTCCAACGAATTTCAAGTTGATGAAAAATGAGTTGTATTAGAAAGTAAAGAAATAGCTAACCATTTCAACAAATTCTTTGTTGACATAGGTACAAATTTATCAAGCCTTATAGAACCCTGCCCGGGAACAAAGCCTACTGACTTCGTAAAAAGTAATGTATCACAGTCAATGTATATACACCCAGTTACTGAGCAAGAAGTACTTGACATTGTGTCTGGGTGCAAAAGTAAAACTTCCTACGGACACGATGAGATCAGCATGAAAACAGTTAAGCATATAATAAAGCAAATTGTAAAACCACTAATCCACATTTTTAACAGATCATTGATCTGCGGATCATTTCCGAATGATATGAAATTGGCAAAAATCATTCCTGTATTTAAGTCAGGTGATCGTTTTCAATTTTCTAATTATAGACCTATATCTCTTTTATCCCAATTTTCAAAAATACTTGAAAAAATATTTAACAAAAGGCTAACATCTTTCATTGAAGCACAACACATACTGTCAGACGGGCAGTATGGCTTCAGAAATAATCATTCGACCTCACTAGCTCTAACTGAATTTGTCGAAAAGGTTACTTCTGCAATGGATAAATCCCAAACTACGATTGGTGTCTTTATCGATCTAAGAAAAGCTTTCGACACACTTGACCACAACATATTGCTAAGTAAATTGCAATGCTATGGAGTAAGGGGTTTAGCTCTGGAATGGATAAAAAGTTATTTATCCAACCGTAGACAATATGTATGCTACAATAATAGTAACTCAGAATTCAAGGAAATCAAGTGTGGAGTCCCGCAAGGATCCATCCTTGGCCAATTACTGTTTATCTTGTACATAAATGACATGTGCGATGTTTCCAAACTACTTCATATTATTCTATTTGCAGATGATACTAACATTTTTTACTCGGCTAATAATATTGATGATGTAACCAATGTAGATAACAACGAACTAAAACAACTAGGCCTATGGTTCAGAGCGAACAAATTATCGCTCAATGTGAATAAAACAAATTTTATAATGTTTAACAATAAAAAACAACCTAGAACAGATGTGCATATAGTTTTGAATGGAATAAACATTGAGCAGGTAACAAATACAAAATTCCTTGGAGTAACTATTGATGAAAACCTAACATGGAGAGAACATATAAAAATGGTTGAAACAAAAGTATCAAAAAGCATAGCAGTTGTGTATAAAACTATGCATGTTCTTGATTGTCAAGCGTTACACATATTATATCAATCACTTGTTGAACCACATATGTCATATTGCTGTGAGATATGGGGAAGTACGTATCAGTCGAGACTCAAGAAACTATTTCTGTTACAGAAGAAAGCTATACGGATTATTCATAACCTTAATTACCATGATCATACATCTGTATTTTTCCACAGCTCAAAAATACTTAAACTTCATGATTTAGTTACATACAAGTCTATGATTATACTCTATAAAGCAAATAATCATTCTTTAAATAGTCGGGTTCAAGCATTCTTTAACCCAACCGAAGCTATACACATGTATGGTACCAGACAAAGCAAACTGTTTTATGTTAAAAAAACACACAACCCTCAGACTATTGTCACTCACTGTCAAAGGTATAAATACGTGGAACAGCTTAGCAAATGAAATAACTCAGCTACCAAGTTTAAAACAATTTAAAAAAACATTCAAGTTGTCATTACTTACAGCATATTTATAAACTTATAACTGAAAGTTACGTCAATTAGTTAATTTATAATTAGCTCAAGCACCACAGTAATAAGTTTATAAGTGAATTGTGAATGCTATTTTGTATTTAATGTTTTACTTATATTGCATTTATTTTGTTTGAGAAGGGCATAGCACCTTATAAGTCGTATGACTTCAGCTATGTCCCTTCAGCAGCAGCAGCAGCAGCACACCATACAATGCACCTGTATTATGTTGTTGTTGTTGTTGTTGAATAAACTTTCACTTCACTTCACTTCACTTCACAGTTATAGCTGTCACGAGGCCCATCTTTCTGAGAGACAATTTCATATCTGGGATGTTCTTACAAGATCTTATTCAAATTTATAAGTTATGCTTAAGGTGGAAGTGGCTGACGTTTAATTTTTCCCTCATAATATGCTAGTTGAAAACAGAAAGCAGGAAAACTTTTCTCTTGGGTCATAAATTCTTGTGCTTCAGCAACTCCACGAAGGTCATGCTATCAATAATTGGCCAAAAATTTTAATATAATAATTTATAATAAATTTTAATATAATAATTTATTTCAACAGTAATATTTTAAAATATACATGTGAAACAATAAAATGTATATATTTAATTCAAATAGATTTTTAGTCAATCTTTATTCTGGAATATCACATCGATATGAGAGAGAGACTAGACTGTATATTAGTGTCTAAAAACTTTGAACAAATTAAAGCATATCTCTCAAATGATGACAGATATTATTCTGCAGTATTGCATTACCTGACATCAAATGAAAGCAGACAGAAAAAGTGCTTACCATTGGCAGTGCAGAGAATTAAACCAACACGTACCAACACACACTCCATCATTGTCTTCATAACCTTCTGGACACTGGGAACAATTGAATGTTGAGCCTTGGGCAGCCTCTTCTTCAGGGGTCAGGTCAGTGCAGTTGGTGCCAGCCGTGCAGGGACCGTCTCCACATCCATCAAAGTCCTCGTCACAAGATTCACCTGCAGAAAGACACACAGTATGTTATTCTGACAATGAGCAGGGTCAGACAACACTGTTCAAACAACACAGGTTGTTGTTCTGACAATGAGCAGGGTCAGACAACACTGTTCAAACAACACAGGTTGTTATTCTGACAATGAGCAGGGTCAGACAACACTGTTCAAATAACACAGGTTGTTATTCTGACAATGAGCAGGGTCAGACAACACTGTTCAAACAACACAGTATGTTATTCTGACAATGAGCAGGGTCAGACAACACTGTTCAAACAACACAAGTTGTTATTCTGACAATGAGCAGGGTCAGACAACACTGTTCAAACAACACAGTATGTTATTCTGACAATGAGCAGGGTCAGACAACACTGTTCAAACAACACAGTATGTTATTCTGACAATGAGCAGGGTCAGACAACACTGTTCAAACAACACAGGTTGTTATTCTGACAATGAGCAGGTTCAGACAACACTGTTCAAACAACACAGGTTGTTGTTCTGACAATGAGCAGGTTCAGACAACACTGTTCAAACAACACAGGTTGTTGTTCTGACAATGAGCAGGGTCAGACAACAATGTTCAAACAACACAGGTACATTAAAAAAAACAATACAGACAGCTATACTCACAATACAGACAGCTATACTAACAATACAGACAGCTATACTAACAGGGAACAGAGTTCAACGAATCCCAAATCAGTGACTCAGATAATGTTAATGGTCAATAACACACCTTTAATTTTAGTAGAAATCTCCCGTCTCTTATGAGAAATTAATTTAAATTTTCATACTCTACAATGTAATAATAGTAATGTTTTGATTGAGACAAAAGTCCATAGATATACATAAAATACAGGTAGACAAATGTATGTGTATATAAACACACATGTTGAGCATAGAAAAATACATGTAGAAATGTACCCACATGTCGTGCAATAAATGTATAATGTATATATTATATATATATATATATATATATATATATATATACATATATATATATACACATACATATATATATATATATACTTACATACATACACATACATACACATACATATATATCATAAGGGTTTGTTTCAGACAATCAGCAGTTTGTTTATATAAAATAAATATATAAAAAACAGTACATTTAAAGATTATACAAGACTGCAATCCAGTGAATTCTCAATTCAGATGTACAATAGGTGTCACAAATTGCAATGGCCTGAATAACTGTATTCAATGACTTGTCAATCTTAGTCATTAAACTATAAATAGCATGACTACAAGTTATGGTATCACAAAATGATGATGACATCTTGAACAGAACAGATTTGGTACAGACATCATAATGGAAATGTTGGTACACAGTAAGTTGCTTAGTCTTTTCAGTTTTATTCCAGTAACATAATATAATATAAATATACGGTGCTGTAGCAAACAATCAACGGTAAACATGTGCATGTTCTCACCTGTCCAACCAACTGTGCAGTTGCAGGCGACAAGTCTGAACCTGGCCGTTGCTTTCTCTCCCTCCCGCGGCTCACCGAACATACAATCGCCATTCCCCGAGCAGCTGCACAGGTTGACGGTGACGTCAGCAGATGGCGCAATCGCACCTTTCTCATCAACAGCTTTAAATCTGAAGTATCAAAATATATCTGAATTAGTAGGACATATAAGTTTACTCCATACATCTCCATCATTTGACAATAAGAATTTGTTACTGAAAAATTTATTTGTTAGGAAAGACTTAATGTTTTATCAATCCCATTTCCCACTCTCATTACAGACAAAAGACTGTAGCAGTGAAAGTGTCCTTACGAAATGTTGACTGGAGTCGTGTCAATTGGAGTCCAAGTGAAGACCCCTGTTTGACTGTCAAAGCTGGCACCAGAGGGCAGGTCTGTCCTCAGAGTCAGTGTCACCTTGTCACCTTCTGGATCTGTGGTGATTACTGTCAAAGAGCTCTCCACACCGACAGTGACATTGAAGGAACTTGTCAAATTGATTCGTGGATTTTCATTGGCTGTAATGTAAAGGTACATAAAATGCAGTTCATAGGACAGATTTAAACACAAGAACTGACAGATATGTTCATTCACATGTCAACTCAACCTTTCTAGGAAATAATCAACTATAGTGCAATTACTTTTATAAAAAAAAAAACTGTTATTTAAAGTTTTCAAAAGCCATATAGATACAAATTAACATCAAATATTAGGAAATATTTGCTTCATATATGTACATAAAATATAAGATATAAAATGTTGTAACAGAAAAGTGCACTTTTCCATTTAGATTACATTTACATGTTTGTCCAACACCTGTTTTCTTTTCTTGGACACCCCCAGTATACAGCTAGACTACATAGTCACTACACCTCCAGTATACAGCTAGACTACATAGTCACTACACCTCCAGTATACAGCTAGACTACATAGTCACTACACCTCCAGTACACAGCTAGACTACATAGTCACTACACCTCCAGTACACAGCTAGACTACACAGTCACTACACCTCCAGTACACAGATAGACTACATAGTCACTACACCTCCAGTACACAGCTAGACTACATAGTCACTACACCTCCAGTACACAGCTAGACTACATAGTCACTACACCTCCAGTATACAGCTAGACTACATAGTCACTACACCTCCAGTATACAGCTAGACTACATAGTCACTACACCCCCAGTATACAGCTAGACTACATAGTCACTACACCTCCAGTACACAGCTAGACTACATAGTCACTACACCTCCAGTATACAGCTAGACTACATAGTCACTACACCTCCAGTACACAGCTAGACTACACAGTCACTACACCTCCAGTATACAGCTAGACTACATAGTCACTACACCCCCAGTATACAGCTAGACTACATAGTCACTACACCCCCAGTATACAGCTAGACTACATAGTCACTACACCTCCAGTACACAGCTAGACTACATAGTCACTACACCTCCAGTATACAGCTAGACTACATAGTCACTACACCTCCAGTACACAGCTAGACTACACAGTCACTACACCTCCAGTACACAGCTAGACTACATAGTCACTACACCTCCAGTATACAGCTAGACTACATAGTCACTACACCTCCAGTACACAGCTAGACTACATAGTCACTACACCTCCAGTATACAGCTAGACTACATAGTCACTACACCTCCAGTACACAGCTAGACTACATAGTCACTACACCCCCAGTACACAGCTAGACTACATAGTCACTACACCCCCAGTACACAGCTAGACTACATAGTCACTACACCTCCAGTACACAGCTAGACTACATAGTCACTACACCTCCAGTACACAGCTAGACTACATAGTCACTACACCCCCAGTACACAGCTAGACTACATAGTCACTACACCCCCAGTACACAGCTAGACTACATAGTCACTACACCCCCAGTACACAGCTAGACTACATAGTCACTACACCTCCAGTACACAGCTAGAATACATAGTCACTACACCCCCAGTACACAGCTAGACTACATAGTCGCTACACCCCCAGTACACAGCTAGACTACATAGTCGCTACACCTCCAGTACACAGCTAGACTACATAGTCGCTACACCCCCAGTACACAGCTAGACTACATAGTCGCTACACCCCCAGTACACAGCTAGACTACATAGTCACTACACCCCCAGTACACAGCTAGACTACATAGTCACTACATCCCCAGTATACAGCTAGACTACATAGTCGCTACACCACCAGTACACAGCTAGACTACATAGTCGCTACACCACCAGTACACAGCTAGACTACATAGTCACTACATCCCCAGTATACAGCTAGACTACATAGTCACTACACCACCAGTACACAGCTAGACTACATAGTCGCTACACCACCAGTACACAGCTAGAATACATAGTCACTACACCCCCAGTACACAGCTAGAATACATAGTCGCTACACCACCAGTACACAGCTAGACTACATAGTCACTACACCCCCAGTACACAGCTAGAATACATAGTCACTACATCCCCAGTACACAGCTAGACTACATAGTCACTACACCCCCAGTACACAGCTAGAATACATAGTCACTACACCACCAGTACACAGCTAGACTACATAGTCGCTACACCCCCAGTACACAGCTAGAATACATAGTCGCTACATCCCCAGTACACAGCTAGAATACATAGTCACTACACCCCCAGTACACAGCTAGAATACATAGTCGCTACACCACCAGTACACAGCTAGACTACATAGTCGCTACATCCCCAGTACACAGCTAGAATACATAGTCACTACACCCCCAGTACACAGCTAGAATACATAGTCGCTACACCACCAGTACACAGCTAGACTACATAGTCACTACACCCCCAGTACACAGCTAGAATACATAGTCGCTACACCCCCAGTACACAGCTAGACTACATAGTCGCTATACCACCAGTACACAGCTAGACTACATAGTCACTACACCCCCAGTACACAGCTAGAATACATAGTCGCTACATCCCCAGTACACAGCTAGACTACATAGTCGCTACACCTCCAGTACACAGCTAGACTACATAGTCACTACACCCCCAGTACACAGCTAGAATACATAGTCGCTACACCCCCAGTACACAGCTAGACTACATAGTCACTACACCCCCAGTACACAGCTAGACTACATAGTTGCTACACCCCCAGTATACAGCTAGACTACATAGTCGCTACACCCCCAGTATACAGCTAGACTACATAGTCACTACACCCCCAGTATACAGCTAGACTACATAGTCACTACACCCCCAGTATACAGCTAGACTACATAGTCACTACACCCCCAGTATACAGCTAGACTACATAGTCACTACACCCCCAGTATACAGCTAGACTACATAGTCACTACACCCCCAGTATACAGCTAGACTACATAGTCACTACACCCCCAGTATACAGCTAGACTACATAGTCACTACACCCCCAGTACACAGCTAGACTACATAGTCACTACACCCCCAGTATACAGCTAGACTACATAGTCACTACACCCCCAGTATACAGCTAGACTACATAGTCACTACACCCCCAGTATACAGCTAGACTACATAGTCACTACACCCCCAGTACACAGCTAGACTACATAGTCACTACACCCCCAGTATACAGCTAGACTACATAGTCACTACACCCCCAGTACACAGCTAGACTACATAATCACTACACCCCCTGTATACAGCTAGACTACATAGTCACTACACCCCCAGTATACAGCTAGACTACATAGTCACTACACCCCCAGTATACAGCTAGAAGACATTAGATTACAGTCATATTGAGACTTACCCAACATGTCCGAGGT
Organism: Lamellibrachia satsuma; assembly: GCA_033239005.1. Taxonomy (NCBI): domain Eukaryota; kingdom Metazoa; phylum Annelida; class Polychaeta; order Sabellida; family Siboglinidae; genus Lamellibrachia; species Lamellibrachia satsuma. The sequence continues at coordinate 36,977 of BSQZ01000037.1, read as the reverse complement.
TTCTTTGTTCTTGGTGTTTGTCTCCAGACCTGAGGCAGCTGCTGCAGCATTGCCTACAAGTTACACACACCCACGTTAGTGGCTTCGTTGTGACAGAGAACAGATATATACAAGAACTCATCTTCTCGAAGAATAAAGTTACCCAGCAGATATGTAAAAAAAAAACACTGAATGAAGGTAAAGGTATATTAAGATTTTTTTATTTTTATTTAAACAAAATTCAAAAACCATGTAGTGGCTAAAGGGTGTGGCAGTTAATGATTACGCCTCCATGACCCAGGGAGACGTAGCCAATGAACCTGGATAAGGGTGACGGGTGAAGTGGTTGAGACAACCAATGGCTGCAGACAAATGACACCAGACTGAACCAGGAATTGTAGATAATTTATGATTTTATCACAGAAAATGTACTAAGAGTACTCCTAAATGTACTAAGATTACTCCTAAATGTACTAAGATTACTCCTAAATGTACTAAGATTACTCCTAAACCAGTGCATAATGGGTCAAGTCTTTATAATAGAAACACTGTTCAGAATCATGTTTTATGCATTGGTTAAAACCTCTGCATTCATATCCACAATTTGTTTTTATTATTTTTTATAGATTCTAGGACATCAATCATTTCAAGCACGAACAGGATCACGTTATATAAACATAGCATGATTCTGGTTAACATTGAAACACAACTGCACAACTGATTTGCCTTAATTTAGCAGAATTCTGCAGCAGTAAACAATAGATGCCAGACAGCACTGACCAGTGAGTGCAAAGTCAAAGAGACACTCTTTGTTTTCTCCACACGTTTTCTTGGCTTCCGCTCTCTGAGCAGTGGTCATGTTGGCGAGCACGTCTTCCAGGAAGAGGGGAGTGAAGTTCTTGATGTTGAATGTATTGTAGTCGGAACCAGCCGGGTAGTAGAAGAGTGAGGAGATCATGTCGATTCTCCCTGAACAGCAGTATACAGCAAGAGAAGCTATACATTCATATGATCATATAGGGCATAAGTTTACAAAATATGACTATGCTTCTTAATCTAAATATTCTTTTGAAAATCCAAAAATGCACTCATCCAAGTTAGTTCTTCATAAATTTTAATCAATAGCAAGTTGTAAGTTAATTGTTTCCTGATGTTGTTATTTTTTCTAAACAATCTTAAATATCCCTGCCACTATCTGACAAATGCATTTAGCCGTGACACTTTTACCAAACTACACCCAACACCAATCCTTTACATCATATACTTGTTAACTATATAACCCAACACCAACCCTTCACATCATATATTTGTTAACTATATAACCCAATATATAACTCAACACTATTGCAATTAGAATATACCTTTGCATTCAACCTCTAGTAATGTATGATACATTAAAATTGCATTCTTTGTATCTAAACTAGTGTATATTAAATGAGCACCTATATGTATTATGGTACAACATATTGCCAGGAAGTGCTATGAATGTTCAAAATGTATCTAAGTTATTGTAATGCAGTGAATGGAACATAATGACGAATTCTAACTGGCAACAAGCCGATGTTCGTACTGAACCAATCACAGGATACACTTGAAATATAGATTTTTTTGAGGAAAAAAATTAAATTTTTTTTAACATGTGATCATGCTTATTTTAAAACCAATTTTGTATTACTGAATACACAGAGATTTCCATTATATAAAACATTCTAATTCCATTGAATGTCTTGTAATTATCATGGTAACTTACACGTTTCACCAAATTTGAAAAAAATTGTCTTTTCGGTGGCCGTTGATGTGTTGAGGGGTGTTGAGCCATCGGCAGGGGTGAGGTCATCTGACGGGTCTTTGTTGAACACCCCCAACAGACCCTTCGTCTCGTTGAGGTAGTCGTCAGGGGCAGCCACTGTGATTGACAGCTGGGACTCGTTCAACCCCACTGTGATGGTGAACCCTGAAAGTACAAAAAAGGTGGCATATAAAACGGAATGAAAAAATTAAAGACTCAATAAAGATTCACTGCAAGACCAGGGAACTCTCTGATAGGAAATCCATGACTATCTTCTTCTGCTGACTTTCTATTGACATAGACCAATATCATAATAAATATATATGGAATTATATATATATATATATATATATATATATATATATATAATATATATATATATATATATATATGTACATGTTTCTATTAAATTCTTTCTTAATAAATGACTTGAACACCAATAAACAATATACAGTTTTAGTTGTATTTTATTTAACATAGAGAGTAATAGCAAGACCATCAAGAAAAAGACACAGGTCATTGTTTCTTCCACAATTACAACTGGTTCTTACCACTCTTGAAGGAAGCACTGACAGCGTTGGTTTCGTCTTTGATGATACTGACATTCTCAAATTCAGCTTCTCCAGTTAAATTTGCTTTGGCAAACCATTCAGTCTGTTCATCTTCTTCCACAAAGATGACGAGAGCTGGAACAAATGTGGCAACATTTCTCACCAAACGGAACTTCTTATATTCATGATAATATATCACATCATTAATGAATGGTGAAATAATCACTGAGTATATATATATTTATGCAACCAACGACGCAAGCCAGGTGTAAGGATATGAAAAGGCCAAATAAATGACGTTTATTAAGAGTATGCCTAATGGCATATTATTCCGCTTAAAAGCATGAAGTGTGGACCCTGTAACATGCGCCAAGCATGTGGCTGAGCCTCATACAAAGCCGCCCTACATGCTATCACGCAGTCTATGAATACAACTACCTGCTTAAAAATACACTAGCTCTAACTGGAATAACTACAAAGGTGGGGCCAATTCGCCACCGGTCACCGACACATGTGACCAACCCACCAACACTAAAAAATATATATATATATATATCTTTCTTTCTAGGAACTTTACTTACCATCACGTTTTCCATTCATCGCAATGTAGACACGGTCAGAATCAGTATCCTTTGCAGCGAATGCACTAAACACGGTGGCATTCGTCTCAGTTCCGTTTTCGTTGACGGCTTTTGCAGTACGTCCCTGCAGGGTGAAGTTGCCACCATTTGTCTCAATAAGAGTGTACTCTCCTAGTCCATTGAAGGTGTACTCAAAGTTGTCGAGGGTGTGAATGTGTGGGTCGCCAAAGAACCACGCTGAAACAAGCGAAACTGCCACATGAGATACAAAACAACAATAAAACCACCAACAAGGAGATGAAGTTATCATAGAAAAATACTACAAAAACTCATTCAACTGAAATGTGCTGACCAAAATATTATCAAACTATAAAATAATGAGTCTAAACAGCAGAACAAATATAATCTACATACATCTTTTTAAAAAGACTTGCACACAAGTAAAGAAGACTTTGGGGCCCGTAACAAGTCCCTGTGAAGACACCGACCTAGGAAGGGTGGGACGTAGCCCCAGCACGTGTCCAGCGGCCTGGCCTCGTAAAAGATGTCACAGTTGTCAGACTTGTCACAGCACCAGTCTTTGGGCTTTACATCGGCGTCTACATGTGCCCGGCCATAGCGGGGATGCAGGAAGAAAGTCTGACCACCAGTGCCGTCTCGTCGCCCGATCAGGGAGCCGTACTCGTAGCAACATTGCTAAACAGTAGAATCAAACTACTACTTCACTGATGCATTAATAAAATCCATCTCCATTATGTATAAGTGACTGACAGTTGGGAGTTTAATAATATTAAACTCTATATGTGGATAATGAAGATGTTAAAGAAACCACTCAATTTGTAATCTTTGTGGCCCGGCTATGAAATCTACCCATGCAAGATCTATCCACTCTTAGTTACATTTTGTGTATGTTTGCATGTATACGTGATCGCACGCACGCACACACACCCACACACGCACGCACACAGAGATGAGTATACATGAGTGCTTGCACATATGCATTGACGTACTGCCTTACTTACACACACACACATGTGCAAATCGGATTGCTAACTTGATCACTGACACGTACGACTATAAAACTATTATTCACTGTAAGAGGAGGGTAAGAATGAGATATATATATATATATATATATATATATATATATGAGATGAAGAGACATAAATTAAATAGATGAAGAGCAAGACAGCGATAGACTGACAGTTGGAAAGAGAGATTGCAAGACACAGAGCATGAGATGGAGAGAGAAGCAGAGAAGTTGAGAAATAGGTGGAGAGAGAAAGACAGAAGTTGAAGAGAATGTCCAGATATGGACCAACATATAAAAAGCACCAAACCTGTGTAGAAATCCACCAGGGCCTTCTCTCGTAGTAGCAAATGCGTTCTCCATAGCTGTTCATGTACTCATCAAAGTCAAACTTCCAGCGACGATCAGTGAAAACCCGACGCTGATCACAGGGACACACCCTTGTGTACGCCCAGCCCCACACGACCATCCACCAATACCTGCGCTGCTCCCAGAACCAGTTGCGACACTTCAGGTCGTAGTTGGGACTTGAGTCACCCGCAGAGACTCCGAAGTAAAACTGGCCAATCTTCCCTGCAAAACAACAGCAGATAAATAACAGTCGATTTTATTCATTGGAGAAATTCTGACTTTTTACTAAAACCTTTCTTGTAAGGATCTTCACTATAACAAACATCACGAACACACAAAACGCAGAACAATGTGGACGTTACAAACGTTATGACAAATTCTAAAGTGATTCTGGGATTTTCCAAAACATTCTAACAGCAACACAAATTGACATGCCGCTGTGGTTGCATGTAAGAAATGAAAGCAAGTTTGAGTTATGCTCTGAACCAAAATCACACACACAGACATACCATCTTCTGAAAACTGCACATGACAGTAGAATGATAAAGAATTAGCATGTGCTATTGCAACTGCAAATGTTGTCATGTTTGAAAAACTGTGCTAACTTGCTCAATGTTAGTCAATGTTAGTACACTAAAGATATGGAATCCTGCAGCTGTGAAAAATATTCCAGTTTGCATTATATTTAGTCAGTGGCAGAAAGAAAAGTGGCTGTGCGACATGCCCAATGGTATAAATAACAAACTGCTGCAGTAAACTGTTGGGAGACCCCACTGGAGATGACATGTCGACTGTCATCTCACACACCATCAACACGGCGTTGAGACCCACACTCCACTTGACGCAGTGGGCAAAGGTTCCAGGTAGCACAGGCGAACCCAAAAAGAAACAGCTTGGCTGCTTCAAGCAGGACCACAGCTGCACAGACACTGCTTCAAGCAGGACCACAGCTGCACAGACACTGCTTCAAGCAGGACCACAGCTGCACAGACACTGCTTCAAGCAGGACCACAGCTGCACAGACACTGCTTCAAGCAGGACCACAGCTGCACAGACACTGCTTCAAGCAGGACCACAGCTGCACAGACACTGCTTCAAGCAGGACCACAGCTGCACAGACACTGCTTCAAGCAGGACCACAGCTGCACAGACACTGCTTCAAGCAGGACCACAGCTGCACAGACACTGCTTCAAGCAGGACCACAGCTGCACAGACACTGCTTCAAGCAGGACCACAGCTGCACAGACACTGCTTCAAGCAGGACCACAGCTGCACAGACACTGCTTCAAGCAGGACCACAGCTGCACAGACACTGCTTCAAGCAGGACCACAGTTGCACAGACACTGCTTCAAGCAGGACCACAGCTGCACAGACACTGCATGGGCTCAGCACATCCTAGTGTCGGTAGTTATGTCACGTCACTCATATCCACAAGATGTGTATTGACATGTCCCATGCGTTTGATACACTTGGCAGGCTGCAGCGATGACGACCTTCAACTAGTGTGCCTCCTCCTCACAGGTTGTTGGTTCGAGTGATATCTGCCCAGTCAGCCTCATTCAAAATAACAGTTTATCACCTGTGCTTTTTACATGTCCGCCAGAAAACAACTAGGCCTGGGAATGCCACTGGAGTGATAATATGCAGACAATGTGGACTTTGCAGATGAAGAGTGAGAGCCATTGGATGTTGTCCTGTCCACCACTTGCACTGAACTTTCCAACTGGAACCTCTTCCTCAACGAGGCAAAGACTGACAACGTCCACATATTCCTCGTGAATACCTTACATACGATGATGCTGGTGATAAGATCTGAGGAAAAGAGAAGTGGCGGTCCAGTAAGACCTTGGAATCTCTACTCTGTACCACCAAAAGACATGCACACTTCTGGAAGATGTGGATATGTGGGCCCAAGATACCACTGGACAAAGGAATGCTGATGTACAATGCGATGGTCGTCCTTGTTATGATGAACAACTGTTGCGGCTGGGCAGTACCAACCATTGTACTTCACACAATAGATGCCTGCCACAGACACCACCTGTGATTGCTACTGGGAATGGGAACAGGATCATATCCAATGTTGATCTGTACGTGCACTGTGACACAGGACCGCTGTGACAGCAAGCACAGAGGATGTGTAGTTCCATGTTTGGCCATGCCCGAGGATACCCCTGCACAACTGGGCCTGTAGTTTGTGGTTGCTGGGTCAAATCAATACAGGGGCTGAGTTGGCAGGGGTATCCTACTTGGCATGCTGTGCTCAGATCTCAAAGAGACGGGCATCAGGCTGCAGTCAGGCAGAGACCTTGTGAGGCTCAGAGAGATGGCGACTGACCAGACGAGATGACACTGACTATGGGGGCCTGATTGCGACATTAAGATGTCTTCAGATTGTTTCTACTGCAGGAACAGTAACCACTCAAGTGGCAAATATAATACAGCATGGCAAGATATGTGTGTTGAATATCACAACTTCTTTTACCATAGCATGTTTAATGCAGTAAATCTCAATAACATAATTTACGTGTCACATTCTTTTTATGTGAAGAAAAGTTACTCACACGAAGCAGTATTTAACTATTTTATAGAAATCTAAACAAGTTTTACCTGTGTTGCCAACAATTTCTGCCATTTCAAAGGCACTGGACTTTCCCGATTGAGCAAGAGCTCTGGAGTCTTCCCTGCCATTCTCTGTCACATAGAAGCCAATCTGACTGTCTCGGACCATCCAGTAGCGGTCCCAGCCTGTCTTCTCATACAAGAACATGACAGACGTGATCCAACGAGCTGGGTCATAGATCAACACCAGTTGGAAGGTGTTTGGCTGAAAATGAAATCCCAGACAAATGTAGACACAGCAAACAGTCATAATAAGTCATAGCTCAAAACATAGCACACAATAATATAGCACAGAACAGGGGTGAGATTTAGCAAGTCATGGAAGGTAGCCAGTCGGCTCCTTAGGTAGCCCACTTGCTAATCAATACTTTGATGATAGAAAGCAAATACTTTGAAGATAGAATGTATGAGCGACATCAACGACAAAAAAACAAAACAGTTTTGAAACATTTATTTTCAAGGCAGGATCAATACAATGCGATACATAATACAGAATAAAATACAGTATACAATTGTACATATGTGACAGGTTGTTTTGCTTTCATAACATGGTACACCAACAGCCTACGCAAAAAGTCTCCACGCGTCACAGGACATCAGGTCCTGTGAACTGAACAGTTTTGCTGATTTTTTTGCAGGACCTTATTTTACTGTAGCTTAAAGAAACTTTAACCAGTTTCCCGATTAATTCACCAGAAGCCCTCCGCGCACCATGTAGATATATCTAACTATAATCGAGGTAACTTATGTTTTTAAGTATGTTTGTATGTATAATTATATGTGGTTATGCTAGATTTTTCCTCCAAGACGGCTTGCACCTCGGGCGCCAAACTTTCAGGGATTAACCCCACGAATGAAACGTAACGCCTTTATTTTTTTCCGAAATACCCCGTATATCAAGGGTTATTCGTGGTTTTTATGGTAAATCAACACTTTTGAGATGTTTATTAACATTCCGTTTATTTTTGCTGGGTTTAAAATAATGCAGCTCCGTAAATATTTAAAGTCGCCATGCGGGCTACTGTTTTAAAAGATTGAAGTCGCCCGAAGCCATTTTTGGGCGCCATTGGCAACCGGGCGACCACTAAATCTCACCCCTGACACAATAACATAGCACTTATACATAGACGGAGTGTGATCAATGCATCAGAAACCCTAACAGAAGATTTGGTGCACCATTAGGGTGCACCATTAGGGTACAGTTTCACTAGCCTTCATAGGAGCACATCAGTATCATTTCGGTCTTAATAAATTTCGCTTTTTAGTAATTATCAAATAATTAAAACTATTTGTTTTGGAAAATAATTTTTCTTATGTGTGAATTGCCTCCACAATATTTTTATATAGGAAGAGCAACATCTATCTGACCACTGTACCTGACCACTGTAGTTCCTGTGGGTCACTGTATTTTGTGCTCTGAATAGTGTTTATTCAGTTTACTATTACAATAACGTTTTTGTATGGTAGTGATTCCAAATTTGGAGACTTCAATTGGACATGTTATTTTGGCCATTTTTGGCATGTTTTAATTTTCATTAACCACTATTAACGTTAATGAGATGGACAAACTCTTGGTGTGGGCAATCCATGTTGAAATTTATTTAAACCTAACTTTAAAGTTCACGTTCTAAGAGACAAGACACGATTTTCATCAACTGTACACTTTTTGGGACATTGGGGCAACTGCGTATTATTTTTGAGGTGAGTTTGATGCATCCAAAAAAGTCTTAATGATATTCTGATTGCATAGAAGAATGGCTAACAGTAGCTTGGCATCTGAGACTTGCATGAAATTACATTTGTACAGAACCAGTTCATTAAATTAACATGTAAGTATAATTATAAAATCTTTGTTTTATGCATTTTACATAAAAATAAACATTTCGAGGAAATTGCACCATATATAAATTAATAATAAAATTTTATTTTGACACCATCAAATCCGGGGCTACTGCCCCATTCACGGGTGTGTACAGACATCAGTTCACATGATACAAACTTGTATATAGATAGTGATAATAATAATACATGCGCTGTATAAGATGTTAAAAACTATGCAGAATGTTCGCGTGTAAATTAATTTAAGAAAAAGTTTACTGATTAATAAAGGCATTATTAATTGTTGATATCCATGAACATTTAAAAGCACTAAATGGATATTACTATGGTTGCCAAAACTGGAAGTCTGACCTGTTCAAAGGAGTCACTATAGTACATGCATGGCGTGTTGTCCACCCAAGACTGACCTGTTCAAAGCAGTCACTATAGTACATGCATGGCATGCTATCAACACAAGACTGACCTGTTCAAAGTAGTCACTATAGTACATGCATGGCATGCTATCAACACAAGACTGACCTGTTCAAAGTAGTCACTATAGTACATGCATGGCGTGCTATCAACACAAGACTGACCTGTTCAAAGTAGTCACTATAGTACATGCATGGCGTGCTATCAACCCAAGACTGACCTGTTCAAAGTAGTCACTATAGTACATGCATGGCGTGCTGTCCACCCAAGACTGACCTGTTCAAAGTAGTCACTATAGTACATGCATGGCGTGCTGTCCACCCAAGACTGACCTGTTCAAAGTAGTCATTATAGTACATGTGTGGCGTGCTATCAACCCAAGACTGACCTGTTCAAAGTATTCACTATAGTACATGCATGGCGTGCTGTCCACCCAAGACTGACCTGTTCAAAGTAGTCACTATAGTACATGCATGGCGTGCTATCAACCCAAGACTGACCTGTTCAAAGTAGTCACTATAGTACATGCATGGCGTGCTGTCCACCCAAGACTGACCTGTTCAAAGTAGTCACTATAGTACATACATGGCGTGCTATCAACCCAAGACTGACCTGTTCAAAGCAGTCACTATAGTACATGCATGGCGTGCTATCAACCCAAGACTGACCTGTTCAAAGCAGTCACTATAGTACATGCGTGGCGTGCTATCAACCCAAGACTGACCTGTTCAAAATAGTCATTATAGTACATGCGTGGCGTGTTGTCCACCCAAGAGATCACCATCACCCAGGAAGGATTGATTGAAGACGATCCTCCGTAGTTGACAGTGTCTTCCCTGGCCAGCTGCAGTGCATGCTTCACTCGGTATTTCTCTGTTCCGGTCACTTTAGTGTCTGTGCGGTCGTAGATGTGGTAGGTCACTTGTCCATCCAGGAAGTTGGTGTCTGCCCACAACGGTGCAAACATCGCAAACCCCCTGTAATAGCCTGACCACTTCTTGCTGTTTGACACGGTCAAGAAGTCAGCTGGCATGCGTCGGTTGTAAGACTGACCCATGGTGATGTAGCCATTAGAGTAGATCTGTGAGAAAACATCACATCAATGAACACTCAAAACCTTCATCTCTATTACATGTCTATTAATAATAAGAAATGTTTATTTCTAAAAGAAATCCACACACACATATATATATATATATATAGCATGGAAAAGCAGAAGACGGTGGCAGAAGAAGAAGACCAAAGCTGCGATGGAAAGACTGTGTCAAATGAGATCTTGAAAGGGCAGGTAAGAAGGCCAAGAGTGGAAGACCATCACAGAAGACAGAGGGAGATGGAGAGAATTAACAACAAAAGTGGAAGAAGCTACCAAGTGACTTAGATTAACAAGATTGCCATCCAAAACTACAAGTTCCAGATGGCAAGTGATTGTTTTGTTTTACATATGTATACCCTCTTTTGTTTTTACTTTTACATCAAAATGGATCTGGTTATGATCACTGGAACCCAAAGGTTCGTGAGGTTAAAGAAACGTAAGCTTGTAAATGCTAAACAATTGAAATATTTTCCAAAACCCGCAAGATACAACCTTAACGTTTTTGAACTCGGATGAGAAGACCTTCATGCGAGGTGTCTTGATGAACCCCGAGTGGCAACTCTTGCCACCTGCGTCACAGCTCAGTCCAGACGAGTGCCAGTCCAGAGTCATGTCCTCCTGCAGGGGTCCATGAGGATATAGGCGCCTCCGTACAACTGCCCCAAACACGACAAGAAACATGAATCTCATGAAATATTTATTTATAACACTCATGCATGCATGCACGCATGCACATGTACAAAATGCACAGGCAAAATGCATATTTATCGGATGTCAGAAAGGAAGAAATGCAGTAACTGAACACTTCTCACCTTAGCCATGCAGCGTTTTAATCAGACTACTTGACATTACAATGAATCTTTGTATGTGAATGTAGTTTTGTACACGAGGTTTTTTGTTCACGTATACATGTGCGTTAATAATAGATGCACTCATCCTAAGTTGCTCTCAAGACAGAGAGAAACTGGAATTGACTTTAATACATTTTAAAAGGGATTAACAATTAATATGTGTTTGTGACCTAAACAATGTCAGGAATAAAAAAGTATCTGTCAACAAAAGTAAGTTCTTAAATAGCGCAGTATCCAGTTCTTGAGACTGCTCATGTTCATTCTAACACCATCTCGACTTCTCCGTGAAGCATTTAGCAATGCTGCAATTACTGCGCAAAGCATTACCCAGTATTCATTCACATATATTCAGCGCTAATAGTTTACAAAGCTGAGTGAACTGAGGCAATGTGGAGTGAACAAAATCGCCCAAGCTTCGAAATAAATGGCAGCAAGAGGATTCAAACCCTGGGACGTTCAACTGAGAATCCCACATTCTGAACCACTGTTCTATTGTGTTCTGAGTAGTGAACAGATTAGGATGTCTGTTGGAGTTAGCCTTGCATGTTTTATGTGTATCACTTACGTGTCTCGCAGTGGGGGCCTTCGTAGAGATCTGACAGACAGCTGCAGTCGTAGCCATTCACCACGTCTCTACAGGAGCCTCCATTCTGACACGGAGAACTTGCGCATTCATCAATGTCTGTAAAGGCAGCAAACACATAAAGAAATCTCACAAGTCAACGCCACACAATTTTGTAAGGTTTTGTTGGTTTCTTCAGCCACTTCGCTAAATTATCCAGACTCTGTTTTAGTGATCTGTCAGCCGAAGCATCCAGCTAATTGATTTCTTAGCTGCAGGATCAGTTTCATTACATATATTACTGAAATTGTTGACTGTTTTGACTATTGTCCTTCATTTGTTTTACATCCTCAGCATCTAGTAACACAAAACAGTGACATCACCATGAATCTTATTTAATTTTACGTCGTCACAAATTTTACAGCACCAATTCAGGTATTTTGAAAGACAGTTTATTATGTCATATTTCTACAATATACTACAATAAATTTTCATGACAGGGCTACCATAGTGTAGTAACTCACTGAAATAACGTTTGGCTCATATTAAACCGTGTTTGTTGCTTACTGGTTTCACAGTTGTGTCCAGTGTAGCCCACAGGACAAGCGCACGAGTAAGAGCGTCCACTCCTCATACAAGTCCCTCCATTCCCACAAGCATTTGTCAGGCACGGGTCCACCCCTGTGACAACATTTAAACATTGTAAACAATAGCAATGGTTGTAGTCATGGCAGCAACTATAACTATGGCAGCAACTGTAACCATGGTAGCAGCTCACATAGATGTAACAATGTATTATCCTTCTGCTACAGTTGTGACAACTAGTAAGTGAAGAGCTCAGTTGTAATGATGGCATTCACAGCTGTAGCAATAATAGTTATCACTAATTTAGCAGTACGAAAAAGTATGAAATGTGTATATAATAAATATTGGTAACAGAAGCAATAGAACATTCAATATCAAACATGTTTTACCGAACCATATATTGTGTATTAATTAGTTTGGTTTCACTTTAAATAAAGATACATTTTTTAACATTTTCTCACTACACCTTATGTGAGCACAAATTAAGGTGGCTGTGATGGCTGTTTTCAAATGAGTAGTTTCAGTAGAAGTTTTTAAGATAAACTTCACAAGTTGTATTTCATATAGTTTTCATTTATTTGGTGAGGTTTCATATTTTTGTGAATATGAACAAATACTCACAAAATTCCAGTTGATATAACTTTGATAAAATTCCCAAAGAAATAATTGATATACGTATAAGTTTGTCAGCGTCATTGATAACACTATGGGTTATTTTGGTCAACATAGATGAATTACAGCCCCAGAAAGAAGTTAGCAGAAAGTTGAACGACAATCACAAGAGACAATTTTGAGACAAATACTATTTTGTCCACACACATGTTCCTTTCATACGCCATATTTCAGCATTTAAGTGTTGTATCTTTTTATAAAAAGTTAAATTAAGTAACATTTCCTGGCTGTTACTGATAACAGAAATGTCAATAGATATAGGTTTCACATTTGAAATGTGATTTTCAGTCGCATTATTTATTAACACAAATTGATATTGACATTTTCGTCTAGTTTGCCATCAAAGAAGCCCTTGATTTCATTTGTGATGAATACTGTCACCTCTGGATCGGATTATGCCAGCTCTGTGCTGAGCATGTGCAGTGGTTAGCTTATCGTGCATTGATTGGTCCATGACCCGGTGCGGGTCAATGAGTCAATTACAAGTGACGACATCGTTACTTGGGTCAACCATACCACACCAGTCCAGTTGTGAAAAAAAATTAAAATACAGCTAATATTTGTAAGTTTAACAGCATGATGCATGTATGTAGTCATCACACTGCAGTGTACTGGCATCAATATGACCAGACGATATGTTCCACGTTCACAGTGAACAAATTTAGCTGGTGTAAAGTCCGCACACACATGATTATTGCAATGGAAATTTAGTCATTGTTTCCAAGAAATCACGGTTTGGCACGGAAGATTTCCGAAAGGACTGTTCTTTTCCAAGATGGATTGGCAAAATACAACGTTAGTGCAACTTGAGGAAGTTCAGTTGAATATATATAATGTAAGCCGCCCCAGCCACCTTAATTACAATGGTTATGTTTATGTTGTGAGACAACATACAGGACTGTGTGAACATGGTCATATATGGACAGACAATGGAAGAATCTGTGACTCACATGTTTCACAGTTGACACCAGAGTTCTCTGGTTGACAGCTACAGATGTAGCGGTTGAGTTGGTCTGAACAAGTGCCATTGTTCTTACATGGAGCACTTGCACACTCATCAATGTCTGCAAACGCACCAACACATCTCATGATGAGCACACAGCAGTTGCATCTAGTTGAACCACCAACAGCGTTTACTGACTAATCAAACAGGCTTATTTACTTACAATGTTTACTTACAATGCAGACACTACTCATTTATCTGGTACCATGTCAAAATCCTCCTAGATGCCCTTAGACAAAACGCCCCTGGCAGACAGTAGCGGTTACCCCAAAAACAAAATGCCCTGGACAAAATCAACTGATTAGTATCCCAGAAACAGATGTTATTTCTCCCACGTATTTTGAGTCGCCATTATAGGTATAATTTGTCTGTAGACACATACATGCATGCACGCAGCCACGCACGCATGCACACATGCATGCACGCAGCCATGCATTCATGCTTGCACACACTCACACATGCATGCACACATAAACAAGCTGACTCTGGATATTAATGTATCTGATTTAAATCAACAAAAAACAAGGAGCACATATAAAAAAATCTCCTACAGAATAATCTGCTTTAGTTCACTTTCTCAAATTCATGACAAAAATTCATTTCAATAATTACAAAAAAGTATTTGCAATTGTAAACATCAAAAATACAAGTCTGTTTTATTTACCTAATATATATCATTGTGTCCAATGAACACACATCTAGACTGTTAATTTGGAGTTTAATGACTAATTAACCTGACTCACAGGTGCAGCTACATGGCACTTTGTCATCAATTTACCTGACTAAAAGGTGTAGCTGCATGTAACTTTGTCATCAACTTACCTTACTCACAAGGGTAACTGCATGGCACTTTGTTAGCAACTTACCTGATTCACAGGGGTAGTTGCATGGCACTTTGTAACCAATGTGCCTGACTCACAGGTGTAGCTACACGTAACTTTGTCATCAACTTGCCTGACTCACAGGTGTAGCTGCATGGCACTTTGTCATCAACTAACAGCATACCTGACTCACAGGTGTAGCTGCATGGCACCTTGTCATCAACTTACCTGACTCAAGGTGTAGCTGCATGACATTTTGTGGTCAACTGACCTGACTCACAGGTGGAGCAGAATGGCACTTTGTCCTCAACTTACCTGACTCACAGGTGTACCGGAATGGCACTTTGTCATCAACTTACCAGTTTCACAGTTGACACCTGTGTACCCTGGCAGACAGTTGCATTTGTAGCCATTCACATCATCTGTGCAGTTGCCATCATTCGAACATGGATTACTCGCACACTCATTCGTATCTGTGAAAACATCACATTATCATTTAATAAAAGACACACACATCTCATCATTTAAAGGAACAACTAGTCATAATTTTGCTACTACTAATACTGTAGCGGTTGAGTCGGTGCCACTGTTCTTAAATGTACCCTCAAATCCCATTTTCACATGAAGGATGGTTCTTACCCTCCCTCGAAACCCATCATCACATGTAGGATGGTTCCAACCTTCTCTCAAATGCCATCGGCTCATCATCACATGTAGGATGGTTGTAACCCACTTTGTCATCAACTTACCGGTTTCACAGTTGACACCTGTGTATCCTGGTAGACAGTTGCATTTGTAGCCATTCACAACGTCTGTGCAACTGTCATCATTCGAACAGGGATTACTCGCACACTCATTCGTGTCTGTGAACATATCACGTTATCATTTAATAAAAAACACAAACATCTCATCATTTAAAAGTAGTCATAATTCTGCTACTACTAATGAAGGGATCGAGGAACAAGCCAGAAAATTACAGACCAGTGAGTTTAACAACAGTTGTATGTAAATTACTCGAAACATTAATTAGAGACAACATGGTGGAATTCCTTGTAAAACAAAAATTAATAAATACATCTCAACATGGGTTCCTAAAAACAAGGTCATGTCTAACCAATCTCTTATGTTTTTTGGAAGAAATTACAAAGTGGGTAGATGACGGGTCACCAGTGGATGTTGTCTACTTAGATTTTCAGAAAGCTTTCAATAAAGTGCCACATCAAAGACTGTTAATTAAACTAAAAGCCCATGGTATAGGTAATGATGTAATCAACTGGATATGGCTTACACACAGAAGACAGAGAGTAATAGTAGATGGTCATGTTTCAAACTGGAAATCTGTATTGAGTGGGGTACCACAGGGATCAGTATTAGGCCTTATACTGTTTTTAATATATATAAATGATTTGGAAGATGACATATCTAGCAAAGTACTAAAATTTGCAGATGACACAAAAGTATTCAGAAATGTTACTAATGTTACAGATAAACAAAGTTTACAGGATGATCTAGATAAATTAGTTAAATGGTCAGAAAAATGGCAAATGTTATTCAATTTTGGGAAGTGTAAATGCATACACATAGGACATGGGAACATGGACGAAGAATATAAAATGGGGGATGCTGTACTAGGTAGAACCACACAAGAAAAAGACTTAGGAGTAACATTTAGTGGCGACTTGAAAGTTTCAGAGCAATATCGGATTGCTGCTTCAAAAGGAAATCAAATTCAAGGGCTAATTAGAACTTTCACGTATAAGGAGAAACAGCTAATTGTACCCCTGTATAAAGCAATAGTTAGACAATGTTTGGAATATTGTATTCAAGCATGGAGGCCGTATCGTAAAAAGGACATAGACAAGCTAGAAAGAATACAACGAAGAGCAACTAAAATGATTCCAGAATTGAGAGACCTTAGTTACGAAAGCCGCTTATTACAATGTGGTTTGACAACACTAGAGACCAGGAGACTAAGAGGAGACCAAATAGAAGTGTTTAAAATAGTGAACATGAGGATGTTGATAGGAATATGTTCTTCAAACTTAAAGAAGGCAGTAGAACCAGAGGACACAAAGCAGCATTGGTTAAGGAGCAGTGTTGGTTGGACATGAGAAAGTACTCCTTCTCACAAAGGGTGATAAATGAATGGAACAAACTGCCAAATGATTGTGTTAATGCTACTAGTGTGAATATGTTTAAAAATAGAATTGACAGATATCTGATAAGGGCAGGCTACACATTCTAACTCTCATACAAATCCCACCATCACGTGTAGGATAGTTCTAACCATCGCCAAATCCCATCATCACATTATCATTTAATCAAAAACACACACACATCTCATCATTTAAAAGAGTAACACTTTATAATTCTGCAACCACTAATACTGTAGTGATTGAGTCAGTCTGTAAAAGTTCCACTGTTCTAACATGGACCATCTTCACATGTAGGATGGTTCTAACCCTCCCTCAAACCCCACCATCACATGTAGGATGGTTCTAACCCACTTTATAATCACTTTACCTGATTCACAGGTGTAGCTACATGGCACTTTGTCATCAACTTACCAGTTTCACAGTTGACACCTGTGTATCCTGGTGGACAGTTGCATTTGTAGCCATTCGCATTGTCTGTGCAATTGCCATCATTCCAACACGGATTGCTTGCACACTCATTCGTGTCTGTGAAAACATCACGTTATCATTTAATCAAAAACACACACATCTCATCATTTAAAAGAGTAACACTTTATAATTCTGCAACCACTAATACTGTAGTGATTGAGTCAGTCTGTAAAAGTTCCACTGTTCTAACATGGACCCTCAAACCCCATCTTCACATGTAGGATGGTTCTAACCCTCCGTCAAACCCCACCATCACATGTAGGATGGTTCTATCCCTTCCACAAACCCCATCATCACATGTAGGATGGTTCCAACCCTCCCTCAAAACCCATCTTCACATGCAGTATGGTTCAAACCCTCTTTCAAATCCCATCATCACATGTAGTGATGTAGGATGGTTCTATCCCTTCCACAAACCCCATCATCACATGTAGGATGGTTCTAACCCTCCCTCAAACCCCATCATCACATGTAGGATGGTTCTAACCCTCCCTCAAACCCCATCATCACATGTAGGATGGTTCCAACCCTTCCACATACCCCACTATAACATGTAGGATGGTTCAAAATCTCCTTCAAATCCCATCATCACATGCAGTGATGTAGGATGGTTTTATCCCTACCACAAACACCCTTCATCACATGTAGGATGGTTCTAACCCTTCCACAAACCCCATAATCACATATAGGATGGTTCCAACCCTCCTTGAAACCACATAATCACGTGTAGGATGGTTCTATCCCTCCCTCAAACCCCATCATGACATGTAGGATGGTCCTAACCCTTCCACAAACCCCATCATCACATGTAGGATGGATCCAACCCTTCCACAAACCCCACCATCACATGTAGGATGGTTCTAACCCTTCCACAAACCCCATCATTACATGTAGGATGGTTCTAACCCTTCCACAAACCCCATCATTACATGTAGGATGGTTCTAACCCTTCCACAAACCCCATCATCACATGTAGGATGGTTCTAACCCTCCCTGAAACCCCATCATCACATGTAGGATGGTTCTAACCCTTCCACAAACCCCATCATCACATGTAGGATGGTTCTAACCCTTCCACAAACCCCATCATCACATGTAGGATGGTTCTAACCCTTCCACAAACCCCATCATCACATGTAGGATGGTTCTAACCCTTTCACAAACCCAATCATCACATGTAAGAAGGTTCTAACCCTTCCACAAACCCCATCATTACATGTAGGATGGTTTTAACCCTTTAAAAAACCCCATCGTCACATGCAGGATGGTTCTATCCGTCCCTCAAACCCCACCATAACATGTAGCATGGTTGTAACCCACTTTGTCATCAACTTACCGGTTTCACAGTTGACACCTGTGTATCCTGGTAGACAGTTGCATTTGTAGCCATTCACATCATCTGTGCAGTTGCCATCTTTCGAACATGGATTACTCGCACACTCATTCGTGTCTGTGAACACAACACATTATCATTTCATCAAAAACACACACATCTCATCATTTAAAAGAGCAAGAATTCATAATTCTGGAACTACTAATACTGTAGCGGTTGAGTAGTTCTGTACAAGTGCCACTGTTCTTACATGGACCCTCAAACCACACTTTCTTGAGAAGGATGGCTCTAACCCTCCGTCAAACTCAATCATCACATGCAGGTTACATGGAAACACAAACGCCATCTGACAAGTAGGATGGTTCTAACCCTCCCTCAAACCCCATTGTCACATGCAGGATGGTTCTAACCCTTCCTAAAACCACATCATCACATGTAGGATAGTTCTACCCCTCCCTCCATCCATATAATAACATGTAGGATGCTTCGAATCCTCCCTCAAACCCTATCATCACATGTAGGATGGTTCTAACCCTCCCTGAAACCCCATAATCACACGTAGGATGGTTCTAACCCTGTCACAATTTTCACATGAAGGATGGTTCTTACCCTCCCTCGAAACCCATCATCACATGTAGGATGGTTCCAACCCTCTCTCAAACCCCATCATCACATGTAGGATGGTTCTAACCCTTCCCAAATCCCATGCAAGATGGTTCTAACCCTCACTCAAACCCAATCACCATATGTAGTATGGTACTAACCCTTCCTCAAACCTTATCACCACATGTAGGATAGTTCTAACCCTCTCTCAAACCACACCATCACATGTAGGATAGTACTACTCCTCCCTCAATCCCTATAATCACATGTAGGATGATATTAATCGTCCCTTAAACACCATCATCAAATTTAGGATGGTTATAACTCTCCTTCAAGCTCCATGATCAAATGCAGTATTAAGGTAGAGCCATAAGTGGGTATAGTTGTGCTGAGTCACACAATAGGGCAGCACTGAGGTATGTTCCCCACCAGAGGGCAGTGCTACTTGAATGAGTCATGTGACTAGAGTTGCCGCCCAAGTGGAAGACCTATAAAGAGGGCTGCAGGGAGAGAACAGGGTTTTTTGGGTGCGCCTGGTACGTTGAGTGCAGGAGTACCCTCGGTTCTGGTAGTAGCCTGCTGCTACACGTGCTTTTTTAATTGTTGTGTGGAATAAGGATAATTTATTGATTATTCAATATTAATTTTACAGACTGTGCACAAGAGGTTTTATTCCGATTAAAGCATGTGTTATTGAAAATCTTTAATGTGCATGTGTCTTATAAATTATTTCGTTGTATAGAATTGAGGTCTTTACTCCATTTAGCTAATCCCTTATTTCCTATTGGCCGTTTCCTATTTTCAATTGTAATAAGGAGCGGTACGACAGTATGGTTCTAACCCTCCCTCAAATCCCATCATCACATGTAGGATGGTTCTAACCCTCCCTCAAACCCCACAATCACATGTATGATGGTTCTAACCCACTTTATAATCACTTTACCAGCCCGTAGGTGCGCTTACATGGCACTTTCTCATCAACTTACCGGTTTCACAGTTGACACCTGTGTATCCTGGTAGACAGTTGCATTTGTAGCCATTCACATCATCTGTGCAATTGCCACCATTCAAACATGGATTCCTCGCACACTCGTTGATGTCTGTGAAAACATCACGTTATCATTTAATGAAAAACACACACATCACATCATTTAAAAGAGTAAGAATTCATAATTCTGCAACTACTAATACTGTAGCAATTAAGTCATTCTGTACAAATGCTACTGTTCTTACATGGACCCTCAAACCACACTTTCTTGAGAAGGATGGTTCTAACCCTCCGTCAAACTCAATCATCACATGCATGTTGATTCTAACCCTACCTCAAACCCAATTACCATATGTAGGATGGTTGTAACCCTTCTTCAAACCCCATCATCACATGTAGGATGGCTCTAACCCTCTCCAAACCACATCATTAGATGCAGGATGGTTCTACCCTCCCCCAAAGCCCATCATCACAGGCAAGATGGTTCTAACCCTCGTTCGAATTCCATCATCACATGTAGGATGGTACTAACCCTCCCTCAAATCCCATCATCACATGTAGGATGGTTCTAACCCTCCCTCATACCTCACAAGCATATGTACGATGGCTCTAACCCTCCCCAAACCACATCATTAGATGCAAGAAGGTTCTAACCTTTCTATTAACGCTATTTGCATATGTATGATGGTTCTAACCCTCCCCAAATCCCATGCAAGATGGTTCTAACCCTACCTCAAACCCAATCACCATATGTAGGATAGTACTAACCCTTCCTCAAACCTTATCATCACATTTAGGATGTTTCTAACCCTCTATCAAACCACATCATCACATGTAGGATAGTACTAGCCCTCCCTCAATACCTATAATCACATGTAGGATGGTTTTAATCCGCCCTCAAACTCCGTCACCACATTTAGGATGGTTATAACTCTCCTTCAAGCCCCATGATAACATGCAGTATTAAGGTAGAGCCATTACTGGGTATAGTTGCGCTGAGTCACACAATAGAGCAGCACTGAAGTATGTTCCCCACCAGAGGGCAGTGCTACTTGAATGAGTCATGTGACTAGAGTTGCCGCCCAAGTGGGAGGCCTATAAAGAGGGCTGCAGGGAGAGAACAGGGTTTTTTGGGTGCGCCTGGTAAGTTGAGTGCAGGAGTACCCTCGGTTCTGGTAGTAGCCTGCTGCTACACGTGCTTTTTTAATTGTTGTGTGGAATAAGAATAATTTATTGATTATTCAATATTAATTTTACAGACTGTGCACAAGAGGTTTTATTCCGATTAAAGCATGTGTTATTGAAAATCTTTAATGTGTATGTGTCTTATATATTATTTCGTTGTATAGAATTGAGGTCTTTACTCCATTTAGCTAATCCCTTATTTCCTATTGGCAATTTCCTATTTTCAATTGTAATAGGGAGCGGTATGAAAGTATGGTTCTAACCCTCCCTCAAACCCCACAATCACATGTATGATGGTTCTAACCCACTTTATAATCACTTTACCAGCCCGTAGGTGTGCTTATATCGCACTTTCTCATCAACTTACCGGTTTCACAGTTGACACCTGTGTATCCTGGTAGACAGTTGCATTTGTAGCCATTCACATCATCTGTGCAATTGCCACCATTCAAACATGGATTCCTCGCACACTCGTTGATGTCTGTGAAAACATCACGTTATCATTTAATGAAAAACACACACATCACATCATTTAAAAGAGTAAGAATTCATAATTCTGCAACTACTAATACTGTAGCAATTAAGTCATTCTGTACAAATGCCACTGTTCTTACATGGACCCTCAAACCACGCTTTCTTGAGAAGGATGGTTCTAACCCTCCATCAAACTCAATCATCACATACAGGTTGATTCTAACCCTACCTCAAACCCAATCACCATATGTAGGATGGTTGTAAACCTTCTTCAAACCCCATCATCACATGTAGGATGGCTCTAACCCTCCCCAAACCAAATCATTACATGCAGGATGGTTCTACCCTCCCCCAAAGCCCACCATCACAGGCAAGATGGTTCTAACCCTCGTTCGAATTCCATCATCACATATAGGATGGTACTAACCCTCCCTCAAATCCCATCATCACATGTAGGATGGTTCTAACCCTCCCTCATACCTCACAAGCACATGTACGATGGCTCTAACACTCCCCAAACCACATCATTAGACGCAAGAAGGTTCTAACCTTTCTATTAACGCTATTGGCATATGTATGATGGTTCTAACCCTCCCCAAATCCCATGGAAGATGGTTCTAACCCTCCCTCAAACCCAATCACCATATGTAGGATGGTTGTAACCCTTCCTCAAACCCCATGATCACATGTAGGATGGCTTTAACCCTTCCCAAACCACATCATTAAACACAAGATGGTTCTAACCTTTCTATTAACGCTATTGCCATATGTACGATGGTTCTAACCTTCCCCAAATACCATGCAAGATGGTTCTAACCCTCCCTAAAACCCAATCGCCATATGTAGAATGGTTGTAACCCTTCCTCAAACCCCATGATCGCATGTAGGATGGCTCTAACCCTCCCCAAACCACATCATTAGATGCAGGATGGTACTACCCTCCCCCAAAGCCCATCATAACAGGCAAGATGGTTCTAACCCTCGTTCGAATACCATCATCACATGTAGTATGGTACTAATCCTCCCCAAACCCCATCATCAGATGCAAGATGGTTCTAACCTTTCAATTAATCCTATGATCACATATCCTTTAAACCCAAACATCACATGCAGGTTGGCTCTAACACTCCCACAAACACTATTTTCATATGTACGATGGTTCTAACCTTCCCCAAATCCCTTGTCAGATGGTTCAGTTCTAACCCTCCGTCAAACTCAATCACTATATGTAGGATGGTCCTAGCCCTTCCTCAAACCCCATGATCACATGTAGGATGGCTCTAACCCTCCCCAAACCACATCATTAGACACAAGATGGTTCTAAACTTTCTATTAACGCTATTGTCATATGTATGATGGTTCTAACCCTCCCCAAATACCATGCAAGATGGTTCTAACCCTCCTTAAAACCCAATCACCATATGTAGGATGGTACTAACCCTTCCTCAAACCCTATCTTCACATGTAGGATGGTTCTAACCCTCCCTCAAACCCAATCATTATATGTAGGGTGGTTCTAACCCTTCCTCAAACCTCATCATCACATGTAGGATGTTTGTTACCCTCCCTCAAACTACCTCATCACATATAGGATAGTATTACCACTCCCTCGATCCATATAATCATATGTGGGATGGTTCTAATCCTCCCTCAAAATCCGCCATCACATTAAAGATGGTTCTAACACTCCCCAAACCACATCATTAGATGCAGGATGGTTCTAACCTTTCTATTAACGCTATTGTCACATGTATGATGGTTCTAACCCTTCCCAAATCCCATGCAAGATGGTTCTAACCCTCACTCAAACCCAATCACCATATGTAGGATGGTACTAACCCTTCCTCAAAACTTATCATCACATGTTGGATGGTTCTAACCCTCCCTCAAACCACATCATCACATATAGGATAGTACTACCCCTCCCTTAATCCCTATAATCACATGTAGGATGATTTTAATCATCCTTTAAACACCGTCATCAAATTTAGGATGGTTCTAACCCTCTTTCAAGCCCCATAATCACATGAAAGATGGCTCTAACCATCCCTCAAACCCCACTTTCATGTGTAGGGTGACTCTAACCCTCCCTCAAACCCCACCATCACATGTAGGATGGTTCTAACCCACTTTATAATCACTTTACCAGACTCGTAGGTGCGGTTATATGGCACTTTGTCATCAACTTACCGGTTTCACAGTTGACACCTGTGTATCCTGGTAGACAGTTGCATTTGTAGCCATTCACATCATCTGTGCAATTGCCACCATTCAAACATGGATTCCTCGCACACTCGTTGATGTCTGTCAAAACATCACGTTATCATTTAATAAAAAACACACACATCACATCATTTAAAAGAGTAAGAATTTATAATTCTGCAACTACTAATACTGTAGCAGTTAAGTCATTCTGTACAAATGCCACTGTTCTTACATGGACCCTCCAACCACGCTTTCTTGAGAAGGATGACTTTAACCCTCCGTCAAACCCAATCATCACATCCAGGTTGGTTCTTGCCCTCCCACAAACCCTATTGTCGTATGTAAGATAGTTCTAACCCTCCCTCAAACCCAATCACCAAACGTAGGATGGTTGTAACCCTTTCTCAAACCCTATCATCACATATAGGATGGTTCTAACCCTTCCTCAAACCCTATCCTCATATATAGGATGGTTCTAACCCTCCGTCAAACTCAATCATTACATGTAGGTTGGTTCTAACCCTACCTCAAACCCAATCACCATATGTAGGATGGTTGTAACCCTTCCTCAAACCCCAAGATCGCATGTAGGATGGCTCTAACCCTCCCCAAACCACATCATTAGATGCAGGATGGTTCTAACCTTTCTATTAACGCTATTGTCATATGTATGATGTTGATAACCCTCCCCAAATCCCATGTAAGATGGTTCTAACCCTCCCTCAAACCCAATCACCATATATAGGATGATACTAACCCTTTCTCAAACCCCACAATCACATGTAGGATGGTTCTAACCCACTTAATAATCACTTTACCAGACTCGTCGGTGCGTTTATATGGCATTTTGTCATCAACTTACCGGTTTCACAGTTGACACCTGTGTATCCTGGTAGACAGTTGCATTTGTAGCCATTCACATCATCTGTGCAATTGCCACAAAAGCCACACTTTCTTGAGAAGGATGGCTCTTACCCTCCATTAAACGCAATCATCACATGCAGGTTGGTTCTAACCCTACCTCAAACCCAATCACCATATGTAGGATGGTTGTAACCCTTCCTCAAACCCTATCATCAGATGTACGATGGTTGTAACCCTTCCTCAAACACTATCATCAGATGTACGATGGTTTCAACCCTTCTTCAAACCCTGTCATCACATTCAGGTTGGTTCTAACCCTAACTCAAACCCAATCACCATATGTAGGATGGTTGTAACCCTTCCCAAACCCTATCATCACATGTAGAATAGTTCTAACCCTGCCTCAAATCACATCATCACATGTAGAATGGTTCTAAACCTCCCTCAAACCCCACCATCACATGTAGGATGGTTCTAACCCACTTTATAATCACTTTACCAGACTCGTAGGTGCGCTTATATGGCACTTTGTCATCAACTTACTGGTTTCACAGTTGACACCTGTGTATCCTGGTAGACAGTTGCATTTGTAGCCATTCACATCATCTGTGCAATTGCCACCATTCAAACATGGATTCCTCGCACACTCGTTGATGTCTGTGAAAACATCACGTTTTCATTTAATGAAAAAAACACACATCACATGATTTAAGAGTAAAAATTTATAATTCTGCAACTACTAATACTGTAGCAGTTAAGTCATTCTGTACAAATGCCACTGTTCTTACATGGACCCTCAAACCACACTTTCTTGAGAAGGATGGCTCTAACCCTCCGTCAAACTCAATCATCACATGCAGGTTGGTTCTAACCCTACCTCAAACCCAATCACCATATGTAGGATGGTTGTAACCCTTCCTCAAACCCCATGATCACATGTAGGATGGCTTTAACCCTTCCCAAACCACATCATTAAACACAAGATGGTTCTAACCTTTCTATTAACGCTATTCTATTAACGCTATTCTAACCTTCCCCAAATACCATGCAAGATGGTTCTAACCCTCCCTAAAATCCAATCGCCATATGTAGAATGGTTGTAACCCTTCCTCAAACCCCATGATCGCATGTAGGATGGCTCTAACCCTCTCCAAACCACATCATTAGATGCAGGATGGTACTACCCTCCCCCAAAGCCCATCATCACAGGCAAGATGGTTCTAACCCTCGTTCGAATACCATCATCACTTGTAGTATGGTACTAATCCTCCCCAAACCCCATCATCACATGCAAGATGGTTCTAACCTTTCAATTAATCCTATGATCACATGTCCTTTAAACCCAAACATCACATGCAGGTTGGCTCTAACACTCCCGTAAACACTATTTTCATATGTACGATGGTTCTAACCTTCCCCAAGTCCCTTGTCAGATGGTTCAGTTCTAACCCTCCGTCAAACTCAATCACTATATGTAGGATGGTCCTAGCCCTTCCTCAAACCCCATGATCACATGTAGGATGGCTCTAACCCTCCCCAAACCATATCATTAGACACAAGATGGTTCTAAACTTTCTATTAACGCTATTGTCATATGTATGATGGTTCTAACCCTCCCCAAATACCATGCAAGATGGTTCTAACCCTCCTTATAACCCAATCACCATATGTAGGATGGTACTAACCCTTCCTCAAACCCTATCTTCACATGTAGGATGGTTCTAACCCTCCCTCAAACCCAATCATTATATGTAGGGTGGTTCTAACCCTTCCTCAAACTTCATCATCATATGTAGGATGTTTGTTACCCTCCCTCAAACTACTTCATCACATATAGGATAGTATTACCACTCCCTCGATCCATATAATCATATGTGGGATGGTTCTAATCCTCCCTCAAAATCCGCCATCACATTAAAGATGGTTCTAACACTCCCCAAACCACATCATTAGATGCAGGATGGTTCTAACCTTTCTATTAACGCTATTGTCACATGTATGATGGTTCTAACCCTTCCCAAATCCCATGCAAGATAGTTCTAACCCTCACTCAAACCCAATCACCATATGTAGGATGGTACTAACCCTTCCTCAAAACCTATCATCACATGTAGGATGGTTCTAACCCTCCCTCAAACCACATCATCACATATAGGATAGTACTACCCCTCCCTTAATCCCTATAATCACATGTAGGATGATTTTAATCATCCTTTAAACACCGTCATCAAATTTAGGATGGTTCTAACCCTCTTTCAAGCCCCATAATCACATGAAAGATGGCTCTAACCTTCCCTCAAACCCCACTTTCATGTGTAGGATGACTCTAACCCTCCCTCAAACCCCACCATCACATTGAGGATAGTTCTAACCCACTTTATATTCACTTTACCAGACTCGTAGGTGCGGTTATATGGCACTTTGTCATCAACTTACCGGTTTCACAGTTGACACCTGTGTATCCTGGTAGACAGTTGCATTTGTAGCCATTCACATCATCTGTGCAATTGCCACCATTCAAACATGGATTCCTTGCACACTCGTTGATGTCTGTCAAAACATCACGTTATCATTTAATGAAAAACACACACATTACATCATTTAAAAGAGTACGAATTTATAATTCTGCAACTACTAATACAGTAGCAGTTGAAGTCATTCTGTACAAATGCCACTGTTCTTACATGGACCCTCAAACCACACTTTCTTGAGAAGGATGGCTCTAACTCTCCGTCAAACTCAATCATCACATGCAGGTTGGTTCTAACCCTACCTCAAACCCAATCGCCATATGTAGGATGGTTGTAACCCTTCCTCAAAACCTAATATCACATGTACGATGGTTTCAACCCTTCTTCAAACCCTATCATCACAAGCAGGTTGGTTCTAACCCTAACTCAAACCCAATCACAATATGTAGGATGGTTGTAACCCTTCCTCAAACCCTATCATCACATGTAGAATAGTTCTAACCCTGCCTCAAATCCCATCATCACAAACCCTATTGTTGGTTCTAACCCACTTTATAATCACTTTACCAGACTCGTAGGTGCGGTTATATGGCACTTTGTCATCAACTTACCGGTTTCACAGTTGACACCTGTGTATCCTGGTAGACAGTTGCATTTGTAGCCATTCACATCATCTGTGCAATTGCCACAAAAGCCACACTTTCTTGAGAAGGATGGCTCTTACCCTCCATTAAACGCAATCATCACATGCAGGTTGGTTCTAACCCTACCTCAAACCCAATCACCATATGTAGGATGGTTGTAACCCTTCCTCAAACCCTATCATCAGATGTACGATGGTTGTAACCCTTCCTCAAACACTATCATCAGATGTACGATGGTTTCAACCCTTCTTCAAACCCTGTCATCACATTCAGGTTGGTTCTAACCCTAACTCAAACCCAATCACCATATGTAGGATGGTTGTAACCCTTCCCAAACCCTATCATCACATGTAGAATAGTTCTAACCCTGCCTCAAATCACATCATCACATGTAGAATGGTTCTAAACCTCCCTCAAACCCCACCATCACATGTAGGATGGTTCTAACCCACTTTATAATCACTTTACCAGACTCGTAGGTGCGCTTATATGGCACTTTGTCATCAACTTACTGGTTTCACAGTTGACACCTGTGTATCCTGGTAGACAGTTGCATTTGTAGCCATTCACATCATCTGTGCAATTGCCACCATTCAAACATGGATTCCTCGCACATTCGTTGATGTCTGTGAAAACATCACGTTTTCATTTAATGAAAAAAACACACATCACATCATTTAAGAGTAAAAATTTATAATTCTGCAACTACTAATACTGTAGCAGTTAAGTCATTCTGTACAAATGCCACTGTTCTTACATGGACCCTCAAACCACACTTTCTTGAGAAGGATGGCTCTAACCCTCCGTCAAACTCAATCATCACATGCAGGTTGGTTCTTACCCTACCTCAAACCCAATCACCATATGTAGGATGGTTGTAACCCTTCCTCAAACCCCATGATCACATGTAGGATGGCTTTAACCCTTCCCAAACCACATCATTAAACACAAGATGGTTCTAACCTTTCTATTAACGCTATTCTATTAACGCTATTCTAACCTTCCCCAAATACCATGCAAGATGGTTCTAACCCTCCCTAAAATCCAATCGCCATATGTAGAATGGTTGTAACCCTTCCTCAAACCCCATGATCGCATGTAGGATGGCTCTAACCCTCCCCAAACCACATCATTAGATGCAGGATGGTACTACCCTCCCCCAAAGCCCATCATCACAGCCAAGATGGTTCTAACCCTCGTTCGAATACCATCATCACTTGTAGTATGGTACTAATCCTCCCCAAACCCCATCATCACATGCAAGATGGTTCTAACCTTTCAATTAATCCTATGATCACATGTCCTTTAAACCCAAACATCACATGCAGGTGGGCTCTAACACTCCCGTAAACACTATTTTCATATGTACGATGGTTCTAACCTTCCCCAAGTCCCTTGTCAGATGGTTCAGTTCTAACCCTCCGTCAAACTCAATCACTATATGTAGGATGGTCCTAGCCCTTCCTCAAACCCCATGATCACATGTAGGATGGCTCTAACCCTCCCCAAACCACATCATTAGACACAAGATGGTTCTAAACTTTCTATTAACGCTATTGTCATATGTATGATGGTTCTAACCCTCCCCAAATACCATGCAAGATGGTTCTAACCCTCCTTAAAACCCAATCACCATATGTAGGATGGTACTAACCCTTCCTCAAACCCTATCTTCACATGTAGGATGGTTCTAACCCTCCCTCAAACCCAATCATTATATGTAGGGTGGTTCTAACCCTTCCTCAAACCTCATCATCACATGTAGGATGTTTGTTACCCTCCCTCAAACTACTTCATCACATATAGGATAGTATTACCACTCCCTCGATCCATATAATCATATGTGGGATGGTTCTAATCCTCCCTCAAAATCCGCCATCACATTAAAGATGGTTCTAACACTCCCCAAACCACATCATTAGATGCAGGATGGTTCTAACCTTTCTATTAACGCTATTGTCACATGTATGATGGTTCTAACCCTTCCCAAATCCCATGCAAGATAGTTCTAACCCTCACTCAAACCCAATCACCATATGTAGGATGGTACTAACCCTTCCTCAAAACCTATCATCACATGTAGGATGGTTCTAACCCTCCCTCAAACCACATCATCACATATAGGATAGTACTACCCTCCCTTAATCCCTATAATCACATGTAGGATGATTTTAATCATCCTTTAAACACCGTCATCAAATTTAGGATGGTTCTAACCCTCTTTCAAGCCCCATAATCACATGAAAGATGGCTCTAACCTTCCCTCAAACCCCACTTTCATGTGTAGGATGACTCTAACCCTCCCTCAAACCCCACCATCACATTGAGGATAGTTCTAACCCACTTTATATTCACTTTACCAGACTCGTAGGTGCGGTTATATGGCACTTTGTCATCAACTTACCGGTTTCACAGTTGACACCTGTGTATCCTGGTAGACAGTTGCATTTGTAGCCATTCACATCATCTGTGCAATTGCCACCATTCAAACATGGATTCCTTGCACACTCGTTGATGTCTGTCAAAACATCACGTTATCATTTAATGAAAAACACACACATTACATCATTTAAAAGAGTACTAATTTATAATTCTGGAACTACTAATACAGTAGCAGTTAAAGTCATTCTGTACAAATGCCACTGTTCTTACATGGACCCTCAAACCACACTTTCTTGAGAAGGATGGCTCTAACTCTCCGTCAAACTCAATCATCACATGCAGGTTGGTTCTAACCCTACCTCAAACCCAATCGCCATATGTAGGATGGTTGTAACCCTTCCTCAAAACCTAATATCACATGTACGATGGTTTCAACCCTTCTTCAAACCCTATCATCACAAGCAGGTTGTTTCTAACCCTAACTCAAACCCAATCACAATATGTAGGATGGTTGTAACCCTTCCTCAAACCCTATCATCACATGTAGAATAGTTCTAACCCTGCCTCAAATCCCATCATCACAAACCCTATTGTTGGTTCTAACCCACTTTATAATCACTTTACCAGACTCGTAGGTGCGGTTATATGGCACTTTGTCATCAACTTACCGGTTTCACAGTTGACACCTGTGTATCCTGGTAGACAGTTGCATTTGTAGCCATTCACATCATCTGTGCAATTGCCACAAAAGCCACACTTTCTGAGAAGGATGGCTCTTACCCTCCATTAAACGCAATCATCACATGCAGGTTGGTTCTAACCCTACCTCAAACCCAATCACCATATGTAGGATGGTTGTAACCTCTTCCTCAAACCCTATCATCAGATGTACGATGGTTGTAACCCTTCCTCAAACACTATCATCAGATGTACGATGGTTTCAACCCTTCTTCAAACCCTGTCATCACATTCAGGTTGGTTCTAACCCTAACTCAAACCCAATCACCATATGTAGGATGGTTGTAACCCTTCCCAAACCCTATCATCACATGTAGAATAGTTCTAACCCTGCCTCAAATCACATCATCACATGTAGAATGGTTCTAAACCTCCTCAAACCCCACCATCACATGTAGGATGGTTCTAACCCACTTTATAATCACTTTACCAGACTCGTAGGTGCGCTTTATATGGCACTTTGTCATCAACTTACTGGTTTCACAGTTGACACCTGTGTATCCTGGTAGACAGTTGCATTTGTAGCCATTCACATCATCTGTGCAATTGCCACCATTCAAACATGGATTCTCGCACATTCGTTGATGTCTGTGAAAACATCACGTTTTCATTTAATGAAAAAACACACATCACATCATTTAAGAGTAAAATTTATAATTCTGCAACTACTAATACTGTAGCAGTTAAGCTCATTCTGTACAAATGCCACTGTTCTTACATGGACCCTCAAACCACACTTTCTTGAGAAGGATGGCTCTAACCCTCCGTCAAACTCAATCATCACATGCAGGTTGGTTCTAACCCTACCTCAAACCCAATCACCATATGTAGGATGGTTGTAACCCTTCCTCAAACCCCATGATCACATGTAGGATGGCTTAACCCTTCCCAAACCACATCATTAAACACAAGATGGTTCTAACCTTTCTATTAACGCTATTCTATTAACGCTATTCTAACCTTCCCCAAATACCATGCAAGATGGTTCTAACCCTCCCTAAAATCCAATCGCCATATGTAGAATGGTGGTAACCCTTCCTCAAACCCCATGATCGCATGTAGGATGGCTCTAACCCTCCCCAAACCACATCATTAGATGCAGGATGGTACTACCCTCCCCCAAAGCCCATCATCACAGGCAAGATGGTTCTAACCCTCGTTCGAATACCATCATCACTTGTAGTATGGTACTAATCCTCCCCAAACCCCATCATCACATGCAAGATGGTTCTAACCTTTCAATTAATCCTATGATCACATGTCCTTTAAACCCAAACATCACATGCAGGTTGGCTCTAACACTCCCGTAAACACTATTTTCATATGTACGATGGTTCTAACCTTCCCCAAGTCCCTTGTCAGATGGTTCAGTTCTAACCCTCCGTCAAACTCAATCACTATATGTAGGATGGTCCTAGCCCTTCCTCAAACCCCATGATCACATGTAGGATGGCTCTAACCCTCCCCAAACCACATCATTAGACACAAGATGGTTCTAAACTTTCTATTAACGCTATTGTCATATGTATGATGGTTCTAACCCTCCCCAAATACCATGCAAGATGGTTCTAACCCTCCTTAAAACCCAATCACCATATGTAGGATGGTACTAACCCTTCCTCAAACCCTATCTTCACATGTAGGATGGTTCTAACCCTCCCTCAAACCCAATCATTATATGTAGGGTGGTTCTAACCCTTCCTCAAACCTCATCATCACATGTAGGATGTTTGTTACCCTCCCTCAAACTACTTCATCACATATA
This sequence comes from Lamellibrachia satsuma, assembly GCA_033239005.1. Classification (NCBI taxonomy): domain Eukaryota; kingdom Metazoa; phylum Annelida; class Polychaeta; order Sabellida; family Siboglinidae; genus Lamellibrachia; species Lamellibrachia satsuma. Next base: position 3,956 of record BSQZ01000037.1, on the reverse strand, counting down.
GGATAGTATTACCACTCCCTCGATCCATATAATCATATGTGGGATGGTTCTAATCCTCCCTCAAAATCCGCCATCACATTAAAGATGGTTCTAACACTCCCCAAACCACATCATTAGATGCAGGATGGTTCTAACCTTTCTATTAACGCTATTGTCACATGTATGATGGTTCTAACCCCTTCCCAAATCCCATGCAAGATAGTTCTAACCCTCACTCAAACCCAATCACCATATGTAGGATGGTACTAACCCTTCCTCAAAACCTATCATCACATGTAGGATGGTTCTAACCCTCCTCAAACCACATCATCACATATAGGATAGTACTACCCTCCCTTAATCCCTATAATCACATGTAGGATGATTTTAATCATCCTTTAAACACCGTCATCAAATTTAGGATGGTTCTAACCTCTCTTTCAAGCCCCATAATCACATGAAAGATGGCTCTAACCTTCCTCAAACCCCACTTTCATGTGTAGGATGACTTCTAACCCTCCTCAAACCCCACCATCACATTGAGGATAGTTCTAACCCACTTTATATTCACTTTACCAGACTCGTAGGTGCGGTTATATGGCACTTTGTCATCAACTTACCGGTTTCACAGTTGACACCTGTGTATCCTGGTAGACAGTTGCATTTGTAGCCATTCACATCATCTGTGCAATTGCCACCATTCAAACATGGATTCCTCGCACACTCGTTGATGTCTGTCAAAACATCACGTTATCATTTAATGAAAAACACACACATTACATCATTTAAAAGAGTACGAATTTATAATTCTGGAACTACTAATACAGTAGCAGTTGAAGTCATTCTGTACAAATGCCACTGTTCTTACATGGACCCTCAAACCACACTTTCTTGAGAAGGATGGCTCTAACTCTCCGTCAAACTCAATCATCACATGCAGGTTGGTTCTAACCCTACCTCAAACCCAATCGCCATATGTAGGATGGTTGTAACCCTTCCTCAAAACCTAATATCACATGTACGATGGTTTCAACCCTTCTTCAAACCCTATCATCACAAGCAGGTTGTTTCTAACCCTAACTCAAACCCAATCACAATATGTAGGATGGTTGTAACCCTTCCTCAAACCCTATCATCACATGTAGAATAGTTCTAACCCTGCCTCAAATCCCATCATCACAAACCCTATTGTTGGTTCTAACCCACTTTATAATCACTTTACCAGACTCGTAGGTGCGGTTATATGGCACTTTGTCATCAACTTACCGGTTTCACAGTTGACACCTGTGTATCCTGGTAGACAGTTGCATTTGTAGCCATTCACATCATCTGTGCAATTGCCACAAAAGCCACACTTTCTTGAGAAGGATGGCTCTTACCCTCCATTAAACGCAATCATCACATGCAGGTTGGTTCTAACCCTACCTCAAACCTAATCACCATATGTAGGATGGTTGTAACCCTTCCTCAAACCCTATCATCAGATGTACGATGGTTGTAACCCTTCCTCAAACACTATCATCAGATGTACGATGGTTTCAACCCTTCTTCAAACCCTGTCATCACATTCAGGTTGGTTCTAACCCTAACTCAAACCCAATCACCATATGTAGGATGGTTGTAACCCTTCCCAAACCCTATCATCACATGTAGAATGGTTCTAACCCTCCCTCAAGCCCCATCATCACATGTAGTTCTAACCCTCCCTCAAATCCCATCATCACAAGTAGGATGGTTCTAACCCACTTTATAATCACTTTACCAGACTCGTAGGTGCGGTTATATGGCACTTTGTCATCAACTTACCGGTTTCACAGTTGACACCTGTGTATCCTGGTAGACAGGTGCACTTGTAGCCATTCACATCATCTGTGCAATTGCCACCATTCAAACATGGATTCCTCGCACACTCGTTGATGTCTGTGAAAACATCACGTTTTCATTTAATGAAAAAAACACACATCACATGATTTAAGAGTAAAAATTTATAATTCTGCAACTACTAATACTGTAGCAGTTAAGTCATTCTGTACAAATGCCACTGTTCTTACATGGACCCTCAAACCACACTTTCTTGAGAAGGATGGCTCTAACCCTCCGTCAAACTCAATCATCACATGCAGGTTGGTTCTAACTCTACCTCAAACCCAATCACCATTTGTAGGATGGTTGTAACCCTTCCTCAAACCCCATGATCACATGTAGGATGGCTTTAACCCTTCCCAAACCACATCATTAGACACAAGATGGTTCTAACCTTTCTATTAACGCTATTGCCATATGTACGATGGTTCTAACCTTCCCCAAATACCATGCAAGATGGTTCTAACCCTCCCTAAAACCCAATCGCCATATGTAGAATGGTTGTAACCCTTCCTCAAACCCCATGATCGCATGTAGGATGGCTCTAACCCTCCCCAAACCACATCATTAGATGCAGGATGGTACTACCCTCCCCCAAAGCCCATCATCACAGGCAAGATGGTTCTAACCCTCGTTCGAATACCATCATCACTTGTAGTATGGTACTAATCCTCCCCAAACCCCATCATCACATGCAAGATGGTTCTAACCTTTCAATTAATCCTATGATCACATGTCCTTTAAACCCAAACATCACATGCAGGTTGGCTCTAACACTCCCGCAAACACTATTTTCATATGTACGATGGTTCTAACCTTCCCCAAGTCCCTTGTCAGATGGTTCAGTTCTAACCCTCCGTCAAACTCAATCACTATATGTAGGATGGTCCTAGCCCTTCCTCAAACCCCATGATCACATGTATGATGGTTCTAACCCTCCCCAAATACCATGCAAGATGGTTCTAACCCTCCTTAAAACCCAATCACCATATGTAGGATGGTACTAACCCTTCCTCAAACCCTATCTTCACATGTAGGATGGTTCTAACCCTCCCTCAAACCCAATCATTATATGTAGGGTGGTTCTAACCCTTCCTCAAACTTCATCATCATATGTAGGATGTTTGTTACCCTCCCTCAAACTACTTCATCACATATAGGATAGTATTACCACTCCCTCGATCCATATAATCATATGTGGGATGGTTCTAATCCTCCCTCAAAATCCGCCATCACATTAAAGATGGTTCTAACACTCCCCAAACCACATCATTAGATGCAGGATGGTTCTAACCTTTCTATTAACGTTATTGTCACATGTATGATGGTTCTAACCCTTCCCAAATCCCATGCAAGATGATTCTAACCCTCACTCAAACCCAATCACCATATGTAGGATGGTACTAACCCTTCCTCAAAACCTATCATCACATGTAGGATGGTTCTAACCCTCCCTTAATCCCTATAATCACATGTAGGATGATTTTAATCATCCGTTAAACGCCGTCATCAAATTTAGGATGGTTCTAACCCTCTTTCAAGCCCCATAATCACATGAAAGATGGCTCTAACCATCCCTCAAACGCCACTTTCATGTGTAGGATGACTCTAACTCTCCCTCAAACCCCACCATCACATTGAGGATAGTTCTAACCCACTTTATATTCACTTTACCAGACTCGTAGGTGCGGTTATATGGCACTTTGTCATCAACTTACCGGTTTCACAGTTGACACCTGTGTATCCTGGTAGACAGTTGCATTTGTAGCCATTCACATCATCTGTGCAATTGCCACCATTCAAACATGGATTCCTTGCACACTCGTTGATGTCTGTCAAAACATCACGTTATCATTTAATGAAAAACACACACATTACATCATTTAAAAGAGTAAGAATTTATAATTCTGCAACTACTAATACTGTAGCAGTTAAATCATTCTGTACAAATGCCACTGTTCTTACACGGACCCTCCAAACCACACTTTCTTGAGAAGGATGGCTCTAACTCTCCGTCAAACTCAATCATCACATGCAGGTTGGTTCTAACCCTACTCAAACCTTAATCGCCATATGTAGGATGGTTGTAACCCTTCCTCAAAACCAATACGTAA